>CM048818.1:33569136-34769136 GCA_026586065.1 Dioscorea zingiberensis
TCCTTTACCTTGTTATATATCGAATGACATACTTGGAAAGGTCTCAATGAACTCAACTCCATCGAAAGCATGTCGCTTGTTCAAATTTTATGTTGCCCTTTCAAATGCTTCAAGGATTCATGATCCGCTCAATCACAAACTCCTTCGCCACAAGTAACGCCGCCAAGTCTCCAATGCTCGAATCCAAAGCGCATAACCTCTTATCATCATAAGTAGTTAAGTAGCCCCGCTTAGCTTCTCAATGAAGTGCACGCAAGTGGTCTTCCATCTCTGCATGAGTACAAAGACTCAATACCGGCTAACACCGTGAGGCATCACACATTCTATTTCAAAAAGCATTAGCAAAGTTAGGTAAAGCAAGTAAGGGAGCATGAGTTAGTTTGTGTTTCATAAGTTTCCAAATGTTTCCTCTTGTGTCAGCCTCATTTGAATGCAACGCTCTTCTTGATAACTTCGCAGGTGCCGCGAATGGTACTAAAATCTTCTACCTAATCTCCTATAGAAGCTAGCAAGTCCATGAAAATGCTAACGGACTCACACTTGATGGGCTCTACCACCTTGGATGGCTTTGATCTTTTCGCCATCAACCCTACACCAGAGTAACTCACAACAAATCCTAGGAAAACAAGTTTATCGTGCAAAAGGTACATTTCTTGAGGTTAGGCATACAATTCTCTTCCTAAGGACACCCAAAACCAAATGCAAATGCTAAGCATGATCATGCAAATTCTTACTATAAATCGTAATATCATCAAAATAAATAACAACAAATTTTCTCCAATGAAAGTTCAGAACATGATTCATTAAACGCATGAAAGTACTAGCGCATTAGTTAAGCTTCAAATGGCATGACTAACCATTCATACAATCCATGTTTAGTTTTAAATGCCGCTTTCCATTCATCGCCTTCTTTCTCATTCGATTTGATGATACCCACTCTTAAGATCAATTTTTGAAAACACACAAGATCCATGCAACTCATCTAAATATATCATCTAAACGAGGGATGGGGTGTCGAGCATTTACCAAGTATGTTGTTGATGGCTCGGCAATCAATACACATCCTCCATGTCCCATCCTTCTTAGGAACTAGAATCACCTGAATCGCGCAAGGACTCATGCTTTCTCTCACGCACTTTCTCCATCAATTCTTCAACTTGCCTTTGAGTTCCTTTGTCTCCTCCCGGTTGCTCCTATATGCGGGTCGGTTTGGAATTGAAGCACCGAACAAAGTCAATTTTATGTTCTATCCCCCTGATAGGGGTAAGCCATGTGGTACCTCCCTCGTGAAACCCATCCTCAACTCCCCGCAAAATAGAAACAAATAACACTAGGCAAATGAAGAGTCAGTTGGTTAGTAGCTTAAAAGGGCCGCCTTTGTACATAAGTACAATCATCGTCAAGCTTTGCAAGAAAAAAGCTCGCTTAACCTCATTTGTTTTTGCATAGAAATTTCTTTTCCCTCTAATTTTCCCTCTCTTGGTCAATTCATCTCTCTTCTCTCTCACTAGATTCACCTTGCTCTCTTGTTTCCTCACCACTACTCATCTCTTCACTCACTCTCTGTGATCACTCAAATTCTTTTGATCTCTCATTTTCTTTGATCACTTAGTTTTTGCATCATCACTTGATCATCATAAACCCTCGCTTCGTGTCACCTCGGAAGCTAGAGGATGGTTCGTTGTTGGAAAGTGAAGGAGTGCTTGTTGGTGAAGCTTCATCATGTTGCACACGCCTATCAAATTGCCAAGGCCTTCCTAAAAAGAGAGATGTCCCGCTTGCATGGGTACCCACATCACACAACACTTCATCCTCATATTTCCGATCCGAAATGGCACCACAACTTGCTTAGTAAACCCCACTTCACCACTATCATTCAGCCAGCCATTGCAACTTGTATGGACGGGGTGCTTGAGTGTTGGGAGCCCTAGCTTCTCAACCATGGAAGAACTAGCAACATTAGTGCAACTACCACCATCAATAACACACTAGCATACCTTGTCCTTCACATGACAACGAAAGTGTAAAAGATGTTCTCCCTTGCACTTCTTCTTCCTCCACCTTAGCGCAAGTTCAAGGCTCTCCTGCAACTAATCCAAGCATCTCACCATGTTTCTCGGCCCCCAAACTCCTCTTCTCCCAAAAGATCATCCTCCATCAGGTGGAATGTCATCTAGCTCACCCTCATCTTCGTAATCTATTGCCCCATTCTCCTCAATCACCATAACCCGCTTGTTCGGCATTGGCTAGCTATGTGACCTCTTCCTTGACATTTGAAACATTTAATTTCACTAGAACGAGACAAAGTTGTGGGTGTCTTTACTTTGAGAAGCCGCAGTGGAAGTAGTGGTTGAATTTTGCTCTGCTTTTGGCCTTGGGGGTTGGAATTACTTTCATCTCTTCCTTTTGGATAATTCGCCTCCATGGTGTTGCACTAGGATTTTGTGGGGTGGGTCTCGACGCGTAACTTGTACCCACCCTTCTTCAATTGCCTCTCAACCTTCATTGCCATATGCACCAAGTCTTCCAACTCCACATAGTGATGTAGCTCAACCGTTGGCAATCTCTATTCAACTCCTATTCAAAAACCTTGCCATTGTTGCCTCCCCTCATCCCTCCTCCACATTGGCCCAATCATAGCTATCTCCATTTCTTTTATAATATTCATCAACACTTTTGTAACGCTGTCTAAGACCTTGAAGCTTAAGGTATAGATCCCGTAGTAATGAGATGGCACAAAACGACGCCATCACCCCTTCATGTCATCCCAAGTCTCGAGTAGGCAAATCTCCACTTCGGCTCCTATTGACGAGATAACCCATCCCACCACACAATAGCATAATCTGAAACTCAATAGCAGTTAAAAGTTTTACCTTCTTCTATTTCGAGTAGTTGTGACAATCAAAACCAACTCCATCTTCTTTCTCCCATTCAAGGTATGCTTCGGTTCACTCTTTCCTTGAAATGCCGGAATCCTCATCTTGATACTACCTAAATTGTTGTTGTCTACCTGACTCCTCGAAAGCCGCCTCTATCTCAATTATATCTCCTAGGGCTGCCCTGACATCCTATCAAAGTCTCTCATCAAATTTCCCACATCAAACGCCCCCACACCTTCAACTTCCCGCTAGCACCCTATTTCTCCTTGGGATGTTTGGAACAACCTAAGTACGTCCCCCTCAAGCAGTCCCTCCCTTCAACCCTATCCATCCCTTCTCATGTATTTGCCTGTCTCAAGTTCCTCATCATCCTTCTCATTTCTAATTATATAGCTTGCACTTGCAAATTCGAATAGTTGAGGGTACTCTCCTCGCTTGTGTTTCTCTCCCGAATTTGAGACATGATGGAAACCTCCGCAAGCAATGCTAGATAAAAATTACCTCACCACAAAACTCACGTGATTTCACTCCAAGAAATAATTCACTCCAAATACACTCTTGTATCACTCAATAAAATTGGCTTTTACACTAAAATGATCTCACCTCACGCTTTTTCCACTGCTTTCTTCTTTGATTTCTTTCAAAACTTAATAAAAAACCATCATCAAAGGGATCATGGCAATTCAAACCAAACAAATCAAGAAATTTTGGCAATTCAAGAAATGGGTCGATTTTTGGCAAGGAATTTTGCAATTCAAGAATGGCAATTCAACCAAAACAAATCAAGAAATTTTGGAAATTCAAGAATGGCAATTCAAGAATGGCAACCGAAACAAATCAAGAAATTTTGGAAATTCAAGAATGGCAATTCAAGAATGGCAACCGAAACAAATCAAGAAATTTTGGAAATTCAAGAATGGCAACCGAAACAAATCAAGAAATTTTGGAAAGTCAAGAATGGCAATTCAAGAATGGCATCCTCATTACCTTTTCAAGAATTTTTGGCAATTCAAAACGATTTTTTTGATTCTTCTTTCCTTTTCAACTATTTTTTTCCTTTTTTTTCTAAACTCAGCCTTCAATTTCCACAAACCTCATCTTCACAAACTATTTTGTAATTTCGAATCAATAAAAGGAATCTCATAAAAAAGAAAGAAATCCCTATCTCAAAGTAAGAACAAAAATATGTATTTCAATCAATGAAACATCTAGATGCAAATTTGTTTTTGTAAGAGAAATGAAATGTAAATCAATGTAAGATAGGTCAAAAGGATGGACTTATCTCTCATACTAACCGATACGTAACCCCTACCAACGATCAGGACGAAACCCAAAAACAAATTTGGCAAGAAGAAGAAAAAGCCACTTGATTCAAGAAGAACGGATGGGAAACTCTCACCCAAATGCTTAGCCAAGCATGAACCTTGGTAAGGGATGACGCCACAAAAGGAGATGGGAAATCCAATTGATAAGTCGGGCTTGAACGCCTACAAGGAAACCCTTGATAAGTTCTTAAAAAAGTTTTCTTCAAGAAATCAAGAAGAAAACCTCACAAATACTCATAGATCAAAAGTTGAAGTTTCATGGTCAAGGCCATATATATATAGCCCAAACCCTAGAGAACTTCTAAGAAGTAAAAGTTCAAAACCTACCCCTTAAAGATAAAAAGAAAAAAACAACCAACTAAAGAGCAACTTCCCAAAAGGCCACAAAGCCCAAAGCTAAGACTAGGGTAATTACAAAAAGACTCTAGTTCACATATTAAACTCAAAACAAATGACAACCAATTCTTCATCAATCTTATGGGAACCAAATCTTCATCAAGCCTGCCTAAGTGGAATCGGCTTGGATGAGTAGGGACCAAATTTTGTTCACCCACGTGAGGGGATCACACTCTTCCCCCGCTGTAGAATTCTCCATGCCAAGTTGCTAAGCTCCTCTTTAAATCTTCTAGCTCGAGCCCTCGTCACCGGTCCTGTTGGGACTTGAATTGGATCCTTAGCCTTGATGTCCACATCAGAATAGAAGGGCCTTGGCAGTCTTTGCCCTTCCATATCGGCGAGGTAATAGGTTCCCAGCCGGACGACCTCTTTACAATATAAGACCCATCCCAATTCAATCCCCTTCCATATGGACGACCTCTTTTCCAACCGGACTCATTTATTAGCGTTCGGACCCTACTTCTATTCCCATAAAAGGTATTCTTTCGGAGCACCATATCCCCTAGCTGGAAGATGACTTCATTGACTCTGGAGTTATAGAATCTTCGGACCCGTTGTCGATAGGTGGTGGTTGTGATAGAAGCATCCTTCCTTTTCTCTTCTAGGAGATCGAGCTCAGCCTAGAGCCTTTTGTCATTCGTCTCCCGATTGAGGTACAAGGTGTGGGCCACCTTATCTTGACTGGGATGAAGACCTCTAGATTGAGCATCAGGCTGAAGGGGGTCTCTCCTGTGGGCGTTCAGCTTGTAGTGCGGTACGCCCATTAGGCACTATGGAGCTCATCTACCCAGCTGGATCCAACCTGCATCACCCAGGTCTTCAACCCTTGTATGATGGTCCAGTTCGTGACTCCAACTTGACCATTGGTTTGAGGATGTGTCACGGATGTCCGCCTGGCATTGATCCATAACTCCAAACAAAAATTTTTGAAGCCCCGACTATCAAACTTGCATCCGTTGTCTGTAGTGAAGGCAACCAGTATCCCAAATCTGGATACAATTGACTTCCACACAAACTTCTGACATGCCCTCTCGGTAATCGTCGCTAGCGGCTCAACCCCCACCCACTTGGTAAAATAATCGATGGTGATGATAAGGAACTTCTATTGTCGGACCACCATTGGGAAAAGACCAAAGATGTGGATCCCCCACATTATAAATGGTCTCGGGATGACTATGGGCGTGAGTTGAGCGGCAGGCCATTGCTAGAACTTGGAGTAGCGCTGACAGTACTCTTCACACTTTTCGATCAAAGCCATGGCATCTTTGGTCAGAGTCGGTTAGAAATATCCTTGCCTAACTATTTTGTGACTAAGGGCCTTCCCTCCGACATGGTCCCGATAAATTCCTTCATGTACTTTCTGGAGGACATACTCTACTTCATATGGACAATGACATCTCTAATATGGTAGGGTATACTACCTCTTATATAGGTGCTCTCCCATGAGGATGAATCTCGCCGACTCATTAATCACCTTCTTAGCTTTTTTAGGATCCGCCTCCAAGGTTCCATCTTGAAGATACTGTTGGATAGGGTCCATCCAGCTGGGTTCTCCTTTATTCTCTAGCACCTCTTGCTCCTAGGGGGTCTCGATACTCTTGTTACCGAATTATTGAAGATTGACAGGCTGGTCGATGCGAAGATCTTAAGTAAGGAGTAGGTCACCTCATTATCCGTGCTAAGGACCTTCACAATGACAAAGTATCAGAATCCAAATACCAGTCTTTCTACCATCATTTTGTATTTTGCCATATTTTACCCTTGGGCTTCAAACTCCCTCTTGAAGTATCCTACCACTAGTTAAGAGTCAACGTGGGCTCGTAGATCTTGAACTTTGAGGCCCCATTCTAGCCGCATTTCGGCAATCAAGGCCTCGTACTCGGCCTTGTTGTTCGTAGATTTGGATCCTAACTTGAGTGCAACCGAGGTCTTCCATCCCGAAGGGGATTATAAGATAAGTCCAGCCCTAAAACCCTTCTCAGTTGTCGAACCATCTGTATATATGATTCATAGGTTTAGGGATTGGGACGACATCCTCTACTTTCTTAGGTTCTTCAGGAGTAAAGTTCCAATGGTCAACCATTTTGACGATGAAGTCGTCCAAGAATTGGGCTTTCACCGTCGTCTGAGGTCCATAATCAATGTCGTGCACCCCAAGTTCGATCTCTCACTTCACCAGTCTTCCAGATGCTGCAGGTCGTTGCAAAATTTGCTTCTGTGGTTGGTCAGTGAGGACCTTGATCTTGTGTGCCTGGAAGTAGGGCCTTAGGTGCTGAGCTGAGGTGACGAGAGCGTAGGCCAATTTCTCGATGGGCATGTATCGGTCAGTACCTTATTGGTATAATAGATGAGCTTCTGGGTTCCACAGTCTTCTCGCAGGAGTACAGTGGTGATCGCCAAGCGGTGAGGAAGGGAAGGGCCTAGCTGCCCAAATCTCGCTCTGATGGCTAATTTAATGGGAGGATCACCTGAAAAGAAGGTGTAGTCAAGAATATATTTGTTCAAGAGTCGTTTTCCTGCTTTTCAGAGAACTCCACCGTTTGTTCTTTTGGCGTGCCTTGGGATTTAATGTCTATCCCATTGCCACCTACTACCTTACCCATCATGATGACTTTTAGCGTGCGAACACCTTTTCTGTCCTTGAGGTGACAACGACCATACCCTGCCATGGGGATAGTATCGCGGCTCTTGGGATTCGAGTTGCCTATATATGGGGCTTGAATGTGCTAACACGTGTCCCGTGGGATTTGACTATATTAGTGTATATATATATATATAATCATAAAATTTCAATTGATTTTTGACAGGAAGGACATATCCATGAATATTTGAGTCTTGTAGGAGTATATATATGCAAATATAAATTTTATGAGAATATATCTTTTTATATTACTAAATGGGAATAAGTCATAATTTTGATTTTAAACATTTAAAAAAAATCTGAAAACGAGATTCATAATTTCAATTCTTTTGGAATTTTATATTTTTCAATTTTAAAAATCATAATTAGTTGAAATTATATTTTATTAATTCTATAATGGGTTGATCACCACGAGGGTTATAAAAATAATTATTTTTTGGTTTCCAGGTATAAATATTTTTTTAATATCTAGAGCTTCAAATAGGAAATTAAAGATATTTATAAGGATGTAAAACAAAATATCGTAGTGTCTTTTGCAAGGATTGTTTTACTATGGGTATATAAATATTAGTATTTCATGGGGCATAAATGTAAAAATGTAAATATGCACTTCATGTATATATATATATATATATATATATATATATATACAGAGAGAGAGAGAGAGAGAGAGAGAGAGAGAGAGAGAGAGAGGTGAGGAGATTCACGCCAAGGTAGTTGGTATAAGTTGGTGTAAACTGGTGTATGTAAATTAAAATCTCCCTTACTTGTAGCTAAATGATTTGCGTTAATTCATTTTGTTATATTAACAAGTCTAACTGTGAGGCAATTTACATGTAAATAGACGATTTGTTCATGCCAAAGGACAAAAAGGAGCATTTATATGTAAATGGAGTTATAATACAACTACTTACGCTCATATCAAATAACCTAGTGGTAACATAAAGTTTTACAGATTCCTTTTGCAATGCGAGTACTTAATACAAATACTTATATATTGGTACTTTCATCATATCAATCATATCAAACAAGGCAGTGGTTTCATCTTATTAAGAGGAGCCTTTTTCTTGTTTGAAGGGTGTGTGTGTGGTTTCATCTAATTAAGGGTAGCCTTTTCTTGTTTCAAGAGTGTGGATCTTCTTTAAACTAGGAGGGAGGAGAGTGGAAGGAGAGAGCAAATGAAGAGATAAATCTCCCTCCTAAATAGGCTTAATTTCTCTTATGGTTAACCTTCATTAAAAATTCAATGAAGGAATCTTATGAAATAAGTATAATTGAGGTTAAAATGTGTTCCTCGAGGCTCCTATAATTATGCATGCACTAGCATGTCGTTCCTCATTGTTGTTCCTTCGAGTGATGGTGTCTTTAAAGTCATCCCCTTCATTCTCGTTTGGTGACGACCCCTCATTTGTGAAAGCAAGGCTTCTCTTAATGATGGAGTCCACTGGCACAAGTTTTGGCTTTTTGGACGCATTGAGTTGTATTAAAGCAAGACAACATTAGAAAGTTGATTTATTGAATTAGCCAGGTAAAAACACGTTTTTTTTTCCGCAGAAGCATTATTGGTTCCGTTCAAGCCAAGTGCTCCTGGTGATAGCTATCACCGAGAGGTTTCACCCTAATTAGGATTCTTTTTGAAGCATTTAGCATTTTACCCATATGATTACATCCCTAAAGATCTCATATGGTCTAGGGGGTAGTTCCGAAGCTGAACCTCGGGCAGTAGTGCTCCCATATTTTCCTTATTTTAGTGCAGTTGATGAGAAGGTGTTGTGCTGTTTTTGCTGCCTTGTTGCACTTATAGCACATTGTCCTAGGGCCCTTCTAATGTTTTTTTTGCCAGGTTGTCCAAAGTAAGTAATTTGTTATCTGAAGCAGGCCATGCAGACAACTTGATCTTCTTGAAGCATGGTCGTTTTGAGAAGTCCTTTTGGATTAGGCATCTCATCCTCCCATCAATTATGAATTCGTAGAATGATTTAACAATGTATATAGCGGCTGACCCTAAAAGCCAAGTAAGTTCCCTCATGGTTAATATCATTTTCTCTATTAGATCTCTAAGTTCTTGGCTTTCTTCCCAGGTTAAAGGGCCTTGCTTTAGTATTGAGGCTCCTTTGAGTTGTAGATTCTGGGCCTTCTGGAGTAGGATATGCTGATCCTTGATCAAGTGCGGGAAAGAGGTATAGAGTGAAGTGGGGGTTGCCATCCAATCCATTTGTCATTCCGAAGATTGATTGAGTCCCCTTTTCCAGCTTTCACTTTGACGCCCATTTCGAAGGTCTTCCAGTATGGAGTACTGATTCCTTTCCAAGAGTAGAAGGCTCGTTCCCGAGGTCTTTTATGACGGTTGAGGTAAGAATTCTTGAAGTAGTTGTGGTGCATGATTTTGCGACAGATTTCAGTCTCTCCCTTGATTAATTTGCACCATCATTTCGCTAACATGGTTATATCAAAGCAGTGTAGGTTGATGATCCCCCAGCTAATATGCTCCCTCTTGGTCTACAGTATCTTTTCTAGCATACTAATTGGTATGGTTTACCCTTTAGATCTGGCCCCCATCATAGGAAGTCGCGTTGTAAGGAGTCAATTGATTAATGACCCATTCAAGTAAATTTGTATTTTTAGCTAGCTAGTAGTTGGGGGTTATGGAGAGAACTGAGTTGATCAAGGTGATACTCTTGCCTATGGAGAGCAACCTAGCTTGGTAGGTCCCAATTCTTCGCTTGACCCTATGGATGAGTAGTAGCCAATCTTCTTTTCTTTGCTTTGCCTCTAATAGTGGGATCCCAAGGTATTTGACAAGTAATCTTTCAATTTTATAGTTAAAGAATTCATGCCATAGTCTCCAACGAATATGCATTAGTCTTTATTGGAATGTGTGAGCTTTTGTGGTAATTAATGTGGGGCCCAGATATCCTTTAATTTGTAGAGAAAGAATATAAGTTTCAATGTCCTTAAGTGTTCCACTTCGCATGTACTGAGAACCAGTAAGTCATCTGCATATTGTAAAGATATTATTTCTTCTATACGTGGTCCTCCTCCGCATTGGATCCATCTAAATATATTTGTCTTGTTTTCAGTGGTTAGCATTGGGTTGAAAACATCAGCTACAATGATGAAGAGTAGGGGAGATAGGGCGTTGCCCTGTCTTCGACCTCTTCGGTGTCTCATATATCTTTTGGACATTCCATTAATGTTGATTTTTTATTTTGATGTTTTGAGAATTTCCCTAATCCATAAGACCCACTTGGGGCCGAATCCCCGTGTAGTAAGCATCTTTAGCTGGAAGTCCCAATGAAACATATCGAATTCTTTCTCAAATTAAGTCAACTTTAAGCAATACACTATCTTGGTGGCCGGTTTTCATTTTTGTGAATTAATTCTTTTGTCATCACTATGTTGTTTTGGAAACATCGTCCATTGATAAAAATCGCTTGGGATTTGTCGACAAGCTTATGTATTACTGTTTATGATCTATTTGCCAACACCTTTGTAATGATCTTTATTAAGTAGTTTACGTAACTTATTGGTCGGTAGTTTTTAATTTCGATCAGTGTTTCTGTTTTGGGGATGAGGAAGATGTCTGGCCAGTTTAGTCTATCGAGTAGAGCTCGACCGTTATGGAAATCGGTGAAGAGTTGTAGGATATCATCTTTAATAAATTCCCACCCTTGTTGGTATATTGACACGGGAAGCCATCTGAGCTCGGGGCCTTGTGAGGGCTTAGTTCCTTGATAGCCTATTTGATTTTCCCTAGAGCCAGATGTTCCATATCTATGCTTGGTTTATGGAGAATATCTTGCTCCAGTTAAGGGAGTAGCACTGTATCTTTCATGCTTGTCCGAGGAACTCTTGAAAGTGAGCAGGTATGGCGGTTGATATTTGCTCCTGTATGGTAAGAGTGTTTCTTCATGTTTTATTTTATACATCCAGTTATAGATTATTATGCAATGTTTTTTTTTTCCTTGTACGGGAGAGAATGGATCATAAATGTGGCCATTTATGGTGATGGATTTAATGTAAGGTGGAGAGGAATCTACAAAAGTTGGTTTAGTATGGTTGGTCTCCATTCATTAATGTTTTTATTGCATTAATAATTTACTAGTAGGAGTGATTAAAAAAGAATAAGTGCTCATAGGTGTTTTACAATGGTTACACCAGTATCACTCTGCTTAGGGATATATAAGAGTTGTTTAGAAAATTTGAACTTTAAAAACCATCAAGCTAATATTCTAGAAGCTAATTTTATCAACTTTTAGTTTTTCCAACATTTTAAAACGTTATACATTATATTTTACATGTTAAAGAGAAGAATAATAGAATAAGATAGAATAAGATGATTATATTAGACAAAAATATATAAATTTTTTATTTACTCAAAATGACAAATATTGTTGTGAACCCAAAACAAATAAGCAAGAGGACCTATCACACCCCAACCCGAGGGCGAACATGTTTCTAAAACAAATAATATGTTTTTCTTTATGCTAATTTGTGATATTAATTTTTCATGCTTTCCTGATCTGATGCACCTCACTCGTTTAAACAACCCAAACTGGTGATGATAGTGTCCCTTGTCAAGAAGAGTCGGAGTCTGACTTTCGACAAAGAGTACTTGTCACTCCCTTAGAGCGGAGATGATTTCTAGGAAACGCTTGGTGGAATAATCATATGTACGTAAAGGACCGGTATAGCATATGTTCTATATGTTATCAAATCTATGTACCCCTAATTATGTGTTTATTTTGATTTTTAATCTAATGAATATGGTTTATTTGCTCTTTATAAAAATATTAAAAAAAAATAAAAAAACCTAAGAAAAATCAATTAAGAAATGTTAGAATAATTGTGGTATTGATTAACCACTTAAATTAAAATATTGATTCACATATAAATTTGAACCCAATCTACTTATTGATGAAGCAATAGAGTTTGAATTAGATTATGATTAGGAGTCGACTTTGTTCCCTCTTTCCAATAACTCTCAATGGAGATGGTAATTATGCATCTACAATAGCTGGGTGAATTTCCATTACTTCCCCATCCCAAGGGCAAGGGAGAGAAGATTAGAAGCCCGGTGATTTTGAGTATATCACAGTGTTATTGTGTTACATATTGTTTGATTGGTTAGATCTAGCTTTGATGACAGATGGTTTGGATATTAAAGACACATGACCTACTTTATATCAAATAAGTAATGGTTTTTTACGATTACAATTAAAAACAACAAGACCCTGCATGTATTCAGTTATAGATTATTGTACAGTTATTTGTTTGTTTGTTTGTTTGTTTTTGAGTACGGGGAGAGAATGGATCATAAATGTTGTTGTTTATGGTGATGTATTGCATGTAAGGTGGAGAGGAAGCTAGAAAAGTTGGTTCGGTATGGTTGGTCTCCATTCATTAATGTTTTTATTGCATAAATGATTTGCTGGAGGAGTGACTAACAAAGAAATTGTGCTCAAAGGTGTTTTACAAATGTTACACCAATATCTCTCTACTTAAGGATATATACAGGAGTTGTTTAGAAACTTAGAATTGCAAAAACCATCTAGCAAATATTCTAGATGCTAAAGATTTTATTAGATTTAGTTTTTCCAACATTTTAAAATGTTATACATTAAATTTTACTCATTAAAGAGAAGAATAATAGAATAAGATAGAATAAGATGATTATAATAGAGTAAAAAATATACATTTTTTATCTATTAAAAAAAAACAAATATTGTGAACAAAAAACAATTAAGGAAGAGGACCTCAAAGCAAACATGTCTCTAAAATAAATAATATATTTTTTATGTTAATTTGTGATATTAACTTTCTCATACTTTTCTGATATGTTGCAGATCTCTCGTCTAAACAACCCAAACTGATGGTAATAGAGTTCCTCATCAAACAAAGTTTGACTTTTTATCAAGAGGACCTGTCACTCCCTTAGTGTGAAGATAATTTCAAGGAAACGCTTGGGGAAGTAATCATAGGTACATGTAAAGGACTGACATATCATATATTCTATGTGGTATTGAATCGATGCACTCCTACTTATGTGTTTACCGTGATTTTTAATCTAATGAATATGCTTTATCCATTCTTTACAATAAATAAAAAAATAAAAACTAAACAAGATTAATTAAGGAATGTTAGAATATGTATGATATCGATTAACCACTTAAATTAAAATATGAATTCACATAAAAAATTGAATCCAATGTATTTATTCATGAATCAATAGAGTTTGAATTTCCCTCTCTCTGCTACTCTCAATGTAGACCTTAATTATGGATCTAGAATAGTAGGGTGAATAACTATTAATTCCCCATCCCAAGGGTGAGGATGGATTTTGAGTATATCACATGCCAGTGTTACGCATTGTTTGATTGGCAAGATCTGGCTTTGATGGCAGATGGTTTGGACATTAAAGACACATCACGTCATATTAAACAAGTAATGTGGCTTCGACGGTGGATGGTTTGGATAATAAAGACAAATGACATACTTCATATCAAATAAGAAGTGATTTTTTACAATTTACAATTAATGACAACAAGATCCTATATGTATATTAAAAATGCATTGCATATTTAAATTAAACAATTTACAATAGGTTTATATTATTTTAAAATTAAATAATCCAAAAATAAAGAATTTTTGGAAATAAATAAATTCAAAACTAATTTAGTATTTTTCAAAAATTAACTATTCAAAAATTATACAATTATAAGGATAAAATAAATTTATAAAATAACTTATTATTTTTCAGAATGGAAAGAATTTTTTAGAATTAAATAAAATTCAGACAATGATTTATTATTTTTCAAAAATTAAGTAATTAAAAAAATTATTTTTTTATTTTTTTATATAATAATATGAAATTATGGTTTAATTGGTTTTCGAAACAAAGAAATTTTTTTATTTTTGAAATATAATTTTTATGATTATTTTTGTTGATATTTTGAAGCTTATTGGTGGGCTGTGAAAAAAAAATCGATAAAACAATAAACTAGATCAGACCGATTTTTTTTTGAACTAGCGGTCCAGTTCAAAACGGTTTTTCTGATAACCGGTCCTGTCCAGTTTTAAAACCAGTTCCAAAACGGTCCAGTCTGGTTTCAATTTTTTGGAACCGCGGTCCAAATTAATCGGACCGGACCGATTCATATATATTTTATTATTTTTTAATTTTTTTCAGGTTAATAAAATCCAAATGGTTTTATGATGTTTTAACCAGGGTTGTCAGATTGGCCACTACGGCTGAACTGTAAAAACCGGAACCGTGGGGTCCGGCCGGGTAGGCCCCTGTAACCGGGGTGGTTGGCCCGCGAACCGGCTGATCCGGTTGGACCGAAACCGGCCGACCGAACCGCCCTACCTGCAAATTTTTTTTTTAAAAAAATTTTTGTAATGGAAAGTGGGGAAAAAAAAAACATGGATCAACAAAAATCATTGGAGCACGGGGAGCCTGAACTCGACCCGACATTCGTGTGCGTATGACGCGCTCGCACATGAGTTTTGGATTTCCAAGTCGATCCGAATTCGACATTTGCACCCCCCTGCGAGCGCACGGGAGAGAGCCTTTTCACCAATAAGGACCTATTAATTGGTAGAATGAAATTATATTTAAAGAAAGTGAAAGTGAAAGTTTTATCCATAAGCAATGTGAGACTAAATACTTCAAAATCTTTGAATATTTGAAACCAATCCTTTTTAAAAACAAGCCCATGATAAGGCTCAAAATGAGATGGATTTTCAAAAAGCTGTATTTGTATACTTGAGTAACTATGGTTATATTTTAATTGTGTATTGTAATACTTTTGACTAATTTGTTTTGTTTAATATGTATATGTTTTGAATATGGACTAAATATAAATATCAAATTTAATTAATCAATCATATTTATTATTATTATTATTTTATTTTATATCATATTTCATCATTATTAACTATTATAAATATTAAAATATTAATACTTTTAAAACCAAATGGTTTTATGATGTTTTAACTTCCAACTTTTAAGTTTTAATCGAAGCCTCGAAGGTCGGCTCCCTAGTCCCTCCCAGAGTCCCAATTTCCCGCATCCTCTCCCAGACTACCACATCGTCATGCCAGATCAACACCGGCGACATTGGTTCGGACAAATGCCTGCATGGCCATCAGGTGTCGAGTTCTACAGGGGCATAGTGCGGGGGGAGAGGGAGAGAAGGGGGAAGGGCTCGGAGGTGGGTATGGATGCGAAAACTTCCTGCTTCTCAGACGAGAACAAGACATAGGAGACGAAGCAACATCAAAGTGAGGAAACGAATCTTGAGGCAATGATCCATCAAGCTTTGATGAGCTGATCTGAACCATTGATTAGTTGAGCTATGAATTTGAAAAATCTATTAAATTGATTTTATTGATAAAATAAACCCTTTTGTGATCAGAATAAAGCCTATCATTTCTTTCTTTTAATTGGAAATTATTTATTATTACCTCTCAACTTTGGAAAATTGTGCTTATTTAAAACCCACATTTTAACAGTGTGTATCACAATATCGCTCTAGTTGAAAATTTATGAAATAATAGCTCAAGTTGTTGCAGAAACACATTGTCAATGATCTTCTCCAAGTTCTGAGGCAACTCATGTAACTTTAATTTTATACATGTAGTATTAAACATCAGCTTATTTTTAATTATTTAATAAAATATAGTTGATTAAAAACCGGGACCGAACCGGACCGGACCGGTCCAAAACGGTTTGGACCGATCGTGTTTTCCTTCTTATTTGGTCCGGTCCGGTCCAAATTTCCCCAAACTAGTTATTTTCCTTCTTATTTGGTCCGGACCGATCGTGTTTTCCTTCTTATTTGGACTGATCTGGTCTGGTTCCGGACCATGCACAACCCTACTAGTTATTTGTGATAATTTTAAAATATTAATTGAAATATCTATGAAATTTTTTATAGATAATTTAAATCGAATTTCACCAAAACAACGTGGTCAATAATAAAGGAGACAAAAGAATTTATGGAGATCATATCCTGGACTAAATTTAAAATTATTCATAGAAATAATTATTTTTTTTTATTATTTCAAATAAAAAATATCTTGTGTTTTTTATATATGTGCATATTTATGTCTATGTTTTTCTTGATAGACATTATAAAGTAATTATTACATTCGCACAGATTATTTGGTATTGGTTTTTAAAATTATTGTTTTGAAACAAAATGATAGAGTACTAATCTATTAAGGTGTGAAGATTATTTATTAAATCTTAAATATTATTAAATCCATTTAAAGACTTGTACAATTGTTTGAGTTTATTATTTTGTTTGGAGTTTTAAATTTGATATTTATTTAAGTTTTTACTAGAGCCTTGTGGGTTATAATATGACATTATATTATAATGATTTGATGTGGTTTATGTTATCAATATATACCAGACATTCAATTATAATATCAAGCTATATTATTTAAGTTTTATCCCTATGAACCAAATATATGAACGTAAATTATGAGTTTTTTTCATTAAAGTGGATTAAAACTTTAGTAATTTGTTACGGAAATATTTGGTAAAACCGTGTCACCTACCCAAATAGCCACGTATAATACTCGGGGCCACATCCCTCTGGCCACGTGGCAATACCGCCACATGTTCTAGTAAAATTCCGATTGGTAATTGAGAATGAGGGTTTAACTCTACAAATAAATCCGATCAGAATTATAGCAACCCACCTATCCGAAACCTGTCTCATAAGGTGCTCATAGCCCTCTAGGGAAGAAAATATCTAACGCCTCTACAGTAAGTAGATATCATCCACTTGCCTCTACAGTGGGCAGATATTTCCTCTTACCTACACAATAGGCAGATATTATCTTACCGCCTCATGAGATTTTCTTACCGCCTCATGAGATATTTATCCACCGCCTTTTCAGATATTTTTCCTAACCGCCTTTAATCTTCTATAAAAGAAGAACAATGATAGTAAGAAAGGGATCTGAAAAATTACAGAAAGAACTAACCTATGTCTAAGACTTCCGTCTCACAAGTTTTCTGATTTAATCATCGGAGTTAAATCCAGGCAGAAAGGCCCAATTCCGATCGCTTCCTTTTCCTTCTTACAGATTCCTTCAAGTGTCCCGAAACAACTGGACAATTCCGATCGTTCTCTTTAATCCGATCGCCTCCACATGTCCATCCAGAATATATGGTATTCCAGAGCATCTCATGTTCAGAATCTGAAGTAAGCGTCCGCATCAATTATAAATCTCAACCGTTTGTCAAAGGCTGAGACCGGATCACGAGGCAACAACAACCAAAGCGTGAGGCAGACCAGTTTTTGGCATCAACAGTTTGGCGCCGTTCGTGGGGACCCTTACGAAAAGCTAAATGATGACTACCAGAAAATCTAAACGAATTCAAGAACAAGGAGCTCCTGGTAATGTCGAAATACCGGGTGAAATCCGCGGTAATCCATCAAAAAATCCGCTCGTCTTACCTCCAGCACCCATCCCAGAATTTTATCTCAATATGCAGAAACAATTAGAGCAGTTGGCTCAAGCCGTTCATACTTTGGCCCATCCACCACTCCCGCCCACACAAATCCCGCCAAGTATGCCGACAGCCCCATTAGCCAATTCCGGAAGTAGAGGGAGGACAAGGACCCGTACCCATGGAGAAAGAAGAGAAAGGACTGCCTTCCCTGCCAGCTCGGAGCCCCCCTCTGTTCGACGTCGAGAGCAGGCTACCACAAGAACAGAACGAAATAGTCCGTCTGTCCCAACTGTCGATAGAAGAACACAACAACAGGGCCCCTCTTGGGGAAACCAGAAGTCTGAACGATCAATACATGCTCTCATTTTATCAAGGAAATACTGGATGAGTAAGTTTCTGACAGTTTCCAACCACGTGCTATGACTGCATATGAGGGCAAAACCGATCCATCCGGTCACTTGAAGTCTTTCCGATCAAAGATGCTGCTTTTTGGAATCACTGATGCCCGTATGTGTCGAGCTTTTCCCGCCACCTTAGAGGGAAAAGCGCAAGACTGGTTTGTTGACCTTCCATCTAGCACAATTTCTTCGTTTCAAGTTCTAGCGGACCGTTTTCTAACTCATTTTACCAATTATTCAAAACAAAAGAAAACCCCATCTTCCCTTATGCACGTCAAGCAACGAGGGGGTGAAACACTCCAAGCCTACCTCAATCGTTTCATAGATGAAGCAGCAAATGTTGCGGACCTTGTTCCGCGAATGGCCGTAACCATCTTGATGGAGTGTTTGCTAGAATCGCCTTTCCGTTTTTCCCTCACTTTGGATCCACCAAAAACCCTCCCTACCCTCATGGTCCACGCCTAAAAGTATATCAATTCTGATGAAATTTATATGGGTTGGGAGGAAGAAGCTCGACGCATTCCTAAGGAAATCCGAAAAGAGAAAACCCCTCAGAGTTTCAACAGGAAGACCACAGAAATCTGAAGGGAAGGAGGGTCACGTAGGGATCACAAAGGTGAAAACAAGGGTCTAGAATCTTCAACGCGCCCTCAGCGACACATGCTACAGCCTAGAGAATCTCCGAAAGAAGGGAAAATAGTCAAATATGATCACCATACCCCACTAAATCAAACCAGAAGCCATATCCTTATGCAAATCCAGGATCAAAAAATCTTGACATGGCCAGAACCTGCAAAGAATCCCGAACGACAAAAGAATAGTAAAAGATATTGCAAGTTTCATCAAGCTAGAGGACATGACACAGAAAAGTGTACACATTTGATGAACGCTATAGAAGATGTCGTTAGAAGGGGACAACTGGAGCAGTACATCAACATTGATGTTCAAGAGGAACCTAAGACTTCACAGCCTGAAAGAGCAAAAGGAGAGATGGTCGGATTTATTAGTGGTGGTCCTGGTTGTGGTGGTGAAAGTTCCTCCTCTCGGAAAAGCTATGCCCGAATGGTAGGCGTGACACAAGAGACAGAAGTGCCATAAAGAAGGTCCCGGCCTATGACTCCCATTATTTTCTACGATAATGATGCCAACAGGGTTCGCCACCCTCATGACGACGCCTTTATCATTGCCATCTTGGTCTCTAGTTTCCAAATGAAAAGAGTCCTGGTAGACAGCGGAAGTTCAGTGGATATTATCTTCTGGAGCGCCTTTGAAAGAACGAGGTACGATGCGGACAACTTACTCCCCGTAAAATCATCTTTGGTGGGATTATCCGGAGGAGTAATACAACCAGAGGGAATGATCACATTACCAGTTACGGTAGGAAATTCGCCAAGATCATCAACAGTGACAACAAATTTTCTAGTTGTGCGCTGTGCATCAAGCTACAACGTAATTCTTGGTAGGCCAACTCTCAACGCCTTAAAAGCAATAATTTCTACTTATCATCTTCTCCTCAAATTTCCGACCGAGAGTGGCAGTGGAGAAGTAAGAGGGGATCAACCCTTGGTACGGCAATTTTACGTCTCAACCCTCAAAGGAAAAACTCAAAACAGAGGCAAAACAAGAGTTTCCAAAGCCATGTTGATCAACAGAATAGCAGAACAAGAAAATAAAGAACTCCGACCTACACCAGTTGAAGAATTGCTCATAGTTCCTCTGGACACAACTAGATTGGAGCGTACTGTGTGGATTGGTGCGGATTTGACAACAGCACAGCAGGAAAACCTCATGGTGATACTAAGGACAAATTCTGATCTCTTCGCTTAGTCCTCAGAGGACATGCCAGGCGTAAAACGTGATGTCATTGAACATCGCCTTAGCATAGATCAGTCATTCAAACCTGTCAAACAGAAAAGGAGGAATTTCGCCCGTAAAGCGCGTAAGGTCAGCGTAAGAAGAAGTGTCAACCCTTTTGAAGGCAGGATTTATCCGAGAGGTGAATTATCCAGACTGGTTGGCTAACGTGGTTCTGGTCAAAAAACCGTCCTAAAAATAGAGAATGTGCGTGGATTTTACGGACCTAAATAAAGCTTGTCCGAAAGATTCGTTTCTTCTACCTTCAATTGATGACTTAGTTGACTCCACGGCGGGGCATGAGATGCTAAGTTTCTTGGATGCCTTCTCCGGCAATAATCAAATCCGAATGGCCAAAGACGATGAAGAAAAAATGTCCTTTATTACTAGCAAGGGAACTTACTGCTATAAGGTGATGCCATTTGTTCTAAAGATTGCCGGAGCCACTTTTCAAAGGCTCATAAGTACAGTATTCAAAGAGCAAATTGGCAGAAATGTCGAAGCCTATATGGATGACATCTTGGTAAAGAGTCAAAAAACCGACAAGCACCTATCGGATTTACAAGAGGCCTTTCTGTCGCTTCGGACTTACAATATGCGTCTAAATCCGAACAAGTGTGCCTTTGGTGTTCGATCAGGAAAATTTCTAGGATTTATATTGACTGAAAGAGGAATAGAAGCAAATCCAGAAAAGATCAAAGAAATTCTTGACATGGGATCACCCAAAAGTCTTCAAGAAGTACAACGGCTTAATGGACGCCTAGCAGCTCTCGGAATATTTATCTCTAAAGCTGGAGAGAAAAATCTCCCACTCTTCCAAGCCTTGCGTAAAGCACCAAAAATGGAGTGGACAAAAGCGTGTGGAAAAGCCTTCCAGGGACTTAAAGATTATCTCCGATCGCCTCAGTTGCTAGCCAAGCCGCAAGTAGGAGAAGAGCTCTATATCTATTTAGCTGCTGCTCCTCGAGCGGTCAGTGCAGTCCTGTTAAGAGAAGATAAGGGAATTCAGAAGCCTGTTTATTATACAAGCAAGATCGTTAACGATGCCGAGTCAAGGTATCTGCTACTCGGAAAGCTAGCTTTCGCCCTTATCACATCCGCACGGAGATTGAGGCCTTATTTTCAAGCTCAAAAAGTCATTGTATTGACTGACCAGCCCCTAAAACAAGTTCTTCACAAACCTGAAAATTCCGGACGCCTAGCCAAATGGGTAATAGAATTGGGTGAGTTTGATCTCACTTACAAGCCGCGAACAGCGATCAAGGCCCAAGTATTAGCAGATTTCATCGCGGAGTTAACCATTCCTATGAGCGAAGATCTAATCCCGTCACAAGGTCCAGAAGAAAGCTCTATTACTCCATGGTCTCTATATGTTGACGGATCAGCAACAGAAGGAAAATCAGGGGCAGGTTTTGTCCTTTATTCTCCCTCCAAGTGGAAAATTTCAACAGTTCTTAAGTTCCAATTCCGAGCGACCAACAACGAGGCCGAATATGAAGCCCTCATCGCAGGATTGCATTTTGCCCGGGGTCTCGGAATTCAGCATCTACATGTATATTCCGACTCACAGCTAGTCGTTGGCCATACATTGGGCAGTTTTGAAGCAAAGGAGGAGAATATGGTCAAGTACCAGGCAGTAGTGAAGAGAATAGTTCCATGCTTCGCTCACTTCCAGATTGAAAAAATCTGTCGAGCACAAAATGAAGAGGCGGACGCTTTATCTAAAAAAGCCACTACACCCAACGGAGATACAGAACCCTCTTTCAACCTACAGTACCTTCCAACAAAAACCATTGAGGGGCTGGTAGGAGAGGTACAAAGTGCAGAAGAAGAGTCATGTTGGATTGATCCCATCAAAAACTACCTGCAAGGTGGACCTGCACCATCCAACAAGACAGAAGCCAGACGGATTTCTTATCAAGCCGCTCAGTACACTATGATTGGCGAACATCTATACAAACGGTCTTATACACAACCCTTTTTGCGATGCTTACGCCCCACAGAAGCCAACTACATCCTTCAAGAAAATTCATGAAGGCATCGGAGGAGATCATATAGGAGGCAAAGCCTTGAGTTACAAAGTCCTGTGACAAGGCTATTACTGGCAACCATTAACTCAAGATGCGGTGGCGTTCGCTCGAAAATGTGATGCCTGCCAACGGCATTCCAAGATTCAAAGGCGACCGTCAACACTGCTTACACCAATTGTCAGTCCTCGACCGTTTGCTATTTGGGGAATTGATCTTCTAGGACCATTTCCAACTTCGACTCAACAAATGAAGTTTCTAATAGTTGCTATCGACTATTTCACCAAATGGGTAGAAGTTGAGCCCTTGGCCAAGATCACGGAGAAGGCTTGTCAGGGATTCTTATGGCGAACTGTTATTTGTCGATTCGAAATTCCGGTCGCCTTCATTTCTGATAATGGGCGACAATTTGATAATAAGGCTTTCAAAAGCTTTTGTTCCGAACTCGGAATTGAATCCAAATTAACTTCTATAACACATCCTCAAGCCAATGGCCAAGTGGAAGTGACGAATCGCACCTTGCTCCAAGCTCTTAAAACTCGGGTGTCCAAAAATGGAACTAATTAGGTTGAGGAAATTCCGAGCACTCTTTGGGCTTACCGAACAACTACAAGAACCCCCACAAGGGAAACCCCATTCTCTCTTACTTATGGGGCAGAAGCAGTCATCCCTGCAGAAATAAGAATGCCTACCTTACGGACACAACAAACTTTCTCATTAGAAGAAAATGAGAAAAATCTCCGAGCGGAACTTGATCTACTTGAAGAGCGAAGAGAAGCTGCGGAAACAAAGGCAACCATCTATCGCCAAAGAGTAAAAAGGTTCTATGACACAAAGGTGAAAAGAGTCTTCTTCCAAATCGGCGATCTGCTCTTAAGAGAAAATGAATTCCAGTGAAACAAAAGCCGAACGGGGAAGCTAACTCCTAACTGGGAAGGCCCTTACGTCATACAGAAGATAGTCTGAGCGGGTACTTACTTTCTTGTCAATATGGAAGGAAAAACGCTCAAGCGTCCATTTCATGCTGAACACTTGCGACGCTACTATCAATGAACTCTGTAGCAGTCTCCTAAATGTTTCATGAAATAAAAATTTATGTTCGAAAACTCCGAATGAAGATGAGGTGAAAATCCCATCCCTAAAAGATGAGACCAAAAATCTCTCGTCCTTATAAGATGAGGCAAAAAATTATCCTACACGGATAAGAGAAAATTCTCATCCAGAGCATGGGGCAAAAATCCCGATCGAAATATGAGGCAACAATCTCATTCACAAAGGCAAGGATCTTATTCAGCAAATCAAAGTCGCACGATTGGACTAAGAAGAGAAGAACTTATCATGAAGCATAGTTTACAAGCCAAATGGAAAAAAAAGAAGGACCTTGTAATGGATTTCTTAAATGGTTAAAAGTAACCATGACTCGGAAGTAAACCTTCACCAAATAAAGGTTTGTATTTCATTCACATAAGTAGAAATTACATTCAAAATAACTAAATCTTCACAGAAACATTTCATAAAAAATCCCTAAGAACTAGGGCCTTCCGGGCGGTTAGCTATTTCTTGAGGAGTCTGAGTCGGAGGTTCAGAGGAGGCTGGAGCAGGAGACTCTGGAGTCTTGATAATCTGCTGCTCCTTCAATTCCGTAAACTTCTTTAAGACTCCAGCAAGCCCCATTCCGTAAACTTCTGCAGGAGGAACATGGTGACCCACCTGCTGCACTACTGAATATATACGTGTGGCCCCCTCTTTCGCTCGCGCCCTAAGCCGAGTGACCTCTTTTTCTAACTTATCCGCTCGTTCTATTAAATCTTTCATTTCTTGCAAGTCGGATTTAGGAGCCTGTTGCCTGGAAGCTAGGTCTTCCCTTAGCATGTCACGCTCCCCCTTAACTTCCTCCAAATTTCGATGCGGATAGCAAGAAGCTCAGCGGTCTTCGATTTCAACTCCCATCGAAGCTTCACTGCTCAAATTGAAAGGAGTTAAGCCCCTCTTTCAAACTGTTGGATTCATCTTGTAATGTCTTGATATTCCCTTCAGCAGCACGGAGAGAGCCCTCGGAAATAACCAGCTTGGCTGCTAGATCATTTTTCTCTTTTTCCATAGAAGCCAACTGTTGAAGCCGCTTGGCTTTATCTTGCTCATGGGTGTGGATAACAGCAATTTGTTTCTTCTCCTTTTCCTCTAAAGCTACCACCCTAGAGCTTAATTGGGCAATTTCTGCCCTACTCGCTTCCATCTTTGCCAAGTCTTCTTGACAAAGATTACCAACTCGATCCGCCCATTGAGCAGTCTATACAACAACAAATGAATTATAAGCGATAATACCAAACTAGCAGGTAAAAGAAGTACAAGAATAGTTTTTACCAGCATACGAGCGGAAAAGTCGGCAAGTGGCCTCTTCCCTTCCAGCCCTTCGAAGTTCAGTGCAGAGCTGTTAGGGCCTCATAGCCATCAAAACATCCTTCACGGACGCGGCGTCCGGAAAAGGAATATCCTCGGAAGGTAATTCCTTCCGTTGGGTTGTCGATCCTTTCAGAACTAAGTCTGCCTCCCTCAGTTTGCTCAGGAGAGCCGCTTTTCCTGCCTCCACCTATAAAATAAACCTAAGTCAAAAAGTCTTAGTGGAACAATAGATAACCTTAAGAAGTAGACTCTCACCTCCCTAAGGAGGATATCCTCTGGCCGACTAGTAGAGGGACCCTCTGAAATTGGCGTTAAAGCCGGGCGAACCTCTTGCTGAGGCGAATTCGCATGTTCTCCAGTAATTCCTGGACCCGACGCGTCCTCGGAATTCTTCCTCTTCTTCCTCCTCTCCCGGGCCTGGGAGGACCCTGCAGCGGGGTCGCCTTTAACCCTCTTCTTTGACAAGTCGACATCTTTTCTCTTCCTTTTCTTTCTTTCTTACTTGGAAGTATCAGCGCCTTTGCTGGATGTTACTTCTTTCTTCTTTCGCCCACGAGGCAAGGGCGGATGAACTTCACCTTCGAAGGAAGCCAAGATGCCCTTAACATTGGAAGTATCAGCGCCTTTGCTGGATGTTACTTCTTTCTTCTTTCGCCCACGAGGCAAGGGCGGATGAACTTCACCTTCGAAGGAAGCCAAGATGCCCTTAACATAATTCAACTCTTCATCCTCCATCGGATTTCCTGCAAGGATAAATTTCGAAGCAAGTTAGATATTGCGATTCAAGATTAAACTAAGTTAGATGCACAAATAAATCCTACCAGTAGCTACTATTAAACGACACCTAAGGAGATTTTCCTTGGTCAAAAAGGTATCCATGTAAACCCTGGACATCCTCGTCATTGACTTAAAGAGAACCTCCTCTTCTTTTGTCATCTCCTCACAAGCAATATCCGTTCGGGGAACCTCCCACTTGGTTCGGACATCCCACTCGGATTTACTTCTGACGAAGAAGAACTTACTCTTCCAACGCTTAATGGAAGTAGGAACTTTACCTAGAAACTTCCTCCCGAGACGAGCCGAGAAGTAGTACCAATCGGCATTAGACTCTAAACATAGACTGAATAACATACGGAACCAACGGACAGTCGGATTTACCCCATAGTTCTTAAACACAATAACAAAGCCGTTGAGCAATCTCCAAGAATTTGAAGTTCACTGTGAAGGACACAAACGATATTCTTCCAGAATAGCCTTGGCAAAATTAGAAAAAGGAATCCTAAGGCTACCCAACAGCGCATCTTGATAGATGGCTATCTCTCCCTCCCTAGGAGAACTCGCCCTCTCCCCAGAACAGGGAACCCTAACCTCAAACAAAGAAAGATCTATTTCATACTTCTCTACCAAGACAACCTTCTGCTCAAGGAGGCTTATGAAGGTATCAGACCCCCTACCCATCGCTCTAGAAGTGGGATGAATCCGCAAACCTTGGACTGGAACATCCCTAGACCCGCCTGGAATCGCGACAGAGGCTATGGGTTCAGACAGAGAAGGGACTAAAAGTGGTTGGGAAGCAGCAGATTCAGGAGAAGAACTAGAAGAAGAGGATGCGCTAGAGTCGCTAGCCATTACCTTAGAAGAAAAAGAGATGAAAAAACACAGAAATTTTAGGAACGGAGTTCGCCGGAGAAGAAGAGATTTTGGAAGAAGACACTATTCGATTTTCGGGATAAACCTTCTCCGCCTGTACAACTTTGTTATATGCAAAAAAGATGGACCCCTAGCCGTTAGATCCCAGAGTTACATCCCGATCGAACCGTTGAACCAAAGGTCCCCAAATCCGGACCGTTCAGATGACCATCATTATTTCTCCTTAAACGATTCAAAATTCCATCTACGTCAGCAACCAAACGTCGCCTGACACACATAGGTAGCCACGCCCATCATGATGTTGACAAAGCGCACGCCGCGCATGTCGCGCCACCTTCTCCCTTTAATGCGAAACAGTGTGAAGAACACGTGTCTCCCTAGGGAATAATAGGTGCTATACAATATAAAAATTGAGCCAACACCATGAAAGACAAAACACACATCCCAACATAGGATCACTAGCGATTATTTCTTGAAGATATCAAAGAATTTATAAGTAAAACGACAAACTTTATTTATTCATGTTACAAAGATAGTTGCATAAAAAAAAAAACAACAACAAGCCCTAACAAACATTATTCTCCATCGGAATTCCCTAGTTAACAGTCCACGGATCCATCCGAGGACTCACTCGGATACGACTCTGAAGAGATGCACGGATTTCCACAACCATCGCTGTCCTCATCATCGCTAGGAAACCCCGGCAAAGCACGTGGGCGAAGATTGGGGTCCACTTCTTTACGGCAGGAATCGTTTCCGAATATTTCAACTTCGAAGTGCATGCCCCCTGCATAAGTAATAACTAGAAGATCCCCCGCTTCCACATCGTGATCAACATGGAAGATTCCCCACCCTTCCTCAAAACAGTTCTCACCTGTACCCTCGTCAACAGCCAGAAGAGACTGCCATACGTAGCCGTTCGGACTTACCAAATGAACGACTCCAGTCCTCAAGCCCTCTAGATGTTCATAAAAAGAAACTGGAATTCGCAAATGACGAGAAGATTGAGTTAAAGTGAAAAAATTAGAAAAAGATAAATGCTGAAGAAGAGCTATTGTATAATGATAAGAACGGAATAGAAAAAGAACACTATCCATACAAGCTCCTTAAATAGAAAAACCTGTGGACACTATAGGCAAAAACTCCGGAGAAAGATCTACCTCGATCCAAAACAACGAAAAGACAACATAACAAGTGTCAGTCGCCTATTAAAAGCACATGTGCCTTATCATCCTAGAGACAAAATCTACACCCACATAGACGTGCCAACTAAGGAAGATATTTGTTCTCGAACCAAGCGAAAAGTGCGATTAGCTCACTCTTCGCTCAGATGTTTCGAACAAGTACACTTTGGGGAGGACTAGTGTTACGGAAATATTTGATAAAACACGTGTCACCTACCCAAATGGCCACGTATAATAAGCTGGGCCACATCCCTCTGGCCATGTAGCAATACCGCCACATATTCTATCAAAATTCCGATCGGTAATTGAGAATGAGGGTTCAACTCTACAAACAAATCCGATCGGAATTATAGTAACCCCCCTATCCGAAACCTGTCTCATAAGGTGCACATAGCCCTCTAGGGAAGAAAATATCTAACGCCTCTACAGTAAGTAGATATCATCCACTTGCCTCTACAGTGGGCAGATATTTCCTCTTACCTACACAATAGGCAGATATTTTCTTACCGCCTCATGAGATATTTATCCACCGCCTTTCCGGATATTTTTCCTAACCGCCTTTAATCTTCTATAAAAGAAGAACAATGATAGTAAGAAAGGGATCTGAAAAATTATACAAAGAATTAACCTATGTCTAAGACTTTCTTCTCACAAGTTTTCTGATTTAATCATCGGAGTTAAATCCGGGCAGAAAGGCCCAATTCCGATCGCTTCCTTTTCCTTCTTACAGATTCCTTCAAGTGTCCCGAAACAGCTGGACAATTTCGATCGTTCTCTTTAATCCGATCGCCTCCACATGTCCATCCAGAATATACAGTATTCCAGAGCATCTCATGTTCAAAACCTGAAGTAAGCGTCCGCATCAATTATAAATCTTAACCGTTTGTCAAAGGCTAAGACAGGATCACGAGGCAACAACAACCAAAGCGTGAGGCGGACTAGTTTTTGGCATCAACAGTAATTGATTGACCTCGATGTGAATCTTAGGGCTGGCAACGAGCCAAACCAAGTCGAGGATGGCTCTGGTGATTACAGAACCATCAATGAAGCTCCCAAAACAGTCCCTAGAAACACAAATACTAGTTACTATGTGATCTATGTCAAGGAGGGAGTGTACAATGAGTTTGTGGAGATTGTCGAGGATATGCTCAATGTGTTCATGTTCGGTGACGGCCAAACCAAGTCGAGGATCACCGGCAGCTTGAACAGGGTCGATGGTACCAGCACCTTCAAATCAGCTTCATGCGGTGAGTTTTCCGTCTGTCGTTTCAATAGTGACCATTAAATTTGATACAGATATACATGATAATATCCTAATTGTATATAAATCTTCTGATTGCAGCGGTTATCTGAGACGGATTCATAGCAAAGGATATGGGGTTCAAAAAAACGGCCGGAGCAGAGAAGCACCAGGCGGTGGTGTTGAGAGTGAATGGTGATAGAGTGGTGTTCTACCAGTGTCAAATGGATGCATTCCAAGACACACTCTACGCCTATGTGAAAAGACAATTCTACCGGGATTGTACAATCTCCGGTACTGTAGATTTCATCTTCGGTGACTCTCCGACCGTATTCTAGAACTGTGTGATGGTTGTGAGGAGGCCGATGGACAATCAGCAGTGTATTGTGACGGCACAAGGCCGAAAGGACTGACACCAGCCCTCTGGCATTATCCTCCACAAGTGCAGGATCACCGCCGACCCGACATTCTATCCGGTGAGGCAGTAGATCAAGAGCTACCTTGGCATGATGCCATGGAAGCAGTACTCAAGGACTCTCATTATCCAGACAGAGATTGACGACCTCATCTCCCCTGATGGATGGCTTCCATGGGAGGGCGATTTCGGCTTGAATACTTGCTTGTATGCAGAGTTGGATAATTATGGTGTCGGATAAGAACCTGACAAGAAGGTGACATGGAAGGGAGTGAAGAAAATAAGCTATCGGAGAGCCAGGAAGTACTCGGTCGAAAGGTTCCTTCAAGGAAACCGGTGGCTGCCGTCGACGAGCGTGCATTAAATCGCCGACCTAGTTCCGTAGGGAGGGGCAACCAGAACTAATTAAATAATTAGCTTATTGCTTATTGATATGGAAATATCTAGCAAAATACGTGTCATCAATCCCTCACGACGCGTGGTACAACCCCCTCTAACCACTTGGCAATATTCTAAGCCAAACACCTGTCAAAACAATTTTGACCATCAACCCCGTTTCCCCAAAAACCTCCCCCTTGACCAAAGAAGAGAACGAAATACCCACCTTTCTTCTGACAAAACTGACTAAAATCATAGTAAAAGTACAGAAAATATCTCCTGTCAGAACAAATCAGACCAAAACGACAAAACACCATAAAACACTTTAGAAGTCGACGGGACAGGAATTTAAGGCAAGAACATCCACTTGCCCTGACACAACCCACCTACACAGGCAGATATTTCCCACCGCCTCAACTTTAATAATGAGAAAGCAAACCCAGAAATTTCTCTAGAACTCTATAAAAAGGGAAGAACATCAAAGAACCAGAGGACAAGAATTTTGGAGAAGATTGAAATCATACTTTTTACCCTTTCCATCATCACTCCTCATCCACTAACTTGATCGTCGGAGTTAAATCTGGGCAGAAAGGCCCAATTCCGACCATTTTTACTCTCCCTTTCAGGTTTTTCACTGGATCCTCAGAATCAAAGTAAGCATCCACACCAAAAAATAAATCTCAATCGTTGACAGAAGTTTGGACCAGATCACAAGGCAGATCCGGTTTCTGACATCAATAGTTTGGCGCCGTCTGTGGGGACACTTACTAAAACCCAAATGGCGACTACAAGTAAATCAAAGCGTAACCAAGAACAAGGAGTGCTCAGCAACGAAACCAGCGTACCAGGTGGAGCCCAAGCGGATGGAGAAAACATCCCAGCCTTACCTCAAGGTGAAACCCTCCACGAACACTACCAAAGCATGGAGAGACAGTTGGAACAACTAAACCGAGTTGTTCAAAATATGAACCATCCACTACCCCCAGCTCCACCTCCCCCAATCCAAACCCCTTCAGTCACTCCAACTGCCCTCCCGGCAAATTCCAAAAGAAGGGGACGGTCCACCGCTCGCACCTGTAGAGAAACAAAGCCAAGAAGAGAACATAGAGAAAGGATTCTCTTCTCCGCAAGCTCGGAACCTCCTTTAATTCAACGCCGGAACCAAACTCCACCAAGAACGTAAGGATCAACCTGTCTTTTGACTGAAGAACCCAACAACAGGCCCCGTCCCGTAGGAACCAAGAACCAAAAAGGTACGCCCCTCATATAATTTATCCCTTCATAAAAAAAATACTCGAAGAACGAGTACCTGACAATTTCTGACCGCCCACTATGACAACCTATGAGGGAAAAATCGACCCATCCCGCCACCTGAAATCTTTTCGTTCGAAGATGCTTCTTTCCGGGACCACTAATGCTTGTATGTGTTGAGCCTTCCCGGCCACTCTGGAGGGAAGAACACAAGATTGGTTTATCGACCTTCCGTCTGGCACAATCCCCTCATTCCAAGTATTAGCAAACCTTTTTCTTGTCCATTTCGCCAATTATTCAAAACAGAAGAAAAATCCATTTACTCTCATGCGCATCAAACAACAGGGAGGTGAAAGTCTTAAATCATATCTCGATCATTTTACTGAAGAGGCGTCGAACGTCGCAGACCTCATACCCCGTATGGCTGTTACTATTTTAATAAAAGGCATACAAAGATTCCCCTTTTCATTTTTCTCTCACCCTAGACCCACCAAAAACTATGCCCGACCTCTTGATCCATGCTCAAAAATACATCAACTCCGACGAGATCCACGCAGGCTGGGAAGAAGAGGCTCGACTAAAATTTAGAGAGGAATTGAAAGGAAAGGCACCTCAAAATCCCGAAAGGGGACCCAGAGAAATCCGACAAGGAGTGCGCAGAGAAGTCAATCGAGGCAGAGAACTCCCGCCCCTCGGCAATACATGCTCCAACCACAAGATTCCTTAAGAGTTGGAAAAGTAGTAAGATATGATCACCATACCCCTCTAATACAGACTCGGCGCCATATTCTGATGCAAATACAGGAAAAGAAGATCTTAACATGGCCAGAACCTACAAGAAATCCCGATCACCAAAAAGATAGCAAAAGATACTGCAATTTCCATTGAGCTCCAGGTCACGATACAGAAGAATGCACACACTTGATGAATGCAATTGAAGACACCGTCAGAAGTGGAAAGCTTGAGCAATATATTGATCTCAACCCAAAAGATGGAAGGCCACAATCCCCAAAATCGACCGAAGTAGGAAAAGAAACCGTCGGTTTCATTAGTGGCGGGCCAGGATGCGGTGGAGAAAGTTCTACCTCCCGCAAGACTTACGCCACGATGGGTGGAGTCACCCAAGAAACACAACACCCAAAGAGGTCCCGGCCTACACCCCCCATTATTTTTTATGACGATAACACTGGCAGAGTCCGCCACCCTCACGACGACGCTCTAGTTGTTGCCATCAAAGTTTCCAATTTTCATGTGAGAAGAGTTCTTATCGACAGCGGAAGTTTAGTAGACATACTCTTTTGGAGGGCCTTTGAAAGAATGAGGTTTGACTCAGATAATTTACTCCCGGTAAAATCCTCCTTGGTAGGATTTTCCGGAGGAGTAATCCAACCTGAAGGAATAATATCCCTCCCGGTCACCATTGGAAACTTGCCTAGATCATCCACAGTAATGACGAACTTCCTGGTCGTTGGCTGCGGTGATTTCTACCTACCACCTCTTACTAAAATTCCGGATCAAAAATGGCAATGGGGAAGTAAGGGGAGACCAACCCTTGGCCTGCTAATGTTATGCCTCCACACTTAAAGACAAGGACCAAAGCAACAGAAAAACTTTGGAAGCTATGCTGGTTAATGGGGTAAAGGAACTAAACAGAGACGAAGAACTCCGACCGACCCCAGTAGAAGAGCTACTCACACTCCTCTTGGACGAAACAAGACCAGATAGAACGGTCCAGATTGGCGCAGACCTGACGACCGCATAACAAAGAAATATCATGGCAAGACTACAAAGAAATTCCAATCTCTTTGCCTGGTCCTCAGAAGATATGCCAGGAGTAAAAAGAGACATCATCGAACACCATCTCAGCATAGACTCGTCTTTCAAACAGGTAAAACAAAAAAGAAGAAATTTTGCCCCGGAAAGACAAAAATCAGCAGAAGAAGAAGTGGCCACCCTCATGAAGGCAGTGTTCATTAGAGAAGTAGATTACCAAGATTGGCTGGCTAACGTAGTCCTGGTCAAGAAACCCTCCGGGAAATGGAGAATGTGCATCGACTTCACAGACCTAAACAAAGCCTGCCCAAAGGACTCCTTTCCTTTACCTTCAATTGACGATCTGGTTGACTCCACGGCAGGACACGAAATGTTGAGCTTTTTGGACGCCTTTTCAGGCTACAATCAAATCCGAATGGTCAAAACCGACGAAGAAAAAACATCCTTCATCACTAGCAAAGGAACCTACTGCTATAAGGTAATGCCGTTTGGTTTAAAGAATGGCGGGGCCACTTTTCAGAGACTCGTAAGCAAGGTATTCAAAGAACAGATTGGAAGGAACGTAGAAGCCTACGTAGATGATATTCTCGTAAAAAGCCAGAAGACAGAAGACCACCTAACTGACTTATTAGAAGCCTTCCAATTCCTTCGGATTTATGACATGCGCCTAAATCATAATAAATGTGCGTTCGGTGTCCGCTACGGAAAATTTTTAGGCTTCATACTGACCCAACGTGGCATAGAAGAAAACCTTGGAAAAATCAAAGCTACTCTTGAAATGAAGTCACCAAAGAGCCTCAAAGAGATACAATGACTAAATGGATGCCTAGCAGCACTTGGACGCTTCATCTCAAAAGCCGGAGAGAAGAACCTCCCACTCTTCCAAGCACTACGAAAAGCCCCAAAAATGGATTGGACTAAAGAATGTGAAAAAGCCTTCCAAGAACTCAAGGATTATCTCAAATCACCCTTATTGTTGGCCAAGCCAAAAACTGGAGAAGAACTCTTTATGTACCTAGCCACCACCACCCGAGCAGTCAGTGCAGTTCTTTTGAAATAAGAAGAAGGAATCTAGAGACCCATCTACTACACAAGTAAGATCCTCAGTGATGCCGAGTCCAGATATCTCCCTCTCGAGAAGTTAGCTTTCGCCCTTGTCACCTCGGCAAGGCGATTGAGACCTTATTTCCAATCTCACAAAGTCATAGTCTTATTTGACCAACCCTTGAAACAAGACCTTCACAAACCAAAAAATTCTGGAAGATTTGCTAAATGGGTAGTAGAGCTAGGGGAATTCGATCTTAATTATAAACCCCGGACTACAATCAAGGCCCAAGTATTGGCAGATTTCATTGTAGAACTAACTGCTCCTACAGGCGAAAACCCGCCACTACCAGAAAAACCGGAAGAAGAAGACTCTTCAACCACCCCATGGACCCTATATATAGATGGATCGGCAATTGATGAAAAAGTAGGAGCAGGTTTTGTCCTATATTCCCCCTCAAAATGGAAAACCTCTACTGTTCTTCAATTCCGATTCAAAGCAACCAACAACGAAGCCGAGTACGAAGCTCTCTATTCAGGATTACGCTTAGCCCGAGGACTCGGCATACAAGGCCTATGCGCTTATTCTGACTCACAACTGGTTGTCAGCCACACCACAGGAAGCTTCGAAGCTAAAGAAGAGAATATGATCAAATATCAAGCAACAATGAAGAAAATAATCCTATACTTCGCCCGTTTTCACATTAAGAAAATTCCTCGAACCCAAAATAAAGAAGGCGATGCTCTATCCAGGAAAGCAACTTCGCTCAGTAACGATGCGGAACATTCTTTTAACCTCCAATACCTCCATACAAAAACTATCGAAGAGTTGGAAGAAGAAATACAAAGCTTGGAAGAAGAATCATGCCGGATTGATCCCATCAAGAATTATCTACAAGGTGGACCCGCCCCACCCAACAAAAAGGAAGCTCGTCGCATTTCCAACAAATCCGCCTGTTACAGCAAAATTTGCGACCATCTATACAAACGGTCATATACACAGCCTTTTCTAAAATGCTTACGACCAACATAAGACAATTATGTGCATCGAGAAATTCATGAAGGCATCGGAGGAGACCACCTGGGAGGCAGAGCCCTAAGTCACAAAGTCCTTAGACAAGGATACAATTGGCCAACTTTAGCTAAAGAAGCAGTAGAATTCGTTCGGAAATGTGACGCTTGCCAGCGACACTCCAAAATCCAAAGATAACCGCCAACCCCCCTTACCCCAATCATAAGCCCAGACGATTCGTGCTTTGGGGGGATGACCTTTTAGGATCGTTTCCTACATCGCCTCGGCAAATAAAATTCCTGATCGTCGCCATTGACTACTTCACCAAATGGGTAGAAGCCGAACCCTTGGCCAAAATAACGGAAAAAGCATGCCAAGGATTCCTATGGTGAACAGTAATCTGTTGATTTGGAATCCCAGTAGCCTTCATCACTGACAACGGATGTCAATTTGACAACAGAACTTTCAAAACTTTTTGCTCCGAGCTCGGGATTGAATCAAGACTCACTTCAGTAACGCACCCTCAAGCCAACGGCCAAGTAGAAGTAACAAATAGCACCCTATTACAAACTCTCAAAACACGAGTGTTAAAGGATAGAACAAATTGGGTAGAAGAAATTCCGAGTGCTCTCTAGGCCTACCAAACAACTACAAGAACTCCAACAAGGGAAACCCCTTTTGCCCTCACCTATGGCACTGAAGTTGTTATCCCAATAAAAATAGGAGTACCTACTTTACAGACACAGAGTTTCTCGCCAACCACCAATGAAGAAAAACTCCGAGCAGAACTCGACCTCCTCGAAGAAAGAAGAAAGACCGCCGAAACCAAAGCGGCGGCATATCGCCAAAAAGTGAAAAGATTTTACGGCTCCAAGGTGAAGAAAGTTTATTTCCAAATCGGAGATCTCGTCCTAAGGGAAAATGAGTTCCAGGGCAACAAAAGCCGAATGGGGAAACTAACCCCAAACTGGGAAGGTCCATATATTGTGAAGAAAATCGTTCGAACAGGTACCTACTGGCTTACCAACATGGATAGAAAAACTCTCATGCGCCCATTCCATGCCGAGCACTTGCGTCGCTACTATTAATAAGCACTGTAGAGAAATCATAAGCTTTAATAAGAAAGTTCCTCCAGTCAGAAATCTCATGCTAAAATCTCCAAAAGAAATGAGGCAAAAATCTCATCCTAAAAATCAAAGATGAGGCAAAAATCTCATCTAAAATATCAAAGATGAGGCAACAATCTCATCTGAAAAATCAAAGATGAGGCAAAAATCTCACCCCAAAATCAAAAGTGAGGCAAAAATCTCATCATATACAAAGCTGAGGCAAAAAAAAAAAAAAACCTCGACTAAAAGTCCCGCCATTGGGCCGAGCCAAAAAGAAGCTCGAATAAAAGTCCCACCACTAGGCCAAGACAAACTATAGTCAACCATCGCTCAAGATAAAGGACACATCAAGGGGGATCATCGAATAGTTATTATGACTAAGACCCAGAAAATAAACCGTCCTCAAGAAAAAGGTTCAGCTTTCTCATTTCATTCAAACTTGCAGTTATATTACATAGCAAAGACAAAGTAAAATTATGAAGACAAGACCGAAACACCACTTACAAAAACCAACTATAAAACGAAATATATTCTATGACACGTTAGAAGCCCCTGCATCAACATTTTCGTCACCTTCATTAGGAAGGCAATCCTTGCTCCTTCTTAGATCACCTTGAGGAGGATCTAAAGCTTCAGTCTGAGCCCTTTCACTCGGAGGATCTGAACCTTCAGTCTGAGCCCTTTCACTCGGAAGATTTGAAGCTTCAGTTTGAACATTTTCACTCGGAAGTTTATCCCTCACCTTTACGTAAGCCTTTAAAACAGAAGGGAGTCCCATAGTTAGAGCTATCCTGGGAGAAGTATGACGGCCAATAACCTGAATGATAGAATAAATTTATGTCACCGCATCCTTCCTCTCCTCAATTCCCTCTACAGCTCATCCACTTGGTTTTCCAAATCTTCCATCTCTTGCCGGGTTAATTCTAGAGCCTCTTTTTCCGAGGCTAAATCCCTCTTAAAACCATCTCTTTTTCCCTTAATGTTTTCAAGCTCTCCCTCCAAACCCGCCACAGTACCTTGAAGTTCCTTCAACGGTGCTTCGGCGGCCTAAAAGGAGTCTTTGAAACGAGAAGACTTCTCGAACAAATCATTCGTCTCTGCCTCCACAGAAATCAATTTCGCAAGAAGTTCATTTTTCTCTTCGGTAACCAAACCAGTTACCTTGAGAGCCCTGTCTTTCTCCTCTTCTAGAACAGCAATCCTAGCCTTTAATAGGGTAATTTCCGCCCTACTCTCCTCTATCATCTTCGAACGGGAGTTGTCGACCGCAACCTCCTCTCGAAAAAGAAGGCCGGCACGATCCGCCCAATGGGAAGTCTCAAAAAGAAGCAAAAAGAGACTAAATTACCGAAAAAACATAATAAGCAAAAACTTAAGGACAAAAAAAACTTTGTTCTTACCATCATAGCAGAACGAAGAAGTTGAATAGCAACATCCTCTTTCCCGGCCTCTTGAAGCCGCTTAGAAACTCTTTCCGGCCGCAGGGCCTCTAAAACATCTCCCACAGACATATGATCCCGAAAAGGGAAATCAACTGAAGACGATCCCTTTTCAATAGCTAATGATCCCCTCTGAAGAGACAAGTTACTATGTCTTAGCTTATCTTGCAATTCTGCTTCTGCCACGTCCTCCTACAAAAAATAGTAGGAAACTTCGAGTTATCTTAAATAAGACTATTTCGATCGTAAATTGTTCCAGTTCTAATAGACTTAGAAACCATGACTTTACCGCTCTAGGAACATCAACCAGTGCCGAATGAAGGGGCAACCCTTCCGTTGAGGTTTCCCTTGCAGGGCGAGGTGATCTCCGCAGAACTTGGCTCAAGGCCCCGGTATTTTCAGGAGAAGGAGGATCCCCAGAAGTAGAAGGGGCCAAAACCGGAAGATCAGGAATAACTTCTTGATCGGGTAAACTCACCCAGTCTTCCGTAATTTTCCGATTTGATTCATCCTCAGATTTATCTTTCTTCTTTCTCTCATCCTTCTTGGAGAGCCCCACAACGGGATCGCTCTTAGTTTTTTACGCCTCAGAAGGGCCATCATCCTTCCGCCCCTCCTTCTTCCTCTTTTTCCTCTCCTCTCTAGAGGTACTTTCCCTTCTCTTCTCCTTCCCAGAAGTATCTTCTTTCTTCTTCCGTCCTCGCGGTAAAGGAGCTTTAATAACACCTTCGAAATCCGCTAGAATACCCTTTGCAAGATCCAAATCACCCATCAGTTCACCTACGAAAGCATAACTAAAACCCATCATCATCAAAACTCAAAACTTACAGAATAAAAGTACAAACAAGCTCTACCAGCAGCTACAAACAAACGACATCTCTGAAGGATTTCCTTCGTCAAATAAGTGTCCACAGAAATCCCGAAAATCCCTTTAAAACTTTCAAAGACAGATTTCTCGTCAGTTGTCATCCCTTCCTCACAAATGTTGTTTGTCTGAGGAATATCCCATTTAGTCCGGAAGTCCCACTCAGAATTACTGCTCACAAAAAGGAATTTACTCTTCCATCGTTTGATGGAAGAAGGAACCTTAACCAGAAATTTCTTCTTAGAACGAGCAGAAAAATAATATCAGTCAGTATCCGCTCAATGTACAAATTAAACAAAAGACAAAACCAACGAACGATCAGTTTTACGTCATAGTTGTTGAGAACGAACAAACCCGCTCAACAATCTCCATGAATTCAGAGTCAACTGGGAAGGGCATAAGTGATAATACTCTAAAATTTCCTTAACAAAATAAGAAAAAGGAAGTCTAAGACCACCCAGTAAAGCATCCTGATAGATAGCTATCTCGCCCTCCTTAGGTGAACTAGCCCGCTCTCCAGAACAGGGTACCCTAACTGAAAAAAGAGAAAGATTGATTTGAAAACGATCTACCAATTCATCTACCTCCTTCTGATTTAAAATACTCAAAAAAGTTTAAGACCCCCTACTCTCTATCCTAGATGAGGCCGGATGAACTCTCAAACCCTGGACCAATGGACCTCCAGCACCGCCTGGCGCCGGAACAAGAATAGAAGCAGTAGAATTAGAAGGAGACGGTGAATGAGGAGATTGTAACAAATGCATAGCAGAAGAATCAGAAGGTGTGGGAGCCCTAGAATCCATGGAATTAGTTTCCATTACCTTAACAAAAAACGGCAAACAAAGGACGCCAACCGGAAAAGCGCCGGAGAAGAAGTAGAAAGAACTTTGAACAAAAGAGAGAAGAATCACACAAAGATGATACAAAGAAAAACCCTTAATCCTCATTCATAAACCCAATAAAAGGAATCCCAACCATAAGATTACTGGGAGAAGCCCAGATCGAACCCTCCAAAAACATGTACTACGATTAGATCATGACTATTCATACTAAACGTCATATTGAATCGTACCGCCCAAATCAACATATCAGAACCATAAGCCATAACCTTCCTCTGGACGGTCTCAATCTCTCCCCCAAGCGGCAGCACACCAAACGCCTGACAGCCTAGAAAATAGGGTACCACGCCACCCATCATCATATTGACCTACGCACGCCACAACACTCCCCGCCTTAAATATGGAATAGTATCTGAGACAAGAATTATCCCCCTCAACCTAGGAATAAATGCTAGCCCGCTCTGTTTAAAGGGTAAAATTAATTGATCTATATTGGACACACAACTCTCAGATTTGGAATCAAACACGCTGCCATCTCATCACGAATCCCAATAATGATTACGAAATATAGATATCAAAGCTTATTACGAAACTCTAGAAACAATTACACATCTCTCAAGATACATCATTATTACAAAAAAGAGAAAGAAACAACAAACAAATTTCCAAACTCCAACTTTATTCAAACACAACGAAAATAATTACAAACTACTAAGCCGATAGCTAACAACAAGCCGGTGGCTGATGATAAAAAAAAAGAGAGAAGAAGACAAAAATAGACAAAACAATGAAGAACAAAATGCTTTAACTCAACAACTCTCTTGAATCAGTCACTTCATCTTTTGTCCCTCCGCTCTAACCTGCAGTGGAATCCGGGTCTTCATGAAAAGGAAAAGCAATAAACGGCCATTCCTTCAAACATTTATTCCTCCCATAAATTGCCACCTAAAAGAAAACCCCACCCATATATATAAGTAAAAATCATCAGATCACCTACTTGCAAGTGATGGTCTACCAAACAATCCAACTACCCGTCCCCGAACCAGATTTCCCCCCGAGCTTCATCTGGAATCAATGCTGCTCTCCACACATGCCCGCTAGGTCCCTCTAAAACAATAACTTCGGTATTCACCTGGTTCATAGTTGCATGAAATGCCTACGGGATTTTAAGCCACCTAATAGAACCCCTCAAACCAAACACTCTATAGAAAGAAGGATGGAAATGAGAAGCCATTGGGTAATGTCTCTATGCAAACTTGAAAATACAAATATCTTACCCCACTACCCATTTATAAAGGAACCTCGTAAAGTCATTCCCCCTGGGGTTATGGGGTTACCCCCTACACCTTGGGAAGGAACCATACCTTCTTCCCAAAGTAACGCCATTTATTGAAGATTTGACTTTTGGAAACTATTTATAGCCTTTAAAAAAAAAGAGAGAAGAAGGTTCGGTTTCCAAGGTTAGAATTAACATAAAACATTAGGATTAACATAAAACAATAATAGATTAACGAAATAAATAATATTAAATTAAACAAAAAAGGCTATAAGAAAAGCAAACATACAAAGCAGTTACAAGGAAATTTCAACATAAGTAAAAATCCGTCCATCTACCAAATCGATCTAATTGACGACCCAGACAAGTCACAAGGAAATGACTCGGAAGTAACGCACGGACTTCCCCCGCCAGTGCTGTCATCACCATCACTAGGAGCCTCAGCCCAACCATGGGGTTGAACGTCCTGGTCTACCTCCTTGCGGCAATAGTCCATCCGAAAGATTTCCACTTCAAAGTTTATACCCCCCAGATGGGAAAAAATTAAATAATCTCCCGCACACAAGGCATGGTCCGTATAAAACTCCCTCCACCCCTGCTCGAACCGCATCTCAGCCGCATCCTCGTTGATATCAAGTAGAACTTGCCACACGTAACCGTTTGGGCCTATTAAGTTAACAACCCTCGTTCCTAATGCTTCCAGACGATCGAAAAAAGAAGAAGGAATTCTCATATATCGTATGGAAATACTTGGGAGAAAAACCTTGAGAAAAGATGAATGATAATGAAAAGCCATTACGAACAAACATAAAAGATGAACAGTATAGTCCACCCCCACAATGGCTTAAATAGGTAAGAGTCCCATCAGAATAGTAAATCTTCTTAGGAAGAAAGTTCAGCACACCCATTCCTCGATCTGAGCTAATGAAAAGACAACTCAAAATTCTAGATAAGATGAACAGGTGCCAAACACCCGCTAAAACGCATGTGTTCCATCTTCTCAAAACAATAATATTTACACAAATTTAGATTAGCCAATTAAAGGGAATGCTTGTTTTCAAGCCAAGCGAAAAGCAAACTCCGCCCGCTTATCACTCAGACTTATCAAACAAGCACACTTAGTGGGGGACTAATGATATGGAAATATCTAGCAAAACAAGTGTCATCAATCCCTCACGACGCGTGGCACAACCCCCTCCAGCCACTTGGCAATATTTTAAGCCAAACACCTGTCAAAACAATTCCGACCCTCTACCCCGTTTCCCCAAAAACCTCCCCCTGATCAAAGAAGGAACGAAATACCCATCTTCCTTCTGACAAAACTGACTAAAATCACAGTAAAAGTACAGAAAATATCTCCTGTCAGAACAAATCTGACCAAAATGACAAAACACCATAAAACACTTTGGAAGTCGACGGGACAGGAATTTAAGGCAAGAACATCCACTTGCCCTGACACAACCCACCTACACAGGCAGATATTTCCCACCGCCTCAACTTTAATAATAAGAAACCAAACTTAGAAATTCCTCTAGAACTCTATAAAAAGGGAAGAACAACAAAGAACCAGAGGACAATAATTTTGGAGAAGATTGAAATCATACTTTTGACTCTTTCCATCATAACTCCTCAGCTACTTCTCATCCACTAACTTGATCGTCAGAGTTAAATCCGGGCAGAAAGGCACAATTCCGACCATTTTTACTCTCCCTTTCAGGTTTTTCACTGGATCCTTAGAATCAAAGTAAGCGTCCACACCAAAAAATAAATCTCAACCATTGACAGAAGTTTTGACCAGATCATAAGGCAGATCCAGTTTCTGACATCAACACTTGTAATTTTCTGCAGAGAGCTGAAGGTTAAGCTTGCATTGATGCTATTGTGCATGCCCTTTATGTTTGCTTATTTATATATATGAAGCAAAGAGTTAAATGATTGATCTTATTTGAATTGAAATCACAAGTAGCTAGTTGAGAAAATTCAAGAAATCATATCATAAAAAGCCTCACATTTTATTCCTTGCATTGTGAATATATAAGATACTCTAATACTAGCTCAAGCTCTAGTGGAGGTGATGGTGATGAAGAAGATGTCTATTTACAGAACACCTTGGAGGGTTGGTTGATTCATTAACAATTTTAACTTGGTTTCTATAAATCTCATAAGAAGTTGCTGAATGAAAGTCTATTAGAATAGCAGAAACATGGCATACATACATTTTCTTGGGATCTCACATGAATGCTTGACAACTATACTTCACAATATTGTACAATTAAGGCATGTCCTTCTTTGTGTTTCTTTAATTGATCATGAGTCACACATGCATGGAGAAAGAGCCAACTTCTCATAGATATTACCATTCACCATCCCTTATGTTTGACAAATTATTGAGAAGATTAGTTCTTTGACTCGCCATGTTCTTTAATTAATAGTAGTTCCTATATACATGCACTCCATGTTCTCCTTAATATATTTGAAATCTTGGGTTTCATTCACCAACCTTCTTCTCAATGACTTCTATAAATAGTCACCTTCATCACCATTCTTCTCACCATCACCCCCACAAGATCTAATTGAGCTAGTATTAGAGCTAAGGAATTAATCTATAAGCAAGAATGAGTGCTAGTATCTACATTGAGTCTCCCATGGCAGCTTCTCGGCTCTTTAAGGCTCTCCTCGACTGGCACAACCTCGCGCCAAAGTCTCATCGGAGATCGTCACCAGTGCCACCATCATCACCCTCAATGAAACTGAAGGTGTTGGAAGTGTTAGGCAAATCAACTTCTCATCAGGTTATATTGAGTACACTTATGGCCACATTTATTCTGGACATCAATTTGATCATATATATGTATAGATGAATATTCCTTTGAATGCTTGCAGCAATGCCATTTGAGTTCATCAAGGAGCGCCTTGATTTTGTGAACGTTGACAACTTTGTGTCCAAGCATAGCCTTGTCGAAGGCGGCGAGTTAGGGAAGAAACTTGAATCGGTGACATCTGAGTACTCATTCACGCCATCCAGCGGCGGTGGCTACAACTGCAAGGTGGTGATGACATTCAAACTCCTCCCCGGAGTCCAACCGATCAATGAAGACGCAAAAGCAAAGGAGGCAGTCACCGGAGTAATCAAGGCTGCTGAGGCTTATCTCCTGTTTAACCCCACTGCTTATGCTTGAGTAGATCATCTCATCTGCCCCTTGAATGAATAATATCTCTATCATCTCTAGGACTGCTTTTTGTTTTAAGAGTTTATATGTGGTTGATTTCCTGTTGAGACTTTGTTTACTTAATTTCATGCTTACAATAAGTAATAAAATTTGATGCCTTTGTTTCTGATAATCTCAATTGGGTCTTTTTATTTAAGATATTAACATATATAAGACTTTTGAATTGAATGATTGATAAGATAGCATTGTTGTTATTTCTTCTAAATGTGCTAGTAAAGTCATCCATGTTGTTTTCTATGTTTTCCTTTCACCAATTATATATATTGACTTTTGTAATAAGAAAAATCAAATTTATCAGTGAACTAATTAATGAACCTTTGCTACGATCAAACAGTTTGCAGGTTTGATCTTTAAGTTAACCATGTATGCAACATAATCTAATGTTTTTCTAGACTATAAAGATAGATAAGTAAAACATTTGATTCAACATCTTATTTTTTGTGAACATTTAGGCAAACTTGCCAAAGACTACTAAACAATAAAACCCTTCAAACTTTCTCTCTCTCTCTCTCTCTCTCTCTCTCTATATATATATATATATATATATATATATATATATTTATATAGTTCATGCAATTAAGAACATATATAATTAATTAATTAGTTAAACAAAGACATCAGGGTTGGCCAAGAGAAAGGCCTCAGAAGCCTTGATAACTATGATGAACTCCTCCTTCACTTTAGTCTCCTCGGCCTCCGATGCCTCTACTCCAGGGAGGACTTTATACGTCGCAATCATCTTGCAAATACAGCTCTGTCCGCTACCAGTTGGCGTAAACTTGTAATGTGTTGATGCAGACTCGATCTTGTTGAGGATCGACTGATATTTAACTGAATTAACCACGAAATATTCATAATAAAAGTGAATAAATAGTAAATAAACAGTAAGTGACACCAGAGATTTAAGGTGGTTCGGCCTTGAAATAGCCTGCGTCCACCGGCGGCAGAGGAGGAGTTTCACTATGACAAAAGGTGGGAATAGACACAACACAAACACCCTATCTCTCTCCCATTCAAAGAGTGAATTCTCACAAAGAGATAATCCTCATAGATTCTCTCTCTCTAACTAAAGCTCTTAAGCTTTGGGTGTGTCGTCTTCAGAAGGAATGGAGCTCCTTTTATAGGCCAGAGAAAGGGGTCATGCATTGTATGAATGCAGCTGCTATTGTTGACAAAACACACAGTCTCACATTTTGTAAAGTCAATAAAAAAAACACAGCCTTACACAGCTGCTATTGTTGACCTCTCTCAGCTGCCATTGATGATATTGTCTAATAAAGACAAAATATCACAAATCCCCACCTTGGCTTTCATTAGACAAATCGACAAGTGAAACTCCTTTGCTTCCTCAACTGCCAAGAGGCGACTCATATGCTTCGAACACCGATCAAGTCCGTGCAATATCTGAACTTGATAGTAGCAAGTAGCTTAGTCAACATATCTACTGGATTGTCTGTAGTTGCAATCTTCTCGATTACAACAATACTTTGGCTTATGATCTCTCCGATGAAATGATATGTGACATTGATATATTGGGTCCTCTCATGGTGTATTTGATCTTTAGAAAGATCAATAGTTCCTTGGTTATCACAAAATACAACAGTAGATTTCTGTTGTAAGCCCAGATCACCTACCAAACCTTTCAGCCATACAGCTTCTTTCACTGCTTCTGTAATAGCCATGTACTCAGCTTCAGTTGTAAACAGAGCAACTGTGTTCTATAATGTTGCTTTCCAATTGATAGCACAACCAGAAATAGTGAACACATAACCTGTAAGAGATCTCAACTTATCCAAGTCACCTACATAGTCTGAATCAGCATATCCAACAACACCAATAGTAGAGCTAGAACTGCAACCATATACCAAGCCAATATTAGTAGTGCCTCTTAGATACCGTAGTATCCATTTCATGGCTTGCCGATGTTCCTTGCCGGGATCAGACATATATCTGCTAACAACACTGACAGCTTGAGAAATATTAGGACGAGTACATACCATAGCATACATAATGCTCCCAACAGCGCTGGCATATGGAACATGTGACATGTACTCCTTCTCATCCCGAGTTTGTAGTGAATGCTTCTTTGAAAGCTTAAAATGTGCAGGCAATGGAGTAATCACTGGTTTGCAATCCTCCATCCCATAGCGTTCAAGTACTTTCTCAATGTACCTTTTCTGAGATAGGAACAAGTTCCTGCTTTTTGATCTCTGTGAATCTCCATGCCCAAAATTTTCTTTGCTACACCTAAGTCTTTCATCTCAAATTCACTATTCAGTTGCGTCTTTAACCTGTTGATCTCAAATATGCTTTTAGAAGCAATAAGCATGTCATCAACGTAGAGAAGCAAATAAATAAAAGAACCATCAGACAGCTTTCTCTAATATACACAACTGTTATATTGGCTTCTAGTAAAGCCATGTGTACCCATGAAAGTATTAAACGGCTTGTACCACTGTCTTGGAGATTGCTTCAAACCATATAATGATTTCTTCAGCAAACAAACAAGATCTTCTTTTCCAACTTCAATAAAACATTCAGGTTGGCGCATGTAGATTTGTTCTTCGAGCTCACCATGTAGAAAAGTAGTCTTAACATCAAGCTGCTCGAGCTCCAAATCCTGCAGTGCTACCATGGCAAGTAATACACGTATAGAGCTATGTTTAACAACAGGAGAGAATACCTCATTGAAGTCTATTCCTTCTCTCTGACAATAGCCCTTGGCAACAAAACGTGCTTTGAACCTCGTTGCTTCAACCCCTTGAGTTTCATCCTTTTTCTTAAAGACCCATTTGCAACCAACAATCTTCTGGCCTTTCGGTGGTTTTACCAGATCCTACGTATGGTTCTTATGAAGAGACTCAATTTCTTTACCCATAGTAGCTAACCACTGAGTTGCTTCATCACTAGAGATAGCTTCACGATAACTGGTAGGTTCATTACCTTCAAGGTTATCTCCCACAGCCAAAGCATGAGTAGTAATGTCAAAATATTTCTATGAAAAATCTGCATATTTCTGGGCTCTTTGAATCTGTCTTCTTTCTCTCCCAGTAGCAATGTTGTACGGTTGCTCCTCATAAGGCATATTTGAAACATCATCAAAAGAATCATGTACCTTTTCAATTGACGCTTGTTCCGAAGTACTACATGTACTTGTTTTGAGGGTTCCATCTCAAGCTCCACCTACTTCATAACACCGTGGTCCTTTGCTGCGTCAGACATACTCCTTTGGTCTATCAGAGCAAACTCATTGAACTTGACATCTCCGCTGATAATCAAACAAGGGGATAATGGATCTGTACACCACAACCTGTAACCTTTAACCCATGATGCATATCCCACGAATATGCATTTCTTTGCCTAGGCTCAAGTTTACCATCATTAACATGAGCATAAGTAGGGCAACCAAATACTTTTAGAAAAGTTTAATTAGCAGAAGAACCAGACCATATCTCAAAAGGAGTTTTACAATCAATAGTAGTTGACGGAGACCTATTAATCAAATAGAAAGCAGTATTAATAGCTTCAGCCAAAAAGGTTTTTGACAAACCCTAATTGGACAACATGCAATGAGCTCTTTACAAAAGAGTCTTGTTCATACGTTTTACAACCCATTTTGTTGTGGTGTATATCTCACAGTGCGTTGTCTAACTATACCTTCAATTTTGCAGAACCGATCAAATTCACCTTTGCAGTATTCCATACCATTATCGGTTCTGAGACGCTTGATCTTCCTCTTAGTCTGCTTCTTAATAAGCGTCTTCCACTGCTTAAAGATGTCGAAAACTTCACTCTTTTGTTTCAGAAAGTATACCCAAGTCATGTTAGAGTAGTCATCAATAAAGTTAACATATATCGAGAACTACCCTTTGTCAGGACAGATGTAGAGCCCCAAATATCCGAATGGATGTAATCCAAAGTGCCCTTAGTCCTATGCACAACAGAACTAAACTTGACTCTAGTGTGCTTGCCATACACACAATGTTCACAAAAGTCAAGTTTGTTGGTTTTCTGACCATTCAACAAACCTCGCTTGCTTAATATATTCATGTCTTGTTCACTCATGTGACCCAAGCGCGTGTGCCATAAGCGAGTAGAATCTGCATCAGGATTTGATGAGGAAGTAAATGCTGCAGTACCTGTAATTATGCTGCCTTGAAGAATGTAGAGTGTGTTGACCAACTTTCCTTTGATCACCACCAGTGTACATTTGCTGACTTTTAGTTGACCGGCATCACCACTCTATCTGAAACCTATGAGGTCCAAAAGACTCAAAGAAACAAGATTCTTTCTCATATCAGGTACATACCTAACATTGTTGAAAGTTATGATAATGCCATCATACATCTTGACACGGACGGAACCAACGCCAGAGACTGGACATGAGGTATTGTTTCCCATTAAGACATAACCACCTTCAATTGCCTAAAAAGTGGTGAACCAATCTCTACGAAAGCATGTATGGTAAGAACAAGCAGTGTCAAGTATCCAAGAATCACCAGAACTTGTAGTAGTGACAGATAATGCCATATCAATAGCTTCGAAACTGTCCTCAACAATGCTAGCATTCATACCTGAAGGAGTTTTCTCCTTATCTCGTTTTGCTTTAGCCTTGAAGCAGTCTTTCACCATGTGCCCTTTATTCTGACAGTAGAAACAAGTTACAGCTTTGTTTCTAGATTTAGATTTAGATTTCTCTTTGTTACTATCCCCTTTCTCTTAAGGCCTACTTCTGACAATTAGGCCCTCAGCTTGATGTTCACCGCGATTTTATGAAACCTTCTTTTTCAATTCCTTGGAGTTAAGAGCTTTTTTGACATCATCAATGGAGATAGTCTCTCTCCCATGTAACATTGTGTCAACAAAATGCTCAAAAGAAGGAGTTAGTGAACATAACAAAATTAGGGCCTGATCCTCATCATCTATAGCACACTCTATATTCTTGAGATCAATAATGATCCTATTGAACTCATTTAGATGGTCAGTAATTGCTGTACCTTCCTTCATATGAAATGTGTAGAGTCGTTGCTTCATCAATAATCGATTTGTGAGAGATTTTTTCATAAAGAGTGACTCCAGACGGAGCCATAAGCCTGTCGTGGATGTTTCATCCACGACCTCTCTTAGAACCTTATCTGCCAAAGACAGCTGAATACAGCTGTGTGCCCGTTCCAAACTCTCATCCTTTTCATCGTCGGATAGTCTTGCTGGTAGTGCATCATTTCCTTGCAAGGCCTTTAATAGACCTTGTTGCACTAACAAAGCCCGCATCTTGACTCTCTACAGACTGAAATCATTTCTGCCATTGAACTTCTCGATCTCATACTTCGTGGTAGACATTCTGCAAAAATTCAGTTAGATAACAAACAAACTTGTTCTGATACCAATTTGTTGAGGATCGATTTCTATTTAACCGAATTAACCATGAAATATGAATAATAATAGAGAATAAATAGTAAATAAACAGTAAGTGACAACAGAGATTTAAGGTGGTTCGGCCTTGAAATAGCCTACGTCCACCGGCGGCAGAGGAGGAGTTTCACTATGATAAAAGGTGGGAATTACAAGATAGAGACACAACAAAAACACCCTATCTCTCTCCCATTCAAAGAGAGAATTCTAACAAAGAGATAATCCTCATAGATTCTTTCACTCTCTAACTAAAGCTCTTAAGCTTTGGGTGTGTCATCTTTAGAAGGAATGGAGCTCCTTTTATAGGCCAGAGAAAGGGGTCATGCATTATATGAATGCAGCTGCTATTGTTGACAAAACACACAGCCTCACATTTTGTAAAGTCAATAAAAAACACACAGCCTTACACAGCTGCTATTGTTGACCTCTCTCAGCTGCCATTGATAATATTGTCTAATAAAGACAAAATATCATAGATCTTCATCCTCAAATGAGCGCCTTCGATTACGCTTTGTTTCAATTCCATGTTTTTAACATCAAGAAACTCAAGACGCTCCTGGATATAGGGAAAAGGCATTGCAGCATACATATATCAATACATACTTAATAATCAATTATCTCATGTGGATCATGTAAGATAATTAAATAAATTTATTACCTGAGCTGAAGTTAGTTTGCTTAACACTTCCAACGGCGCCATCAACATGGATGGTGCTGCCACTCTTGATGATCTCCAGGAGTATCTTGGAGCCGTGAATGTGCCATCCAGGGATGGAGATATTGAACATACGGACGGCGGGCACCGAATACTCGATCTCAGTACCCCAACTCATTATTAATACTTAAATTATAAGCTCGAATCTAAGCTAAGCTAACAATTAAGAGAGTGGAATTGGTTTGTGTTGAAGCTCGTGAGGAGATGATGAAGGGTATATATAGGAGGAGACCATGATGGGAAGGGAGGGAAGGTAGGTGAAAGCATATTAAAAACTGCATTCTCTTCATTGTGCTATCCTTGTTTCATCAAGGAATTGACAAGCCAAGATGGCTATAGGAAGCAGTTGCTGTAGCTGGAATGAAGTTTTGAAGACTTTATCTTACTATTATCCTTTTCTTTTTTACAATAGCTTGATAAAAGCTCAGTTTGTGAAAAAAAAAAAAGGTTTGAGGGACGGTAGGTAGTAGAAAGGTAGAAAGGTAGGCATTTTTAGTGTGCTTCAAAATCTCAATCTCTGCACTTATTGAAAAGGTTTATTAAAAACTAGATAAATAATACTAATTAAACAAAAATTCTTGATTTTCAAAGGTTATGACAATATCTGCAGACAAAAAGTTCTACCAAAACTACAATTATAAAGTGTAAAAAGAAATATTCATGATAAACAACGCGTTTTCTTAAAAATTATTCATGGTATTTTTTTTCCTCATATTACTTTGGTTGGATGCAGCACCACCATCCAAAAAGCCAAAACAACACAAAGACTCATGAAGAGAAGCTTGGAGTTCCGATACCACTCCAACTCGAACCGTAGGCGGCGACAAAGCCTTCGAGGACGAGTCTGCAAACCAAAAGAGTTTGAAAGAGTTTGAAATTAAAAAAATAATTATAAAATTATCATAAAATTCGTGGGTTGGGTGATCGGAGCTGGTTGATGCTCGGGTGTTGGAAAATGACTTTGAGTGGATTAGGGCTTGATATAATTACATTTTATACATAACCAAATAAATTGAAGCATAAATAATTGAAAAAATCTCAACCAGATTACCAAGCATATACATTTACATCCACAATAGAAAATAACCATTTCCCTTAATTTGATTATTGTGATTCAATATTCCTCATACATAGAAATAATTAAAATTGAATATTAACTAAAATAATAAATGGTTCTAATTTACAAGACATGAACACTCTAATGTGATTCGGTACAATAAACTTAACCATTCGGCGCAGCAAAATTCTCACTAAATAAGGCTTAGAGAAAGCATAGAGAGAATTCACAATTAAAAAAAAAAAAAATCAAGAATGCACATGAAAAAACAATCAAAAGTAAAAAACTCATTTGAAGATGATCAGAACCGGTAAGGATTCAGGAATAACATCACATTCAATTAAAAGAACATGAATTTACTTGTTACTTTACCCTCAAAAACTCGCAAATTCACGATAAAATTATGGTTAAAACTCTGAACCGCTCAAACCGCTCTAAATTAGTCTGTCAAAACCGTTGGTTTTAAAACCGCTGAAACCGAAAATAAATTGGTTTGGTTTGGTTTGAAATCGATTAATATTCGGTTTGGTTCTGTTTGAAATTTCATAAATGTGGTTTGAACCGAACCGGACCGCATATTCCTACTTTTAATGTGATTGAACCAACATATGTCATCCGACTTGGGTTAACCTTGTAGGAATTGATATGAGATGAAAGGAGATAATCATAATTTGATTATAATTTGATATTTGAATTTTAATTGGATCAAGATTAATCTCATAGGGATAATTATAAAAAATTTATGATTTATTTCATACTCTATCTATACAAGGAGAGATAAGATGAGAGAATAGATATGCAATTATGATTTATTTTTCAAACAGCCGTTCAAACCGAACCGAACCATAAACTGAACGTGTTTGGTTTAGTTTCATTTTTAAAACTTTTTGGTCCGGTTTGGTTTAGAAATTGGTCCAAACTGACCCAAACCGAACCAATTTCACCCCTAGATAAAACAAAGAAGAAAAACTTCATTAAAAAAAAAAACCAAATTGTAAGAAAAGGTAAGAGATCTACAGATATAACAGATCTAAATATGATCTTGCTAAGAACTTTAGAGGATTTGTGCACCCATCACCAATGGATCTCTGATCCATCATCGACATAACGAACACTCTTCATTGCAAATTCAAACCTCAAACCACATAAATAAATCAAAAAAACCCAAAAGACAGTGAGAGAACAAGAGAAATATAACTAGCCCATTGACTACAATGAAGGGACTTGGTCGATTTATAGTGAGAAGGAAGAGAGGTTGCAAACTCTAATCTCTCATCTCCTCTACTTGTTAGATTAGGGTTAGGTCTTTATGGATTAAAATGAGAGATTCTAAGCTGTTGGATCATTTGATCCAAAGGTTAAGAATATATATATATATATATATATATATATATATATACGGGAATGATACTATGCGGCCAGCCTTATCAATGTACAAGTACGGTCGCCTCCATTTGCCACTTGCACAGTGTTTTGAGAAAATCCAACTATATGGATGGAAAGAACATCGAAAAGCAAACTAGCATGTCAATTTTCATACAATTTGGAAACTTGTAGGGTCTTCATCTTAACGGGTGAAATTCTAAACCGGTAGGATTTCTATAAATTTTCACCCGTTAAGATGAAGACTCTACAAGTTCCCAAATTGTATGAAAATTGATATGCTACCTTATTTTTATATGTTTTTTCCATCCCTATGGTTGGAAATCCTTAAAACATGCTCCAAGGGCCAAAAATGGGAGGCGATCTTACCGGAACAGTGTTCCGGCCGGCCTGATTGTATCATACCCGTATATATATATATATATATATATATATATATATATATATATATATATATATATAACAAATAAAGATTCTGGCATATGTAAGTGTATAATAAAAGGACAATGTAAAGATTTAGACAACAATTTTACACAGATATGGACGACGATGATTTAGATATTGATTCAAAAGATTATAATGCAATTGAGATATCTTTTATAAATAAACATAAATTTTATTCAGAATTAATAATGTTTAAAAATAAAAGTGATGTAGTATCACACCCCGACCCGAATTCCAAGCCTCGAGCACGTGCACAGATTGGCCATACCCAAGTAGAGGCGCACCTCAGTCGGATACAAGACCTAGGTAAATAAGAACTTACAACAAATAAACATAAAATAATCCAAATAAAACAAATAAAATTCAAAGTATTGCAGCGAAAATAAAATAAGGGTTCAGGTACCCTACATAAGTCAAGGCCCTACAAGGGTCCTACAAAATAAATCTCACTCTCAAAGAAAAAGCATGACCTCCTCGAACCTCTGCAGCGATGTCCCCAATCCCTCGTATCGCTATTTAGTCTGAGTCAGCTACTCCTCAGGATTTGAAAAGAAGCGAGAAGACAAGTGGATGAGCTGTCGATTGGAAAGCTCAGTAAGCACCCTGCAGCGATCACGATGAAGACAATATAATAATATATAAGTCAAGAAATGAGAATATCAACCAATCATCAAGACCAGCCAAGCAAGTGGGGACAACGCTCCGCACTTTCCAAACCTTAGGAGTCTCTAACCTACAACAAAGAAACTAACAATGGTAGGGACTCCTAACTCAACGACAGCCCTCAGGCTCTAGAAGAAAATTCTAAAGAAACGTCAGAAAACATCCCCCGGAACGCATCATCAGCCTCGGTAGGAAATGATCCTCTAGTTGTCAGTCGGTAGCGCCACCTCTGAACTTCCAGCATGGAACGCTAGGTTGGTCAACGTATTAATCCCACTGATAGGTTGGTCAACCAGAGTATTACGATTCCTCTGGCATGGAACGCTAGAACGCTAGGGTATCCTCGTCCCTGAACTTCCAGCAACGGAGTCCCCATGCTCCAATGATCTAGGCTGAAGAACAGAACTCAGCTGGCACACATCTACCCGGCCAGCGCACAAGTACACATGTGCCCATGGTCAAGTGCTGGTGAACAGGTGGGCATGCCCAACGAGCATTCAACAAACAAATAGTGGAACTAACACACTTTTATTAGGACAGAGCACAAGCTCATGTGTTTCCACGGCCACGTGCCGGTCAAGGGACAGTCATGTTGATCAGTATACACTATCTCACAGCATTCAACCATACACATATAAACCTAGAATAGTGCAAACAAGGCAAACAATGACTATGTGTATGTAATTAACAAAGAAGTGATCGAAAACATCAAGATGGCATGCATAAGAAACAACAACGCCAATAAAATCCATAACTGGGTTGGAACTAAGCAAGAGCAGTTACTTTTATCAAAGATGACTGGAATCATCCGAGGCTCGCTCTTGACGTGTCTCTACGCTCCACGTCGGTATCTGGTAATAGCCTTATATCAGTGTGTCACAAGCATAACTACCTCTCTCTCTCTCTCTGTTTATATATATATATATATATATATATATATATATATATATATATATATAACCCACTTCTGTTGGCTCATTTCGATTCATTACATGCATTAAAATACACTAATTGTGCATTCGCCAAAATACCGGCTTTTAATTTCATAACCGACAAATCTGGGCTCTTAGACATCTTCCCGTACTATTTCCCCTGGTTTAAACACATCCCCAAACTATCACGATAATCAAAATCGAACTTAGCAGTTCGAAGAAACGCCGCAATTACTATTAATATTAATGCAGAATTCTAACAGTTCTGCACAGTCAGAAAGAACTGCCCATATCTTATAATCCAGAAGCCCGATCTTTTTGATCTAAAATTTATTATATAGATATTTTCCTAACCTTTCCAACGGCATGTTATACATCCTGATCGGGGAAATTTAAATGGCCAAACTGTCTCTCAAAAGAGATAGCCAAACTATAGGCCATTAACTTCCCATTTCACTGATTCCTTATTAGCAATTTGTACAACATCATTTAGTGAATTGCATTAGCTTATTTTATCATATAAACTCAAAAGCAAATCTGAATATAATATATTCCATAAAATAGGTTTTAAACAAAAGACAACTATCCAACCTTCAAAGTAGAAATAACATGAAAAGAGTGATTGATCATTGGCCCTTCCAATATATTCATTTGCTATTTCTTTTCTTTTTTCAAACTACATATTTTCACTGACAAAGCATCCAACTATCTCTCCAATAACCATTAATTTATTTAATGAATGAAACCTTTAAGCTCCCACTCACAGCTCAATTCATATAGTCTTCTCTAGGATTTCTTTAAATCAATCAACATAGCTGCAAAGAGAAAAATATAAAAAGAAAGAGATCGAGACTCACTTAGAGCTTCACATTGGATCTCTTCGAAGAGGATGGGCAAGTTAGGTTCAAATAGTCGGCCCTCTCCTTCTCCTTGCTCTTGTCCTCGTCTGTCTTTGCTTGCAGGCGCACACCAAGTCCTACGGGTTGCGTTGCTATTAAATAGTAGAGGAATAGTCATTAGGGTTTTTCTATGGAGAATGCAAAGAGAGGGCAGCGGCTTGAAAGAGGATTGAAGAGTCATATCCCGGTTTAGGGTTAGGGCTTTTGATGTTAAATAACAAATTTAGATATTACCTATTTGCCCTTTTAGTTAAACCACCATCTCAACCATTGATTCAACTAATTAATCATGTGACATTCATCTAATGCATGAGATGTGGATTTTTAGTAAAGAACCCCTAGGATCTTTTAAAATTATCACACTATCCAATGATTGTTCAACTATGATTACGAGGACTTTTAATAAAATACCCTCTGTTTTCTATGAAATTCCAATGTAACACTCATGCTTATTACACTCCTGAGAGAGGGTGCAATGTTGCACCTTGGTCCTTCCATTTTCAATGTTTCAACATAATTCCCTCTCTATTGTCAAGTAACCCAAAACATGCAATTAAGCATTCAAGCCCCCTATTACATTAAAATCCTTCCAACATAATAAAAATAATAAAAAGAGGAATTACAGATTTAATAAATCCATAAAATTTGCGGATTTTACATATAGATAATCCACTTAGCAAATTAGATCCGTTTGAAAAAATCGGTGAAAATCAATTAAAATACTGGAAAAATATTAAGATTTATTGTAAGTTAGATATACTTAACCTAGAATATGTTATTAAAACAACAAAAATTAAATATTCTAATGTTGATAGAGAAGACTTTAAAATACAAATAGATGACTTATTAAAACTACAACTTATAAGAAAATCTGTATTACCTCATAGATCAACAGCTTTTATTGTAAGAAATCATGCAGAAATTGTAAGAGAAAAATCCAAAATGGTAACTAATTATTAATGACTAAATGATAATACTAAAGAAGATAATTATGATATTACAGATAAAGGGCAATTAATTAATAGTATACTAAATAAAAAGATTTTTATTAAATTTGATTGTAAATAAGTATTTTGGCAACTAAAAATGCGCCCAGATAGTATAAAATGGATGGCTTTTGCATATCCAGAAGGACATTTTGAATATTTTTAATAGATAGTTATGCCTTTTCGCTAAAAAATGCTTTAGTCGTATTTTAGAGAAAAATGGATGAATTTTTTTGAAAATAAGATAAATTTTTACTAGTTTACATAGATGATATTCTTATATTTAGCAGATCAATAGAAGAACACATTTGACATTTACAGTTAGTATTTGCAGAATTTATGAAACATGGACTTATAATTAGTAAAAAAAAAATGGAACTTTTTAAAACTCATATAAAATTTCTAGGGTTAGAATAGGAAATGGTACAACAAAATTACATCATATAACTAAAAAGATTTTAGACATGCCCATTGAGGAATTAAAAGAAACAAAAAGTCACAATCATTCTTAGCATTATTAAACTATGTTCGTGGATTTATTAAAGATTTAGAAAAAATAGTTGGACATTTATATGCCAAAATATCTCAAAAACGTCAAAAAAACATTTAATACAGAAGACAGAAAGTTAGTTGATGCACGCACATGGTGCGCGACAAATACCTATAAGGGTATGGGGTCGATCAAGTAATAAAGTACCCAAAGTAGGGTCACCGAATCCACAGGGGCTGGAATCTTAGTACTCACTATCCTTGTTATCTAGTTTGAAACTGTGGAAGTGGTTGTGATTGGTTGATTATCCTAACGGAAACTAACCCAAACAATTGGTAGGCTGTGAGCAACTAGAGATGAAACATGACACCTCGGATCTCAATCCCCTACGATTATTTTATTAACAATTGAATTCTAAGTATTGGTTCTCCATTGGATTCTTGGGAGTTCGACAATTGCACCATCTAGATGCCACATCCTATCTCTCGTATGTAAATCAAACTCGTTACCTAGCTATGCCTAGTTGTAACCTAACAAAGAGAGATATGGATCGATCTATGCATAAAAGAGACATTAAAGTCAAAACCCAAAGCATGTATGTGCCTTTCTAGAACATAACAAGGTATATGACCATGGCGCATGCACAATACAATCAAATAAATCAAGCACAGACTCACAAGAATCATCAATAAAGGAAAACTAATAATAAAAGAATTTAATTAATAATTCATCCAAGGGTTCATGTGTCTGAGGCACCACCGAAGGTGTTTAGCCTCTCACACTAATGGAAATACTAACAGAGATACTAGGGAAAGTGACGCCGGGCAGGGTAGTGATTAACCTGCGGGCGGTGGTAAACAAGGGGGATTGATAGAAGAGAAGAAATGTCTTTGAAGCTTTAAAATGAAAATATAACTCAATAATCAATAAATAACATTCAACCCAAAAGCCGGGTTTAAATAGCTAAAAAAAACTAACCTAGATAACCTAGAAATGCTATCTTCTTATCCAAATTTTCCCAAATTGATAAATTTTGGTCCAATAGAAAAACTTATCTAATTCTAAAATAACTAAACAAAATAGATAAATCCTAAAAATCCGAGTTCAAATCGGATTCATATCCTATCCTAAATTGGGATACGAAGTATTGCCAAAAATGGAAAAAAAACACCAAGAAACGAAGAAACGATGGGGAAAACAGTGGAATTTGAGAATGAAGGAAGGGTCCATCGAGCAAAGCTATATAGACCCCACGTGTGCATCGAGCCGAGTTTTCCGAATTGGGGTTGAGAGCGTGAATCCGATATCGGTACCCAAAGTTATGGCAAAAATACCAAAATGTATCCAAAACTGACTCGATCTTGGAATCGACTCGACCACCTCTTGTCTTTACGTTGACCCGCCATACTGGAAACATCTGACTCGTGCCTCCTGCATCAGTCACCCCGGGTTGGAAAGAACTCAACCTCGAGTTCGACTGCACCTCTCTTGGTAGGTCTGGCTCTCCATGCTTGATCCTGCTCAAAACCCTGGAGATAGAAAGTAGGTTAGTAGTATTGGTTACCTGGTCAGGAGGGGCTTCATCCCGTCGAGGTGTCAACACAATCTTTCTCCCTTTGATGCTAAAGGAATATGTATTCTTCCTTCCATCATGAATAATATTACGATCTTACTGCCAAGGCCGCCCCAACAATACATGACAGGTAACCATAGGCACAACATCACACCAAGCATTGTCAAAATACTTTCCGCCAATGGAAAAAGACACGAGGCATCGTCTGTCTACTTTTACCTCGCTGCCTCTACTTAAACATCACACCAAGCTTGGGGTGTCGCTCTGTCTTCAACTTTAATTTCTGGACAGCCTCCTCGGATACCATATTCTCACAGCTGCCACTATCAACGATCAACTTGCATACCTTGTCAGTAATTGTACATGTCGTGCGGAAGATATTGTTTCTCAGCCAGTCGTCCCTTGATTCATCCTTGCGTGCCAACAGACTCTTGCGAACAACGAGGGTCTCATGGCCATCCCCAATCAGCACGTCACCAGCCTCATCATCATCTCCATAATCATCATAAATTGGTTCCTCAGCCTAGTCCGCCTTGTCCTCTTCAATCAGCAGGTTCTTTCCCTTCTGACTAGCGGGTTTCCGACATTCAGTTAACTTGTGCCTCTGCTCACCACATCAATAACAATGAACAGTGGAGTTAGAACTACCTGATATTGGTTGCTGAACGGGGCGGGACTCCTGGTGGCGAACTGGTTGGCTGCTCTAATCCCTCCTGATTGGTGGTCTCCTATTCTGCTATTCTTCAACAGTGAGGGCATGCTGATATGCCTCCGAAACAGTCCATAATGAGTGCAGATTGAGAACATCCTGCAATGGTTGTCGCAGACCTCCCAGATATCAAGCCACCAGTTGCTCCTCTTTCTCGGATAAGTCGTTCGGCACAATCAATTGATAGAAGTCCTCTGTGTACTCATCTACCGATCTTGCGCCTTGTCTCAACGTATGAAGGCGTTGAAACAAGGTTTAGTTGGAGCCGAAGGGGAGGAAGTGCCTCTTCATCTTCTTCTTCATCTTGTCCCAGTCTGCAATCTTTGGTTTGCCTTACCGATCTCGTGAACGCCGCAGCTGCTCCCACTACGCGGATACTCGGCCCTTCAACTTGATGGCAACTAGCTTCACCTTCAGACGATTAGGGACCTCCTTGTACTCAAATATCCTCTCAATCTCGTTCAGCCAGTCGATGAAGACTTCAACATGTAGGGTTCCAGTAAATTCGGGCAACTCTACCCGAAAGCCAAGATCTCCGTGACGCTCATCTCGTGCACGGTGCTCTCTGGACTGCCCACACCGGGAATAGGGGTTGACGAAAGTAGACTCGGATTCGTGGTCTGAAACCTCACAATCCCCCAAATCTCGCGCCGCCAACCATTAGGTCAACTCCGCTACTTGTCTCTGCAGATTCTCGTTCATCACTTCCAAGGCGATTGGGTCTCAAGACGGACCTTTCTCTGCCAGAAGATGTCCACCACGATGACCACCACGGCCTCCACGACCTCCATCCATTGATGCTGAGGCCGCAGGAAGAAGATGATCTCTGATACCAACTGATGCCGGGCAGGGTAGTGATTAACCTGCGGGCGGTGGTAAACAGGGGGGATTGATAGAAGAGCAAGAAAAAGGGGGGACAAACAGAGAAGAAAAGTCTCTGAAGCTTTAAAAAAAAATATAACTCCATAATCAATGAATGAAATTCAACCCACAAGCCGGGTTTAAATAGCTAAAAAAAACTAACCTAGATAACCTAGAAATTCTATCTTTTTATCCAAATTTGCCCAAATCGGCAAATTTTGGTCCAATAAAAAAACTTAGCTAATTATAAAATAACTAAATAAAATAGATAACACCTAAAAATCCGAGTTCAAATTGGATTCATATCCTATCCTAAATTGGCATACGAAGTATTGCCAAAAATGGAAAAAAACACTGAGAAACGAAAAAATGACGGGGAAAAATAGTGGAATTTGAGGATGAAGGAAGGGTCCATCGAGCAAAGCTGGATAGACCCCACGTGCGCGTCGAGCTGAGCTTTCCGAATTGGGGTTGAGTGCGCGAATCTGATATCGGTAGCCAAAGTTATGGCCAAAATACAAAAACGTGTCCCAAACCAACTCGATCTTGGAATTGACTCGACCACCTCCCGTCTTTACGTTGACCCGCCATACTGGAAACATCTGACTAGTGCCTCCTGCATCAGAAAGGCATAATTGAACTCCCTTGCTCGATGTCTTCTCCACTTTCGATCTCCTCTGAAACTCTCCCATTGCTCCGAACATTCGCCGAAGATTGCTCCTCAAAAAGTCCCCGAAATCTGTGTCTTCGGCGGGTTTATATAGAAATTCATTTGATTTGGCACGGCCGTGCGCATCTAATGCACGCCCGTACAAGCTCCTGCTGTTCAATCTTTATGTGTTTTGAAATCAATAAGTTGCACGGGTGTGTGTACGGCTGTGCACAATTCCATTAGGATCGTGCACATCTTTATGAAGGGCTCTTTTCGCTTGTTTCATTTTGGTTTGTCAAGTTTCTCGCTTCTTTTGCTTCGGGTATCTATTTTACTTACTTAAACACAAAACAAACCCAGAGAAGCACACAAATAGAGGAATTGATGCGAAACAACGGGATAAGTGCTTGCAAATATGATAGAAATATATGTGTAATTGTGCACTTATAATTAGTACAAACACTTAAAGATTTAATTAAAAATTTACCTTTTTTAAACGTACCATTAGATACAGATTACATTATTATTCAAACAACTGTTCAACTATAGGATGGGAAGCAGTCTTCATAGATGAACCGGATAGATATGATAATAAAATAAAAGAAATAATATGTGGATATAATAGTGGTAAATACAAAGAAAAAGGATATACAAGTAGTATAGATGCAGAGCTATTAGCTATTAATTATGCTTTAGATGCATTTAAAATTCATATTATATGCAAACAAGGATTTACAATTCGAACAGACTGTGTAGCAATTGTAAGATTTCATAATAAAATGAATTATAAGTGTAGTAGTAAAAGAAGATGGTTACCTTTTTTAGACAAAATGATTAGAAACGGTTATAAAATACACTTTGAGCACGTTAAAGCTGTAGATAATAATAGTTTACAAGATTTACTCAGTAGAGCTTTAATTGACTCTACTACTAAATCTTTTGACAAATGCAACTAACCAAACCTCATACTACAAAGATCATCCGCATTCACAACTGCCACGCCCGAACACGGGTGCAGTGGCCTCTACAAGACGCTTAGACGCCAAGGCACTTATAGGGTCACCCCTATAAGCACGCAAGGCTTAGTAACACAAGCAGATAATTAAAACATAGTCGGAATGTATATAATCAGCAGAAGTAAATAAAAATTAGGATTTTCATAATCAATCCTATACAAATATCAGGTCCTAAAGGATACAAATATCTAAAGTCCTACAATAGGTCCTGAATCATACAAAATCCTCACTCAGAAGGAAATAGAGGCCTATGGACCTTAGTTCAAAATGTCCACGACGGTGCTAGGCCGTCCCGTAGAAAATCTCTCCCGAGTCCCACTCCTAGTTATTTGTCATCACCTGAAAAATCATCAATCAACTGCATGAGCCAAAGAAAGGCCCAATAAGATCGCAAATAAATCAATAAATATGGCGAAAGCCATAAGCAAAGAATAGAATAGATCAGGTACAAATATGTGCAAGTGAAACAAAATCACAAGAAAATAGAAAGTCTCGGCAATGTGAATAAATCCACAGATGTACTAAATCTCCTGGCATATACGATACTATGATACCTCCAGTATCATATGATATCCTCTAGATATCATCTCCGGTCTACACCGGATAGCGCTATATCAAACATGTGCACATGGTCAGAAAATATATACTCTCTAACTGAGTCTCCGTCCGATGTATCATGCCTGTACGTAAGAGATTGCTAGTACGAATACCTAACAACAGGTATATCTATATATCCAAGGCAGCAACATCTCGAATATATAATAAACGGTGACCTCATCAAGATCGGAAGCCAATACTTATTTAAGGAGCAACTCAACTCAAATAAGTATATAAAACATAAAAACAAATATTTCCTCGAGACGTAAAGCCAATACATATGAGGATACTCAACTCGAATATGTATTGGAAACATTTTGAGGAAGTAAGAGTACAAAATCAAAAGCAAGGTAGAAAGAAGGAATACTCAATACAAAGAATAGAAAATCAACAGACTGCTATGGAATACCATCCCCCTTGACCATCCCAGGTGCAAGTAGGATTCCAGAGAGTACTCCACTGGCTATATGCCATGGAGTATCACTCCCATTGGCCATATGCCATGGAGTACCACCTTTTGGCCATCTCACAACAACACAAGAAGAATGTCAAGGGGTACTCCCTCGAAGCAGATCATATCAGAACATACAAGCTCAGACAAATGCAACCAGCATAACATGTAGCAAGAATCAAAAGATGGACTCCAACATCCATCTAGCACAACAACAACAACAGAAATCAATATAATACTATAAGTTAGAAATACTCACAGCACCCGTGCGAGAGCCTACCGAATATACTAAACAACAAGTATATATCCAAGGAAACAATTCATCTGGAATATATGGATAGAAAAGAAATCACAAGTAGGGTAGGGAGTTAGAAATACTCACAACACCCGGTGCGAGAGCCTACGTTATTCTCTTCCAGGACCTACCCAGGCCCGACCTTCCACTCAGGTCCTCGACCTCCTCACCACGTGCTAAACATGGTAAATGTTCATCACATAACATTTCATAACAATCTGAATGCATTACATGCATTTAATTACCTAAATCGTGAATTTATCGAGATGTCGGCTTTTAAATTTATAACTGATAGGTTAGGGCCCTACAACACCTACCAGTACCATTTTTATTAGTTTAAATACATCCCTGAACTATCGAGATGATCGGAATCAAATTTCGAGTCTTTTGGAAAATTGCCGAAAAGTCGGTCCTTGGGTTACTATAGTTGCTACAGTAATTCCTGTAAAATTCCATTCCTTGGAGTTCAAACCTCAACCAAGCTTTACAATTAATCAAACATTTGTTTGTTCCACTTTAACACACTACATGTCTTCATTAGCATCCCTCTAGAACAAAATAATCACTGCCAATGTGACTTTATTCATGAAAGTCATACAACTTGGGAATAATCATACCCTCAAAACAAACAATACCAGGTGCCCTTAGTAATTCCAATGCTTATATCTATGAAGGAAATCATTAAATCTCTAGCATCTCCTTAACTATGACTTCCATTCTTTTATTATTGGTATTTCAGTCCATATCTCATTTCCGCTTGCCACATTAATAATAACTCGACTGTCAATATGTTCAGATACACACAAGGTTACTCATGATCGAATTTCCATCCTGCAGGCCATCAGAACATGCCCATTTTTCTTGAAATTCTAATCATCAATTACAAATCCAAATGATCTATACACAAAGAAAATCATCGGGCAATATGATTTCTCTTAATGGTCATAGATTCAAGTATATATTCTTCCAAACATGCCAAGGTTTTAACTCACAAAGATGCAACACATAAGCAGACACTTGTAAATTGAAAAATCTGGACATAAATCAGTGGTGTTCTAATCAGAACTAGAGTAACCTCTCCTCAATTAATCGAGGCATTTAATGGCCTATATAATGTATACAACTGCATGTTTGCCTTATCATAACTCTATGACGTAACTTCATAATATAATAATAATAATAATAATAATAATAATAATAATAATAATAATAATAATAATAATAATAATAATAATAATAAGTTACTAAACAAGTGCTAGATCTCTCCCTATCCTTCAGTTCAAGTAAGGGCATAGTGTGAAGCCTGACACTTGATTAACTAGAACTTATTTTCTTTCCTTCTAGGAGAATTTCAAGTTACAAGTAAACACAGACTAGAAGAAGAAAGAAATTGAAAATTTACTTTCTTTTATTTTCTTCTTCTTCTTCTTCTTCTTCTTCTTCTTCTTCTTCTTATTATTATTATTATTATTATTATTATTATTATTATTTTATTTTTGGGAAACATAAGTCTTGCAATAATCGAAGCAAACAACAACAGTACAATGAAAGTGGGGCAAAGGTCATGTTGTTCATATTTATTTATTCTTCTTTCAACTTTCCTCCTCCTCCCATGGATCCATTCTAATTATTGGATTATCCCTGAAACATATTTATCAATTTATTTATGGATAGATGAAAAATAAAGTTGTTGCTATTAGCAATTGATCATCATTTGATTGATGTCCCCTCTTGCAATCATATAACACTGAATTTCAAAAGAGGAGGAAATATATATATGGTCATTCACTCACTGTCCCCACTTTTTTATGAATTCATGCATGGCTTTAGGAATCTTCTCAGTTCTCACACAGATGAAGAAAGTATTGTGGGGCCTTGAGCTTGGAAAACAACAGATGAGAACAAGATTGGAAAAGAGGATATGCCCTCATGGTATTACCATTGTCTGTAAAAGTACTATCCAGTCAAATGCTGAGAATCTAATGTTGTCATTTTGGTTGGGATTATAAACAAGGTTTTGAGTTGCTTACACCAAATTATCACAATCAAAGATTAGATATCACAACTATAATCTACAAAGATCTAACATATGGAATGTGCTCAGAATGGTCAAGATCAAATAAAGAGCCTATTCATTTTAAACAGAGGGCACTAGTAATTTTCACGATTATAATCTCTTTCTTTCTTGTTTTCTTCCTTGATATTATTTTGAGATCAATTATTAAGGAAGACCAAGGGCAACAAAGATGAGTTATGTGCCAATGTAATAGCTCCCTACAACAAAGATCAACAACCAGCTATGTGTAAAGGAAATTAACCTTGGAAACACTCGGTTGGCAAGGGAGGAAACCAACCACTAACTTTGTGGGATTATCCATTCATTGGACACAAAGGGCGAATTCATGCAACTAGAACCACTCAAAGGACCAAACATTTAGAGAAATGGTCAAAGAACTCCATTATTTAAATAAAGGAAAGCAAAAGATCAGCTATTATTACCAGAAGAAGGAGAAAAAAAGAAGGCCTGGCGGCGGTCTCCCTTGGAGTAGACAAACCGACGTCGAGCAAGGGGGGTTGGGAAGGCGGAAACGTCAAGCTCAGCGAGGAATATTTTTATAACTACAGATTTAAAATTTTATACTATAGTAAAAAAAGAATTCAAGACATTTTTGATAATTGGAAAAAATTTTGGAAAGTATTACAAATTTTGAATGGCCATTATTTAAAGATTTTAATTTGATTTCCGAGACATTTAATGTAAAACCCGCCTGGAAATAAACAATATTTTTTTCCAGGATTTATTAAGTGGAAATTTAATATAGTAAGTGAAGAAATTTTGGAAAAATGATTAAGTACTAATTACTCCAGATTAATTAGTGTTAATTAATTCAGATTAATTATTGAGAAAGAACGGACAAAAGTTGGAGTCCCGAGAAAAGTGAATCTGGTCGGGGACTGAGACAGCCCCATGATGCCACAGTATACCCGTGACGAAGGAATTGACTAAAAGCCGATATTCTCGGATCATGTCTGACGAGAGATAGATCCGGTGATATTACAGTTCGCCCATACCACTGGGTTGTCTGACCCGGGATTCTCTGATCTGGGTCCGGACATTAATAGAAAGATAATTTAAATTAAGGGACTATGTGACACGAATTCAAGGATAAGTTAATTAAGTGATTTAATCATTAAAAAGATTAGTCATATAACGATTTGAGTAATATTTAATTAAAGATCAATTAAAAGATTAATAGTTAGATAACTAACAATGTTTTTAAACCCGGACCGGACCGACCGGTCGGACCAGTAGAACCGGGAACCGGGCAATAGTCCGGTACGGGTTTATAGCAATTGTTGACCAAATGGGAAACCTGTCAAACCCACTTGAATCAGCCGGTTTGGCCTGTCAGACCGGAGCTGGACAGACCCAGGTTTTTTTTTTCATTGGTCATCTTGACAGTCTTGTGAGATTGGAGCTCCGGCGAAGGGTGGCAATGGAGGCTAGGGCATTCCTCATCCAAGGAGAAGTGTTCACTTGATGAGCCGACGTCGGGGTTGGACTCGACGGTGGCACAGAGGGTGGTGCTGGTGCTTAGCGCGTCTGCTAGAAAGAGAGGGAGCCAGGGAGGACAGTGGTGGCGGATGTGCACCAGTCGTCGAGCCAGGTTTACCAAGCTTTCAGCTCTGTGCTATTGCTCTTGGCTGAGGGCCATTGCGTGTACTTCAGCCGCGGGGAGTGAAGCTATAGATTACTTCGCCGGCACCGGCTTCTCTCCCCGGTTTCCAATAATTACATAAGAAGAGTTAGGCCACTCCCTCTCTCTTTCTCTTTGTAAGTTGTCATTGTAGTACTCTGAGAAAGTCTTGGAGGAATGACACGTATTAGAGAGGGGATGGTTGGATCTAGCAATGAATCGATATGTTAGCATGCAATAATCTTGCGATAAGAACCAATGTTTTTAAAAACATTGATAAGAACTTGTGACGTATATACAGTAAATACGTATGTTTCAAACCCACTCAAGTTTTTTTATTTTTCCTCTATCATTCTTACACCTTAACTGAAGTCCAGAACAAACTACAGATATTATTAACACTTAAGAGAGAATTAAAGATTACTAATAAATAAAATGCAAAGATGAAAAGAGAAGTAAGTGTATACTTTTACATATATATATATATATATATATATATATATATATATATATATATATTTATGACATCATCCGGTCAGACTGACTGACCCGTGACCCAATTGTGAGGCCGGTTCGCTTTCTGGTCTGATTTTAAAAACATTGATAAATAGATAAAGAAGGGAGAGAGAGTAAAGTTCTCTCATCCCTCTCTCCCTCTCTCTCGATCTTGTCCAAGTTGCAGCCCAAGCTGCGTCCATGCTCGCGCTCACCTCGACGCTAGCCAGCTAGCCACCGCCCTCGGCCTACCTCAAATACACGCAGCCTCACAAGCCTGGCCAAGGCCATACACACTGGCCGACCGCCTGACGCCTCCCGGCTCCATCTCCCCGCCAAGATACCATGCGCTGCCGCCGCACTGGCCAAGGCTTAGTTCGCCTCGAAGCCGCTTCACGCTTGGCGTTCAGCCAACCCCACGCCGGCGTCCCTCGAGTCCACTGCCATCTTCCTCTGCACGGGCGTCCCTGCGCAAAGCCGACAACCCCCTCTCTCATGACCGGAGCTCGAGCTCCGGCTATCCTCGTTCGTACCGAGCTTCGCCCTCGATTTCCCAGGCAAGATATCATCACGACAGCCTCGTCAGGCCTGCAGCCCTACGCCGTCATATTTCCTCCTTTCTCCGGCGAGGATCAACCCCCGGCAATCTCTTCTCCCTCCGGTGGGCTATTGTGTACTTTGGGGAGTTGAGGGTGAACAATTAGAGACTCGATTGGCCAAGAACTCCTTGTATAGAATGCATGAGATATAATGTGTTAATAGGGCTATGAAAAGAAGAAGAGTAGGGGAAATTAAAGAGTATGATCATGTGCAAACTTGTTGATTGTTTAGTTTAATTCATGTATTGAATGGTGAATGTTTGTATTAAACCTAAAGCCCTATAAACAAAGGAGACTCCGCTGAAATTTTGTCGGTTTTATTTAGTAGTTTAATCACACCATGATTAGTCATTAAATCCTTTAAGGAAAGCATGTTAGAGACCTTTAATTTCATGATTAAGTTTAAGGAATCATCAATCGCTGAGTTAATCTCCATGTTAGAGATAGTTGAGGGATTCATGTATAATCGTATTTCGTATTTAGATAGGAGATTGCTCAAGTGTAGAGACACTGAGGTTTACTATTTATTTACTAGGTCCTGATCCAGACGCGTCAAACGAGAATTAGAGGATTATTCTCTAGATCAGGTACGTTCTTGCACTCTGTGCCTTGTGAGTATCTCCTACTCCTACTTTGCTTTTGATTTCTTTTATACACCTCTTCAAGACTTTTAACATGTATTCAAGTTGATTTGGCTTTCCTTGAATACGTGTTTGGTTTGGCTCTCTACATCTCTCTGAGATGGTTGTTTGATTATATATTCAAGTTGTCTATTATCTTGGATATATATATGGGAATACCTGTTGTTAGGTATTCGGTACTGGTAGTCTCTTCATGATAGGCATGATACATTGGGTGGAGGCCCATACAGAACAAACGTTGCTCACATATAGGCTCAGTCAAGGAGCAGTATTACTTGACCGATACATTGGGCGGAGGCCCAGATAGAGCAGACATTGCTCACATATAGGCTCAGTCAGGAGCAGTATTTCCTGACCATGTATACATGTTTGCTATAGCACTATCCGGCGTAGGCCGAAGATAGTGTGGGTGATACCGTAGTATCGTATATATCGGAGACATAGTACATCTGTGAATTTATTTCACTTACTTGAATTGTGCCATTGGCTTGTGATTGTGTTTCATTTGCCTTTGCACTTGATTACTTCCTATTCCTTGTTTTACTTGGCTTTCGCCATATTTATTGCTTTACTAGCGATTCTATTGGGCCTTTCCTTGGCTCGTGCACTTTGTTGCTCTCTTTTTCCCAGATAACAACAAGTAGCTAGGAGCGGAACTTAGGAAGGAGCTTCTGCGGGAGAGCCTAACAGTGTTGGGGATATTTTGAGCTGAGGTCTGTAGGCCTCTATTGCTTTTTGAGTGAGAGTTGCATTATTTAGGACTTTCTAGGGTTTTGTATAAACCCTGTATTTATTTACTTCCGCTGATTATTTATATTCCGACTCTATTTTAATTATCTGCTTGTGTTACTAAGCCTTGCGTACTTATGGGGGCGACCCTATAAGTACGCGGCGTCTGTCGCGTACGCCGAGGCCTGGGACCTGGGTTCGGGGCGTGACATTTGATTTGCGAAAAAACATATTGGCCCAATTTATTATGTTTTTACTTGTAACATCTATCTCCAATAGGGGACTATTTGTGTCTAAAAAATCTATCTATATATATAAATATATGCATTGAGAATACCACGTGCCAATGTTTAAAAGGGCCAATGATGAAATATATCTTGACATATATTGAAATTAAAATATTTTTATTTAAAAATAAAAATATATATATATATGGTCTGATCCCGAGGCGATCTAAGGATACAGCTACTGAGGCAATCTAAGGATACAGATCCCGAGGCGAGCTAAGGACAAAGATCCCAAGGCGGGTTAATGCCACAAGACACAAGATAGCTCGAGAACAAATATCTCGAGGCGATCTCAAATTCTAAGAAAGCCCAAGAACACATACCTCGAGGCAAATCTCAAATTCCAAGATAGTCTGATAACACATATCTCAAGGTGATCTAAAATTTCATGATGGCCTGAGAATATATATATCGAGGCAATCTCGAATCACAAGATAGTCTGAGAACAGAAATCTCGAGGCAATCTTAGAATTACCTAGAGAAGAAATCTCGAGAATATCTCAAATCTTAAGATAACCTGAGAAACATATCTCTAGGCAAGCCTTAAATCTTAAGATGGCCCGAGAATAGATCTCGAGACAATATCGGAAAATATAAATTCCGAGACAATATGGGAAAATATAAATTCTTTTAAAAAATAATAAAAATAAACAAATAAAAAAAATCAATCAAATCAAATTAGAATTCAAATGTTGATCTTATTCGCCAAGACATATTTTAAATTAATAAAGAAAAAAATTCAATCAAATGAAAAAAAAACAAATCAATTTTTAATATTCTTCGAAGAATAAAAAAAGGAAACAAAAAATCAAAGGTAGGATTGATTTTGAATTTTTTAATATTCTTTTAGGAAAAAGAAAGGAAAGGAAAAAAATCAAAGGAATGATTGATTATATAGGGGAGGAATTGGAGAAAGAAAAATCGGGGAAAAAGCAGTACTGGCCAAGAATAAAAGAGAAAGATCAAGCTTCAACCTCCATGTTCTCATCTTTGTCATCTTTAGCCACAAGCAGATTAATCTCGATCGAATAAAAGGACACGGGCCTCTCTCTGGTGGCTTTGCCGAATGATACAGGCTCGAGTCCATCGATCGATTGTAATACCGTAGAAGGATGTCACCGCCGCCAAAGAAGGAGCATCCCCCAAGGCGTTGGCGGTGCTAATGCTGATGCTTGTTGAAGAAGCCCCGTCGTTGTTGATGCTGCAACCTTCGAAGAAGGAACCTCCACTTGTTCTCTACTTCATGAAGATCGGTTCTTGTTCTCTACTTCATGAAGATTGGGAGCCATAAGTGAAAACAAAAAGATATGAAAAAAAAACGTGGGAAAAAGGAGCATAAAAAAATTAAAAAAAAGAAAAAACAGATGAGGAATAGAAAAACAGAGAGAGAGAGTGAGAAAGAAAATAGATGATATATATATATATATAGATATATATAAAAGATGAAATAAAAAAAAGAAAGAAAAGAAAAAAAAGAAAAAAAGAGGGAGAAAGTAGAGAAAGAAGGAGAAGAATAGTGGCATCTAACTCCTTCATGAATCATAGCTTCACTGTGTGTCTCTGTCGCTCAAGGGCTCGGCCTTGCGCTCGGAGCTGTAGTTATGAACTTGAAGACTGTCACCATGCTCGTTGGAGGCATGTTCTTTTTTTCATTGCATGGATCAAATACCTCTCCTATATCTTCTATATCTTAAAGTTCCTCTTGCCTCACAGTCAGGGACGGAACCAGAACTTACTGGTAGGAGGGCTGAGTGCAAAACTGCATATTTCCTTATATACCACCGTAAAAATGCTATTTGCTTGCATACCCCTCCAAAACAATGTTTTTTTTGCTTATATATCCCTGTTGTTAGTCACTGTTAGTTGATGCGTTCTAACCGCAAGTGTGCGGGTAGAATCAAGTAATAAAGTGGACTCTTGAAAAGTCGGGTATCGAACCTCAGGGACAGAGAAGTACTAGTACTAACTAGTCATCTATTATCTAGTCTAACAAAGATTGGTAGTGGTTTGACTAATCTAAACTAAGAAAACCTAAAAATTGGATATCACTAATGACGGGATTGAATCTTGGGATTGGTCGATCATAGAAAGGAGGGTATTCGGGCAATGAATCCCCCTTGGGTTCTCATAAAGTTAGATGATGAATGTGAAGATCACTAGTTGCAATGGATTGGACCAAGGGTTCCTAATGTGCTTTCATCCCCTCGCTCGAGGGCGATTACTCAACCTAGTGCCCTTACTAGTTAAGTTCTAGGGAACCTATCTCTTGGAAGAGCTAAGGGAATAAGACATCTATAGGAGTTGCTCGCCTTAATACCCGGGCTCCCGGTGTACTCATAGCCCTTTCTATTGAAGTTTGTCTACACATGGGGAGGCGCTCGCATTTTCCCCCATATGGACTATAGAAACCTCCCCGGGCTCTTGCAACGTAGAGAGGTTAATGCTACCATACATAACATTCAATAGATCTCAATCATGGAAAACAACTAGATAATCATTAACAATCAAAATCAAAGTTCATACATAACCCAATAGTTCAACATGCCCAAATACCTAAAATATTAGTTCCTCATGAAAGGGGAACACAAATCCAACACAATAAAAGGAGAAAACATCAAAATAAACACAAATAAATCACCCTCCAATGTTCCCTCCGTTGTTGATGCACTATTGGATCGTTGATGATGATCTCCCTTCAAGCCCTAGCTTCTTCCCAAGAGGATCCCTTCAAACCCTAGCCATTAATGAACTCCAAGATCTCCAAGACGGCCCAAAAGGTGGCCAAAGGCCAAGAGATCCTTTCCTAACCCTAGAAAGGTTGTATTTATAGGGGTGAAGGCCTTTGTAAAGTATCTCACGCGTTTCGGGTTATTGTGGAGCCAAATCAAGTAAAAATCGGATGCAGATCGAGCTCAGAAATAGGTCTATACGGGCCCGTATGGACCCCATATGGGGTCGTATGCTTCTCAGGGTTCCGTATACGGGGTCCTGTCAGTCCATTCGAGGGTCCGTAGAAATCTCTAGGTCTATACGGGCCAGTATACGGACTCTCATACGGGGTCATATATCCTTCAGTCCCCTTTATACGGACTGTATATCAGGTCGTATAGAACCCCGTATGGCTTGATCTGCATCGTGCAGTCTTCATCAAGTGCTCGATCGGATTACCAATTCTTGTCGGATTGACTTGAAATTTTAACCGAATGTTCCTAACTTGTTGATCTTCAATCTGAACGGTGGAGATTCGATTTAGAGTCCTGTAGATCTTGTAATAAATTTCTGATCTTTGCTGCTCTTTTAGGACTGCTGCAGTTTTCTCTAGTTGCTTCCTTTTTCGCCTCAAATGATGTAGAATTTCTTCCTTTTTATTCTTGAGGCTCTCTAATGCCCTGTAAATAAAATATGAAGCTCTTTAAGTACCAGAGGGCTATAATTCATCAAAATAGCATGTAAAACATATAGAAAAATGATAGAAAAATATGCTCATTTGAACACTTATCATTAGTTACCGTTGAAAATTTTAGAGTTAACTGTGGTTCAAACTTAACCATAGTTTGAAATTACATAATTACCCTTTTCTAATACCCTAAACCCCTATTCTTTTCACCAACTTCTGGACGTTTCTTGCGAGGTGGAGTTTGTCAGCCTTGGTAGCGGAGCTCTTTGGGGAGCTGTGAATCACGATTGCCGGGGGAGAGAAAGAGAAGGAAGATGAGGGGGGAGGAGAGGTGGGCGAGGTTGCTGCCGGAGTTGCTGGGGGAGATCATGAGGAGGGTGGAAGTGAGCGAAGACTGGTGGACGGAGAGAAGGAGCGTGGTGGCTTTCGGCTTTTTGTCGGAGATAGCTGGATATTGGTTATATTATAAATAACTTAAATTCTATAAAATATGATACAAAAAAATTAGAGGGTATGTTAGCAAACACATAATGGTCATTTGTTATATGAAATAACTAATGTCTACAAAATAGGAAGAAAAAAATTAGAGGGGTATATAAGCAAACCCATTTTAGTAATTTGGCATCATCCCATCCATTAATTTAACACCGTCAATGGTCAACTTAACAACATGGGCATATAATTAAGCAAAAATAATTGATTTGGAGGGGGTAACCAAACAAATATCATTTTTATAGGGATATATAAACAATTTCAAAGTTTTATATGGGTATGCAAGCAAAAAAACCCTAATTTAAAAAACAGATGACAAAATACTTATGTAACAACCCATCTATCCCTACATCTCCATCAAAACCAATCCCAAGGCAACACCATTCCAATTCCATTTCTCTCACTATTTAATTTTAAACCCTAACTATATCTCCTTCTCTATCGCGATTGATGAGAGAAATCGAGTCCGAGAGTCTGAGACGGCCAAAGCCAGGGAGCATGTTGTGTAAAAAAATTTAAAAAGCTGCTCAGATGAACAATCAATGGTTGATGAAACTCAGAGGGACAATCCTTAGCAAGAATAATCAGAAAACAGTTGGAAACAGATATGAAGGAGATATGTTGAATTACTGTAAATCAGTAGGAGCTAATATCAGAGAAGTAGGAAGGTTGGTTCAAACTGGTTCAGGGCTGGTTCAAGGATATTAAACCAGTTAGAATGGAAGCTTTCCATTGATCAGAACCGGATGACATGCCACATGGCAATTAACCATGGACCAACTTATTAAGAAGAGCCGGTGGTTAATATCAGCCCTTCATCCATTATAAAGAGAACCAACATCAATCGCTCATCCATCATAAAAGGTGGGTCCCGACCAATTTTAAATCAAAACCATTAACTCTCAAGCGGCATCCACCGTCGATACATTTCTAAAAAAATGATGATACAATCGTGACCGTTAATTCAATTTCAATAGCCTTATATTGTTACAGAACTCTACAGAGATCAATTCTTAACATTTGATGAAAGTTTTCTCTTCTTTCGTCTCCTCTGTTCTTCTTCTTCTTCCCCTCTAAACCCTAAATTCATGCATCAGAGTATAGCCAGAATCTTCTATCAGGCAGTCACCTCTAGCTAGCTAGCGAGCAGCACATTTCTCTCAGATCCTTCTGCGGCTGAGGGTATCTTGAGGGGGGGCTGGGGGCAGAGGAAGGGCAGGCTTTTATCTTGGGCTGCCGGGATACCTCAGGGACTCGCTGGTGCCGTAGGGAGGGGGGCTGAAGCCCCTGCTAGCCCCCATCTAGATCCGTCCCTGCTCACAGTACAAGGAGGAGGAAGTATGTGAGCATGGCCCCAAGGTGACTTGTACGGTTGTTGATTTCCCTATAGACAAGGTTGCAGGATTAGACCATCAAGGTTTGGCTCCAAGAGTTATGTTCCTCATGTTCATCTTTTATAGATTTGTTGCTTATGCAGCGTTGAAGTAGTGAAATCTAAAATCAATGCAAGAGATAATTTTTAAATGGCTCTATTGATAGAAGGCATACGGACTAAGTATAGCTGCAGAGTGGTCTTGCCAAACATACATCACCATGATCTTAATTGCAAAGATGAAAAAATATGAATATTTTTAATTGCTAGAAGGGCACTCATGGGATTGATGTTTCAATTTTATAACATAAAATAAGAAAATACATGATTAAAAAGCATTCCAAAAGTATGTAAAATATATAGTTATATAAAACACCCCCTAAATGTTCGATGAAATTCCCCCCAAAAAAATATTCTTGAAACGAATCCAAACAAATCTCATGCAAGGTAACATCGCCACAACAATATTGATTTCTTCAACTTGTCTTTTAATGATGCTTCTCTCAAGAATTGCATGAATTCGACGTTGTGCAACTTTGCTCAGTTTATATGACATAGCAAAGAGGTATAAAATAATTGATGTGATTGAAAACATAAAGTTGCACTCCATGATGAATATTCTCCCACGATGCTTTGCTGAATTATTATATTATTGCATCAACTCAAAGAAATCTTACAAGAACAAATAAATAACCAACTACTCATGAGATATTCACATAGAATAATTGAGTATGTTCAAGAATCCGGAAGGTGGTCATCTATTGAAGCCTCCTGATTGCATAATATGTATACCACCTGTAGTTGAGTTATTGTGACTGTAAATAAAAGTACAATGGTTGGATACACTCCTAAAGGGATGCAACTTGCTCAAGATATATTGGAGAAATGAATGCTCGATGAAGAAAATATATCTATGATCATAGAGCTTTGGCATGAATGAAATATCTCTTTTACTTCTCAAAGAAAACCTCAAAGAAACTCTATCTTGAGATGGTCTCCATGTCACCTAGCATCAATAACTTGCAATACACAAAAGACTCTAAGGAAAGAATAAGGCAGCTTCATCAGAGACACTAATGCACTCATAAAAAAAAAAAAGATAAAGAAAGGTTGACATCTTCAAAGCCTCGGACCTGCAATATGGATACTAAGATGGATGTTGACAATACTAATTCATGGAGAAAATGTAATCAGGGCTGCCTACCAATTGTTGCTAGGCATGGCATTAATATGGATATTAATAATGCTATCTCATGGATAAAAAGCAATCATGGCTGCCCACCATTGGTCCCATGTAGAGCATTAGCATAGACATTAATAGCTTCTTTAATGACTTCCTTAATATTGTTCTTATATATCATAATGCATCATGAATACACCCATATCTACATATGGCAAGCCCTCCTGCAAAAAGAAAAGTGTTCCCCTTTGATGGTCATGACCGGAAACACACTTCCAAAAGTGATGAAGTGTGCATCCCGAGGAAACCAATAAATACAAATCTTAAAGTTGCACATATCTCGAGATAATCGGTGAAATACAAATTCTGAAATGATGCGTATCTAGAGGTGGTGATGGAGCACGCATCTCGGAGCTCCCGATAAAGCACAAATCATAAAATAACACACATCTCGATATGACAATGGAACATGAATCTTGAAGCGTATGATGAAATACAAAGAGACACACATCTCGATGCCGATGATGGAACATGCATCTTGAGGCGAATGGTGAAATATAAATCTCAAAGTGGCACGCATCTCGATGTGAATATGGAATACACATCTCGATGCAGCCGATGGAATATGAATCTTTGCATGAATCTTGAAGTGGCGATAAACACTCATCTTGAGGCGGCTAATAAATACAAATTTCAAACTGACACATATCTCGGGGCGACGATAAAACACTAATCTCAAGATGGTCAACACAAACATAAATCCTAATGCTGTGAAAATCTCAAGGCGGCAATGAATCATGAATTTGAGGTAGCCGATGAAACACAAATTCCAAAGTGGCGAAGCAAACGTCCCAAGGCGGAAGTCAGCGTCATTTATAAATAAATAAATAAGTGATATGTATACACATCTATGTTGTGATATTTATATGGAATAAATTACTATGTTTTGCGATATATGAATTTATCAAAATTTTCATTACCTCTACTTGTACTTATGCCCTTAATTGGAGGTTACTAAGACTCTGTTTGGGTTAATTAATAATAGAGGCTTTCCTCTATTAGGATTGGAAGTACCCGCAATATTAAAATAAAATCTAAAACAAAATAATCATTTGTGATTCGATATGTCGCCTGGTGTCTCTTCATAGACACGATACCAGGGGGGTATTTTCGATCAAACAAATTCTAGCATGCCTGGTGGGACCTTATTCTACCTCCCACCTTTGAGTCAAAAATACAAGTAAGAGGCTTATGAACTTTGCAAGGGGACAACTATATACAAGATCTCTCCTGCAATTGAAAGCTCACCATCCACAGACCCTGATAGTCCCACACCTTCCATCCATGGGATATTGACCCAATATGATTTTCTTGGTCTGATATGAAGATCCAATTGTGAAGAATCAAGGACTTTCATTTTGTAGAGGTTACCCCAACCCAGCCTTAGAGGGTAGTTTTTGCAAAACAAGACGATGAGCCCACCTTCAAAAAGTTTGAATTGAATGGAATCTTCATACTTACTAGAGGCTTGCACAAAAAAAATAAAGAAAAAAAAAAGAAAAGAAAAAAAGGAAAAAATTGGACTTTATCTCCTTTCAAGGCTCAACAAAAAAAAAAAAAAAAAATCAAATTGGATGTCCCAAACCCTTCGGTTAGTGAGAAAGAACTCAATTACCACAAAGTTATCACTCAGCATGATGAACATAAGGGTGGTGGGCCTCCAACATGTCACCATAACAGAGGTTTCTTCATAAAAATGGTCTATACAACATTGAGGTAGCTGCAATTAGACAAGATGCTAAGGCAATTCTATCAAAAGTAAAGATAAATTAAAAAAAACAAAAACATAAAGGTGGCAAACCTCCAAATTGTCAAGACAGCAAAGGTTTCTTCATTAAAAAAGGCAATTCTATAAAAAAAAGGAATGAAAGAAAGAAAGAAAAAAAGGCAATAGGCATCAAATGCATGCAAGACGGACTTGACCAAATTGATCCGTCGTAAGGTCGCGTCATAACCTCTCATTCCATGTTGGTCATTAAGGCCCGAGGAGGCCCACCATTTGTACCATTTACAAAATCCTCTAAGATCCTGGGGACATAAGAACAAAAGCATCAAGTCACATTCCACATAGGGGGCCAAGAACGATGGTTGATCCTCAACAAAAATGTTCCTAAAAGGAGGGATAGTGAATATGAACCGATTTCCCTCCTAGCCCAAAATCCTCTTTAAAGTAGTTTTACCAAATGAAAGCATGCAATACCGCAAATACAACAATAATCGGTTGGCCTGGTAGCATATCAACCAGAAAACATATAAAAGTTCAAGCCTCAAGTGCCTTTATACTTAAGCATACTTCAACAATGATTTGGCCAATAAAACAATAAATGGTTGTTGTTGAATTGAAATAAGAAAACTGATACGGATTGACACTTGTAAAACCTTCAAGAGTGTCATTAATCTGCAACTCAAGATGTGGAAATATATAAAAGATGCATTCCTGATATAATTTAGGAGCATGAATGACAAAATTATATTATCGACATTACTGCCTCTCAACAAAATAAAGACAAAAGGGTGGCAAATTAGATCATGAAATAGAGAAATCTACGCAACAAAGCGGTGGATTTATTACTCAAAAAATATTGATAGCTAGATGGTGGTCGTGGATAGAGATGAGATCCCCTCATTTACTACAAGGCAAAACCAATCACCTTGTCTAAAGCGGAGTGCTAGAAGTTCACCATCTAACATAGGGAAAACAAAATTCTATATCAGCTCCAAGAGAAGAAAGGACATCTCACCAAACATCAACTGCTGGAATAAGGATAATGATGACAGGAGTGTAGATCCCGAAACAACATCCTCAAATCCAGCGATGAAGTGTGCATCTTGAGTAAGCAAGCACACATCCCAAATCAGCATAAATCTCAAGGTGTTGATGAAGCACGCATCTTGAGGTGACTGATAAAATGGAAATCATAGAAACCCAGAGATGAAGTACATCTCGAGGCAGCGAAGTGCACATATCAAAACATCACAATTCTTGAGGGGACAAATGAGCACATATCTTGAGACAACCGATGAAGTACTAATATCAAAGTAGCTGCAAGTCTCGATGTGACGATAGAGCATACATCTTGTGATAGTTGATGAAATACAAATATCAAAGCAGTCACAAGTCTCGAGGCAAAGATAGAGCACCCATCTCGAGATGACTGACGAAAATACAAATCCCAAAGCGTAAAAAGAAATATATATATATATATATATATATATATATATATATATATTTCAAGGTAATTAAAAACAAATATAAATCTCCAAGCGATAAAGTGTGTATCCCGAGGGAGTGAAGCACACATCTCGAATCAACATAAACCTCGAGGTGTTGATAAAACACGCATCTCGAGACGATTGATAAAATACAAATCATACAAACCTAGTGATGAAGTGTGCATCCCGAGGTAGCGAAGCACACATCTCGAAACACCACAAATCTAAATCTAAAGGGGGAAATCGAGCACGTATCTCCAGATAGCTGATGAAATACAAATATCAAAGTAGCCACAAGTCTCGAGGCGACGATAGAGCACACATCTCGAGATGACTTTGGAAAATACAAATCCTAAATCATTAAAAATATACATATTTCCAGGCAATTAAAAAAAATATAAATCTCCAAGCGATGAAGTGTGCATCCTAAGGCAATGAAGCACACATCTAGAAGCATCACAAATCTCGAGGAGGTAATGAAGCACACATCTCGAGGTAGATGATAAAATACAAATATCGAAGAAGCCATGAATTTCGAGGTAGCGATGGAGTACGGATCTCGAGACGGCTGATGAAAATATAAATCCAAAATGGCTACAAATCTCGAGGCGACGATCTAGCATGTACTTCGAGGTGGCGACAAATCTCAAGGCAAATATATAACCATATATATATATATATATATACAAACCATATATATATATATATACAAATTTTGAAGCGTTGAAGTGTGTTTCACGAAGCGGCAAAGCACACATCTCGAATAAATGTAAATCTCGAGGCGTTGATGGAGCACAAATCTCGAGGCAACCATTGAAATATAAATCCTAAAGCGATGAAGTGTACATCCCGAAGCAGAGAAGCACACATCTTAAATCAGAACAAATCTCGAGGTGATAATCAAGCACACATCTCGAGTTAGCTGACGAAATACAAATCTCAAAGCGATGAAGTGTGCATCCCGCGACAGCGAAGCACACACTAGAAGCAACACAAATCTCGAGGCGATCGAGACATGATTCCCAATGTCCCAGAGAGTATAAAACTTGAGGCGATCTACACGAATCCTGATGTTGCCCAACAGTACAAAACCCGAGGCCACTGAAGCATACAAATCTTAAGGTGGCTGTTCTAAGCATATCTGAGATCACTTCAAGGGCTAATCTTATATATAAAGAAGTTGGATAGAACTAGTCCAAAGGTGTCATCCGACCTTTAAATCATAAAGCTAAAAGAGAAAATCCAAAACAATGATAGAAGTCATCAAAGTTCATTTTTTGTTGTTAATCAAAAAGGAAATGACATCATGGAGCTCCATAAAACTATTAGAAGGATGGGGCAAGCTATAACACATGAGTTTTAACACAACCATCCAACCATGTCATATATATATATATATATATATATATATATATATATATGTTACGGAAATATTTGGTAAAACACGTGTCGCCTGCCTAAATGGCCACCTGTCATACACAGGGCTACATCAGTCACCACCAAGTTCAGTAGCATAAATTCCGTCCAGCAAATAAAGAGGGCTCACCCCTATAAAAAGTCCATCGGAATTATACAAGAAGCAAGAAGGTGATAGCCATCTGGGTAAGAGCGTATCTAACGCCTCTACAGTAAGTAGATCTTATCCACTAGCCTCTACAGTAGACAGATATTTTCTACTTACTCATGTAGTACCTACACAGTAGGTAGATATTTTCTACTTACCTACGTAGCACCTACACAGTAGGCAGATATTTTCTTACCGCCTTAGTAGAGATATTTTCTTACCACCTTAGAAGATATTTTCTCATTCACCGCCTTACTCCACCGCCTTTCCTAAACCGCCTTTAAGTTGCTATAAAAGAAGAGCGATAATAGAGAAAAGGGGGGATCGAAAAAATCATCACACAAAGAGCTAACTCATGTCTAAAACTGCCTTCTTACAAGTTTTCTGACTTAAGCATCGGAGCTGAATCCGGGCAGAAAGGCCCAATTCCGATCACTCTTTTCTCCCTCGTACAGATTCGTCCCAAAGGAAAGCTAGGGTAATTCCGAACGGATTTTCATAGGATAATTCCGAGCGGATTTCCAAAGCATTCTCCGTGTTCCTCATTCAGAAGTTGAAGTAAGCGTCCACACCAACTATAAATTTCAACTGTTTGTTGAAGGCTGAGACCAGATCACGAGGCCACAGTAGCCAAAGCGTGAGGTGGACCAGTTTTTGGCATCAACAATTTGGCGCCATCCGTGGGGACCCTTACAAAAAGCCAAATGATTACTACGAGCACCAAGTAATCCTGAAGGACCTGGCGAGGTCCGAGGACATGAGGAGATTCCGTTGAATAATCCACCTATCTTACCTCCATCGGAAAATCCTTCCGCCCCACCCCAAGAACCCATCCCGGAGTTTTACCTTAACATACAGCAGCAATTGGAACGGTTAGCTCAAGCTGTTCATACTTTAACTCATCCATTACCTCCTCCCACACAAATTCCACCAAGTGCGCCAACAGCCCAACCAGCCAATTCCGAAAGCAGAGAGAGAACTGCCTTCTCTGCTAGATCGGAACCCCCCTCCGTTCGACGTCGAGAACAAGCTGCCACAAGAACCGAATGGCATACGAGAACGGAGCGGACGAGGACTGAACGGAATAGCCCATCTGTTCCAACTGTCGACATAAGAACCCAACGACGGGATGCTTCACAGGGAAACAAGAAATCCGAACGGCACGTTTGTAACATATGCTCGCCTTTCATCAAGGAAATATTGGAAGAGCAAGTTCCTGACAGTTTTCGACCACCTGCGATGACTGCATACGAGGGCAAAACTGATCCGTCTTGCCACTTGAAGTCTTTCCGATCGAAAATGCTTCGTTCTGGAATTACCGACGCTTGTATGTGCCGAGCTTTTCCCACCACTTTAGAGGGAAAAGCGCAAGACTGGTTTGTTGATCTTCCGTCTAGCACAATTCCTTCTTTTCAAGTTCTAGCGGATAGCTTTCTAGCTTATTTTGCTAATTACTCAAAGCAAAAGAAAACTCCATCTACCCTTCTGCGCGTTAAGCAACGAGGGGGGAAACACTCCAAGCCTATTTAAACCGTTTCATAGATGAAGCAAAGAACGCTAGCGATCTTATTCCTCGTACGGGTCAGAACCTTCCTGATGGAGGGTTTGCTAGAATCCCCTTTTCGTTTTTCCCTCACCTTGGATCCGCCAAAAACGATCCGCGCCCTCATGATCCATGCCCAGAAGTACATCAATTCTGATGAAATTTATACGGGTTGGGAAGAGGAGGCTCGACGAGCCCCTGTTGAACTCCGGAAGGGAAAAGTCCATCAAAATGTCAACAAAGGGCCCCTGGAAGTACGAAAAGAAAGCGGGCCACGCGGGGACAGTAAGGGAGGACAGGAAAACTCAACACGCCCTCAGCGACATGTGCTGCAACCTAGAGAATCTTCAAAAGAAGAAAAAATTGTCAGATACGACCACCATACCCCACTAAATCAGACCAGAAGCCATATTCTCATGCAAATCCAGGATCAACAACTCTTGACATGGCCAAAACCTGCAAAGAATCCCGAGCGGCAAAAGAATAGTAAAAGATATTGCAAGTTTCATCAAACTAGAGGACATGACACGGAAAAATGTACCCATTTGATGAACGCCATTGAAGATGTCGTTAGAAGGGGACAATTGGAGCAGTACATCAATATTGATATCCAAGAGGAGCCCGAAACGTCACAGCCAGAAGAAGAAGAAAAAGGGAAGATGGTCGGATTTATCAGTGGTGGTCCTGGGTGTGGTGGTGAAAGCTCCGCCTCTCGGAAAAGCTATGCACGAATGATGGGGGCTAGCGGAAAGCGTAAACACCACAAAGAAGATCACGGCCTACGGCTCCCATTATTTTTTATGATAATGATGTCAGCAGGGTTCGCCACCCCCATGATGACGCCTTAGTCATTGCCATCATGGTTTCTTGTTTCCAAATGAAGAGAGTTCTGATAGATAGTGGAAGCTTGGTTGACATTCTCTTTTGGAGTGCCTTCGAACGAATGAGATATGATGCAAATAATTTGCTTCCCGTAAAGTCATCCTTAATAGGGTTTTCAGGAGGAGTGATACAGCCAGAAGGAATGATTTCCTAGCCAGTTACAGTAGGGAAGTCGCCCAGATCATCAACAGTAACAACAAATTTTCTAGTCGTGCGTTGTGCTTCAAGTTACAACGTTATTCTTGGGAGGCCAACCCTCAACGCCTTGAAGGCCGTAATTTCTACTTACCATCTTCTCCTCAAATTTCCGACTGAGAGTGGTAGTGGAGAGTAAGAGGAGATCAACCCTTGGCGCGGCAATGTTATGTTGCAACCCTCAAGGGAAAAGCTTTAGACAGAGGCAAAACAAAAGTTTCGAAAGCCATGTTGATCAACAAAATTGCCGAATGGGAAGATGAGGAGCTTCGGCCCACACCAGTTGAAGAATTGCTTACGATTCCTCTAGACACAACTAGGATGGAACGCACAGTGCGGATTGGTGCAGATCTAACAACAATGCAACAAGAAAATCTCATGGTGGTACTAAGGACCAATTCTGATCTCTTCGCCTGGTCATCAGAAGATATGCCAGGCGTAAAACGTGATGTCATTGAACACCACCTCAACATAGATCAGTCGTTCATGCTTGTCAAATAGAAACGGAGAAATTCCGCACCAGAGAGGCAAAAGGCCACAGAAGAAGAAGTATCAACCCTTTTAAAGGCTGGGTTTATCCGAGAAGTGTACTATCCAGAATGGTTGGCCAATGTGGTTCTAGTAAAAAAGCCAACTTGAAAATGGAGGATGTGTGTAGATTTCACGGATCTAAATAAAGCTTGTCCTAAGGATTCATTCACTCTATCTTCAATTGATGGCTTGGTCGATTCCACGATGGGGCACGAAATGCTGAGTTTTTTAGATGCCTTTTCAGGCTACAATCAAATCCGAATGGCCAAAGATGATGAAGAAAAAACATCCTTCATTACAAGCACAGGAACTTATTGCTATAAGGTAATGTCGTTCGGTTTAAAGAATGCCGGAGCCACCTTCTAGAGGCTCATGAATACGGTTTTCAAAGAGCAACTTGGCAGAAATGTTGAAGCTTATGTGGATGACATCCTGGTGAAGAGCCGAAAAGCCGACGAACACCTAACGGATTTACAAGAGGCCTTTCAGTCACTTCGAACTTACAATATGCGCTTAAATCCGAACAAGTGTGCTTTTGGCATCCAGTAAGGGAAATTTCTCGGATTTATACTAACCCAAAGAGGAATAGAAGCGAATCCGGAAAAGGTCAAAGCCATCCTTGATATGGGATCACCCAAAAGCCTCCAAGAGATACAACGGCTTAATAGACGCCTAGCAGCTCTGGGGAAATTTATCTCTAAAGCCGGAGAGAAAAACCTCCCACTGTTCCAAGCCTTGCGAAAAGCACCAAAAATGGAGTGGACAGAAGAATGTGAGAAAGCCTTTCAAGAGCTTAAAGATTATCTCCGATCACCTCAGCTGCTAGCTAAGCCACAAGTAGGGGAAGAGCTCTACATCTACTTGGCCGCTGCTTCTCGAGTGGTCAGTGCGGTACTTTTGAGGGAAGATAGAGGGGTTCAGAAGCCAGTCTATTACACAAGTAAGATCCTTAACGATGCGGAATCAAGATATCTACCACTTGAAAAATTGGCGTTCGCCCTCATCACATCCGCACGAAGATTGAGGCCTTACTTTCAAGCCCACGAAGTTATGGTGTTAACGGATCATCCCTTAAAGCAAATCCTCCATAAGCCTGAAAACTCCGGACGTCTAGCCAAGTGGGTAATAGATTTGGGTGAGTTTGATCTCACCTATAAACCACGAACGACAATCAAGGCTCAAGTTCTGGCAGATTTTATTGTGGAATTGACCATTCCCGCAAATGAGGTTGAAGTTCCGCCAGAATATCCAGAAGAAAACCCTAGCATCCCATGGTCCTTATATGTTGATGGATCAGCAACTGAAGAAAGGTCGGGAGCCGGCTTTGTCCTTTATTCTCCTTCCAAATGGAAAATTGCAACAGTTCTTAAGTTCCAATTCCGAGCAACCAACAATGAGGCCGAATATGAAGCCCTCATCACAGGATTGCGTTTTGCCCGAGGGCTCGGATTCAACGCCTACATGTATATTCGGACTCACAACTGGTCGTTAGCCATACATTGGGCAACTTTGAAGCAAAGGAGGAGAACATGATCAAATACCAAACAGTGGTAAAGAAGATAGTTCCCCACTTCGCTCATTTCCAGATTGAAAAAATTTGTCGGACACAAAATGAATAAGCGGACGCTTTATCTAAAAAAGCCACTGTGCCCAACGGCGATGCAGAATCTTCCTTCAACCTACAGTACCTTCCTACAAAAATAATTGAGGGGTTAGAAGGAGAAGTACAAAGTACAGCAGGAGAGTCAAGTTGGATGGATCCCATTAGAAACTACTTGTAAGGTGGACTTACACCATCCAACAGGACAGAAGCCAGACGGATCTCTTACAAATCCGCTCAATACACCATCATTGGCGAAAATCTATACAAGAGGTCCTATACGCAACCCTTCTTACGGTATTTGCGTCCCACAGAAGCAAACTACATCCTTCAAGAAATTCATGAAGGTATTGGAGGGGGACATATAGGAGGCAAGGCCTTAAGTTACAGAGTCCTGCGATAGGGCTATTACTGGCCAACATGACTCGAGATGCAGTGGCGTTCGCCCGAAAATGTGATGCCTGCCAACGGCATTCCAAGATTCAAAGACGACCACCGACACTGCTCACGCCAATTGTTAGCCCTCGCTCGTTTGCTATCTGGGGAGTTGATCTCCTAGGGCCATTTCCCACTTCAACTCGACAAATGAAGTTTTTGATAGTGGCTATCGATTACTTCACCAAATGGGTAGAAGTTGAGCCCTTGGCCAAAATCACGGAGAAAGCTTGTCAGGGATTCTTGTGGCGAACGGTTATCTGTCGATTCAGAATTTCGGTCGCCTTCATTTCTGATAATGGGCGACAATTTGATAACAAGGCTTTCAAAAGCTTCTGTTCAGAGCTCGGAATTGAATCCAGATTAACTTCGGTGACACATCCCCAAGCCAACGGCCAGGAAGAGGTAACCAATCGCACCTTGCTCCAAGCTCTCAAAACCCGGGTCTCTAAGAAAGGAACTAACTGGGTTGAAGAAATTCCGAGCGTCCTCTGGGCTTACAGGACAACCACAAGATCCCCTACAGGAGAAACTCCGTTCTTTCTCACTTATGGGGCAGAAGCTGTCATCCCTGCAGAAATAGGAATGCCTACTCTACGGACACAGCAAATTTTCTCATCATAAGAAAATGAGAAGAATCTCTGAGCGGAACTTGATTTACTTGAAGAGCGAAGAGAAGCTGCGGAAACAAAGGCAGCCGTCTATCGCTAGAGAGTAAAAAGGTTCTATGACACAAGGGTAAAAAGAGTCTTCTTCCAAATCGGCGACCTAGTCTTAAGAGAAAACGAGTTCCAGGGAAACAAAAGCCGAACGGGGAAGCTAACTCCTAATTGGGAAGGCCCTTATGTCATACAGAAAATTGTCCGAGCAGGCACCTATTATCTGGTAAATATGGAAGGTAAAAGGCTCAAGCGTCCATTTCATGCTGAACACTTGCGGCGCTACTATCAGTGAATCCTGTAATCGTCTCCTAAATGTTCCATGGAATAAAGCTTAAGCCCTTTCTACAAAAATGAGGTGAAAATCACATTCTCTACAAAAATGAGGTGAAAATCCCATTCTTTACAAAAATAAGGTGAAAATCCCATTCCTAAAAGATGAGTCGGAAGTATCCTACAAGGATAAACGATAACTCTCATCCTGAAACAAGGGGCAAAAATCCCGATCGAAATATGAGGCAACAATCTCATTCACAAAAGCAAGGATCTTACTCGACGAATCAAATCAAAGTCCCCAGATTGGACTAAGAAAAGAAGAACCTACTATGAAGCTTGACTTACAAGCCAAATGGGAAAAAAGACCTCGCGAAGGACTTCTTAAAATAGTTAAAACCATCGCTCGGAAATAAATCTTCACCAAAGAAAAAGGTTTGTGTTTCATTTATGTAAATTGAAATTACATTCCAAAATAACTAGGTATTTACAAGAATATGTCCTCAAAAATCCCTAAGAACTAGGGCCTGGGTTGGAGGTTTGGAAGGGGCTGGGACAGGAGCCTCTGGAGTCTTTATAAGTTGCAACTCTTTTAGCTCCATAAATTTCTTCAAGACTCAAGCAAGCCCCATAGATAAAACGTCCGCAGGAGGAACATGATGACCCACCTGCTGCACTACAGAATAAATGCGGGTGGCCCCTTCTTTGGCTTTCGCCCTAAGCCGAGCGACCTCTTTCTCCAGTCTATCCTCTCGTTCAATTAGGTCTTTAATTTCTTGCGAGTCGGATTTAGGGGTCCTCTGTCTGGAAACACAGTCTTCCTTAAGTGTATCACGCTCCCCCTTGAGTTCCTCTAACTCAACTTGAATGGCGGCGAGTTCCGCAACTTTCAACTTTAGATTCCATTGGGCGTCAGTGCGCTCATCTTGAGCAGATTTAAGTTCCTTCTTCAAACTGCTAGAATCGTCCTGTAGTCTTTTGATATCCTCCTTAGCAGTCTGAAGAGAGCCCTCGGAACTCGCCAGCTTGGCCGCTAAGTCATTTTTCTCTTTTTCTTTAACGGCCAACTGTTGAAGCCGCTCGACTTTATCCTTCTCAAAAGTATGGATAATAGCGAGCTGCTTCTTTTCTTTTTCCTTCAAGGCCTCCACCTTAGAGTTTAGCTGGGCAAATTCTGCCCTACTTGCTTCCATCTTTGCCAAGTCCTCTTGACAAAGATTGCCGACTCGATCCGCCCAATGCGCAGTCTATGAAATAACAAAGGAGTTATAGACGATACCAAGTTTAGGAACAAGAGAAATGTGAGAACGGTCCTTACCAGCATGGCCGATCGGAAAAGCTGGCAAGTGGCCTCTTCCCTCCCGGCTCCCCGTAGCTTAGTGGAGAGCTGTTCGGGCCGCATGGCCATCAAAACGTTTTTCACGGAAGCAGCATCCCGAAAAGGGATGTCTTCAGAGGGCAACTCCTTCCCTTGAGTTGCCGGTCCTCTTAAAACTGAGTCCGCCACCCTCAGTTTATCCAAGAGAGCCGCTTCTCCCGCCTCCGCCTATAAAACAAAACCTAAGTTAAAAAACTATTGCAGAACGATGATACCCTTAAGAAGTAAATCCTTACCTCCTTAAGGAGGATATCTTCTAGTTGGCTAGAAGAGGGCCCTTCGAAAATTGGCGATAAAGCCGGGCGAGCCTCTTCCACAGGTGAACTCACCTGTTCAATCATAATTCCGGGACCCAACGCGTTCTCAGAATTCTTCCTCTTCGTCCTCCTCTCCCGTGAGGACCCTGTAGCGGGGTCGTTTTTGCCCCCTTTCTTGGAAGAGTCGACCTCTTTTCTCTTCCTCTTCTTTTTCTCCTCTTTGGAATTGTCAACACCTTTACTAGAGGCCGCTTCCTTCTTCTTCCCCCCACGAGGTAAGGGCGGATGGACTTCACCTTCATAGGAAGCCAGGAGGCCCTTAACGTAGCTCAAGTCTTCATCCGCCATCGGACTTTCTGCAAAATCAAATTCCGAATCATGTCAGGTGTCGCGATTCAAGATCAAACTAAGATGGATACATGAATAAATACTACCAGCAGATACTATTAAACGACATTTAACGAGGTTTTCCTAGGTCAAGAACTCATCCATATAAACTTTGGATAGCCCCGTCATTGACTTAAGAAGAACCTCCTCTTCTTTGGCCATTTCCTCACAAACAATATCCGTTCGGGGAACCTCCCACTTTGTTCGGACATCCCACTCGGATTTATTTTTGACAAAGAAAAATTTACTCTTCCACCGCTTAATGGAAGAAGGAACTTTCCCTAAAAACTTTCTTCCGGAACGAGCCGAGAAGTAATACCAATCGGCATTAGACTCTAAACATAGGCTAAACAACATACGGAACCAACGGATGGTCGGACTTACTCCATAATTTTTGAAAACAATGACAAAGCCGTTCAGTAATCTCCAAGAGATCGAAGTCAGCTGTGAAGGACACAGACGATACTCCTCTAGAATGGCCTTAGCAAAATCAGAAAAAGGAAGTCTAAGGCCACCCGATAACGCATCTTGATAGATGGCTATCTCTCCTTCCGTGGGAGAACTCGCCCTCTCCCCAGAACAAGGAACCCTATCCTCAAACAGAGAGAGATCTATCTCATATCTCTCCACCAGGCCATCTATATCCTTCTGCCCAAGAAGACTTATGAACGTACCAGACCCCCTACCCATTGCCCTAGAAGCAGGGTGAACCCGCGAACCCTGAAGTGGAATATCCCTAGGTTCGCCTGGAATCGCGACGGAGATCGTAGGGTTAGACGGAGAAGGGATCGCGACGGAGACCGTAGGGTTGGACGAAGAAGGGATCAAAGACCAGTGAGAAGAACTAGAGGAAGAAGATGTAGCACTAGCCATTACCTTAGAAGAGAAAAGGACAGGAAAAAGACACAGAAAGCTTAAGACCAGGTCTCGCCGGAGAAGAAGAAGTTTTCAAAGAACGCAATTCGACTTTTGAAATAAATAAAACCCTTTTCTCCTGTACGATTCTGTTTATATGTAAAGGACATGGGAAGTGAATCCCTGGCCGTTAGATCCCAGAGCTGCATCCCGATCGAACCGTTTAACCAAGGGTCCACAAATCTGGACCGTTCAGATATCCATTATCACTTTTCCTCAAACAAATCAAAATTCTGTCCACGTCAACATACCAAACGCCGCCTGACACATAGAAAACCGCGCCTATCATGATGTTGACAAACGCGCACGCCGCGCACACCGCACCACTATCTCCCTTTAATGCTAAATAGTAGGGGAGACACGTGTCGTCTCAGGGAATAATAGGCGTTGTGTAGAGCCAGCATCATAAGAGACAAAATGCACACATCCCAACATAGGATCACCAGTGATCATTTCTTCTTGAAGAAATTGAAGACTTTATGAGCAAATTAATAAAACTTTATTTATGTTACAACGACAGTAGTATTAAAAAGCCCACAACAAAGCAACATAGAAAACCCTGGTAAACATATTCTCCATCGGAATTCCCAGTTAACAATCCACAGATACGTTCGAGGACCCGCTCAGATAAGATTCGGAAGAGACGCACGGACTTCCACAACCGTTGCTGTCCTCGTTATCTCTAGGAAATCCGGGCAAAGCGCGTGGGCGAAGATGGGGGCCCACTTCTCTGTGGCAGGAGTCGCTCCCAAACATTTCAACTTCAAAGCGCACATCCCCTTCATAAGTAATAGCTAAAGTGATAATTAGAAGATCTCCTGCCTCTACGTCATGGTCAACATGGAAGGTTTCCCACCCTTCCTCAATGCTTATCTCACCCAATCCCCAATCAACAACCAGCATTGATGGCCATACACAGCCGTTCGGACTTACCAATTGGATAATCCCAGTCCTCAATTCCGATAAGTGTTCATGAAATGAACTTGGAATTCGTAAGTGATGAGAACACTGGGTAAAAGTAAAAAACTTAAAAAAGGACAAACGCTGAGCCATTTCACCAAAACGCAAAGATGCTGAATAAAAACATTATCCACACTAGCTCCTTAAATAGCAAAACTTGGTGGCACTATAGACGAAAATTCCGGAGAAAAATCTACCTCGATTCAAAACAACGAAAAGACAACACAACAAGTGTCGGTTACCTATTAAAACATATGTATCTAGAAAAAAACCTACACCCACATAGACACGCCAGCTAAGGAAGATACTTGTTCTCGAACCAAACGAAAAGTGAAATTTGACTCACTCCTCGCTCAGATTTTTCGAACAAGTACACTCTGGGGGGGACTAGTGTTACGGAAATATTTGGTAAAACACGTGTCACCTGCCTAAATGGCCACCTGTCATACACACAGCTACATCAGTCACCACCAAGTTCAGTAGCATAAATTCCGTCCTACAAATAAAGAGGGCTCACCCCTACAAAATGTCCATCGGAATTATACAAGAAGCAAGAAGGTGATAGCCATCTGGGTAAGAGCGTATCTAACGCCTCTACAGTAAGTAGATCTTATCCACTAGCCTCTACAGCAGACAGATATTTTCTACTTACTCACGTAGTACCTACACAGTAGGTAGATATTTTCTACTTACCTACGTAGCACCTACACAGTAGGCAGATATTTTCTTACCGCCTTAGTAGAGATATTTTCTTACCACCTTAGAAGATATTTTCTCATTCACCGCCTTACTCCACCGCCTTTCCTAAACCGCCTTTAAGTTGCTATAAAAGAAGAGCGATAATAGAGAAAAGGGGGGATCGAAAAAATCATCACACAAAGAGCTAACTCATGTCTAAAACTGCCTTCTTACAAGTTTTTTGACTTAAGCATCGGAGCTGGATCCGGGCAGAAAGGCCCAATTCCGATCACTCTTTTCTCCTTCTTACAGATTCGTCCCAAAGGAAAGCTAGGGTAATTCCGAGCGGATTTTCATAGGATAATTCCGAGCGGATTTCCAAAGCATTCTCCGTGTTCCTCATTCAGAAGTTGAAGTAAGCGTCCACACCAACTATAAATTTCAACTGTTTGTTGAAGGCTGAGACCAGATCACTAGGCCACAGTAGCCAAAGCGTGAGGTGGACCAGTTTTTGGCATCAACAATATATATATAGATATAGTATCCAAAGACGTTTTTACAAGTGGAAGAGAAATATAGAATCGATCTCCAGAAGGATAAGGCTTCGTTGTCTGTAATTTCTCATGCTCAAATGAGTTGAAGTTGTGGCCTTTTATAGGCTTCCGTAGCTTGGGGAAAAAGCCAGGTTTTTTGACATGTGTCTTAAAGAATTTGGCCACGTGTTTCTCCAGCAAGGCATCAAGCTGGGTTCCAGCTAAGCAGCCAACTGGATCGGAGCTATAAACGGCTGTAAGTCTTCTAGAAGGCCAGCCTGTCAATAGCTAAGCTCCTTCTAGAAGGTCATTTCCGATAATCGGTGTTGTTCCGAAGAGTTGAAGGCGTATCTCAGGCTGATGAGGTGGTGAGTACTTTAAGACCGATGAGTTCATATTGGATATCAGTTGGTTTTGATCTGGTGGCTTATTATGGTGTATCGGGTAGATCCGATCTGACGTATCGTTGTTGTATACCAGATACCGGGTACTTGAGATTCTCAATCCGATGAGGTGCTGTGGGTTATCATCATAAATGAAACTGGTTGATCTGGACCCAATTAGGTGAGGGGTTCTTTGGTGTTGACACGTGGGCGACTCTGATGGGTTCCACTTGTCTATATATATATATATATATATATATATATATATACGGAATTACAGCAACCCTCTTATACAGGACATCGGGTGGGGATAGAGAGATAAATATCTAACGCCTCTACAGCGAGTAGGCCTTATCCACTTGCTACAGTGGGCAAACATTTATTCTATTTTACCTACGTGGTATCTACACGTTAGGCAGCAGATATTTTCCTACCGCCTTGGGAGATATTTTCTTTCCACCGCCTTATTCCACCGCCTTTCCTGAACCGCCTCTAAGGTGCTATAAAAGGAGAGCGGTAATAGAAGAAAGGGGAGACCCCCCGAAAAAAAAGACTCATCACACAAAAAAACTGTCTAAATCTAAGACTCTTTACTCAAGTTTTCTGACTTAAGCATCGGAGCTGAATCCGGGCGGAGAGGCCCAATTCCGTACACTGCCCTCTCTTTTTTACGGGTTCGCCTATGGGTAATTCCGATCTGAGTTTCGAGATGTTCTCTACGCTCCCTGTTCGTAAGCAGAAGTAAGCGTCCACACCAATTATAAATTTTGACCGTTGGTCGAAAGCTGAGGCCAGATCACGAGGCAACAGCAGCCAAAGCGTGACGTGGACCAGTTTTTGGCATCAACAGTTTGGCGCCGTCTGTGGGGACCTCTTACGAAAAGCCAAATGACCACTACCAGAAGATCAAAACGAATCCAAGAACAGGGAGCCCCAAGTAATCCCGAAGGGCCTGGCGAGGTCCGAGGATATGAGGAAATCCGGTCAGATAATCCACCCATCTTACCTCCACCAGAAAATCCTTCCGTCCAACCCCAAGAATCTGTTCCGGAGTTTTATCTTAACATACAGCAACAATTGGAACGGTTGACTCAGGCTGTTCATACTTTGACTCATCCTCCCCCTCCTCCTACGCAAGTTCCAACACCAAACATACCAACCGCCCCACTGGATAATTCCTAAAGTAGAGGGAGGACAAGAACCCACACCCATAAAGAAAGGAAAGAAAGGACCGCCTTTTCCGCTAGTTCAGAACCCCCCTCTGTTCGACGCAGACAGCAAGCCACTACAAGAACAGAGCGGAATAGCCCATCTATTCAAACGGTTGATAGAAGAACTCAACGACAGGACCTCTCTCAAGAAAACAGGAAGTCCGAGCGACACATTCTCAGTATGTGCTCGCCTTTTGCCAAAGAAATATTGGGAGAACAAGTTCCTGATAGCTTCAGACCACCGGCCATGATCGCATATGAAGGCAAAACCGATCCGTCTCGTCACCTGAAGTCCTTCCGGTCGAAGATGCTCCTCACTGGAATCACAGACGCTCGCACGTGCCGAGCTTTTCCCGCCACCTTAGAGGGGAAAGCGCAAGACTGGTTTGTCGATCTCCCATCTAGCACGATTACTTCTTTTCAGATTTTAGCAGATCGCTTTCTAGCCTATTTTGCCAATTACTCAAAGCAGAAGAAAACTCCATCTACCCTTCTGCGTGTTAAACAACGAAAGGGAGAAACGCTCCAGGCTTATTTAAATCGTTACATAGACGAAACAGCAAATGTCGCAGACCTCCTTCCGCGAATGGCAGTAACCTTCTTAATGGAGGGACTGTTAGAATCCCCCTTTCGTTTTTCCCTCACTTTGGATCTACCAAAAACCTTTCCCGCCCTTATGATCCATGCCAAAAAATATATCAATTCCGAGGAAATTTATACGGGTTGGGAAGAGGAGGCTAGGCGTGGACCTGTAGACGCCCAGAAAGGAAAAACACACCACAATGTCAACAGAAGGCCTCCGGATGTACGAAAGGAAAGAGAATCGCATAGGGATAACAAGGGCGCAAGCAGGGGTCCGGAAACCTCAACACGACCCCAACGACATATGCTACAGCCCAGAGAACTTTCAAAGGAAGGAAAAATTGTCAGATATGATCACCATACCCCACTGAATCAAACCAGGAGCCATATCCTTATGCAGATCAAAGAACAAAAACTTCTGACATGGCCAGAACCCACGAGAAATACCGAACGGCAAAAGAATAGTAAGAGATATTGCCAGTTTCATCAATCTAGAGGACATGATACAGAAAAATGTACCCACCTGATGAACGTAATAGAAGACGTCGTTCGAAGAGGACAATTGGAGCAATACATCAACCTTGAGATTCAAGAGAGACCTGAAGCTTCACAACCTGAAGAAGAACAAGGAGAAATGGTGGGGTTTATTAGTGGAGGTCCTGGTTGCGGTGGTGAAAGTTCAGCCTCTCGAAAAAGTTACGCCCGAATGGTGGGAACCACACAGGAAACAGAAACGCCACGGAGACGATCTCGACCTACGGCTCCAATCATCTTTTATGACAATGACGTCAGTCGAGTTCGCGACCCTCATGATGACGCGCTGGTTGTTGCTATCAAAGTTTCGAGTTTCCAAATGAAGAGAGTTCTGATAGATAGTGGGAGTTCAGTGGATATCCTCTTTTGGAGTGCTTTCGAAAGAATGAGATACGACGCGGATGACTTGCTTCCGGTAAAATCATCCTCAGTAGGATTCTCCGGAGGAGTAGTACAGCCAGAAGGAATGATCTCCTTACTGGTTACGGTAGGAAACTCGCCAAGATCGTCAACAGTGACAACAAATTTTTTGGTTGTGCGTTGTACTTCAAGTTACAATGTGATCCTTGTCAGGCCAACCCTCAACGCCTTGAAAGCGGTAATCTCCACTTACCATCTTCTTCTCAAATTCCCGACTGAGAGTGGTAGTGGAGAAGTGAGAGGAGATCAACCCCTGGCACGGTAATGTTATGTCTCAACCCTCAAAGGGAAAGCTCTCAACAGCAGCAAGACAAAGGTTTCAGAAGCCATGTTAGTCAGCAGAATGGCTGAACGGGAAATTGAAGAGCTTCGGCCTACACCCGTTGAAGAATTGCTAACAGTCCCCCTAGACACAACCAGAGCGGACCGCACGGTGCGGATTGGGGCAGATTTGACAGCGGAGCAGCGAGAAGATCTCATGAGAGTATTGAAAGCAAATTCCGATCTCTTCGCTTGGACTTTAGAAGACATGCCAGGCGTAAAACGCGATATCATCGAACACCGTCTCAATATCGATCAATCGTTTAAACCTACGAAACAGAAAAGGAGAAATTCCGCACCAGAAAGGCAGAAGGCCGCAGAAGAAGAAGTATCAAACCTCCTAAAGGCTAGGTTTATCCGAGAGGTGCATTACCCAGATTGGTTGGCCAATGTGGTTCTAGTAAAAAAGCCGTCCGGAAAGTGGAGAATGTGCGTTGATTTCACAGACTTAAACAAAGCCTGTCCAAAAGATTCGTTTCCCTTACCATCAATTGATGGTTTGGTTGACTCTACCACGGGGCATGAGATGCTAAGTTTCTTAGATGCCTTCTCAGGTTACAACCAAATCCGAATGGCCAAAGGCGACGAAGAAAAAACGTCCTTCATTATGAGCACAGGAACTTACTGCTATAAGGTGATGCCGTTCGGTCTAAAAAATGCAGGAGCCACCTTCCAGAGGCTCATAAATACAGACTTCAGAGAACAAATTGGCAGAAATGTTGAAGCCTATGTGGATGATATCCTGGTGAAGAGCCGAAAGGCCAATGAACACCTATCAGACTTGCAAGAAGCTTTTCAGTCTCTTCGGATTTATACTATGCGATTAAACCCGAATAAATGTTCTTTTGGCGTTCGATCAGGAAAATTCCTGGGATTTATCCTGACACAAAGAGGAATAGAAGCAAATCCAGAAAAAATCAGAGCTATTCTTGACATGGGGTCACCCAAGAGCCTTCAAGAAATTCAGCGGCTCAACTGACGCCTCGCCGCACTTGGCAGATTTATCTCCAAAGCCGGAGAGAAAAATCTCCCATTCTTCCAAGCCCTACGAAAAGCACCGAAAATGGAGTGGACAGAAGAATGTGAAAAGGCCTTTCAAGGGCTTAAAGATTATCTCCGATCGCCTCAGCTGCTAGCTAAGCCACAAGTGGGAGAAGAACTCTACATCTACTTGGCGGTCGCCCCGCATGCAGTCAGCGCAGTCCTTTTGAGGGAAGATAACGGAATTCAAAAACCAGTCTACTACACAAGTAAAATCCTTAACGAAGCAAAGTCAAGATATCTGCCGCTTGAAATGTTGGCTTTCGCTCTTGTCACATCCGCACGGAGATTGAGGCCGTATTTTCAAGCCCACAAGATCACAGTGTTAACTGATCAGCCGTTAAAGCAAATTCTTCACAAGATGGAAAACTCCAGACGCCTAGCCAAGTGGGTGATAGAATTAGGCGAGTTCGATCTCACCTATAAACCACGAACGGCGATCAAGGCTCAAGTACTGGCAGATTTCGTCGCGGAGTTAACTTTTCCCGCAAGTAAGGACGAACCCCCGTCACAGAGTCCAGAAGAAAGCCCTAGCATCCCATGGTCCTTATATGTTGACGGATCAGCAACGGAAGAAAAGTCAGGGGCAGGTTTCGTCCTTTATTCTCCTTCTAAGTGGAAAATTGCGACAGTACTGAAATTCCAATTCCGAGCAACCAACAATGAGGCCGAATACGAAGCCCTCATCGCAGGATTACATCTAGCCCGGGGGCTCGGGATTCAACACCTGCACGTATATTCCGACTCGCAGCTAGTTGTGAGCCACACCTTGGGCAGCTTTGAAGCAAAGGAAGAGAACATGGTCAGATACCAAGCAGTGGTGAGGAAAATAGTTCCATACTTCGCCTACTTCCAAATTGAAAAAATCTGTCGAGCACAAAACGAAGAGGTGGACTCCCTGTCTAAAAAGGCCACAACGCCGAACGAAGATACAGAGTCTCCCTTTAACCTACAGTACCTTCCCGCAAAGACCATCGACAAATTGGAGGGAGAAGTACAAAGTGCAGCCGAAGGGTCAATTTGGATGGACCCCATCAGAAATTATCTACAAGGTGGACCTGCGCCACCCAACAAAGCAGAGGCCAGACGAATTTCTTACAATTCCGCTCAATACACCATCATCAATGAGAACCTATACAAAAGGTCTTATATGCAGCCTTTCTTGCGGTGCTTACGTCCTACAGAAGCCAGCTACATCCTTCAAGAAATTCACGAAGGCATCGGAGGAGGGCACATAGGGGGCAAAGCCTTGAGCTACAAAGTCCTACGACAAGGTTATTACTGGCCAACACTAACTCAAGATGCAATGGCGTTCGCTCGGAAATGTGATGCCTGTCAACGGCATTCAAAAATTCAGAGGCGACCACCGGCACAGCTTACACCAATTATTAACCTTCGACCATTTGCCATCTGGGGAGTTGATCTTCTAGGACCATTCCCTACTTCAGTTCGGCAAATGAAGTTTCTGATAGTCGCTATTGACTACTTCACCAAATGGGTGGAAGCTGAACCCTTGGCCAAAATTACGGAGAAAGCTTGTCAGGGATTCTTGTGGCGAAAGGTTATTTGTCGATTCGGAATTCCGGTCGCTTTCATTTCTGATAATAGGCGACAATTTGATAACAAGGCTTTCAAAAGCTTTTGTTCAGAGCTCGGAATTGAATCCAGATTAACGTCTGTAACACATCCCCAAGCCAACGGCCAAGTAGAAGTGACGAACCGCACTCGCTTGCATTAATCGAAAACTCGGGTATCCGGAAATGGGACTAACTGGGTAGAAGAAATCCCGAGCGCCCTTTGGGCCTACAGGACAACAACAAGAACTCCTACAGGAGAAACCCCATTCTCTCTCACTTATGGGGCAGAGGCTGTCATCCCTGCAGAAATAGGAATGCCTACCTTGCGGACACAGCAAACTTTCTCACCAGAAGAGAATGAGAAAAAACTCCGAGCGGAACTTGATCTACTCGAAGAACGGAGAGAAGCTGTGGAAACAAAGGCAGCCATCTATCGTCAGAGAGTAAAAAGGTTCTATGACACAAGGGTAAAAAGAGTCTCCTTCCAAATCAGCGATCTAGTCCTACGGGAAAACGAGTTTCAGGGAAATAAAAGCCGAACGGGGAAGCTAACTCCTAACTGGGAAGGCCCTTACGTCATACAAAGAATTGTCCGAGCAGACACCTATTACCTAGTAAATATGGACGGAAAAACGCTTAAGCGTCCATTCCATGCTGAACACTTACGACGCTACTATCAGTAAATTCTGTAGCTGTCTCTTAGATTTCATGGAATAAAATCCAAGCCTTTCCCATCCTACAAAAATGTGGTGAAATTCCCATTCTACAAAGATGCGGTGAAATTCCCATCCTACAAAAATGTGGTGAAATTCCCATTCTACAAAGATGCGGTGAAATTCCCATCCTACAAAAATGCGGTGAAATTCCCATTCTTGGAAGATGAGTCGGAATTATCCTGTGAGGATAAACGACAACTCTTATCCAAAAAAACAAGGGGCAAAAATCCCGACCGAAATATGAGACAACAATCTCATTCATGAAGACGAATACATCGCTCAACAGCTTAAAGTCCCATGACTTGTTACGAAGCTTATCTTACAAGCCAAATGAAGAAGGAAGAAGTTTGCAAAGGACTTCAGAAAATACTCCTGATGGTTAAAGATAACCATCACTTGGAAAGAAAATCTTCACCAAGATAAAGGTTTGCTTTTTCATTCATATGAATAGAAATTACATTCCAAATAAGTGAGAATTTACAAAAACATTCCTCAAAAATGCTAAAACATCCTAAGAACTAGGACCCTCGGGGCAGCCAGCTGCTTCTGGAGGAACTTGGGTCGAAGGCTCCGAGGGGTCGGGGGCAGAAGCCTCTGGGGTCTTAATAGTTCGTCGCTCTTTTAGTTCCTTGAACTTCTTCAAAACCCCCGCCAGCCCCATGGACAAAACATCCGTAGGAGGGATATGACGGCCCACCTCTTGCGCCACTGAATAAATGCGGGTGGCCCCTTCTTTAGCTTTCGCCCTAAGCCGGGCGACCTCCTTCTCTAATTTATCCGCTCGCTCTACTAAATCCTTGATTTCTTGCGAGTCGGATTTAGGAGTTGTCAGTCGGGAAGCTAAGTTTTCTTTAAGTGTGTCGCGCTCTCCTTTAGCTCTGCCAACTCCGGCTAAACAGCAGCAAGTTCAGCATTTTTCAGCTTCAGCTCCCATCGGGCTTCAGCTTGCCCCTCTTAAGTGGATTTGAGCTCCTTCTCTAAACTGCTAGAGTTCTCCTGCAACTTCTTAACATTCTCCTCAGCAGCGAGAAGGGAACCCTCAAAAATAGACAACTTGGCCGTCAAATCATCCTTCTCCTTTTCCACAACAGCCAGTTGTTGCAGCCGCTCGGCTTTATCCTTTTCAAAAGTGTGGATAAGGGCGAGCTGCTATTGTTTTCCCCCTCCAGGGCCGCCACCCTAGAGTTCAACTGGGCGATTTCCGCCCTACACGCTTCCATCTTTGCCGGATCCTCTTGGCAAAGATTGCCGACTCGGTCCGCCCAGTGCGCAGTCTACGAAACAACGAACAAATAAGTTAGTAGCATTAATATCGAGCCAAAAAGTAAAATTAATACGAGGATAATCCTCACCAGCTGGCCGAACGGAATAATTGAGAAATGGCCTCTTCCCTTCCAGCTCTATGAAGTTTGGAGGAGAGCTGTTCAGGCCTCATTGCCATCAAAACAGTCTTTACGGAAGCGGCATCCCGAAAAGGGACGTCTTCGGGGGGCACCCCCTTTCCTTGAGGAGCCGGTCCCCTTAAGACCGAGTCCGCCACCCGCAGTTTGTCCAGGAGAACCGCTTCTCCTGCCTCCGCCTATAAAAAATAACCTAACTTAAAGGTTCGGAACGAAGCACAAAGCATACCCATAGAAAATATGTGTGTAGAAATTCTCACCTCTATAAGAAGGATATCCTCCGGCCGGCTGAAAGAAGGGCCCTCGGAAATTGGGGACAAAGCCGGGCGGACCTCTTCCTCGGGAACCTCTTCCGAAGGCACCGCCGCTTGTTCTTCTGCAATTTCGGGAACTGATGCGTCCCCGGAATTCTTTCTCTTTGTCTTCCTCTCCCGTGAAGACCCGGCACCGGGGTCACTTTTAACCCCCTTCTTGGAAGAGTCAATCCCTTTTCTCTTCCTTTTCTTCTTCTCCTCTTTAGGGGTATCAGCACCCTTACTAGATACCACCTCTTTCTTTTTCCACCCACGAGCCAAGGGCGGATGAACCTCACCTTCGAAAGAAGCCAAAAGACCCTTAACATAGCTCAAGTCTTCGTCTTCCATCGGATTTTCTGCAAAACAAATTCTGAATAAGGTTAGACATCACAAGCCAAAATCAAACTAAGTCAGGTACGCGAATGAGTCCTACCAGTGGACACTATTAAATGGCACTTAATGAGGTTTTCCTTGGTCAAAAACCTATCCATATAAACTTTGGATAGCCCCGTCATTGACTTAAGAAGATTTCCCTCTTCTTCCGACATCTCCTCAAAAGTAATGTCCGTACGGGGAACCTCCCACCTTGTTCGTACATCCCACTCGGATTTACATCTAACAAAGAAAAACTTACTCTTCCATCACTTAATGGAAGAAGGAACTTTCCCTAGAAACTTTCTCCCAGGGCGAGCCGAGAAATAATACCAATCAGCGTTAGATTCCAAACAAAGACTAAACAACAGGTGGAACCAGCGGACAGTCAGATTTACCCCGTAATTCTTAAAAACCATGACAAATCCGTTGAGCAGCCTCCAAGAGTTCGGAGTTAACTGCGAAGGACACAAACGATATTCCTCTAGGATCGCCTTGGTAAAATCAGGAAAAGGAAGCCTAAGTCCGCCTAGCAACGCATCTTGATAGACAGCTATCTCCCCCTCCCTGGGAGCACTCGCCCTCTCCCCTGAACAAGGAACCCTAACCTCGAATAGAGAGAGGTCTATCTCATATCTCTCTACTAGGTCATCTACACCCTTCTGCCCTAGAAGACTTATGAACGTATCCGACCCTCTACCCATTGCCTTAGAGGCAGGGTGAACTCGCGAACCCTGAACTGGAACGCCTCCAAGTTCGCCCGGAATCGCGACATAAACCGTAGGGTTGGACGGAGAAGGAATCAAGGACCCATAAGAAGAACTAGAGGAGGAAGATGCAGCACTAGCCATTACCTTAGGAAAAGAAAAAGGCAAGAAAAACACAGAAAGCTCAAAACCAGGGCTCGCCGGAGAAGAGGGGTTCTCAAGAAGAAGACGCGATTCGACTTTCAAAACAACCTTTTTCCACCTGTACGATTTCGCACATATACAAAGGCAACGAATCCGTGGCCGTCAGATCTCAGGATTATATTCCGATCAAAACCGTTGAACCAAGGGTCCAAAAATCTGGACCGTTCAAATAACCATCATTACTCCTCCTCAAAAACAGTTCAAAATTCTGCCCACGTCAGCAATACCAAGCGCCGCCTGACACACATAGAAAACCGCGCTTATCACCCATCATGACGTTGACAAGCGCGCACGCCGCGCACGTCGCGCCACTATCCCCCTTTTAATGCTAAATAGTAGAAGGGGCACATGTCATCCTAGGGAGCAATGGGCGTTACGTGGAAAGTAGAGCCTGTACCGCATGAGACAAAGCACTCACTCCAACATAGGATCGCCAAAAGGCCTCATAAAAATGCCAAAGGATTTAGAAGCAAAACGACAAACGCCATTTATTCAGGTTACATGACGAACACAAACAAAACAAACATAACAAACATAACAAAAACATATTTTCCGACGGATTAAAGCTATATATCCGCAGACCCGTCAGAGAACACGCTCGGATAAGACTCAGAAGAGACACACGGACTTCCGCAACCGTCACTGTCCTCATTATTACCAGGGGAACCGGGTTCGGCACGGGGGCGAAGGTGGGGGCCCACCTCTCTGCGACAGGAGTCGTCTCCGAACATCTCAACTTCGAAACGCATACCCCCTGCATAAGTAAAAATTAAGAGGTCCCCCGCTTCCACGTCATGATCAACATGAAAAGCTTCCCACCCAGCGTCGATACTCATCTCACCTACCACCTTGTCAATCAACAGAATAGACGGCCATACACAGCCGTTCGGACTTACCAACTGAATCACTCCAGTCCTTAGTTCCGATAGATGCTCGTAAAAAGAGCTGGGAATTCGTAAGTGTCGAGAACATTGAGAAAAAGTAAAAAACTTATAAAAAGACAAGCGTTGAGCCATGATACAAAGATACAAAAGTGCAAAAGATTTCTACCCAAACTCGCCATCCATGCAAACCCTTAAATAGGAGAACCTATCGACACTATAGACGAGAATTTCGGAACAAAAATCTACCTCGATAACAGCGAAAGGATAACACAGTAAACGTCGGTCGCCTATTAAAACACATGTACTTTAGACATAGTAGACGTACACGAAGCCTACGCTTACGTAGACATGCCAACTAAGAACAATACTTGTTCTCGAACCAAGCGAAACGTGCGGTTAGCTCACCCCTCGCTCAGATTTTTCGAACAAGTACACTTTGGGGAGGACTAGTGTTACGGATATATTTGGTGAAGACAGGTGTCATTGACCTAAAGGGCCACCTGTTCCTTTGACCACATGGCAATATCACCACCCTTGCACAATTCCGTTCGGCAAATGACGTGAGGACTCGATCCAAGTCCGTCTGAATTACAGCAACCCTCTTATACAGGACATGGGGTGGGGAGAGAGAGATAAATATCTAACGCCTCTACAGCGAGTAGGCCTTATCCACTTGCTACAGTGGGAAGACATTTATTCTATTTTACCTACGTGGCATCTACACGTTAGGCAGCAGATATTTTCTTACCGCCTTGGGAGATATTTTCTTTCCACCCCCTTTCCTGAACCGCCTCTAAGGTGCTATAAAAGGAGAGCGGTAATAGAAGAAAGGGGAGACCCCCCGAAAAAAAAGACTCATCACACAAAAAAACTGTCTAAATCTAAGACTCTTTACTCAAGTTTTCTGACTTAAGCATCGGAGCTGAATCCGGGCGGAGAGGCCCAATTCCGTTCACTGCCCTCTCCTTTTTACGGGTTCGCCTATGGGTAATTCCGATCGGAGTTTCGAGATGTTCTCTACGCTCCCTGTTCGTAAGCAGAAGTAAGCGTACACACCAATTATAAATTTTGACCGTTGGTCGAAAGCTGAGGCAAGATCACGAGGCAACAGCAGCCAAAGCGTGACGTGGACCAGTTTTTGGCATCAACATATATATATATAACTCTTGGGTTCTCATATACTCATATGATGAGATCACCAAGATACATGAAATGTCAAACTTGTATCCTCCATTAATGACTGCAGGGGAAAATATGACGCTTTGAAGTTTTGACTATTCCCACTATGGAATCGAGATTTCTAAAAATGATGAAATTCTTCACTTGGGTTCTCAACTACTCATATAATGAGATTACCAAGGAAATGTAAAATGTCAAACTTGTATCCTCCATTAATAAGGTCAGGTGAAAATATGACAATTGAAGTTTTGTATATCCCCACGATGGAAATGAGATTTCTACAAATGATGAAATTCTTCAATTGGGTTCTCAAATATTCATATTATGACATCACCAAGGAAATATGAAATGTCAAACTTGTATCCTCCATGAACGAGGTCAGGTGAAAATATGACAATTGAAGTTTCATATGTACCCATAGTGGAATCGAGATTTCTAAAAAAAAATAAATAAAAAATACTCACTTGGGTTCTCAAACACTTATATAATGAGATCACCAAGAAATATGAAATTTCAAACTTGTATCCTCCATTGATGAGGTTAAGTGAAAATATGATACTTTGAAGTTTCGCAAATTCTCACCCTGGAATCGAGATTTCTAAAAAACAAATGATTAAAAAAAAAAACACTCATATTATGTGATTACCTAGAAATATGAAATTTCAAACTTGTATCCTCCATTGATAATGACAAGTGAAAATATGACACTTTGAAGTTTCCCATATTCCCATAGTGGAATCGAGATTTATTAAAAAATAAATGATAAAAAAAAGTCTTAGGTTCTCAGACACTTATATAATAAGATCACCAAGAAAGATGAAATTTCAAACTTGTACCCTCTATTGATGAGGTCAAGAAAAAACACATATTTGGAGACACGCAATTCGTTATCAAGCAAGTTGAAAGAGACTTGAAAATGTACAAGCATGAACTTCTTAAATTTTATAAGAAGGTAAAATATCAATGAAGAAAATCCCTCAAGTATAGTTGAGAAGGGTTCAAAGATCATAAAATTGAAAAGCTGATTCTTTTGCAAAAGTAGCAATAACTAGCAAAACCAAAGTATGAAGAAATTCAAATCACCATATGAAATAGAAGACCCATAAGAACAATCATCAATGAAGTCTAAGAGGAAAGTATTGGGAATAAATTGGAAATCCTCACCTTTAAGATGTCAAAGGAAGACTGGGGGCAACTATTTAGGAAATATTTGAAATATGATAAACTTCCAGAGGACAAATAAAAAGGCCTTCAGATAAAACGAAGAGCTCTAAAATTCACTCTCATAAATGATACATTACAACTCAGGTCATATGATCAACTACTCTTGCAATGTCTTTCAAATGAAGAAACAAAAGAAGTCATGCATGATGGACACTCTGGGATATGTGGTGCACATAAATCTGGGCCTAAGATGCGACTTTAGAGTAAGCGCATGGGATATTATTGGCCAACTATGGTCAGAGATTGCATCAAAATATGCCAAAAGATGCCATCTATACCGAATACATAGAGATGTTATCGATCAACATCCAAAGCCAAAGAAAGCTATGTCTAAAGATAAATAGAGACTGTCATGATAGATTGTTTAAGATATTATGCGCTTATCGTACCACTTATAGAGCTCTAATACAATCCACACCACACACATTGGTGTTTGAATTTGAAGCAGTATTTTCCCTCAAAATTCAAATGGCATTGCAAAATGAAAGCTCAAATGAATAAAATATTCCACTTCGCCTAGATGAACTGGACCCTTTTAACAAGAAGAAGATAGAAGTACAGAAGAATCTAGAAGTCTAAAGCAAGGATGTCACAAGCTTACAACAAGTTGGCTAGATTGTAGACGTTGACAAAAGGGAAGATTGTCCTAATCCAAAAGAGACCCATTATTACCAATGAATGCCTAGGAGGCCAAAAACAAAAAATAATAATAAAAAACAGATCATTAAAATTCAAATTTTTGATCTTATCTAGATTATGATCTTAATTAAAATTCAAATTTAAGGTTATAACTAAATCTAGATTATCTTGATTATGGTCCCATTATGATTAAAATTCAAATTCAAGATTATACCTAAATCTAAATTATGATCATTAAAATTAAAAATCAAAATTTTAATCTTATCCAGATTACGATCTCATGATTATTAAAACTCAAATTCAAATTTCAACCTTATCATCTAGGTTGTGAGAATCTATAAATAGAGGAGGGAAGACTTCTGACAAAGTGGACTCAAGGGAAGAATCCATGAAAGAAATCCATCAGGAATCACCTATCCTGTTTTCCTCTTGGCCTAAAATCCTATTCTACTCCACTAGCAAATAAATCCCATACCACACCATCATCATCGTCGGAGGAGGAGCACCACCACAAGCGTGGCGATGCTGATGCTACTATCGCTGTCGAAGATAAATTTGTGCATTTAATCTCGGTCGAACAAGCGGACACGACCCTGTCTCTAATGGCTTTGTTGATGTATACAGGCTCAGGTCAATTTATAGACCATAATATCGTAGAAGAAGCCGTCGTAGAAGGAGCTCCGCCCAAAGCGTGGAGGTACTGTTATGCCGTTACTGGCGCCACCGGAGGACAAGCACCGCTCTAAGGCGTGGCGGTGCTGTCGATGCTATTATTACCACCACTGCTGGAGGAGAATCACCTCCCCAAATCGTGGCGGTGCTATTGATATCACCGCCGCTAGAGGAGGAGTACCTATAACGCCCCCAAATCCGGAAGCTCCAGATCAGGTATGTTAATCACAACACATAGCTTAAACATATATAATCCTTACATAATTTATTATATCTCCCAAGATCATAATGCTCAAAAGTTTAGGAATTTAGAAGTTTAGGACATCGGATACATATTACAAACCCTTATACATAAACAAGATACTAAAAACATAAACTTAAACTCTCAAGCCCTGTCAAGAGTCCTATTACACAACTTCCTTCCTTAGACTTCTAGTTTACCTAGGGTTGAAAATCAAAGAAATAAAGTGGTAAACTGAGATAGCCCAATAAGGTAAACATGAGCTGTGTTAGTAAAAACATAAATTGTGAGAGTAAAGATATTGAAATAACAAATTCATGGAGGGTATTAAACATCAAACATAGGAAATAATTTCATGAATAGTTTGGACGTCATAACATAAAATTGTTAGGGAAAATCGCCATGACAACATGCTTATTATCAACTAGATTTGCCATTCCAGGGACATGCTTTACCCAATGCATTGGAGGGTTGTATAATTCTGGGCCCACCCATCAACATAACATTTGTCCAGACATAGAAATGAAGCATTTAATTACAAAAGAGCATAAAGGATTTCAAAATTTCATGTTTATAAGGAGGCAAGAAAAATATAGCCATTTTAGCGTGTAATGGAGCATATATATATAAAAAAAAATCCAACCATGGAAAGGCTTCAAGGTTAACCCATGTAATCCAAAAAAATTTACAAAGAAAAGGTTTAACTTTATCAGGTCAAGAAAGTGGATCCTTTACCTTCCTTCTTGGTTAAGCTTTCTGGTTATTTCTTGTGTCACTGATGAGCGTTCAAATGAGCATATTTTCATATCATTTTCTTATATGTCTTGCATGCCATTTTGATGAATTATAGCTGTCCGGTACTTAAAGCTTTATATTTGTTAAACAGGGTTAATCGAAACCACTCCCGGAGAAAGGAAGCATTTTGAGGTGAAAAAGAGGCCGATCTAACGCTATTTTGGAGTAAACAGGAAGGCATACGTGGTGCATACAGCCGTATGCTACTGACGAGAGTAAACGGCCTACACATCAACCCTCCTGGATGGCATACACCCAGTATGAATTCATACTGGGTATTATACAGCCGTATATTAGGTCGTATACTCACACCTGCGTCGTATACTGGCTGTCATATGGCCATATATTAGGCAGTGAGCTTCAGACGGGCTAGTATACGGCCATATACGGGCCCATATATCAGAACCCTCCCTTTTTATTGCGGACCCACGCAGGGGTATGAGCATAATTTCACACCTAAAACCCTAAGCTGAGGTATAAATAGGAGGCTTTAGGGTTTAGGAGGGGGGGGGGGGTTGGCTTTGGAAGAGATTACCATTGAGATTAGGGATTGGGGTCTTCTCCCCCAATCTTGGAGAGAGAGAGAGAAGGAAGGAGATAGAGATGAGGATCAAACTTGCAAAGCTGCCAACGGTATCATCTATCATGTCAAGTTTTGATTATATTCTTGTTGATTTGGATTGGAGTTCTCCATTTATGGGGAATTAATCTTATAGATACTTGGGTATGAGAAACCTTTGGATATTGCATTAATGACATATTGATTTCTATGTTTTGATTGATTGGATGTATTCTTGAATGTCTATTGGATGTTTTGTATTGATTGTAATCTCTATACGTTGCGAGATGCCCGGAGAGATTACTTGGGTGCGATACAAGGGCCAGAGCTAGCGCCTCCTTGTATTAAAAACATGCTCCATTAGAGAGGGTTATGAGTATGCTAAGGGATTCGGGTACTAGAAAGAGAGTGACGCTTTAATACGATTCAATCCCACAATTCTTCCAAGACATAGGTTCCCTTAAGCTTAAGACAATCCTAGGAGATTAGTTATCCAATCGCCTCGAGAGAGGGATTGAATATAATTTAGTTACTCTTGGCACAAGCATCTCCAATCATCTTCATAGATTTCTTTATGTATCTTTAGATTTAAATCCAAAGGGGACTCATGCTTAAGTATCTTCTTCTCATGCTATAGTTTTCTCTCAATTAATTCTCGATTTTTCAAAGTTTGTTTCCAATCTTTCAATTTCTTAGATTTAGATTCCAAAACCACCAAATCTTTGACAAGACTAGATAATAGAATCTTAGTTTACACTAGAAATCTATTCCCTGTGGGTTTGACACTCGACTCTCATAGTTCACTCTACTACTTGATCACGACCCGCACACTTGCTGATTCATCTCATCAAGTTTTTGGCGCCGTTGCCGGGGAGTAGAATTAGTAGTTAGGCTAGGATTTTATTATTTTAGTCATTTATTTGTTTGTTTTGTTTTGTTTTCTTTCTTTTGATTTCTTTGATAATCACTTATCTCTTCATCTCTAATTGCGAGGAATCATTGCATGACCTGTCAAAACTCCAAGGGTATACTTAAAAGAGAGAGTGAGATTGAAAGAAATCTTTACTGAAGGTTGAGAGGGGTAGAGGAACCACATCCCGGCCACTCTTCAGAGTCAGAAAACTCAGTCACAGTAGAGATTGGCACGAACACTGAAGAAGTACACATCATGGCAGAAAGAAGGCGTACATTGGCTGAGTATGATAGATCTTAATACACTGGGTAAGAATTCAGCATCCACCACCACAAATGTAAACAACAACACCTTTCAGATCAAGAACACCACGATGAGTATGCTCCAAAATTCAGCCCAATTTGACGGGCGGCCAGATGAAGACCCTCATGTACACATAGCAAAGTTTCACAGATTTGCAACATATCTAAACCGAATGGGGTCTTAGATGAAACCGTTAGATTGTGATTCTTCCCATGGAGTTTGAGAGGGGGAGCTTATAGTTGGCTCGCTTCACTTCCCCCAGGTTCTATTCACACATGGGCCGACATGCTTGAAAAATTCCTTGCCCGCTACTTCCCACCAAGCAAGGCCGCAAGACTCCGGTCTGAGATCAATTCTTTCAAGCAAAATGGGGTTGAGACATTCTCTGAAGCTTATGAAATGTTTAGAGAGCTACTTCGTTGTTTCCCACAATATGGAGGGTCGTTGAAGAACAATTATCCTGAAGAAGCCGAAAAGATATTTGAAAACATGACCGGAAGTGAGGCTCATTGATCTACAAGGGACAAACAGGTCAAAGTCGTGGGATCATTAGATGAAGCCTTCACCATAGACACTGCTCTTACTGAGAAGCTAGATACGTTGACCAAGAAAATTGACCTCCTCACATGCAGAAACCAAACTCAGCTCGGTAGTAGTTCAACTTCTGTTTCAGTGATATTTTGCACCACATGTGGGGGAGGGCATGAAGTATCAAGTTGCCCAATTTCAAGCACAGAAATAGCCCTTGTGGATCAAGTGCAGTACATGGGAAATGCACCAAGAATGTCGGAGGGTCAGCATCGGCCATACCTCTCAAAATGGAACAACCCACTCCTATCATATGGAAACCGTCAAGCAGGGGAATAACCCCAGGATTTCAACCAACTCCCCGTCCACCGCAAGAAAAGAAGCCCAACCTAGAAGATCAACTAGCAAAGTTCATGCAGGAGGATACTAGCATGGCAATCAGGAATTTGCAAGCTTCATTCCAAGGTTTGGAGAATCAAATGGGACAAATGGCCAAGAACATAGCTGAAAGACCACAAGGTAGCCTCCCAGGGAATACCGAAGAAAACTCCTGGGAGCATTACAAAGCCATTACTCTAAGGAGTGGAAAAAAAGTGTAGTCACCCCTTGCAACACCTACAATCGAGAGCACTGTGGAGGTTAAAGAAGTAGAACTGACGGGAAATTCTAATGAGCAGCAAAAAGAGAAGGAAAAGGTAGTAGAGCAGCTACCCGTGCCTGCATATCAACCTCAAATCCCATATCCGGAAAGATTGAGGAAGGATAAAGAGGATGCCCAATTTGTAAAATTCATGAACATAGTGAAGCAATTACACATCAGTTTACCGTTGGTGGAGGTCCTATCCCAAATGCCCAAATATGCTAAGTTCATGAAGGAGCTTCTATCTAACAAGAAGAAATTGGAAGATGTGAGTGCCGTCACATTAAATACTCAATGCTCTGCGGTGTTGCAACAAGGGCTGCCAAAGATACTGAAAGACCCGGAAGCTTCGTCGTCCCTTGCATACTTGGTAAAGGGATCACAAAGAAGGCATTGGCGGACTCAGGTGCGAGTATCAATGTGATGCCATACAAATTATACATGAAGCCGGGTCTTGCTAAATCGAAGCCAACAGGGATGACACTTCAGCTCGCCAATAGATCCGTGAGATGCCCCAAGGGGCTAGCTAAAGATGTGCTCATCCAGATTAATCAGTTTGACTTCCCGGCCGACTTTGTACTTCTTGATGTGGATGAAAAATGTTGATGTACCAATTATTCTCGGCCGTCCTTTCTTAGTCACGGCTCAAGCCTTGGAAGACCATGCCCACGGAAGATTGGCGCTTCGAGTAGGGGGATCAAGAAGTAGTGTTCAAGCTCCTTGAAGCTATGCGACACACCATGGATCATGATAACACGTCCTATAGTGTTGATGATGTTGATAAAATAACCGCCGAGTGCATGGAAGACCTGTTACAAGCCGACCCAATGTGCCAATTTGTAGAAGAACTTAATGAGGGCTCGAAGGAGCTTCTAAACATCTCCACAACATTAAGGTTCTCCCTAAAGGCAAAGCGAAGGACAAACTGGAAGGAACTAGCACTCATCGCTGGTGGATGCACAAGGGGGTAACCACTAATCCTTCAGCTCAATCACCATATGACGATGACCTAGGTATAAAAGCAAAAACTTCTTCTATCTATGACAACTTGGGCAGGATTTTGTTTGGTAAGTGCTTTACTGGAAGAGCTGATGGATCCTTTCATATGTATGAGCCCTCATAAGATAACTTGAGGTACGTCAAGCTCGTGCCGTTAAACAAGAGCTTCATGAGCTCCATATTGAAAATTTCTGTTAGGTTAGAGTTGTTTGGAAAGTTTTGTTTTGTTTCAAGTCTTGTTTTGTGTTAGTTAGAGTTGTTTGGAATAACATGATGATATGTCTCAATCTTTGAATTTGCATCATTAAACTTATCATGCTAATAACACCTTCATGAGCTCCATATTGAAAATTTCTGTTAGGTTATGCCGTAAGAACAAGAATAGCCCAAATTTGGCCTTACAAGCCAACCTAGGTTCATACGGGCATGTATACGACCGTATATAGGATATATAAACGCCCCTGAAGACCATACTGGGGCTTATACGGCCGTATACTATCCCGTATAGAGGGCCCTTTGCATAATCTCAAATTTCCAGGTTCATATGGACATGTATACGACCATACACAGCCCGGGTGCCACCATATGGGGGTTTATATGGCTATATACTGGGCCATATACTCCCCCACACTTATAGTAAGCAAAATCCATGGGTATACGACCTACCATACAGCCATATAAAGACCCTTATGCTTTTAATTGTGCACCTATACCTCCTCCAAATTTTTTTCAATACACTAATATGCTCTTGAGTATTCCTTTTGCAGGTGAAGGCTAGTTTTCAAAAGAACAAACACTCCATGGCCCAAAACAACCTGTGTGTGAGGGTACCATTGTTACTTCCCCATCAACATTTTCGGGTTGCTTCACCATCAACACCACCGCGAATGGAAGGCCCACGCCCACTCATTGAAGATGACGAAGCGGTTGATGAAATCATTACACTCACTAGTGCATTCACCGTTATGGCAATTAGTAGAGCAGTTATGGTACCACCACGGGCACCCATGGACCCCTCTTAATTACCCACTCCACCAGCAGTACCAGCATCCGATGAGCAGCCACACACAGACGATTGAGATATTTCATCTGCACTTATGTTTATTTTGTTATATTTTCAGACTTTTATATTTTGTGTACTTGCTGCAATGGTTCTTCCTGGTCATCTCGTCCTTTATTGTTCATTTATGTAGTAGTTACTCTCTTGATTTGTCTTGGAGCTATGATGATCTCTCTTCCTTTGCAGATTTACGCATGAACAAGAGACATCCCGGTAAAATTATACACGATCAAACCTTCAACCAAAAAGAGATATCATCATCTCACCGGGGAAGTCAAGTTTACCTTTCTCCATGCTTTTATTCTTTTTTGTATTTTACTTGAGCTTGTTTGCATGCATTGAGGACAATGCACCATTCTAAGTGTGGAGATGGGTAGCTACCTATCCACGTACAAAGTTATTGCAAATTTCTAAGTAGGGAGATAGGTAGCTAATAGACTTTTGGGATTCATTGCAAATCTTTTTATACAAGAGCAATTTTTGGCATGCACCGATGATGGCATTGTTAGAGAATGTATTTATTCACTCTATTCTTAGTGTGCCATCTTATCACCAAATTTTTTTTTCAAATTCTCTTATAACATGCCATGGACATCTAGAGACAAGCCTTATAGAATTCAAACCCTCTAGTGACAATAGATAGCCTATTGTGATGTTTTATTGACCTTAATTGATAAACATTACTATCAATGGCTCCAAGATGATCCGTGGCACTATTTTAGCATCTCATCTTTCATAATTTAACCTAGTGGACAAGTAAGAGAAGAATAAAATAGCATGTACATAGTTGTTGAGTTTCTATAATTATAAAGACAGTGTTCCGCTACTTGTTGTGATGAAGTAGTTTGGGGTCCCGACCCTTAATCAGGGTGCTCCTCAATTCGAAAATCACTTCTAAGTATGAACACATCTAGGTAGAGTTGTAACCCTCTTAGTACCCGGGTGCTCTGGTGCCTAAATAGCATGTGTATCTCGAGAAAAAGAGGGCCTACACTCTACAATGATCTTTAGCACGGGAAAGTCGGATCCGTTAGGAATGCCCTACACGAAAAAAAAAGGGGGGTGGGGGGGTTGCGGGTTTGTGTGTACATAACTTGAAGTTTTTCGAACTTGTCCACTATTTATTCAATAGAGGGCTGACTTTCTTGAGTTAGGGCCTCAAGAATTTTCTAGAGTCCATTGAGGGAATGCTTAGCTTATCTTGCTAGGACTTTTGAACATGGTATGTTGAGTGAAGATATTCATCTAGAGCCGTGGGGAACCGAAACACAAGGTGTAATCTAGATCCCGGCATGGAAATAGGAGAAAGTATTTTTTAATGGTGAACTTGGAATAGGGTAGAACCAATTATTTTATAGCCGAAGGTTGGACCCTCATCAAATCTTTTATTTTATCTATTTTATTTGTTTGAGGACAAGCAAATGTTTAAGTGTGGAGATATTTGATGAGCGTTCAAATGACATATTTTCATATCATTTTCTTATATGTCTTGCATGCCATTTTGATGAATTATAGCCCTCCGGTAATTAAAAAACTTTATGTTTGTTAAACAGGGCATATAAAAGCCACTCTGGGAGAAAGGAAGCATTTTTAGGTGAAAAAGAGGTTGATCCAACGCTATTTTGGAGTAAACGAGAAGGCATACGGGGTGCATACGGCCGTATGCTTCTGGCGAGAGTGAACGGCCTACACATAAACCCTCCTGGATGGCATACACCCCGTATGAATTCATAATGGGTGTTATATGGTCGTATACTCATATCCTCGCAGTATACTAGCTGTCATATGGATATATACTGGGTACTGAGCTTCATACGTGTTAATATACGCCGGTATACGGGCTCATACGTCAGAACCCTCCCTTTTTATTGCTGACCCATGTAGGGGTATGAGCATAATTTTTACACCTAAAACCCTAAGCTGAGGTATAAATAGGATGCTTTAGGGTTTAGGAGGGGGAGGTTGGCTTTGGAGGAGATTACCATTGAGATTAAGGATTGGGGGTCTTCTCCCCCAATCTTGGAGAGAGAGAGAAGGAAGGAGATAGAGAAGAGGATCAAACTTGCAAAGCTGCCAATGGTATCATCTATCATGTCAAATTTTGATTGTATTCTTGTTGATTTGGATTGGAGTTCTCCATTTATGGGGAACTAATCTTATAGATACTTAGGTATGAGAAACCTTTAGATATTGCATTAATGACATATTGATTTCTATGTTTTGATTGATTGGATGTATGCTTAAATGTCTATTGGATGTTTTGTATTGATTGTAATCTCTCTACGTTGCGGGATGCCCGGAGAGATTACTTGGGTGCGATAAAAGGGCTAGAGCTAGCGCCTCCTTGTATTAGAAACATGCTCCATTAGAGAGGGTTATGAGTACGCTGAGGGATTCAAGTACTATAAGGAGAGAGACTCTTTAATAGGATTCAATCCCATAATTCTTCCAAGACATAGGTTCCCTTAAGCTTAAGACAATCCTAGGAGATTAGTTATCCAATCGCCTCGGGTGAGGGATTGGATATAATTTAGGAACTCTTGGCACGAGCATCTCCAATCATCTTTATAGGTTTTTTTATGTATCTTTAGATTTAAATCCAAAGGGGACTCATGCTTATGTATCTTCTTCTCATGCTATAGTTTTCTCTCAATTAATTCTCGATTTCCAAAGTTTGTTTCCAATCTTTCAATTTCTTAGATTTAGATTCCAAAACCACCAAATCTTTGACAAGTCTAGATAATAGAAGCTTAGTTTACACTAGAAATCTATTCCCTATGGGTTCGATACTCGACTCTCATAGTTCACTCTACTACTTGATCATGACCCGTGTACTTGCGGATTCATCTCATTAGTTACCAAAATATCCAAAAGTCATTCCTTTGCAAAGGTTTTAATTTCTTGCTTATTCATTTTTACTATATTCCATTTTCTTCCATTTTCTTATGAATGTTTCGGCTCCCACGTAAGAGGTCATTCCCTTAAAGGATTTTAATATCACATCCTTGAGTCCCTATTTAAATAGTCTATTTTTACATAAGCGTAAAAAGGGGAAAGGCGCCACTATGAAATTATTATCCACTCACTAGATGAAATTATATATGTTGATGCCAAAAACTGGTCCACCTCATGCTTTGGCTACTGTGGCCTCGTGATCTGTCTCAGCCTTCGATAAACGGTTGAAATTTATAGTTGGTGTAGACGCTTACTTCAGCTTCTGAACAGGGAACACGGAGAACGCCTTGGAATTCTGATCGGAATTATCCGCTCTTTGCTTTGGGGTGAATCTGTAAAAAGGAGAAGGGAGGGATCGGAATTGGGCCTTTCTGCCCGGATTTAACTCCGATGCTTAAGTCAGAAAACTTGCTAGAAGGAAGTCTTAGACATAAGTTAGTTCTTTGTGTAATGATTTTTCATGGTCCCTTTCTTTCTATCATTGCTCTTCTTTTATAGCAACTTAAAGGCGGTTTAGGAAAGGCGGTGAGTAAGGCGGTAAGTAAGGCGGTAAGTAAGGCGGTAAGAAAATATCTCTTGAGGTGGTAAGAAAATATCTGCCTATTGTGAAGGTGCTACGTAGGTAGGTAGAAAATATCTGCCTACTGTAGAGGTAAGTGGATAAGATCTACTTACTGTAGAGGCGTTAGATATTTTCTTCCCCCCTAGGTGGCTATAAGCACCTTATGAAACCCTCACGCCTTGTGGATAAGAAGGTTGCTATAATTCTGACGGACTTGTTTGTAGGATTGAACCCTCATTTTTATTTGCCGAACCGAATTATGCTAGGATATTTGGTGATATTGCCGCGTGGCCTGCCAAAGGGACATAGTCCTGTGTATGATAGGTGGCCATTTAGGTCGATGACACGTGTCTTACCAAATATATCCGTAACATTAGTCCCCCCCAAAGTGTACTTGTTCGAAAAATCTGAGCGAGGGGTGAGTTAACCGCACTTTTCGCTTGGTTCGAGAACAAGTATTTTTCTTAGTTGCCATGTCTATGTAGGTGTGTAGACTTTGTCTAAGGTACATGTGCTTTTAATAGGTGACAGATGTTTACTGTGTCATTGTTTTGAATCGAGGTAGATTTTTCTCCGGAATTTTCGCCTGTGGTGTCACTAAGTTTTTTCTATTTAAGGAGCTTGTATGGGTAGTGCTTTATTAAAAAATCTTTGTAGCTTTGTATAATGGCTCAGCGTTTGTCATTCTATAAATTTTTCACTTTCACTCAGTTTTCTCGTCATTTGCGAATTCCAAGTTCTTTTTATGAATATCTGGCGGACTTAAGGACTGGGGTCATCCATTTGGTAAGTCCAAACGGCTGTGTATGGCCGTCCCTTCTACTTATTGACAGGGGTTTAGGTGAGTCCAGCATTGAGAAAGGGTGGGAAACCTTCCATGTTGATCATGATGTAGAGGCGGGGGATCTTTTAATTATTACTTATGCAAAGGGTGTGCGCTTCGAAGTCGAAATGTTTGGAAGCGACTCTTGCCGTAGAGAAGTGGGCCCCCATCTTCACCCACGTGCTTTGCCGGGGTTTCCTAGCGATAACGAGGACAACGACCGTTGTGGAAGTCCGTGCGTCTCCTCTGAATCTTATCCGAGAGGGTCCTCCGATGGATCAGTGGATTGTTAACTAGGGAATTCCGACAGAAATATGTTCACTAGGGCTTGTCATGTTGTTTTGTTGTGTGTGTGTTTTTTTTTTTAAATAACACTACCATTGTAACATGAATAAAGTTTATCATTTTGTTCATAAAGTCTTTGATTTCTTCAAGAAGAATGATCGCTGGTGATCCTATGTTGGGATGTGTGTATTTTGTCTTTTATGATGTTGGTTCTAGGGTACAGCGCCCATTACTCCCCGGAGAGACACGTGTCTCTCGCACTGTGTCACATTAAAGGGAGAAGATGGCGCGACGTGCGCGGCATGCGCTTTGTCAACAGCATGATGGGCGCGGCTACCTATGTGTGTCAGGCGACGTTTGGTGTGCTGACGTGGATAGCATTTTGAATTCTTTAAGGAGAAGCAATGATGGTAATCTGAACGGTCCAGATTTGGGAACCTTTGGTTTAATGGCTCGATCGAGATGCAGCTCTGGGATCCAATGGCCAGGGATCCATCTATTTTGCATATAAGCGAAATTGTACAGGTAGAAAAGGTTTTATCTCAAAAGTCGAATTGTGTCTTCTTAAAACTTCTCCTTCTCCGGCGAACCTTGGTCTTAAGATTTCTGTGTTTTTTCTCATCTCTTTCTCTTCTAAGGTAATGGCTAGTGACGCTACATCTTCTTCCTCTGGTTCTTCTCATGAATCTCATGAAGCTGCTGTCTCCCAACCCCTTTCAATCCCTTCTCCGTCCAACTCCATGGTCTCTGCCGCGATTCCCGGCGAGTCTAGAGATATTCCAGTCCAGGGTTTGCGGATTCATCCCACTTCTAGAGCTATGGGTAGGGGGTCTGGTACCTTCATAAGCCTCCTTGGGCAGAAGGATGTAGATTGTTTGGTAGAGAAATATGAGATAGATTCTTCTCTTTTTGAGGCTAGGGTTCCCTGTTCCGGGGAAAGGGCGAGTTCTCTTAGGGAGGGGGAGATAGCCATCTATCAAGATGCATTATTGGGCGGCCTTAGGCTTCCTTTATCTGATTTCGCTAAGGCGATTCTAGAGGAATATCACTTGTGTCCTTCACAGTTAACTCCAAACTCTTGGAGGTTGCTCAACGGTTTTGCTGTTGTCTTTAAGAATTACGGGGTAAATCAGACCGTTCGTTCGTTTCGTATGTTGTTTAGTCTTTGTTTGGAGTCTAATGCCGACTGGTATTATTTCTCGGCTCGTTCCGGGAGAAGGTTTCTAGGGAAAGTCCCCTCTTCCATTAAGCGATGGAAGAGTAAGTTTTTCTTCGTCAAAAGTAAATCCGAGTGGGATGTCCGAACCAAGTGGGAGGTTCCCCGCACGGATATTACTTGTGAGGAGATGACAAAAGAAGATGAGGTTCTCCTTAAGTCCATGATAGGAATATCCAAAGTTTACGTGGATGAGTTCTTGACCAAGGAAAACCTCCTTAAATATCGTTTAATAGTATCTGCCGGTAGGATTTATTCGCATATCTAACTTAGTTTAATCCTGAATCACGATATCTAACTTGCTTCGGAATTTATTTTTACAGGAAATCCGATGGAGGACGAGGATTTGAGTTACGTTAAGGGCATCTTGGCCTCCTTCGAAGGTGAAGTGCATCCGCCCTTGCCTCGTGGGCGAAAGAAGGAGGAAGTGGCGTCTAGCGCAGGCGCTGATAATTCTAAGGAGGATAAGAAGAAAAGAAAGAGAAATGATGTAGACTCTTCCAAAAAGGGGGTCAAAGGCGGCCCCAGTGCAGGGTCCTCGCAGTAGAGGAGGAGAAAGAGAAAGAATTCTGAGGACGCATCCGGTCCCGGAATTATAAGAGAACAGGCGAAGTCACCTCAGGAAGAAGTTCGCCCTGAAGAAGTCCGCCCGGCTTTATTGCCAATTTCAGAGGGCCCTTCTTCTAGTCGGCCAGAGGATATCCTCCTTATGGAGGTGAGAATCTACTTCTTAAGGGTATCTATGGTTTTACTTAGATTTTTTAACTTTTGGATTATTTTATAGGCGGAGGCAGGAGAAGCGGCCCTCTTGGACAAACTGAGGGTGGCGGACTTAGCCCTAAAGGGACCGACAACTCAGTGAAAGGAATTACCTTCAGAGGATATTCCTTTTCGAGATGCCGGGTCCGTAAAGAATGTTTTGATGGCCATGAGGCCCGAACAGCTCTCCACGAAACTCCGAAGGGCTGGGAGGGAAGAGGCCACTTACCAACTTCTCCGCTCGGCCATGATGGTAAAAACTATTCTTGTATTTCTTCTACTTCCTAATTCGACATTATCGTCTTTAACTCATTTGTTACCCTATAGACTGCTCAATGGGCGGATCGAATTGACAATCTTTGTCAAGATGGAAGCGAGTAGGGCAGAAATTGCCCAATTAAGTTCTAGGGTGGCGGCCTTGGAGGGAAAAGAGAAAGAACAGCTCGCGGTTATCCCCGCCCTTAAGCAAGATAAGGCCGAGCGACTTCAACAGTTGGCCGCTATGGAAAAATAGAAAGATGATTTAGCGCCCAAGCTGTCTATTTCCAAGGGCTCTCTTCATACTACTGAGAAGAATATCAAAAAGTTACAGGATGACTCCAGCAGTTTGAAAGAGGAACTTAAATCCGCTCAAGAGGAGCGAGGTGAAGCCCGATGGTATCTAAAGTTAAAGGTTGCTGAACTCGCCGCCGTTCAGGCCGAGTTAGAGGAACTCAAAGGGGAGCGCGACGCACTCAAGGAAGACTTGGCTTCCAGACAGAAGACCCCTAAATCCGACTCGCAAGAAATGAAAGACTTAATTGAACGAGCGGATAAGTTAGAGAAAGAGGTCGCTCGGCTTAGGGCGAAGGCAAAAGATGGGGCCACTCGCATATATTCCGTACTGCAGCAGGTGGGTCATCACGTTTCTCCTGTAGAAGTGCTAATGATGGGGCTTGCTGGAGTCTTGAAGAGGTTCACGGAATTGAAGGAGCAACAAATCATAAAGATTCCATAGGCCTCTGCCCCAGCCCCTTCTGAACCTTCGACTCAGATTCCTCCAGACCTCCCGGAAGGCCATAGTTCTTAGGGGTTTTTCACATTCTTATGAAACGTTCTTGTAAATACTTAGTCATTTTGGAATGTAATTTCTATTTACATGAATGAAACACAAACCTTTACTTTGGTGAAGATTTATTTCCGAGTCATGGTTATTTTTAACCATTAAGAAGTCTTTTGAGAAGTCCTTCATAAAGCCTATCTTTCTTCATCTGGCTTGTAAATTAAGCTTCATAGCAGGTTCTTCTCTTCTTTAGTCCAATCATGGGACTTTGATTTGTTAAGTAAGATCCTTGCCTTTATAAATGAGATTGTTGCCTCATATTTCGATCGGGATTTTTGCCCCTTGTTTCTGGATGAGAATTATCGTTTATCCTTGTAGGATAATTCCAACTCATCTTTTAGGAATGGGATTTTCACCTCATTTTTGTGGAATGGGATTTTCACCTCATTTTTGTAGAATGGGATTTTCACCTCATTTTCATTTGGGAAAGACTTAAGCTTTATTTCATGAAACATTTAGGAGACAAATACGATTTCTTGATAGTAGCGTCCGCAGTGTTCAAAGATGAAATGGGCGCTGAGCTTTTTCCCTCCATATTCACCAGACAATAGGCGCCCGCTTGGACAATTCTCTGTATGACGTAAGGGCCTTCCCAATTAGGAGTTAGCTTCCCCGTTCGGCTTTTGTTTCCCTGGAACTCATTTTCTCTTAAGACCAGATCACCGATTTGGAAGAAGACTCTTTTCACCCTTGTGTCATAGAACCTTTTTACTCTTTGGCGATAGATGGCTGCCCTTGTTTCCGCAGCTTCTCTTCTCTCTTCAAGTAAATCGAGTTCCGCTCTGAGATTCTTCACATTTTCTTCTGATGAGAAAGTTTGTTGTGTCCGTAAGGTAGGCATTCCTATTTCTGCAGGGATGACAGCTTCTGCCCCATAAGTAAGAGAGAATGGAGTTTCTCCAGTGGGGCTTCTTGTGGTTGTCCTATAAGCCCAAAGTGCGCTCAGAATTTCTTCAACCCAGTTAGTTTCATTTTTGGAGACCCGGGTTTTGAGAGCTTGGAGCAAAGTACGATTTGTCACTTCTACTTGGCCATTGGCTTGAGGATGTGTTACAGAAATTAACCTGGATTCAATTCCGAGCTCGGAACAAAAGCTTTTGAAAGCCTTGTTATCAAATTGTCGCCCATTATCGGAAATGAAGGCGACCAGAATTCCGAATCGACAGATAACAGTTCGCCACAAGAATCCCTGACAAGCTTTCTCTGTGATCTTGCCCAAGGGCTCAACTTCTACCCATTTGATGAAGTAATCGATAGCCACTATTAAAAACTTCATTTGTCGAGTCGAAGTAGGAAATGGCCCTAGAAGATCAACTCCCCAGATAGCAAACGGGCGAGGGCTGATAATTGGCGTGAGCAGTGTTGGTGGTCGTCTTTGAATCTTGGAATGCCGTTGGTAGGCTTCACATTTTCGGGCGAACGCCACTGCATCTTGAGTTAATGTTGGCCAGTAGTAGCCTTGTCGCAGGACTTTGTAACTCAAGGCTTTGCCTCCTATATGCCCTCCTCCAATACCTTCATGGATTTCTTGAAGGATATAGTTGGCTTCGGTGGGATGCAAGCACCGTAAGAAGGGTTGCGTATAGGACCTCTTGTATAGATTTTCGCTAATGATAGTGTATTGAGAGGATTTGTAAGAAATCCGTCTGGCTTCCGTCTTGTTGGATGGTGTAGGTCCACCTTGCAGGTAATTTCTAATAGGATCAATCCAAATTGACTCTTCTGCTGCACTTTGTACTTCTTTTTCTAACCCTTCAATAGTTTTTGTGGGAAGATACTGTAGGTTGAAAGAGGATTCTGTATCTCCGTTGGGTGTAGTGGCTTTTTTAGATAAGGCATCAGCTTCTTCATTTTGTGCTCGACAGATTTTTTCGATCTAGAAGTGAACGAAGCATGGAACTATTTTTTTCACCACTGCCTGGTATTTAATCATGTTCTCCTCCTTTGCTTCAAAATTGCCCAGTGTGTGGCTCACGGCTAGTTGTGAGTCGGAATATACATGCAGATGTTGAATTCCGAGCCCCGGGCCAAATGCAATCCTGCGATGAGGGCTTCATATTTAGCTTCATTATTGGTTGCTCGGAATTGGAACTTGAGCACTGTTGCAATTTTCCATTTAGAAGGAGAATAAAGGACGAAGCCGGCTCCTGACCTTTCTTCAGTTGCTGATCCATCGACATATAAGGACCATGGGATGCTTGGGCTTTCTTCTGGATCCTGTGACGGGAGTTCATCCCCATTCGTGGGAATGGTCAACTCAACGATAAAATCTGCTAGCACTTGAGCCTTGATTGTCGTTCGGGGTTTATAAGTGAAATCAAACTCACCCAATTCTATCACCCACTTGGCTAGACGTCCGAAATTTTCAGGCTTATGGAGGACTTGCTTTAAGGGCTAGTCAGTCAATACTGTTACTTTGTGAGCCTGAAAATACGGCCTCAATCTTCGTGCGGATGTGATAAGAGCGAAAGCCAATTTTTCAAGTGGTAGATACTTGACTCCGCTTCGTTAAGGATCTTACTTGTATAATAGACTGGCTTCTGAACTCCATTGTCTTCTCTCAAAAGAACTGCACTGACCGCTCGAGGAGCAGCGGCCAAGTAGAAGTAGAGTTCCTCCCCTACTTGCAGCTTAGCTAGCAATTGAGGCGATTGGAGATAATCTTTAAGCTCCTGAAAGGCTTTCTCACATTCTTCTGTCCACTCCATTTTTGGTGCTTTTCGTAAGGCTTGGAAGAGTTGGAGGTTTTTCTCTCCGGCTTTAGAGATAAATCTCCCAAGAGCTGCTAGGCGTCCATTAAGCCGTTGTACCTCTTGAAGACTTTTAGGTAATCCCATATCAAGGATGGCTTTGACCTTTTCCGGATTTGTGATGCGTTCTAACCGCAAGTGTACAGGTCGGATCAAGTAGTAAAGTGGACTATTGAAAAGTCGGGTATCGAATCCTCAGGGAGAAAGAAAATACTAGTACTAATTAATTGTCTATTATCTAGTCAATCAATTCGGGTTGATGATACTAAATCTAATTCTAAAGCTAATGAAGCAAATTAACAAGTGCAATTGATCTTGAAGATGTCAATCGATGAAGGGGGATACTTGGGTGATTGAATCCCCTTTGGATTTCCTTAGATGTGGATAATGCTCTCTATGTTGAATCTTGGTGAATCATTGGCCAAAGGTTCCTAATACGATTTCATCCACTTTCGCCGAGGGTGATTACTCAACCTAGTACCCTCACTAGTTAAGCTCTAGGAACCTATCTCTTGGAAGGACTAAGGGAATAAGACATCTAAAGGAGTTGCTCGCCTTAGTACCCGGGCTCCGGTGTACTCCTAGCCCTCTCTATTGAAGTTTGTCTACAAGCTGGGAGTACGCCGCTTCTTCCCCACATGGATTAGAGAAACCTCTCCTGGGCTCTACTTAGCGTAGAGAGGTTAATACTTTCACCATACAATACATTCAATAGACCATAATGCATTCAACCAAGCAATCAACATAGAAGAGACAATATCAAATAACCATAATCCAAAGGTTCATCAACACCCAAGTATCAAAAGTTTAGCTCTCCATCAATGGAGAGTTACAATCAATGTCAAAGGAGAAATCAAACACAAGATTCATGAAACAAACCCTTGATGATGACCGTTTGTGGATTTCCTCTTTCTCTCTAGCCCCTTCTTCTTCTCTTTAGCCCTCTTGAGCCTTCTCTTCTTCAATCTCCTCCAAGATACCCCAAAACCCTCTTTTACATCTCTATTTATACCCCCCTCTAGGGTTTTGGGTTTATTTCCCGACTTTACCCTCGATTCGGCCGAAATCGCAGCTATAGTTTTACGATATATGACCCAGTATGTGTTTCATACGACCCCGTACATACCTTATACGGACACCTATACGGACTATCGTACGGGGTCGTATACCTCTCAGTTCCTCTTGTACGGGGTCTTGTCAGTTCGTTCGTGAGTCCGTATGAATCCCCAGGTCCATACGGGTCCGTATGTGACTCCATATGGACTTTCTTCCAGCTCCGTTTCGCTTACTTTGGCCCGCATTCTCTCGAAAACGCTTCCTTTCTCTCGAGATGGCTGTTTTCTGCCCTGTTTACAAAAACAAAGCCTTTTTAAGCACCGGCGGGCCAACATTCCTCCAAAACATAAGATAATATGCATGAATTTCATATATAAATGATGCTCATTTGAACACTTATCAATTTGCTTCTATTCCTTTTTGAGTCAATATAAATCCGAGAAATTTCCCTGATCGGACACCAAAAGCACACTTGTTCGGATTTAGGCGCATGTTATAAGTCCGAAGAGATTGAAAGGTTTCTTGTAAATCCGTCAGGTGTTCATCGGCTTTTCGGCTCTTCACCAGGATGTCATCCACATAAGCTTCAACATTTCTGCCAATTTGCTCCTTGAAGACTGTATTTATGAGCCTCTGGAAGGTGGCTCCGGCATTCTTTAGACCGAATGGCATCACCTTATAGCAATATGTTCCTTTGCTTGTAATGAAGGATGTTTTTTCTTCATCATCTTTGGCCCTTCGGATTTGATTGTAGCCTGAGAAGGCATCTAAGAAACTCAGCATCTCATGCCCCACCGTAGAATCAACCAAACCATCAATTGAAGTTAGAGGGAATGAATCTTTTGGACAAGCTTTATTTAGGTCCTTGAAATCCACCCACATTCTCCATTTTCAGGACGGCTTTTTTACTAGAACAACATTAGCCAACCAGTCTTGATAGTTCACCTCTCGGAAAAATCCAGCTTTCAAAAGGGTTGATACTTCTTCTTCTGCAGCCTTCTGCCTTTCTGGGGTGGAATTCGGCCTTTTTTGTTTGACAGGCTTGAACGACTGATCTATGCTGAGACGGTGTTCAATGACATCACGCTTTACACTTGGCATGTCTTCTGATGACCAGGCGAAGAGATCATAATTTGTTCTTAGTACTGCCATGAGATTTTCTTGCTGTGCTATCTTCAAATCCGTACCAATACGCACAGTACGCTCCACTCTAGTTGTGTCTAGGGAAACTGTAAGCAATTCTTCAACTGGTGTGGGGCAGAGTTCTTCATCTTCCCGTTCGGTTATTTTGTTGATCAACATGGCTTCTGAAACTCTTGTTTTGCCTTTGTTTAGAACTTTTCCTTTGAGGGTTGAGACATAACATTGCCGTGCCAAGGGTTGATCCCCTCTTACTTCTCCACTGCCACTCTCGGTCGGAAATTTGAGGAGAAGATGGTAAGTGGAAATTATTGCTTTCAAGGCGTTGAGGGTTGGCCTACCAAGAATCACATTGTAACTTGAAGCACAGCGTACAACTAGAAAATTTGTTGTCACTGTTGATGATCTTGGCGAATTTCCTACCGTAACTGGCAACGTGATCATTCCTTCTGGTTGTACCACCCCTCCGAAAAATCCCACTAAAGATGATTTTACGGGGAGTAAGTTGTTTGCATCGTACCTCATTCTTTCAAAGGCGCTCCAGAACAGAATGTCCACTGAACTTCCACTGTTCACCAGAAATCTTTTCATTTGGAAGCTGGAAACCATGATGGCGATGACCAAGGCGTCGTCATAAGGGTGGCGAACCCTGCTGACATCGTTGTCATAAAAAATGATGGGGCCATAGGCCGAGACATTCTTTGTGGTGCTTCTGTTTCCTGCGCAACTCCCACGATTCGGGCATAGCTTTTTCGAGAGGCGAAACTTTCACCACCACACCCAGGACCACCACTAATAAATCCTACCATCTCCCCTTTTTCTTCTTCAAGTTGTGAAGTTTCAGGCTCCTCTTGGACCTCAATGTTGATATACTGCTCCAATTGTCCCCTTCTAACGACATCTTCTATGGCGTTCATCAAATGGGTGCATTTTTCTTTGTCATGCCCTCTAGCTTGATGAAACTTGCAATATCTTTTGCTGTTCTTTTGCCGTTCGGGATTCTTTGCAGGTTCTGGCCATGTCAAGAGTTGTTGATCCAAGATTTGCATAAGAATATTGCTTCTGGTCTGATTTAGCGGGGTATAGTGATCGTATCTGACAATTTTCCCTTCTTTTGAAGATTCTCTAGGTTGTAGCATATGTCGATGTGGGCGTGTTGAAGTTTCCAGACTTCTATTCTCACACTTACAGTCCTTGGGCGATCCTCCCTCCTTTCGGATTCCTGTGGGCCTTCTGTTGACATTTTGAAGGGCTTTTCCCTTCTGGATTTCGACAGAGGCGCGTCGAGCCTCTTCTTCCCAGCCCGTATAAATTTCATCAGAATTGATATACTTTTGGGCATGGATCATGAGGGCGGGGATGGTTTTCGGCGGATCCAAAATGAGGGAAAAATGAAAAGGGGATTCTAGCAACCCCTCCATCAGGATAGTTACAGCCATGCGCGGAATAAGGTCTGCAATATTTGCGGCTTCATCTATGAAACGGTTTAAATAGGCTTGGAGTGTTTCACCCCCTCGTTGCTTAATGGGCATAAGGGTAGACGAAGTTTTCTTTTGCTTTGAGTAATTAGAAAAATAAGCTAAAAAGCGATCTGCTAGAACTTGAAAAGAAGGAATCGTGCTAGATGAAAGATCGACAAACCAGTCTTGCGCTTTTCCCTCTAAAGTAGCGGGAAAAGCTCGGCACATACGAGCGTCGGTAATTTCAGAAAGCAGCATCTTCGATCGGAAGGACTTTAGGTGATGAGACGGATCGGTTTTGCCCTCATATGCAATCATAGCCGGTGGTCGGAAACTATCAGGAACTTGCTCCTCCAATATTTCCTTGATAAAGGGCGAGCATATGTTGAGAACATGCCGTTCGGATTTCTGTTTTCCTCGAGAGGGATCTTGTCTCTGTGTTCTTCTGTCAACAATAGGAGCAGATGGACTATTCCGTTATGTTCTTGTCCTTTCCGTTCTTGTATGCCGTTCTATTCTTGTGGCAGCTTGCTCTCGACGTCGAACGGAGGGAGATTCTGAACTAGCTGAGAAGGCGGTTCTCTCCCTTCTTTCTCTATGGGTGCGAGTCCTTGTTCTCCCTCTGCTTTCAGAATTAGCTAGCGGGGCTGTTGGCACATTTGGTGGAGTTCGTGTGGGAGGAAGTGATGGATGAGTCAAAGTATGAACAGCTTGAGCTAACTGCTCCAATTGCTGCTGCATGTTAAGATAAAACTCCGCGATGGGTTCCTGGGGTGGGACGGAAGGATTTTCCGATGGAGGTAAGATAGGTGGATTGTCCGACGGAATCTCCTCCTACCCTCGGACTTCACCAGGTCCTTCAGGATTACTAGGTACTCCTTGTTCTTGGATTCGTTTTGATCTTCTGGTAGTAATCATTTGGCTTTTTGTAAGGGTCCCCACAGACAACGCCAAACTATTGATGCCAAAAACTGGTCCACCTCACGCTTTGGCTAATATAGCCTCTTGATCTGGTCTCAGCCTTCGACAAACGGTTGAAATTTATAGTTGGTGTGGACGCTTACTTCAGCTTCTGAACAGGGAACTCGGAGAACGCCTTGGAATTCCGATCGGAATTATCAGCTCTTTGCTTTGGGGTAAATCTGTAAAAAGGAGAAGGGAGGGATCGAAGTTGGGCCTTTCTGCCCCGATTGAACTCTGATGCTTAAGTCAGAAAACTTGCGAGAAGGAAGTCTTAGACATAAGTTAGTTCTTTGTGTAATGATTTTTCTTGGTCCCTTTCTTTCTATCATTGCTCTTCTTTTATAGCAACTTAAAGGCGGTTTAGGAAAGGCGTTGAGTAAGGCGGTAAGTAAGGCGGTAAGAAAATATCTCTTGAGGCGGTAAGAAAATATCTGCCTATTGTGTAGGTGCTACGTAGGTAGGTAGAAAATATCTGCCTACTGTAGAGGTAAGTGGATAAGATCTACTTACTGTAGAGCCGTTAGATATTTCTTCCCCCTTAGGTGGCTATAAGCACCTTATGAGACCCTCACGCCTTGTGGATAAGAAGGTTGCTATAATTCCGACGGACTTGTTTGTAGGATTGAACCCTCATTTTTATTTGCCGAACGGAATTATGCTAGGATATTTGGTGATATTGCCGCGTGGCCGGCCAAAGGGACATAGTCCTGTGTATGATAGGTGGCCATTTAGGTCGATGACACGTGTCTTATCAAATATATCCGTAACAATATATATACTTAGTACTATGGGGAAGAAAGTTATTATCTCTCTAACCATATATATGTAACCAACCATGAAGGTGAATATCTACACATATATAGAGATGCATCATATATGTATAATCGACCATAAAGGCGGACAAATATACATATATATAATCCCATGAAAAAAAACTTGAAGAGAACGAGAAATTAGCAATAAGTTTACCTTTGACCCGGGTTCCTTATTTGCCAAAACCTTCCCTAAGAAAACATTGAAAGTAAAGAGAGAGCTAAAAAAAGAATTTCTCTCGCTTCTTTCTCTTTCTCTTTCTTTCTTCTTTCTTCTCTCTTCTCTCTTCTGTCTTCTCTCTCTTTCTCTTTTCTTTCTTCTCTTATTTTCTTTTCCTGACCGTCTCTCTCTTCCTTTCTTTTCCTCTCTCCTTCTTCTATCTCTCTATTTCTCTCCCTCTCTCCCTCTCCTTACTCTCCTCCTCTCTCTATTTCTCTCCCCCTTTTTCATCTTCTAAATCTTTGCCTAAGTAAATAATATTTATAAAGGGTGAGAGGCGGTGGAAGGGCAGCAGCTTCAACGAAGCTGCCTTTTTTTTTAATAAAAAGTTTAAATAAATAAATAATTAATTAATTAATTAAATTTTTTTTTGAAATTTCTCAATTTAACCCCCAAACTTTTCTTATATACATTTTTACTCTTTAATCCAGAATTAATCATCATTTTAATTTATTTAATATTAATTTACAAAAAAATCAGTGTATTATTTCTCCCCAATTAAATTAATTTTGTCCTTGAAATTTAAATCGTACCTTAAGCTATTAAAAGTTGTGGGTATTTTTTTTCATAGCTACCTCAGATTCCCAGGTTGCCTCTTCAATCAAGTGATTCCTCCATAAAACCTTTACCAAGAACATGTTCTTGGTCCGTAGTACTTACTCCCTTCGGTCTAGGACCTGCATTGGTTGTTCCTCATAGGTTAAGTTTTTATCTAAATATATCGGTTCTTGACTCAACACGTGTGATGGGTTTGCATATACTTCTTTATTATTGAGATATGAAATACATCGTGGAGATGTGATAGGCTTGGCGGTAATGTATAACGATAGGCTACTGCTCCAATTCTATCGAGTATTTCATATTGTCTGATGTATCTTGGGCTCAACTTCCCTTTCTTTCTAAACCGCATTATGCAATTCCAATGTGATATTTTCAAAAAGACATGTTCATCTACCTCAAATTCCTAATCTCTATGTCATTGGTCCGCATAACTCTTCATTCTACTTTGTGTTGTCATCATGTGTTGTTGAATCCTGCACACCTTCTCTGTTGTTTCTTGAACCAGCTCTGGACCCAACAGTTTTCGCTCTCCTGCTTCATCCCAACACATTGGGGTGTGACACCTTTTGGCATAAAAGGCCTCATACGGAGCCATTTGTATACTAAAGTGAAAACTATTATTGTAGGAGAATTTCACTAATGGTAGATGTTGATCCCAACTACAATAAAAGTCAAGTGAGCAAGCTCTCAACATGTCTTCTAAAGTTTGAATGGTCCATTCTGATTGACCATCTATTTGTGGATGGTAAGCAGTGCTAAGGTTCAACTTCTTGTTTAAACACTTCTGCAGTCTCTTCCAGAAGTTTGAGGTAAATCTTGGATCTCGATCTGAAAGAATGGACAATGGCGCACTACACAATCTTACGACTTCCTTGATGTAAATTCGAGCTAATTATTCTAAAGGAAATTCCTCTCATATTGGAATAAAGTAAGCCATCTTTGTTAATCGGTCCACTATTACCCAGATTGCATTATGCCCTTTTGTCATCTTTGGTAGCCTTATGACAAAACCCGTTGTCATATTTTCCACTTCCACTTGGGTAATGATGGTGGTTGTAAGACTCTCTTTGGTAGCTGTCTTTCAGCCTTAACTTCTTGGCACACCAAACATCTAGATGTGAAATCAGCAATCTCTCTTTTCATATTATCCCACCAAAAATATTCTCTAAGATCCCTGTACATTTTAGTGCTGTCAGGGTGTATAGAGAATGTCGAGTTATGTGCCTCTTCTAGCAATTCTCTATTCAAATTGGGTGTAGGTGACACATATAATCTCATGCCAAATCTCAGTACACCTTCTTCGTCAATATTGAAGTCAGGAGTTTGCCGTTTCATACAGCTTCAAATTTCCTTTGTAGATTGGGGGGGTCGTCTTCTTGGGCTTTCTTGATTCGATCTTGAAGTGAAGGTTGGGAGATTATTTATACTATATAGCTTTATATCCCTGGCTTCACCACCTCCAAGTTTATTTTGTTCATATCTTTTATTATGGACTCCTGCCCAGTTAGCATCATTGCTAGCGTTCCAGTGTTCTTCCTACTCAGCCAATCGGCCACCTTGTTGGCTTTTTCGGGGTGATACTGAATAGTATAATCATAGTCTTTGACTAGCTCCAACCACCTTGCTGTTCATATTCAACTCTTTTTGTGTGAATATATACTTTAGACTTTTATGGTCCGTGTATATATCACATTTTTCACCATAAAGGTAGTGACGCCATATTTTCAGGGCAAAAATTACCGCGGCTAGCTCCAAGTCATGTGTAGGATAGCTTTGCTCGTGTGTCTTTAGTTGGCGTGATGTATAAGCTATTACTTTATCATGTTGCATTAACACGCAACCGAGACCTTTCTTTGAGGCATCGCTATAGATTATAAATGTTCCACTTCTTGAAGATAATGCTAGCACAGGTGCACTTACAAGCCTTTTCTTTAGTTCTCTGAAACTGTCTTCACATTCTTCGTTCCATATAAATTTAGCGCCCTTCCGTGTTAATTTCGTTAGTGGATTAGCCAATCAAGCAAAGTTCTCTACGAACCTGCGATAGTAACTTCCAAGCCCAAGGAAACTGCGGATCTCCATCATAGTTGTTGGTCTGGACCACTTCTTAATGACTTTTGTTTTTGCAAGGTCGACCGAGATCCTTTCACTGGTAACTACGTGACCTAGAAACGGCACCTGTTGTAGCCAAAATTCGCATTTACAGAACTTGGCATACAACTTCTTCTTTTTGAGTGTCTGCAACAAAATCCTTAGATGATCTTCATGCTCCTTTTGGCTCTTCAAGTATATGATGATATCATCTATAAAGACTACTACAAACTTGTCTAGGTAGTCATGGAAGACTCTATTCATTAAGTCCATAAATACCGCTGGAGCATTGGTTAGTCCAAAGGGCATCACTATGAACTCATAATGGTCATATCTCGTTTGAAATATGGTTTTCAGAATATCCTCCTTTTTCACTTTCTGATGATGGTACCCAGATCTAAGATCAATCTTAGAAAAGTATCGGGCCCCCTGAAGTTGATTAAACAAGTCGTCTATCCTTGGCAAATGATACTTGTTCTTGATGGTGATGTTATTAAGTTCTCGGTAGTCAATACAAGTCGCATTGACCCATCCTTCTTTTTTTAAAAAAATGATGGGTGCTCCCCAATGTGAGATACTAGGTCGAATGAATCCCTTGTCTAGCAATTCTTTAACTGCTTCTTTAATGAAGCCACCTTGAGACTGCTCCGCCAAAAGTTGATCCTGAGCCCCGCCCAAAGATGCTCAATATATCGCCGTCATGAGGTTTATGTAGGCCGGAAAAGGATGAAATATGACGTGCCAAGGTCATGTTTATCTTGAATTTATCCTTGGATAACTTCTGGATAACATTGGGATCAAGTTAACATGCTTTTAGATATTACTGAGATGAGAACGGCCGTGCTGATGGGAAGCACGCCAGTAATCCCCTTCTGCAATGCATTTTCTGGACTCCTGAGAGTTGGACGGCCCTAAGCACGGCCGTGCTTAGGCTCATGCTCTTTTTAAGCTCTGCGCAGTCTTCATCAAACATTCGATCGGATAGCCAAATAAACTCGGATTGACCTAAAATTTTAACTGGGTGTTTCTAACTCCTTTTTCTTGAATCAAAATGGTGGTGATCAGCTTTGGAGTCCTGTAGCTCTTATAATAAATTTTGGACTCCTATAACTCGTTTACTCTGTTCATAGCTCTATCTCCTCCTCTCTTTCTTTACTCCTTTGTCATTGAATACCCCTTCAGATTGCACTTGATCAACCTCTTATGTGGAATATGTCTTTTCATCTTCTTTTGATCCAATTTCGCTTCTTTTGTTCCATATAACTATTTTCTTGTTCAATGACAACAAAATGCCGAAAAGTGCATAAAAGTGAAGGAACCCATGCAAAAAGGTGTGCAAAGTGCATGTAAATATGATACGAAAATATGTATATTTATGCACTCATCATGCAGCCTACAGGAATTTTTCCATGAGGTAATTCTGTAAGGGTCCATGTATTATTACTTTCTAGAGCCCGAATCTCTTCCTCAACCGCTTGTTTCCATGCTTGAACCTTTAGAGCCTCTTGGATAGACTTAGGAACCTCTACACTATCAAGGTTTGACACAAAAGCCCTGCAAGATGGTAGTAACTTTCCATATGCTACATATCTTTTGATTCCAATACACCCTCAAACACCTTTCCTGTGTGTAATTGGCTAATAAGAGTCATCAATCAAAGGCACAAGAGAGTCATGAGATGAGGAATCCATACCATTGTGATTATTAGATGCAGGAGGACGTGATTCTGATTCTTGACAGTCATAGTCTGTATAGTATCCTCTATATGCTAGGTTGGTCTTTTCCTTATATAGACACGAAGTTTATGATTATTAGTATCTCGTTAAGGTTGATTAGAGACAATAGGGGGTTGTTTCAATAGTGGGAATAGTTTCAATGCTAGGGACAGTTTTAATGGTAGGTACAATTTTAGAGATAGGGACAGTTTCAGTGGTAGAGCTTGGTTCAAATGGTGTTGGTCGAGTAAAAGTGTTTGGGGCTATTGGAGGAAAACTGGCCTGAGTATCCTAGAGGAGATCCCAAATTTGAGGTGGTCCAACTAGAGACCTAAACACAAGCGCTTCTTATAAGGTAACCCAAGTCTTGTTAGTTTCTAGTTAGGTTTCATAGTTAGTTTCAATTTTAGGCTTAAAATAGGTACACATTAGTAGTGATTTTACTTGATGATTTTTCGGTGTTTATATGATTTCCAAGGTTCTTAAAAACTAATCTTTTATGTTTGGAGTCAATAACACTTTGGTGTAGGTGAAAACAAGGCGAATGACATGGTATAGGAGTTGACAGAGAGGTACACATCCGCAAACACGGGGGTGGGCATGCCCGTGTAACTCTCGGGCTAGAGAGAAGAGAAAGATAGAGAGACACATGCCCGTCGACACGGGCGTGTAGAGTCCATGCCGCACCCTGCACAATCTTTTGTTAAAGAATAGAGAGCTACACCCCCGCAGATATGAGTATGTGAAGGGCGTGTTGGATCAAAACGGTTCAATCACTTCTTATACGGGCATGTGAAATGTTGTAGAGCTACGTCACCAAATCCAAAAAGGGACATGTCTACCTACACGCCTGTGTTAATCCAGACGCCCATAGACACGACTGTGTAATGCCCATGTGCAGTCACGACTGATCATCATCAGATTTCTTTTTCACCACTTTTGTATTTTTCTTTTATTTTTAAAATACCGAGGGACCCCCGGCTTAGCCTTATCTATATATCTTTTGACCTAATCTTATATGCCTCTAATGTTCACAACATAGTTGGAATTGTATAACTTTGAAACATAGACAGGTAAACAAAATGAGAGCACCCACATATCACATATTGAGTAAAGTTCTACTAATCCCTTTTTCCCCTTTTGTTCTTCATGTCATATTATTTTTCACTACATATATTGGGTACATAGGGGACAACGTACAATTTAAGTATAGGGGAGGGATTAGCTATGCTTATATTGCCTATGATGAGTGTTGATTTAAGATGATCTATGATAGTTAATGATTGAGATTCCTCTTGTCTAGGTTTACATTAGCGTTAGGTGTCAAAAATTTTAAAAAATATATATAGTTTTGCTTTTATCGGGCCCCTTACAAAAATTTTGAGCACAAAACCTTAACTGTGTTGTCAGTTTTCTACTTAGGTTTGGACTCTAGGTTGTTTGTTATCTTTAGTCGATATTTATTTTTTATTAAATGAAAAACAAACAAAGAAAAAGAATCCAGAAAGTAGTATCCAATAGGGATGCCCTACCGAAAAAGTAAAAGAAAAAATAAAGTCAGAAAAATCAGATCAAATAGGGATTCCCTACCGGAAATAAGGAAAAGATGGTAGAAAGAGCTATCACCTTTGAAGCATGAAAGCCTCTCTTGAATAGTTAAATCTTGAGCGTCACAAGTGTTCACTTGATGACCTACCGGGGGAAAAGGCTACCTTATTGGATGTGTGCAAATAATACCTAACTAAGAAAAGCAAAAGAGTAAAGTTAGTGAATAAGGTTCAGATTAGTTAGGCTGGGCTTGAGTTAGTAAGGGAGCACCATAGAAGGGGTCACGCACACACACGTGGGGGGTTCAAGTACAAGGCATAACCTATTTTCTTTAAAAACCTTCATGGTACTCAACATTGTGTTTTCCTTGGACACTAGAGGGACTCCCAACTATTTGTGAGATCGGAGACCATGCACTCATAATCTTTCTTGGATTCCATATATTTCTTTGCTTGAGGACAAGCAAACGTTTAAGTGTGGTGGTATTTATGATGAGTGCATATTTATATATATTTCTATACTATATTTGCATGCACTTTACTTGTCTTTTCACATGTATTCCTCTATTTTTGTACTTTTCTATGTATTTTTTTGAGATTGAATAGATAAATAGGTAACTCTGAGAAAAGAAATGAAATTAGGATAATTCGGAGGTATTTTATAACAAAGAGCAAGAAAAGAGAGGAGGGGACAGAGTTGTGCTCAGTATGGACAAGCTGCGGAGGTCAAATATTTCTTACAAGAGCTAGTGAACTCTAAAGCCAATGTCCACCTTTAGATTGAAACAAGAAGTCAGAAACAACCAGTTAAAATTTTAGGTCAATCCAAGCTAAAATGGTCATCTGATCGAATGTTTGATGAAGACTGCGCAAAACTGAAAAAGGACATGGCCTTGTACACGGGCTTGTACACAACCATATCATTCTTTGTATCTCAGAAATCGCTCAGAATTTATCCAAAACCTTTCCAAACTTGCACATAGGCATGTGCAATATCAATACAGGCGTGTGCACCTCAAAATTATTCAAAACCGCGTGAAATCAAATCCAAAATTATCCAGAGACACACACAGGCTCTACACGGCCATAACATGCCTGTGTGGCGTCAAATTAACGTATATGAAAGGTCATCGAATCTGATTTGAAGAGGGCATCTTCAGGCCGAGGCCTAGGGGACTTTTGGCATATCTTTGGACCAACGGTTAAGATTTCAGAGAGAGGCTGAAGGCGGAGGAGATATCAGGCCCGGAAGTTTATGATTATCATTATGTTTTCCTCCTTATTTTCAATGATGTTTATTTCTAGTATGAGAGGCTAAAACTTCTATGGTGCCTCGAGTCCTTGAACTTTAGGATGAACTTGTAACATTTTCCTAGTTTTAATACTAGGTTTCTTTTTCGATTATTTCTGTGAATTATCTGTGTGTACTGAATTCTTGTTGTTTATTAGTGCAAAAGCTCCGGCCACATAATTAGAATTGATTGATACATGACTAGAACTCGCCGTTAAGCTAGGTCCAAGTATAGATATTTGGGAGGGGGGGAGGGGGTCGCACACCGAGGGATCGGGTGTTTTTGTAGTGTTGTTAATGCAGTTCCAACTCACTCTCCGGATTAAAGTAAGTCTGAACCATATAATCTACGCTAATCATTAGTTTAATGTAGTCGTGTAACAAAGTCGCTATATGGTACTAGGGTTTAGCTTTCACGAGAGATCAGGGTCAAGCTATTAGGGTTCTCCACAGTCCAGAACTTCATCAACTAGGTAGTCAATATTAAGAAATTAGTTATAAGGGATTCTTTGGGGTATAGTGATCCGGGGTGCCATGTTCTCTGCATTGATAAACCCTAGATTGCCTACTGTTAACCGCTATCTCTTATATTTCTTTAGTTAGGATTATATCAACATCTAACCTTTTTAGGCTAGATAATAGAGTTCTACTTAGTACTAGTTGCCGGTCCGTATGGATTCAACTACCTTACCTTCAAGGTACATTACTACTTGCGCAACCTCGTGCACTTGAGGGCTAGCAGCACATCAGTGATCATCTATAAATGACACAAACCACTGAGCCCCATTTATATTTTTTACTCATGAGGGTCTTCAAATACCAGTGTGAATCATAGAAAAGGGATGTGAAGGCTTGTATTGCAAACCAGAATATATATGTCTAGTAGTTTTTACAAGCTGGCAAATTTCATATTGATAAAAATTGGATTTTTTATTGATAAACAAATATGGAAACCACTTTTCAATGTACTCAAAGTTTGGATGACCAAGGTTATAATGGCATAGCACGACTTGACTCTTAACTCAAACAAAATTGGAAACAGACACAGAATTAGAAACAATCTTGACAAAATTCGAACTAGACTCATAATATGACGAGTGAACTTGTTTACCAAGGAGATTATTTTCTTTGAGCCAAAATAGGCCACCACGCATCTCAGCACTGCCAATCACCTTCTCCAAATCCACTACCTAAAAATCACAAATATTGGAATAAAATTTAGTCACACATTTGAAGTCATGAATAAGTTGGTTGATTGAGAGTAGATTACAATTTAATTTAGGAACGTAAAGGATAGAGTAAAGATGAAGATCCCTTGTCAATTGGACTGATCAGGTTCAAACTACTAGTGAGAATGAGCTATCAGCTATTCGGACTATAGAGTGACTAGTACATGGACTATAATTTTTGACGACATTGATGTCTCCAGTTATGTGATCTGAGGCCCCTGAGCCGACTATCCAAGGTTTTAAAGTACTATTTTGGACAATATAAGTATAGGATAGGATACCTTGTGTGCTAGAAGGCTGGTAGGTTGCTCGATAGAGGATTGCGGTGCTTGTCTGGAACTCGAGACGTGACCAAGCATTTTATCTAGTTCCTCAATTTTCTCCTGAGTAAATTCTACATTGTTATCTATTGTGACAACAACATTTGCATGATTTTCCCTGACATATCGACCATTAGATGGCCCCAATCGCAAGTTTCCTGTGTATTTTCCAGCATGTCTCCTTCACATAAGCAAGTTTCTTACAATGGTCGCACCATGGTCATCCTTTCCTAGGCTTATTATTCTGATAGGAATTATGAGTGTTCAAGGCTGCCCCCTTAATAGTGGGTGTGGTGTGATTGTCTGTCATTATCAGTTTCTTTCTGCTCGCCTCTCTTTGAACCATTGCAAAGGCCTCCGGAATGGTATGAATGGGTTTACTTACCATGATTCTCCCCCTGACCTCGTCTAGTTCTTTATTGAGACCAAGAAGAAATCTGATTGTCCTTTTCTGCTTAACAATCTTCCTATAGAAGGTAGAAATCTGATTGTACATGTCCAATTGCAGCCGACAACATGTGAGCGTATCAAAATATTAAGTAACACTCAATTTTCCTTATTGTAGGTCATATAATCTGGTCTCAATCTCAAATAATTTTGAGGAATTCTCCTTGTTGGAATAAGTTTCACGTGTAACCTACCATATTTCCTAGTTGCCCTATATAGCAGGAAGTTTTCTCCAACCTCCGTAGTCATAGAATTTATCAGCCATGACATAACCAGATGATCATCAGTTTTTTAGGTCCGGTATTTAGGATATGTCATTTCTTAAGTAGAGATTTTGCCTGTGAGATGTCCATTCTTCCCTCTACAGCAGATACACATTAAACCAGACTGTGATTATTAATGAAAATTATGGCCATGAAGTTTATAATTTGTGACAAGATGAAATGAAGTATCGGGGATGATATGGGTTGAAGAATTAGACTCGGATATAGAGGTGACTTTCGAGGAAGAAGATTGTGAGGCCATGTTATATTTGGTGATCATGATAAGAGAACCACAAGAGAAAGAAGGTTTGAGAAGGATTAGGGTTCAGAGACCTGCTCTGAGACCATGAAGAAATCAATGAGAAGAATGTTGAATATTCACATTAAAAGAAAAATAAAGAATTTGCACCCTAATATATAACCTAACGTGGTTAGCATTCCAGTCAACAAGAAAAGGAAACATAATTCCTTTTAATTAGGAATCCCACCAAAATAGGAAAACAGTAAATTTACAACATCTAACTAAGAAAAATAGAAACTAAAATTTATTCTAAATAAAGGAAATAAATAACTTTCTAATTAAGCACATAAAGGGTCAAATTCCTTTCTACAGTTATGTAATTTGAGTGGGAGATAATTGAATTGTAATAACCTAGGACTCCTTTGTTCCATCAAAAGACCTTTTGTCTGATCTAAACTCATTTTCAGGCTAAAAAAACTAGTGATGCATCATATAGCTAAATTTCCTACTGTATTTAAAATACCTTGACCAAGTGCCTTTGTTACAATAAGGATAAGCAAGATGACCTTTGTTGCTCCATCTTGATAACACGACATAACCTTAGAATTCACAAATAGTCCATAGTAATGTTGCCTTCATTTGAAAGATTTGATTAGTGTGTGCATCATAAATATTGGCATCAAATTCTCACAGTTCCTTCAACTCATCTATCATCGGCTATAAATACACATCAATATCATTCCCTAGTCTATGTGGACCAAGAATCAACAATGACAATATAAGATGGTGTTGTTTCATACACATCCATGGAGGCAAATTACATACAATCAATATGATCGACCATGTACTATACGAAACACTCATAGTCTTTAAGGGATTAAGTAATATGTCGCTAAACTAAGGTTTACATTACTGTGATATGAGGAAAATGACATGTGCTTAGTACCAAAATCTTTCCATACAGGATGCCTTAAGATTTCATCTTTAACTCAATCCCGATCATGTCATATCACTAATGGAGTTGATTTTTTATGACATGAACAATCTTTGTAATCTTGAGATTAGGAGAAAATAGAATAATACTTTCTTTGGAATTTTATTTTCTTTACCACAGAAGAAGTTGCATCATCTCCCAAGTTTTTTTGTATCAGCTTCCATTAAGAAACATTATATACCTTGCAAATATCATTATTTGAGGTCTTTTCCATTATAACATATAGTCATTAGCACACGGATCTATTTTCTTGTAGTCAGGACCCAAGTCTTAATGATCTTCTTCATTTCATAAAAGGAGTATGGTATTGTATCCTCCTCGTTTTCATTAGAAGATGATTCTCAATGATCATAAAGATCTACACCTTGATAAACACTTTATATAGTATAGCCCGACAACAAACGTGACTTTTGTGATCCTAGTGCATCTTGGGTATAACACTGAGTTTAAATGCATCTTATAACATTTCATGCATATGAACATGGCTTGAGAAATCATCTTGACATTCAATATTCTTCTTCAAAGAAGATGATGATTCCCCATGAGTTTGCCTTGTCGGTTCCTGAACCAGGGAACTCCTAGGTTCTAGCTAATCGGCAGCTGACACGTGGGGTGGTTGGTTTTGTTTTGTCTTAATTTATTGTGGGTGGTGGGTGGTGGGTGGTGATTTGCCAAAACCAGGCAACTCCCTGGTTCTGGAACTAGGGAAGATGAGTCCAATTACCCATAATGTCACGTTAACCATATATTAGACATTTTGCAGCTAATCGAAACAAGACAAGAAATGGTTACATGTTTAAATGAAAATTAACTTCGAAAAGTTCAATTGAAATCTGAAGTGCTTCCTGATAAATAATTCCAAAAATAAAAGTTCAAAACTTTAATCAAACACAGGTTTCTATTCACAACTCATATAATTCAAAATATTCATAAAGTTCAGTGTTATCATCACAATAGCAAGCTTTCCATCAATTAGTAGAAGAGGATACAAAATTCACAAGAATGTTAGAGACAGTTTGAAGAAAACAGTAAGCTTGCATTTAGTTCAGTTGATGATTTTTCTAACTCAAAAAAGATGATGCACGGTTTATTTGATTGATTAAAGTACAACCATTATTTACGCTTGTATTAATCCTTTATTTCGGTTTACTTCTTTGTTGTTTTTTACATCTTTGAATTTGATATTGCAAAGTTTTATATTCTTCCCAGTTCACCTGATTATCTTGAGATTATTACTTTCCACTCTTTCCAGTAGCAAGATACCAACTATATCCCGTTCATAAAGACTTCAAATACCGAAAATCACATTTGAGAGAAATCAAAACTTAGCTCCAAAAAAACAAACTTGTTTAGAAAGTAGAGACCGCTAACCAAACCCTCAGTTCTCTATTTCACTGCAAAAATATGTAGACTAGCTAATTGAACGCTCAGACCGCAAACCGAACCCTAGCTGCCAACTAAAGTAGACCAGCTATTTCTGAAAGTATACCTCCCTTCTATCCTATTGATGAATCTCTGTGAGTGCAGTGAGCTCAAGAGAGGGATAGATGAGAAGAAGAAGGGAAGGGGATGAGGAGAAGAGGATAAGGTGAGAGGGGAATAGAGAATTTTCATTGCATAACAATCTCAGATAGCATAGTAGCCTATATAGAGGCATGTGACACTATTGACAATTCCTAACAACCTTGCAGAAATTATCTCGGGTACTTGATAGGCAAGGACAAATACCATACTAATGCACTACTGCCAGACCTCTGACTATCTGTGATTACATTGCATTCATTAATCTATTTATAAGATAATAAAACCCAGCTAATTTAAGACATAATGAAATCATGGTATTTGGATGATGGCTTCTTTCCTCTGTTCTGTAAATCACTGCGCCAGACCGCTAGGTCGTCTGCATCAATTATCCCCCCCCCCCCCCCCCCCCCCCCCCCAACCGCTGTCGCGAACACCTTGTCCTAAAGGTAGAATTCATGATAGTGCTAACGGAATTCATGGAGAGTTTCCCAGTTAGCATCCTCCTTTGGAAGGGAGTCCCAAAGGACCAAAATTTGCTTCATTGCCTTACCCTTTAGCATAACAATTCGAGAATCCTCGACAAAGTGGGGCTTGAGGAGTGGTTGCTGATTAATAAACTCAGAGGGGAGATGATTGAGTTGTGTTGCAGGATCCCAGTTGAATTTCTTCAAATTAGAGAAGTGAAACACGTTGTGGAGCTTCGCAGATGCTGGAAATTCCAAACAATAGGCAATAGAGTCAATGCGCTCGATAATTTGTTAAGGTTCTTAGAATCGCCAGGAAAGCTAGTGGACGGAGCGCTGGGTGATGGTCTTCTTGCGATAGGGTTGGAGTTTAAGGAGAACCCAATCGCCAACCGCAAACTGGACATCTGTCCGCTTGGTATTAGCTTGGTTGCGCATTCAATTTTGGGCGCCAAGTAAATTATACTGGAGCGAATCCAGTATAGCAGTGCGGTCAGAGAGGACTTCGTCAACTGCGGCAACAGAGGAGCTTCTAGTAATGTGATCAAGCAACGGTGGCGGAGAGCGGCCGAAAACGGCTTTGAAGCGAGGCATTTTAATGGCGGAATGCCATGCAGTATTATAATACCATTCCGTCCAAGGAAAGTAGCGTAGCTAGTGAGGCACAGCAAGTAGTCTTCTAAGTATCGATTCAGCATCTCCATCTGCCCGTCCGTATGAGGATGGTGAGTACTACTCATCGCCAGCTTAGTGCCCTACAACTTGAAAAGTTTGCTCCAGAAGGAGCTCATGAACAAGGGGTCTCTATCAGAGACGATGGTGGCTAGAATACCGTGGAGCTTGACGATATCGCGAAAAAAAATATCGGCGCCTTGAGGCGCAGTAAAGGTAGGCCCAAGTGCAGAGAAGTGGGCATGTTTGGAGAGGCGATCGACGACCACCAGTATAGTAGATTTGCCTGCGGAGGGGGGAAGGTTGGTGATGAAATCCATGGACACCAAGTGTGATATCTTGTCGGGAATGGGAAGCGGTTGGATGAGGCCTTGGGGAGCTTGGTTGAAAGGTTTGGAAACTTGGCAGACTGTGCAGTTGGCAACATAGCGTTGGACATCACGACGAAGATGAGGCTAATAGAAGATAGTAGCCAACCGAGCTGTAGTGCGGAGCACGCCGGCGTGACCCCCAACTGGCGATGCATGAAATTCCGCGAGAAGTAGAGGCAACAGTAGTGATTCAAGTTGAAGGAAGACACGATCCTTATAGAAGAGGATGTCGTCCTTGATGTTATAGTTTGTGTGGTTGCCGAGGGTTGAGGATACCTGCGTCAAGAGCTTTGTGGAATCTGGATGGGCTAAATAAGAGCGACAAATTGCGTCCCATAGAGTTGCTAATGGTGTGGAATTAGCCAAAAGGGCCATACAAGAAGGGGGCGGTAGCCGTGAGAGAGGATCAGCCGAACAGTTCTGAATGCCAGGGCTGTACTTGATCTGAAAAATCAAAGCTGAGGACCTTGCTCAGCCATCTTTACTGCTCAGGGGTCTGGATGGATTGGGTGATCAAGGAACGGATGCTCTGATGGTCAGCTTGGATCATAAAACGTTGACCGAGCAGGAAGTGTCCCCACTTCCGAACGGCCTCAGTAATGGCGAACATCTCTCAGGCGTACGTCGAAGCTGATTGTAAACGTGGTGAGAGGCGTTTACCGAAGTACGCCAAAGGATGGTTGGCCTGCAGCAGGACTGCTCCGATACCATGGCCGGAGGCATTAGTTTGAACAACAAAGGGGTGAGAGAAATTCGATAGCCACAAAACAAGGGTGGTAGTCAACAATGACTTGAGCTTCTCGAAAGCCGCCATGGCGTCCTGCGTCCACATGAAGGTATTCTTTCTCAGCAGATCGGTGAGGGCGGCCGCCACCGTCACATAGCGAGGAACAAAACGCCTATAGTAACCCGTAAGGCCAAGGAACCCACGGAGTGCCTTCAGGGTTGTCGGAAGTGGCCAATCAACAACAGCCTGAATCTTGGAAGGATCGACAGAGATTCCATCGCTGGACATGATGTGCCCCAAGTAGCCGAGGGATGCGCACTCAAATTTACATTTACACAGCTTGATGAATAGTTAAGAACATTGCAGACGAGTGAAGACCTCGCGCAGGTGAAGCAGGTGGAGCTCTCACGTCGAGCTGAATACCAAAATATCATCAAGAAATATTAGTACAACCTTGCTAAGAACTTGCCTAAAAGTGGTGTTCATCATCACCTGGAATGTGGATGGAGCATTGGCAAGGCCGAAGGGCATAACAAGGAACTTATAGTGTGCTTTGTGTGTATGGAACGCCGTCTTCTCCACGTCCTCCAGTTGGATTCGAATATGATGGTAGCCGGTCCTAAGGTCTAGATTTGAGAAGACACAAGCTCCTGTAATCTCATCTAGGAGTTCAACGGCAATAGGGATGGAGAACCGATCCTTCATGGTGATGACGTTCAAAGCGCGGTAGTAGACACAAAAATGCCAAGAGCCATCCTTCTTCTTTACAAGCACCGACGAGGAGAATGGACTGGTGCTTGGACGGATGACCCCGTTAGCCAACATCTCGCCGACAAGACGTTCGATCTCAGATTTCTGGAAATGGGGGTATCGATAGGGGTGGACATTCACCTGTGTGTAATTAGGAAAGAGTGGAATGCGATGGTCGTACTCATGAGGAGGCGGAAGACAAGAGGGATTCCCGAAAATTTTGGTGAACTTCGCCACAAGTGACTTGAACTCCACAAGGAAGAAAGAAGGAGTGGTGGGTCCTAGGGTGGGCTTAGAACAGAGCTGGTTCGGTTTGACCGTTAAGTGAAAGTAGCGCGCCTCTGATTGGTTGTCGAGCTGCTTGCGCAATTGGGTAGGGGTTACGTGCTTCGATTGTGTTTGAGTCGCACCAAGTAAGCGGACATGTACGTCCTCGCGCTCGAATTGCAGCCAGAGATTCCGATAATTAAATAGGGTCGGGCCCAAGCCCGTCAACAATTGGACCCCGAGGACAAGATCTGCACAATAGATGAGTAAAAGCAGCAGATCCACTGTGAAGGAAATGGACCCATGTTGCAAGCTCACACCAGGGCATTCACCGCCGCTTGACAGCATATCTCCGTTACCGATGGTGACCCGCAGGTTGGAAGAAAGCACCAGAAAGTTGGCTAACTTCCTCTAAATAAAATTGTTAGTTGACCCACCATCAACGAGGATGACTACACGGTGGCCATTGATGCAGCCATCGAACTTCAATGTAGGAGGGATGCTGTGTCCCGTCAGGGTATGAAAAGATATACAAGGGGGGTCACCGGGCGGCACATCTTCGAGCAAATCGATAGGAGCGTCAGTCGGCAATTAGTGGGGTGGGATTTTGGTGGTAGATCGTCATCCTCCTCGGCGAGGCGGCAGTTGAATCATGGGGGTTGACAGCGATGACCCGGGATGAACTTAGCAGCATTGTTGAAGCACAAACCGCGCTCGCGATGAGAAGTCATCTCAGCAAGCGTCAACATCTTAATCGGAAGTGGTGGCGACCGTGGGGTAATGATATTCGGAGTAGGTGGTGGGGAGACAGGTTTGGTGAACAGAAGACGATGGGATTGCACGTCATGGTGGCTAGCATTACACTTGTCTTCTAACAGTTTCGCCCTGCCCATGGAGTCATGCAGGGATTGGGGTTTGAGGTGGTATAGCTCCCTCTGAATGGCAGCGCTGAGACCAAACAGGAAACTGTTGAGAAGGTTTGTTTGGCTGAGGCAGGAGATTCTAGTGGAGATACAATCAAAGTCATGGAGATAGTTAGAGAGAGACGAGGTCTGTTGAAGCTTGAACAGAGTAGCCTCATGGTTAACAAAAGATGATGGCATAAAAAGAAGTTCAGTAAGGCGAGTAAAATCATGCCAAGAAGTACATTAAGATGTCGAATGAAGCCAGTGGAACCACTAGAGGACTGGGCCGGCCATGTAAAAGGCAGCGACATTAATCCTCTGTTTATCAGGGATCTGGTGAAAATGAACGAAGTGAGTGATCTGAAAAAGCCAACAGAGGACATTCTCATCGGTGAAGACAGGGACCTCAAGTTTTGGAAGGCGAGATATCTACTCAAAGGACGAAATTATATATACACTTAGTATTGTGGGAAAGAAAGTTATTATCCGTCTAACTATATCTGTGTAACCGACCATGAGGCGAATATCGACACATATATGGGGATGCATCTTATATGTATAACTGACCATAAAGGTGGACAACAATACATATATATACTCCCATAGAAAAAAAAAACTTTAAGAGAACAAGAAATTAACAATAAGTTTACCTTTAACTCGGGTTCCTAATTTGCCAGAACTTTCCCTAAGAAAACATTGAAAGTAGAGAGAGAGCTAAAAAAAGACTTCCTCTCTATTCTTTCTCCATCTTTCTCTTTCTTTCTTCTTTCTTCTCCCTTCTCCCTCTTTCTCTTTTCTTTCTTCTCTTCTTTTCTTTTCTTGACCATCTCTCTCTTCCTTTCTTTTCCTCTCTCCTCCTTCTATCTCTCTATTTCTCTCCCCCTCTTTCCTCTTCTCAATTTTTGCCTAAGTAAATGATATTTATAAAGGGTGAGAGGTGGTAGAAGGGCAGCAACTTCCACAAAGATGAATTTTTTTAATATAAAAAATTAAATAATTAATAATAATGATATTATTATTATTTATTTTTTTTTATTTTTCAATTTCACCCCCAAACTTTTCTTATATACATTTTTACCCTCTAATCCAGCATTAATCCTCATTTTAATTTATTTAATATTAATTTAAAAAAATCAAGGTATTATAGTACCGCCCCAAAGCGTGGCGGTGCTATTGTTGATGTTGTTGTTGCTGCCACAGGAGAAGCACCGCCCCAAAGCCTGGAGGTACAGTTGACATCGACGCCGCCGCCGTCGCAAGAGGAGCTTTGCCTCAAAGCGTGGCGGTGTTATTGATAGAGCCACTATTGTCGCCGCCGGAGGGGATGAAGCCCCCCTTTCCCGTTCTTTGTTTTGTGAAGATCGGGAGATATAAGCCGGGATACATATATAGAAGGAGGAAATCAAATAAAAAAAAGGAAGAGATAAAAAAAACATAAGAAGAAAAAAAAGATATAAAAAAAAAAGAAAAGAGGGAGATGAGATAAAAAAGTAGCGAGAGTTTAAATATAAAAAAGCGTGATAAAAACTAAAATAAAAAGGGGATTTCAATAACCGCTATAATCTCGATCCACCGTCAGGTCAGAGATCGGAAGATCCAGAATGGAAGGTGATGAAGAGGAGTCTCCCTGATTCTCATTAGACTCATATGTGCGGAACATGCCTATCCGCGCGCGTGCCATGCACGTTCCATCAGCTTGCTCCTTCAATGCTTCGGATCACTCAGATATGTTGTGATTGCGAATCTTAAAGCAGATTTTGGGAGGTTGTACTACGTGGCATCGATTGATTGGTTGATTAGTGTTATGGGATTCATAAGGTCCCACTTTAATGTGACAACGTGACATGATGAGAAACATTTAGCTCAGGCTTAGTTTGTGCTTGGATTAAAAAAAAAAATTGATAATAAAATATTTAACAAATTGATGGGAGTTGTAAAGATGTTTGCAAATCCCGAGTAGAAAAATAAATAAAATTATTAATATTATCTATTAAAAAAATTGAATTTGAAAAAACGAGATGTGCATCTCGAGGCAATGAAATCCAAATCCTAAAACAACATGCATCTTGGTGTAACAATGAACATGCATCTTAAGGCGGACGATAAAATCCAAACCCCAAAGCGATACGCATCTCGATGAAACACTCATCTTGAGGTGGTCGATGAAATACAAATCCTGAAAGGACAAAAATCTCAAAGTGGCACATATCTTGATGCAACAAAGAAACACGTATCTTGATGTCGGTATTGAAAGTACAAATCTCAAAATGGCACACATCTCGATGTAACGATGAAATACATATCTCGAGGTGGCTAATATAATACAAATCGCAAGATAGCGTGGATTTTGAGGTGATGATAGAGAACTTATCTCGAGACAAGTCAATACGAATCTCGATGTTGCAATGAAGCATTCACCTCAAAGCATTCGACAAACTACAAATCCTGAAGTGACATGAGTCACGAGATGGCGATGAAACACTCATCTCGAGATGGTCAATATAAACTTAATCTTAAAGAGGTGCAAATCTCAAGGCAACAACTTAGCATGCATTTGAGGCGGCTGATAAAATGCAAAGTCGAGAAGCATACGGAAGGCAGCGTCATTTAAATAAATAAATAAATAATAATATGTATAAACATCCTATGATAATATTTATATGTAATAAATTATATGATATATAATAAATGAATTCTTTTATTCATTGCCTTTACTTATACTTATGCCCTTAATCGGAGATTCCTAAGACTCTATCTGGGATAATTAATAATAGAGGCCTACCTCTATTAGGAATGGAAGAACCCACAATATTAATATAAAAAAAAACAAATACTAATTTATGATTCGATATGTCACCTAGTGTCTCTTCACAAACACGATGCCTGGCGGGTATTTTTGATCCCACAGGGACGAGTGCCACTCCAGCCAGGACAAGGGAGGGCCTTGAGCCTAAGGTTGTGAAACCTAATATTCAGAGAGCATGGATAACATATGCGGAAGCTAATAACATAAGAAACAGTAAGTCATAATACATCCTCAAATGGAATATCTGACATAACATACATATTTCTTAAAATGAAAAGGAGTTCCACACTCTCCTAAACATTAACATAATAAAAATCCAAAAATAAGTGGTCAAAGCCACTACTAGTACTCATCACTCTAATACGCCGCCACAGGTCCCTACCTGGACTCCTATCTGTCTCGTGCATCGAAAAACATGTGAAAGGGGCCTGAGCTACTTGAGCTCACTGAATGGGAACAATATTGGTTGGTACAACTATATCTTTACGTTGATAATAAAGTAACAATCTCCAAAATATAAATTGTGTATATAAGAAAATTTGAAGATAAATGCTACACAAATAACATGTTAGTCAATGCATTATCTTCAATTTGATAAAAGCATGCCAATATGCATAAAATCTGAAGTAAAAACATATGTATGCTTATCTCAATCATTCAATCTATAGTACCATGAATAATTCACATAATTTCCCCTCAGTGGATGAAATCAACACCTATAACCTCCACGGTTCGACTACGCGCTGCCGTGAGATGGGAAATACGGAATTATGTCATAACCTCACTAATATCAATACTATCTACACCCCTACCTCAATACTTGTTGAACCATAGTGTACTCAGGAGGAACCCTCATGGTTAGACTATGTGCTGCCGTCGTGGAAACCATCCCTGCCCTCACGGTTTGACTAAATGCACTAACGTCGGGGCAATAATATATACGTATACTAGACACCCTATGGGTACAGAAAGGGGGTTTTAATTTCTGGACATCAGGAAGTTTTAAAACATATAGTTTGAACTAAAAATTAGAGTTTACAAATCACTCCTTCCCTATCTAGTACCGTACTCTCTATCTCAAACACGGAGCCACCACTGACGCAGGCAAGTACCAAAAGTACGGTGCAGTGTTCGATACATTTAACTATTTCTCTTGTTTAACTCATACATGTTTCAATAATTGTTCGCATTTAATTTTAAAATCTCATTTCCAAACAAGAATTCTTTTAATAAGAAAAAATAATATTTATTGCAAAACTATAGGTATTTCATAAAAGATAACAACGCTCATGCCTATCGATAAAATGAACAAGTATGAAGAAATCTGAGTAAAAGCACGAGGAACATGCAGTTATGTCCCCTCACATGAGTCTAGTAAGTTTCTAAGATTGGCTCGATCCTTTGGCATCTCTTGCCTTGCTTTTGCCTTTTCCTAATAATCGAATTAGGAATAATGAGGCATTAACCTAAATCTAGGCATCACTTTACTTAACATGAATTCCATATCTTCCAAGTAGATAACAAATACGAAGTTATGTTTTAGCTAGAATGAATTTATCCAACTTAATTACCATATCTTCCATACATATTAGAAGAGGTAATAATCTTCATCCTAAACATAAATTGGAGGCCTCTATCATGCTTTTTGCAACAATTAAATACTATATATATCATGGAGAATTAAGCATGTAATTTCAAAGAAAAATTGGGCAGCATCTCCTCTAATTCTAGGGCCCCAAGATTATACACACATTCACATTTAAAAACTAATCATATTCGTACAAGGAGGTTAATCCTCTGTCCAAGCATACAAGCATATATCAACTCCAATCTCCTGCTCAACCATTTCAGAGAGTTATGGGTTTCAATTGAATTATCCAACACTTAATTAAGTCTTTATAAACTAAATTCTCATAGCACCGGTACCAACCTCACCGGAGAAGAGAGATAGGACGCGTGGGGGTGTGGCTGCAGGCTTGCGTAGGAGGTATGCACTTTGTTCACCAAGGGTGAAAGGGGGCGGTCAGAAGGAAGGCGCGGACTGTAGGGGCTCGGCCTTGCCGGGCCGCTATGGAACTCATCGGGGAAAGGTGGGGTAGCAACCCGTGTAAGGGACAGCGAAGGGAAACGGCGCCAAAGAGGGCTCGGCCTAACTGCGTGCAGGCGCAGGTCACGGGCAGGTACTGGATGCGCGCAGGGAAGATGGGCGTGGGGCTGCTCGGCCTAGTTGTCGTTGCCACCAAGGTGCAGTGTCGAATCGCTCACATCGATGCTGCTCCCGAAAAGAAAAGGGTAGATACGAGGGGAAGACAGGGCTCAGATGGAGAAATAGAGAAAAGAGGGGTTCTTTCTCCTTATTTTTGAGCTGGGGATTAGAAGTTCACGGGATTGTTGTGGCTTCACAAGATAGTTGTGCACACACGACCCAGGAGGCAGACAAGATCCACTCTTCACGCTGATTCCTCACGGACGAACACTTGAAGTCGTTGTATCCTTTGTGAGAACAAATAAAGAAGGGAGCCGCTTTGTTTTAGTTTGATTATTGGTTTAAACATAGGTCTCAATCAATTGGATGAGTTAGGTTAGATCAAACAAAGGCTTTTAATTAAATTTTAAACTCCAAATAAACTTATGACTTGAGAATGTAGTTTTATCTCATTTTTGCCTTGCCCATTAATTTTATTGATTTCTATTAATAATCATTATCAATTAACCCCTCAATTATGTTAAGGTTATGAACCAGGAAAGTGACCAGACCCATTAAAGGCCTTTATTAAACTCGAATGTATTGGGATCAAATTCAAACCCATTTCATAACTAGTTTCCTTTTATACCCTTTATCCAGGGTTTAATTATTTCAGATTCTCCATTGGGGACTACTAAACGACAATCAAATATTCTTCGATCAAATGATGTTTATAGAGAAAAAAATCCGGGGCATTACAATTCTCCCACCGATAAGAAATTTAGTCTTTAAAATTTTCAAACATCAGGTACTAGAATAGATGAGGGTACTGTTCCCTCATTTGATCTTCTCTCTCCCAAGTAGCTTCTTTCACTTCGTGGTGACTCCATAGCATCTTCACCAGTGGGATAACTTTGTTCCTCAGCACTTGTTCTGTCATGCCCCGACCCGGTTTCCAGGGCCTCGGCCACGTGCACAGATCGGCCGTACCCAAGTGGAGGCGAGCCCCACTCGGATACAAGGTCTATGTAAATCAAAAAGCATGCAATAAAATAAATCCATTAATATTAATAATCAGAGTTCTTTCAGCGGAATTCAAAGTCAGGGGTTCAAAATACCCTACAGTTGTTGACACAACATCAGGCCCTATAGGGTCCTACAGAGGTTCACTCACTCACAAATTATTCTGAGGTCCCCGAACCTCTACAAGTTAATCTCAAACCCACCTGTAGCACCTGGAACCAATCCACCTAATCCCTCAAACCTGAAATAGAGAAAATCAAGTGGAATGAGCTTTCGAAATGAAAGCTCAGTAAGCACCCCGCAGGGGGAATACAATAAAGGCAAGAGGGATAATCAAAAACTAAAAGTGATCTAATCGAAAACATAAACATATCAGAACTATCTGTCAATCTCATAATAAGAATATAACAAGCAATTGATAAGAAAACTTTCAAATCATCTCCACATGCTCATCGATACTAGCCGATCATCACTCTTAATCACATCCAGACCCTTGAGCCTAGTAGCGCTCCTACGTGCACGTATACCGCTAGCATATCATCCTACTGATTGGTGGACATCTAGAGTTTTCTCTCTCTGGTAGGACTACAGGACGTCCAGAGTGTCCTCCCCTTGGACGCCCACAATATATCTACACCAAGTAGGAGAATCCACAACACAAGAAAAACTGACAAACACCTTCCCGGACAAAACAAATACCACGTATCTCAATGGTCTTATGCCGGACAACAGGAGGCTATGCTCAGCAAGTCCGCTTACTCCACTGATGTATACTTACCTAACCTAAACACAAGCACCCCGAGTCTCCACAGTATCGTCCTGGTCACAAGTGGGTATGCTCAGGGCGCATTCAACAACAAATAGTGCAACTGACACATGCCGTTCCGGCCAGCGCACAGGCTCACGTATTACCACAGCCACGTACCGGTCAACGGACAAACATGCACAGTAAATACTATCTCACATAAAGCAACCATACACATACATGGAAAGGAAACCAAACAACAAGCAATTATGTGTATGTAACCAATAAACAGATCATCATGAAAGAACATGCATATTATCAAATAGCAATCATCAAACACAAGGAACCCAAAATGGGTGGGAGCAAGACAATTCATTTACAAAAGTATGGCAATAACAAAGTCAAGAAAACCCAAATCTGGGTGGGAGCTAAGCATAGGCACTTATCTTAATTAGCGATATCTGAAATCCCACGGGACTCCCTCCTGAAGCGTCTTTATGTCAAATCTGGTAATAGAACTCATATCAGTAATAACAGTTTGTGAATAAACTCTACGCTCATGTTTGATAGGGGGATATCCCCAAGTGGGATATCTCCAACATATTCCCCAATGAAATTTTTTCCCGCCAAAAACTTTAATTTAAGTTTAAGAATATAATAATAACCCACCCACCAATGCATGGAAGCCACATAGCTATCTTATCATTAATACCTTTACTTTAAAATTTCCCCCCAAAAAATTCAAAATTTTTCAAAAATTATTCCTAATCCCAAGTGGGATATTCCCCTATCAAACACAAGCTACAAGTCTTGATGCATATGTTGGTCTTACTAGTAGATCCAAATTAGATCAGATTGGTCCACACTACTTGTTGGTCATGGTTAGACCTAACCTTGTTTGATTGAGTGGGTTTGTCCTTAACTCATTAAAGTTCAACATCCAACTAAGTAGGATAATATAGCCCAGTGGTAAAGACTCTTTATTGTGTTTGGGAGTTCTTAGTTTCGAATCCCAGTTCCTACACTCTATTATTTATTTTTGCTAACCTGACACAAGCTTGGTCCAACCCAATCTCTCACTAAACCCAAACACAATTGATTGGACTTGACTCAACCCATTATCCCTTCATAACTCTCGCAAACCCGGTTGAACCCAACCCTTATTGATTTAAAATCAATTAAATTACTTAGGTTTTAACCTAACCCGGACCCGGTCAGACCGGAGTCCATCCAGACTCGTCGCCTACCTCCAGACAGTGCCTCATCGAACAGGAGTAGCTCCCTCCCCTGCGCTGCGATCGCCGGTGGTGAGCGCCAGACTCCATCATCCCGGGTTTCTCATCAACAAAAGGAGGTGTACGCACGGTTCGCGTCTGCTTGGGCGAGGAGTGTTGGTTCTCACCTCCCCCTCATCGGAGCACCTCAGTCCGTGGCCGGCTCTTTGCCCACTGACGTTCAGTCCCCCGGAGATAGATGAAAATCCCCAGGGCTCCCTAACAACACCCACCGCTCTACTATGGTTGCATGGCAATAATCAAGAATAAAAAGAAAAGAAGAATACTCACCGGAGATTGACCTCCGATGAACTCTGCTCCTCTTCTTCTTGCTTCTTTGGGGATGATTTTCGTTCCTGTGAGTGCTTGCCTCGCCCCCTCCTCTCTCTCTCTCTCTCTCTCTCTCTCTCTCTCTCTCTCTCTCTCTCTCTTCCTGCCCCTCTGTTTCTTAGAGGAAGTAGAATTTTGCCGCCGCTCTCCGATGGTCTTGATCGTTCATAGGAGGTTCCTATTGATAGGGCTTCTCAGGGGCTTCTAGATGGCCTAGTTCCATTCGGATAAGGTTTATCAACGTTTAAACTCTCATTTACATTGATTCCTTTTTCCTGGATAACTCTCCCTGACGGTGTATGTGGCGGCGACGCGGTGTGGAGACGATGGCACTAGTTTGAATTCAAGTGAGCGGTTAGGATTATTTCCCATACTCTGCGATCAGATCTAACGTGTGGACGATTTTGATAATACGCGTGTATCCAACGGCCATAGTTTCGTCAAAGTTTTTTGTATCAAGACACGCTTCAGATGAAGGGCTGTGATTGTATGAGTATGGACAGTTTGATTTAGAAGCGGTGCCTCGAACTTACTCGCTTATTAAAATCAACGGTCCAGATTAATGTTGAATGATGGAATCAGTTCAGCGGCTTGGATAAATCTTTCCGCTTTAGAACTTAAACAGATCAAATAGATGAGTTGTCTAAAGCATGCCCTCACGGTGAGGGCACTCACAAACTTATTTTAGTGGCTGAAACGAACGGTTCGATCTAATCAAGCTGCCTCGAACTTAAACGACATCGCGAGATCATTTAATCTCAGTCGTCCGTTCCTTTTAATACTCGTCTCTGCATGAGTTTTTGTGGCACTTTTCATTTAAGTCCTCCTATTTTATTTACTTTAAATGCAGGTCCCTCGGCTTAGAGAGAGAGAGAATTATGTTCCAGTCCTTAATATTTCTAAAATTACAGATTAGTCCTTGATGGCTCCAATTTACTCTAATTAAAGGATTGGCCATTTTAATCCCCTCTTTGCACTTAAGTTCCAAGTTTGGAAACTCATTTCATCAACTAATGATTACTTAACTTTTTAAAGAGCAATTAAGAACTTTTATCCCAATAAAAGCTCAAGCAATGTCAAACTAGGGAGACTCTCCCTTATGTACTAAACATTAAAATAACTACTTAAAGCCTAGAAAGAAAACATAAACTCCTAAAGACTAAAACTTAAACCATAATGAAATCTTGGATTTTACATGTTCTTTACTGTCCAGGATACGTACTGGTATCTCTACACACGTCAAGTCTTGGGCCAGCTCTACAATCTGTCCTGTCAAGACTTGATTTAGATCCGAGAGGCATTTTCGTAAGACCGATATATGGAACACATCGTGTATCCTAGATAACTCGTCCGGTAGCGCAAGTCGGTAAGCCACGGGACCTACTCTCTCCACAATTTCGTAAGGCCAGATATAACGTGGGTTGAGTTTCCCACGCTTGTGGAACCACAATACGCTTTTCCAGGGGGATACTTTAGAAATATTCTGCCTCCCACTTCAAATTCTAGGTCTCGACTGAGGTTATTGGAATTACCCAGTTATCTATCTTGAGCTACTCTGAGCCGCTCCCGGATGAGTTTAACTTCCTCGAAGGTTACTGAACCAGCTCAAGACCAAGTATCTCTCTCTCACCTTCTTCATCCCAACATAACGGAGTCCTACATCTCCTGCTATAAGGCACCTCATAGGGTGGCATCCCAATACTACACTGGTAGCTGTTGTTATATGCAAACGCCAACAACCCCAAATTCTCATCCGAGCTCCCGGGAAGCTCCATGATACATGCTCGAAGCAGGTCTTCGAGTATCTAGATAGTTCTCTCCGATTGCCCATCCGTTTGTAGGTGGAATGTCGTGTTAAAATTCAGCCTCATTCCTAAGGCCTTCAGTAGACTCTGCCAGAAATGAGAGGTAAATCTTGGGTCTCGATTAGATATGATAGATACGGGTACTCCATTAAGCCTCACAATCTTGTCCACGTACAACCGTGCCAATCGATCCCGAGAATATGTCATCTTGATCAGAATAAAATGGGCTGATTTGGTCAGTTTGTCAATGATAACCTATATAGCATCCTTGTCTTGGCTTGTATGAGCTAAGCTAGTAACAAAGTCCATCGCTATACGTTCCCACTTTCATTCTTGGGTTTCTAAGGGTACCAACAACCCTGGTGGCTTCTTGTGCTCTGCCTTGATCTGCTGACAGATTGAACACCTAGCCACATACTTGGCAATCTTCTTCTTTATCTTCCTCCAGATATAGTTCTCCTTTATATTGATATACATCTTGGTACTTCCCTGATGCATAACATAGGCTGAGCAATGAGCCTCCTATATGATCTATAGCTTGAGGCTTTCATTGTTCGGTACATATAATTGGGTACCTAGCATCACCGCTCCATCGGAAGATAGGGAGAAATCGCCAAGCCTTTCATTCTGCATTCGTACAGTCAATTGTATCAATTTGGAGTCTTAATGTCGTACTTCCTTGATTTGTGAAATCAGCGTCGGGCATAGATAGAAGTTCAACAGTAGCACCCCCAGTTCATCCACTGAAAACTGATTTCCAGTAAATCTCATATCAGGAAGTTGGGTAAAGTTGGTGGTCCCCAACCGTACCATGGTTTTCCTACTCAAGGCGTTTGCTACAACATTCGCTTGTCGGGGTGATACTCGAATGTGTAATCATAATTTTTCAGAAGATCCATCCACCCTCTCTACATTCAGCTCCCTCTAGCTTATTAAGTACATCAAGCTCTTGTGGTCGGTGAAGATTTTACAGGCTTCACCATAAAGATAGTGTCACCATATCTTCAGAGCAAAGACTACCGCCACTAACTCCAAATCATTAACGGGGTAGTTTGATTTATGGGTCTTAAGTTGCCAAATGCATATGCTTTAACCTTGCCATATTGCATCAAGACACACCCCAATCCCCGGTAAGAAGCACCACTGTAACTTTCATAACTACCTCCTCTTGTGGGCAAAGTAAGAATAGGAGCAAACACCAATCAGTCCTTCAACCCCCGAAAGCTTTGCTCACACTCCTCAGTCCACTTTAACCTCGTATTCTTCCTCAACAGCTTTGCCATTGGTTGGGCGATCAAAGAAAACCCTTCTACAAACCGCTGAGAAATCATACCCTAAAAAGTTCACATGCTCTAGCCAAAACTCGCATTTACTGGGTTTGGCATATAGTTGCTGCTCCCTCAGAGCCTGCAGCACTATTCTGAGATGGGCTATGTGCTCCTCTACGCTCTTGGAATACACCAGTATGTCGTCGATGAAGGCAACCACAAACTGGTCTAAGTAAGGTGCGATCAACCTATTCATCATCTCCATGAAAGTTGCTGATGCATTTGTCAACCCAAAGGGCATAACAAAAAACTCATAAGGCCCATATCAGGTCCGGAATGCTATCTTTGGCACGTACTCCTCTCGTACCAGTGATTAATAATAGCCCGACTTCAGATCGATCTTTGAGAAAACACAAGCTCCTCGTAACTAGTCGAACAAGTGATCTATGCATGGAAACGGGTACTAGTTTCGGATGGTAACTCCATTCAATTGTTTGTAGTCAATGCACATATTCATGGAGCCATCCTTCTTTTTCACAAAAAGCACGTGCGCACCACAGGGGGAGATACTAGGTCTAATGAATCCCTTCTCTAGTAATTCATTCTATTGGGCCTTTAGCTCTTTTTGTTCCACTGGAGCCATCCTGTAAGGTGCCCTGGAAATCGTAGTTGATCTAGGGAACAACTCGATTGTGAACTCTTCGCCTCTATGTGGGGGTTACGTAGGTAGCTCATCGGGGAATACATCTGGGTATTCGCAAGGTACCAGTATCTCCTGTACATTACCCTTAAAGACTTTAACTTCCACCACGCTTGCCAAGTAGTCTTCTTCTGTCTGGGCTCGCCTCCCATAGAAGAGGATCTCTGCCTCGCCTGGTAGTTGGAATTGCACCATCATCAAGTGACAATCGGTGGTGGCATAGTGAGTGGACAGCCAATCCATGCCCAAGCTATCATCAAAGTCTATGATCCTCATAGGGATCAGATCAGCCAACAACTGATGATCCTTTACCCTTAGATCATACCACTTATACATTATCTTTATAATCAACTGAGGATACAATCATTGGTTTAACTAGTTGTGTAGCATATATATGTGTAGGCATTATGAAGGCAGTTGCTATGTAGGAGTGGGTAGAACCGGGATCAATCAACATACATGCATCAGTGTCAAAGATCTGCATCATACCTGAAATGACATCTGGGGTGTTCACAGCCTCCTACTATATCATCGCTAAAGCTTGCTAAAGCTTGTGGCCTCATCTAAAACTGACCTCCTCGGCCACATCAGCCTCCTCGAGATCTCCACCCGGAAGATCTTCCTCAGCAGCCTCCAGTAATGCGGACGATGGATGCCCCCAGGCCCTGCTGTGGGTACTGGTTAGCTGCAGCACTAACCTGTGGGACTGTCTCACTCTCCTATAATAGTAAGGGACACTCGTTCCTATAGTGTCCTGCCTGCTGGCAATAATAGCAGACACCTGCTCCAACACTTGTCCTGAACTCACCAGAATGGTATCTATAAAAAGTCTGACATTGAGTCTTCTTCTAAAACAAGCTTTGTCCCTGTCTTCCTGAAGAGGAGCCACCACTGGTGTTGTTGTTGCTTTTCTTGTTGTGTTTGGAGCTTCTACCCATCTGGAACCTAGGCACGTTTCTTTTCTTAGATTTCTTCAGGTGTTGTTTCTGTCTTTCAATGCTCATCTCAACCTTGAGTGCACCCTCAACTATCTCAGTGAAATCCTCGAACCCTAATTGATGCGCTAAATCCGCAAGTATATGGGTCGAATCAAGTAATAAAGTGGACTAATGTCGGGTTGTCGATCCTCAGGGAGAAAGGAAGTACTAGTAGTGGTTATTCATCTATTATCTAGTCGATCAAGATTGGTTGGTGGTGACTAAACCTAAATTCTAAAATTAACAATACGAAGTGACAAGCAAATTGATATTGAAGACAATCAATTGGTGAAGGGGATACTTGGGTTATTGAATCCCCCTTGGATTTTCTTAGAGATGGATAGTGCTAACTATGCTAATTCTTGGTGAATCATTGGCCAAAGGTTCCTAATGTGCTTTCATCCCCTCGCTTGAGGGTGATTACTAAACCTAGTGCCCTTACTGATTATGTTCTAGGGAACCTATCTCTTGGAAGATCTATGGGAATAAGACATCTAAAGGATTAGCTCTCCTTAGTACCCGGGCTCTCGATGTACTCATAGCCCTTTCTATTGGAGATTGTCTACACATGGGGAGGTGCTCACATCTTCCCCCATATGGACTATAGAAACCTCTCCGGGCTCTCGCAACGTAGAGGGGTTAATACTACCATACATAACATCCAATAAACCATAATGAATTCAACTAAGCAATTAACATAGAAAAAAGCAATATCAATTAAACAGCACCCAAGAGTTCATCAACACCCAAGTATCAAGAAATTAGCTCTCTATCAATGGAGAGCAACAATCCATGCTATTAGGAAAAGAAATCATAAAGTTCATGAGGAAAAACCCTAATCGTGCTCCGTTGGTGGATTCCTTGTTGCTCCTCTTGCCCCTTCTTCTCCTTCTTGAGCTTTTGAATGGGAAGAACTCTTCCAATCCGCTCCACTTTGGTGGTGGAGAAGATAGTGAAAACTCTCCCCCAAGACTTGGTTCCTTGCTCCAAGATGCCCCAAAACCCTAACTAAGCCTTGTATTTATACCCACACTAAGGTTTTAGGTGTATTTCTCGATTTTACCCTTTGTTCGATCAAAACTCAACTGCAGACGTATGACATATGACCCAGTATATGGACTCCCGTACGCGGTCATATGTCTCCCAGGGGTTCATATACGGGGTCCTGTCAGTCCGTTTAGGGGTCCGTACAGCTGGGGAAGTTGGATCTGAATTCTCCAAGTCCATACGGGTCCATATGGGACTCCGTATGGGCTGGTTCTCTTGCTCTGTTTCCCTTGTTTTGGCCCGTATTTTATTGAAAACACTTCCCTTCTCTTGGAACCTCTATTTTCGGCCCTGTTTACAGAAACAAAGCCATTTTGAGTACAAGCGGGCCAATACTCCAAAACTTATAGTAATATGCATGAATTTTATATATAAATGATGCTCATTTGAACACTTATCACATATCTCCACACTTAAAGGTTTGCTTGTCCTCAAGCATTGAAAAGAAATTAATAAAAGAAGATAAGTGTTCAACCTTGGGCTCTACACACTATACATGAATTCTTGTCCAAGTGGACCACCTCATTATGTTTTCCTATCTCCACACCAGGGCTTAGATTGATCCTGTAACTTTTTCGATAAAGTCTTAGACAAAGCTTGTTTACTCCAAATGCCATGTTCTAATGTCTTAACAAGGCAATCATGCCCTCAATAGACTCTATAAAGTTCTTGAGGCCCTAAGGTCAAAAGGTTTACTTCCATATTAGATGAACGATGGACATGTACAAAAATAATACTTTTTTTTTTTTGAATTGGGTAGGGTATCTATGTTAGATCCGACTTTCCCGTACTAGAGATCAAGGTAGAGTGTAATTCCTCCTTTTTGCAGAGGACCCATGCTGATTAGGCACCCTAACCCTTAGCTACTCAGGTGGTTACAACTTTACCTGTAGATGTTCATGCTAAGTAGTGATTTTTCGAAATGGAGAACACTCTGGTTAGGAGCTAGAACTCCAAACTAGTTCATCACCATAAGCAGCCGAACACTGTGTTTCTTAACTTACACTATGTGCTAAACTATTTTATTTTCATTATACTTGTCCACTATGTATATTATAAGGGGTTAACATATTTAAACTAGTACCACAAAATTTCTTGAAGTCATTGAAAACAATGCTTATCTTGTCAAGTCAAAAGAACATGGCAATGGGTTATCTATTATCCTTACAATCATAATTGTCACAAGGATGGTCTCTATATGCCCATGGTGTTTCAATTGGAACATTTCAAACCACAGATGGTGTAATAGAAAAAATTCATGTCACATTTATCTATCCACAAGGTTATCATGCATATCAAACATAGTGAACAAAAATATATGCAATGAATGATCTTAATAGCTACCTATCTCCACACTTAAAGATTTGCAATAACCCTAAGAATAGATAGGTAGCCACCCATCCCCACCCTAAAGTTCTGTATTGTCCTTAATGCAAGAAAATCAAATTAAGCGCATGTAATTAGTGAAGAAAGGTGAACAATACTCCCCTAAATGTAGCTGCCAAGAATGGTTAGTGGGAGTGGAGGAGTGCTTTGCTCATCGAGGATTTTGGATCCAAAGTTGAATTCTGCCAAAATAGAGAAGGCATCAACTCTAATAAAATGCAAAACAAGATAATCAACATAACGAAAATAAGAGGTAAAATAGCAAGCCAATGCCCTTGCTCAGTGTACCACGATGCACGAAAGTAAGGAAATAAAAAGTTCAAATAACACAGATCCAACTAAAGAAAAATAAAATATGAAAGTGGTGTCTCAAATATCCCGTGCAGGCTCATCATCGGCTGGTGCTGAAGGCGAAGGTTGTGCAAAGGAGGCATGTCCACGAATGTACAGCGAGAGCTCGGTAAACTGATCCCCCAGACGTCGCTGCTCCGCTAGAATGGTGTCTTGGACAGCACGGATCTCTGTATTCTATTCCTCTAGCCTCGTGTATCGGCTTTTGGAAGCAGAGGGACCACTGGATGTGGAGGGTAGTTGTGTAACAGGCTCGGCCGCGTCGGAGTTGTCAGAACTGGATCCCTCCTCATCTGAATTGTCCGAGAGATGGCCGATAAGTGTGTAGCCCCCGCCAGCTTGCCGCACAAGCCTGATCTGAGCAAGGAGCGTCATATCAAGCGGGGAGACTAGCTGCTAGTGCTGTTCTCTCTCCAGATCCGTCTCGAGACCCATGCCAATGATCAGACATGTGATGTAGGGTCCGGCATGGATGTCGGTGAGTTTGATGCTCTACCCCTGATGGGCCAGATAGTCGGCGAGCACATACCCCAAGTGGATCGGGACTAGCTCAATATTACTGTAGGGAAACAGGCGGTCGGTGACAATGACTACCTCGCAATTGTCCCTGCGACCGGCGATAGTGCGACTGATGAGTGTGTGAATGTGGCGGTGCACAGGATCTATCCTAAGGGACACCTTGTTGTTGTCATGACGCCGACCTAACTGCACTCAGAAGCTCGCGGAGGAGATGGTACGTTCGGGGAATGAGGTAAGTAGCTCGTTGTACTCTCGTGTGTACGTATACTCGCGATCGTACAACCCCATGTATAATGCAAACTGAGTATAGCTCATAGCCTTCTACCTCCCGAAGAGCTGAAATGTAATGGTTGTGCGGCTCTGCTCTCACACTGCACTCCTGTCGGCCTCAAAGGTGCTCAGTACCTCCAGAGTCGGGCCGCGGAACACCTCGTGGCTGAGGGAGAAAATCCTGTCCCAGCCGCCAAACGAAATCATCTCCCGGACTCGATCGGCGATACCAAGCTGAGTAAGGGCTCCCCAGTCTATGGTACAGGTCTGGCAGAATCGGCGAGAGGAGAGACGGGTGTGTCGAATACGGTGTGTCTTGTCTGTGAAGTGCGGCCAGGGTGATGATGATTCAGGCTCCTTTCGGTGCTTCCTCGTCGCTATTAGCTACCTCGGCATCTATGCAGCTAAGTAAGGGATGTCAATGTTAATGAAACTTACAGGGCATAGCAAAATTTTGCAAGAAAAGGCCCTAAACTGCCCCTATACAGGGTAGTATACGGACTGTCAGAAGACCGTATATGGGGGACAGGCCCCTATACGAGTCCGTATGGGACCCCGTATGGGGGTCCGTATGGACCTGGCCGCGGGCGCGCCGACGGGCGCGACCGTTCTTGGCCCCATATTTACATTTTTAGCATCCAAAACATCCTCAAAACATACAACTATCATTCAATAGAAGCATCATAGCAAAAATAGCACAAAATTTCATCTATTCAAAACATTCCTCATTCGAAATCGATTTGATGGCGTAGATGTGCGGTGTACAACGCCATATCTCTTGAGTATCTTAGCGAACTGGGTATTGTAAAAATGTGTCCCCCGGTCACTTATTATGGCTCTATGTGTTCCAAACCGAGAAAATAATTTCTTCAGGAATTTAACCACCCCTCTTGCATCATTAGTGGGCATAGCTTGTGCTTCAACCCATTTGGAGACGTAGTCAACTGCCACTAAAATGAATCTATTGCCACGAGAATTTGGGAATGGTCCCATGAAATCTATTCCCCACACGTCAAATACCTCACATACTTGAATTGAACTTTGCGCCATTTCATCGTGTTGTGATATATTCGCAGATCGCTGACAGTTATCACAAGATTGAGCGTATTTCAGCGCATCTTGGAAAAGCGTTGGCCAATAAAAACCCGAATCTAGGACATTTCGAGCTGATTTATTTGCACTGTAATGTCCCCCCCGTGGGTCCTGCGTGACAATGCTCTAAAATCTGCAATCCTTCCTCTCTTGAGACACATCTCCTTACTACTTGATCTGCACAAACTCGGAATAGATACGGATCATCCTATGTATAGTATTTCAACTCCGCAAAGAACTTCCTTTTTTGTGAATAATCATAGGAAATAGGGAGGATTCCAACCACAAGGTAGTTAGCAATATCGGCAAACCAAGGTTTTCCTGCGCTTCATCGGCAGTATTCAACTCTTCCGGGATTACTTGAAGAATGCACAGGTGTTCATCTGGAAAGTTGTCATTAATGTCTTCCTCGTTCAAACGTTCTCCTTCAGGATTCTCCAACCGAGATAGATGGTCGGCTGGTAAGTTTTCAGCACCCTTCTTGTCTTTAATTTCTAAGTCAAACACTTGGAAGAGGAGTATCCAGCGAATCAACCTCGGTTTAGCATCCGGTTTGGCTAGTAGGTAGCGTAATACCTAATGATCAGTGTAGACCACCATTTTAGACAATATCAGATAGGGATGAAATTTGTCAAAGGCGAAGACTATTGCAAGAAATTCTTTTTTAGAGGTGGTGTAGTTTGCTTGAGCATCTATCAAAGTCTTGCTAGCATAATAAATTGGTTGGAAATGTTTATTCTTCCGCTGTCCCAAAACTGCACCCACATCATGATCACTTGCATCACACATAAGCTCGAAAGGTAGCTCCAAATCTGGAACTGTCATGATTGGTGCTTGTACAAGTTTGTCCTTCAATGTATTAAAAGCATTCAAACATTCTTTGTTGAACTCGAATGGGGCATCCTTTTCCAACAACTTGGTAAGAGGTTTAGCTATTTTGGAGAAATCCCTAATGAATCGTCCATAGAACCCGACGTGTCCCAAAAAGCTCCGAATGGCCTTTACAAAATTTGGTGGTGGTAGTTTTTCAATAGTATCGACCTTCGCTTTATCCACCTCAATCGCTTTGTTTGAGATCTTATGCCCCAATACAATTCCATCTTGAACCATGAAGTGACACTTTTCCCAACTCAGAACCAAGTTGGTTTCATCGTATCTTCCCAACACTTTGTCCAGGTTCTTAAGATACTGATCGAATGAGTCCCCAAAAACTGAAAAGTCATCCATAAATACCTCCATGATATCCTCCACAAAATCTTAAAAAATGGCTAACATGCATCTCTGAAAGGTGGCTAGGGCATTACAAAGCCCAAAGGGCATACGACGGTAAGCAAACGTACCGTATGGGCAGGTGAACGTAGTCTTCTCTTGGTCCTCCGAGGCGATGGAAATTTGAAAGTATCCCGAAAAACCATCAAGGAAACATTAGTGCGAGTGTCCGGCAAGCCTTACCAACATTTGATCCGTGAACAGTAGTGGAAAGTGGTCCTTCCTTGTAGCATCGTTCAGTTTCCTATAGTCAATGCATACCCTCCATCCGGTAACGGTTCTTGTGGGAATTAGTTCATTCTTGTCATTCGTTACCACGGTCATTCCTCCTTTCTTTGGGACTACTTGTACTGGACTAACCCATGCACTGTCTGAAATAGGGTAGATAATCCCGGTATCTAGAAGTTTGATGACATCTGCTTTTACAACCTCTTGCATATTCGGATTCAGTCTCCTTTGGTGTTGCACTTATAGTCGGTGATTGTCTTCCATCAGGATTTTGTGGGTGCAAAAGGATGGATTAATACCCTTGATGTCTGAAACTTTCCATGCAATAGCTCTCTTATGTCTATTGAGCACCTGTAACAATTTCCCTTTCTGTGAGCTAGCTAAACCTGAAACAGTTATGACTGGGAGCTGTGAACCCTCATCCAAGAATGCATATTCAAGGTGATCGGGGAGTTCTTTCAATTCAAGCTTCGGGGGTTCTTCTATTGAAGGCTTCAACTTATCCATGCTCTCACTTTTTACTTGAAGAACTTGATGATCTTCCCGTTGTTGATGTTCAACAAATGCACCTGGGCTTGATAAGGTAGTTTTTTCCTCATATGTTGTGGTGTCAAATTGAGTAAAGTCAACTTCACTTGGATGATCGGAGCAGTGGTATTGCATTTCATCACAAACCCTTTCTGGAGATACATCCCTTGACATATAAATACACTCTTCACCTCCAAAAAACAAATCTTGTTGCGAATCTCTCAACTGATCTGCTAGCTCTTCCACAATCCACTGCTCAAGTAGGTCTAATTTGCGTAACATTATGTCCTTGAGATTTGCCATGTGATCCCTTTCACAAAAGGTTGTGAGAAAAATTAGTATTCAAGAGATCAAACAATTATTAAAACAAAGTAAAAACTGAAAATAAATGACTGAATTAATAAACTCCTAGCCTTCCTAGTAGTCCTAAATTTCCCCGGCAATGGCGCCAAAAACTTGATGCGCTAAATCCGCAAGTATACGAGTCGAATCAAGTAATAAAGTGGACTAATGTCGGGTTGTCGATCCTCAGGGAGAAAGGAAGTACTAGTAGTGGTTATTCATCTATTATCTAGTCGATCAAGACCGGTTGGTGGTGACTAAACCTAAATTCTAAAATTAACAATACAAAGTGACAAGCAAATTGACATTGAAGACAATCAATTGGTGAAGGGGATACTTGGGTTATTGAATCCCCCTTGGATTTTCTTAGAGATGGATAGTGCTAACTATGCTAATTCTTGGTGAATCATTGGCCAAAGGTTCCTAATGTGCTTTCATCCCCTCGCTTGAGGGTGATTACTAATCCTAGTGCCCTTACTGATTATGTTCTAGGGAACCTATCTCTTGGAAGAGCTATGGGAATAAGACATCTAAAGGATTAGCTCTCCTTAGTACCCGGGCTCTCGATGCACTCATAGCCCTTGCTATTGGAGATTGTCTACACATGGGGAGGCGCTCGCATCTTCCCCCATATGGACTATAGAAACCTCTTCGGGCTCTCGCAACGTAGAGGGGTTAATACTACCATACATAACATCCAATAAACCATAATGAATTCAACCAAGCAATTAACATAGAAAAAAACAATATCAATTAAACATCACCCAAGTGTTCATCAACACCCAAGTATCAATAAATTAGCTCTCCATCAATGGAGAGCAACAATCCATGCTATTAGGAAAAGAAATCATAAAGTTCATGAGGAAAAACCCTACTCGTGCAACGTTGCTGGATTCCTTGCTGCTCCTCTTGCCCCTTCTACTCCTTCTTGAGCTTTTGAATGGGAAGAACTCCTCCAATCCTCTCCTCCTTTGTGGGGGAGAAGATGGTGAAAACTCTCCCCCAAGACTTGGTTCCTCCTCCAAGATGCCCCAAAACCGTAACTAAGCTTTGTATTTATACCCCACACTAAGGTTTTGGGTGTATTTCCCGATTTTACCCTTGGTTCCATCAAAATGCAGCTGCAGACTTACGACATATGACCTAGTATACAGACTCCCATACTGGGTCGTATGTCTCCCAGGGGTTCGTATACGGGGTCCTGTCAGTCCGTTTAGGTTCGTACAGCTGGGGAAGTTGGATCTGAATTCTCCAAGTCCATACATATCCGTATGGGACTTCGTATGGGCTGGTTCTCTTGTTTTGGCCCGTATTTTCTTGAAAACACTTCCCTTCTCATACTCATCAGCTATCGAAGAAGCTGCATATCTTCCCAGATCTGTGAACTTAGCCTCATACTCGGCCACAGAAAGGTTTTCCTGTACCAGATACATGAACTCATGTCATTTCTCGTCTTTGTATACCCGAGACATGAATTTCTGTTCGAAAGCTTTTCGGAACTCGCTCCAAGTAATATGTAACACCCTTATCCCTTTCAGGACCCAGGTGTCACACCAGCCAGGTCTAGGGAATGAACCCTAAACCTAAGGTTGTAAACTGCTAATTTACTAAAGAAATTAATAACATGCGGAAGGTAAATAAGCAAACATATTATAACATAATCCTCAAACGCCAGATATTGTTTAATACATAACCAAATGATAATATTGTCTCAACCTTAAAGTCTCACAACACTCATAAATAAAATAACTGGACTTCTAGACAACGGAGTCAGAGCCAGCTACAGTACATCTCCACTAACTCGTGGTCATACGACCCTCTATATGTCTCCTGTCTAACGTCCTGTAAACATAGTATCAAGAAGAGGGGCTGAGCTACTGGAGCTCAGTGAGCGGGAAGAAATCTGTCGGGTGTAACTGTACCCGTATAATAAGTAAAACTGTAAAGGAAATCTGACGTATAAAAACATGAATAGAAAAACTAAATTAAAATACTGAAAACTAAACTGAATGCTGAGTAAGTAAATGTTGATCAATGAATTCTCTTTAAATGCATATCTGAGTTTTTGTTTCTCTGTCTTGTGAATTAAATATGAAACCGACATTCACCTTGGGTAATCTATACCTGTGCCTCTCTCTCTCTGAGATGAGCTCTATCTCTAGAAGGCGAGGAATGCGGCATCATCTAATACATAAGACTAATTCTCTGACTACACATCTACTTCAATTCTGTATGGCCAGCAACCAACAATTATATCTAATACAAGTGGTCGACAATATATACGTACACTAAGCATCCGAAGGGATGGAAAGGGGGTTTTGATTTCAATAAATGGAAGTGTTTTTAAAACAGATAGTTCGGACATAAAACATAATTTAAAACACCCCTCTCCTAATTCAGTGTCGTACTCTCTGGCTCTACACGAGCCTCCACTGGTCTATACAAGTATTTCGATAGAATGTAGTTTATCTGTATCTATAACTGTTTTTCTTTTCTGATACTGAATACTAAGCATGAATCTAGTTTATAAAACTCGTGAAACTTCCATAAAACTCCTAGTTCATGCTTTTCAAAACTGAAATCTGTATCGTATAAAAATACGGTAAAACACAAGAACTGTACAAGTAGATTCCCCTCACCTGAGTCTGGGTCGAGTTTAAATCTGACTCGGTCCTTCGGCGGCGGCGGACATGCCCTTGCCCTTACCTGATAGTTGAAATAAGAACTATATAAATTCGGAGCCCGTATTCCTGATTCATACTCCAATTAAGACTAAATAGAGTACGTTAAAAATACGAGATTTCTCTTTTAGGTATCTATACTTAACTTCATCATTAACTTATCTTAGAACTACATCATGCTTTTATTAAGTCAATTACTTGCTAATTAATGCATGATAAATCTAAGTATATCGGCAAAAATTTTGGCGGCACCTCCTCTAATTGTAGGGCTCCGAAATTCTACAAATATTCACAACATAATAACTCAACAAGGCATGCACATCTATACACATCAACACTTAGCTCATGGCATCAATTCTACCACCAATTAATCAATTAATCTCATAACTCACAGCCCCTATGTATTAATTAAAACCCATACCCTTAATCCCTTCTCCTCATCAATAAACCATCAATAAACCATGCAATTACTCCAAAAATCCATTTGTCGATCTTGTGAGACCTATGCAGTCGCGTGGGGAAGCAGCTGCGATTCTTGGCGTGTGGCGGCAAGGTGAGCCGTGGTGGTGGCCGTGGTTTGTGCGCTGCCTGAGCTTCGCCGGAAAGACGCTTAGGCGGAAGCGCCAACCGAGGGGATGGCACCGGTAGCGACGCCGAGGCGACGCGTCTGTCCGCTCCTACTGGCCGGCGTGTGCTAGTCGCGCCGCCAGCTGACTAGGGCGGAGGCCGCCGTGGAGGCTGGAGGGGCCAGAAGGTGAAGGGTGGCGGTGTTGTCGGGTTGCTCGCCGGCGTGAGCTAGGGCACGAGAAATCGAAGAAAATGGAGAAGGGCGCCTGAGGTTGATCGTGAGAGAGAGAGATAAAAATATTCTCTCTCTCCTCACTTGTCATATATATAAACTCATAATGATCTTTACTATTCCCATATGATGATCTATTATTTAATTAACTTATTAAAATAACTTATCTATTAAAAAGTACTCGATTAAATAAAATTATCTTCCACTACAAGCCGAACAACTTTTCGTCGATCCTATCTTCTTACTGTGCCGTCATGAGGGCGACTAATGATATTCTCTGGTCTGTCTCTATCTCACACCAGATATGGGAATCCCGAGTCAGACGACCCCAGTGACACAGGCTGACTGTAGCATCACGGGTCGTCTCTTCTCCCGACCCAGATCCGTGAATCTCGACTTTTGACTCGGCCAGATCTACTTTATCGGGACTCTAATTCTTGTCCTATATTCCTACTTAATTAATCTGAATTAATTAATATTTAATTAATTTTTGGTTTAATTAATCTAACTCGACTGCCTATATATATCCATCTCCAACTATTCTATATAACTCTGGCCTGGCCCAATAAGGCATCTCTCGGCCCTAAAGTTGCGAGAATGGATTTCGGTCCATTTTATTCTAATTTTCCTTAACTTCGAGGTTAATATTAATTAATCTTATTTAAGTTAATTAACCTCGTTTAAAATTTCAAAAATTTACTGAATTTTACTTAGGAAATTTTTGGGAAGTTATATAATAGCTACCTGACTTGTCTGTTGCTACATAATGATTAACAACAGTATAAAGCTCACTGTCCTAGCAACAGTGTGACAGTAGTCACTTTTTCCTCTTCTGGGCACCTCATTGCCTAGAAGACTAGTTCCAGGTGTGTGACCCAGGCTTCTGCCTTAGCTGGGTCATGAGTGCCAGTGAACTTTGTTACTCCCATCTGCCGCGCCTTGGTGACATAATCTTGTCCCTAGAAAATGGACTGCTAGTAATTCAGGAAGCCCTGAAGTGTCTGCGTCATTTGCTCCAGAGTCTCCTGCATACGAGAGTTGTGTCCTTGTCCATAATGAACATGGGAAGCCTCACCATCCTCTTCTTCTGGCTTGGGGGCATCCACATGAGGTTCCTCGACGGGTTCCTCACGTGGCACCCGAGGTGGTCTTTCGCGTCCTCTCTTTGTTGGCATTCTGAAAAAAGGGAATTGTCAGTATAAGTTCTTAGCACTTCTAGCAATTATCAACATTTACAACCCTAAGGCTCTGAACTTTCTAGAACTACCTCGGACTAACCGTTTCTGATACCACTAAATGTAACACCAATCTCCAATAGGGGACAAGTATCACACCAGCCAGGATAGGGGCAGGCCCTGAGCTATTTGACATAATAGACATATTTCAAAAAATTAAAAGGAGTTCCACACTCTCCTAAACATTAACATAATAAAAATCCAAATATAGGTGGTCAGAGCCACTACTAGTACTCATTACTCTAGCAAGCCGACACAGGTCCCTACATGGACTTCTATCCGTATCTTGCATAGAAAAACATGTGAAAGGTGCTTCAGTTACTTGAGCTTAGTGAATAGGAACAATATTGCCAGGTAAAACTATACCTGTACGTTGATAATAAAGCAACAATCTCCAAAATATAAACTATGTATATAAGAAAATCTGAAGATAAATGCTACACAAATAACATGCTAGTCAATGCATTTTCTTCAATATGATAAAAACATACCAATATGCATAAAATCTCAAGCAAAAATATATGCATACTTATCTCAATCATTCAATCCATGGTACTGTGAATGATTCGCATAACCTCCACGGTTCGACTACGCGATGCCGTGAGGTGGGAAATAAGGAATCATGTCATAACCTGACTAATATCAATACTATCTACAACCATACCTCAATACCTGTTGAACTAGTGTGTACTCAGGAGGAACCCTCACAGTTCGACTACGTGCTGCCGTCGGGGAAATCATCCCTGCCCTCACGGTTCGACTAAATGCGTTGCCGTTAGGGCAATAATATATACATATACTAGATACCCTAAGGGTATGTAAAGTGGGTTTTATTTTCTTGACAACGGTAGGTTTTTAAACAGATAGTTCGAACTAAAAATCAGAGTTTACAAATCACTCCTTCCCTATCTAGTACCGTACTCTCTGGCTCTAACACGGAGCCACCACTGGCGGAGGCAAGTACCAAAAGTACTGTGCAGTGAATCGATACATTTAAATATTTCTCTTGTTTGACTCATAAATGTTTCAATCATCTTCGAATGTGTTTTTCAAATCTCATTTCCAAAACCGGAATTCTTTCAATGAGCAAAAATATTATTTTTTTTTCAAAACTCTAGGCATTTCATTAAAGATAACAACACTCATGCCTATCGATAAAATGATCAAGTACGAAGAAATCTTAGTAAAAACACAAGGAATATGCAGTTATGTCCCCTCACATGAGTCTAGTAAGTTTCTAAGGTTGGCTCGATCCTTCGGTAGCTCCAGCCTTACCTTTACCTTTTCCTAATAATCGAATTAGGAATAATTAGGCATTAAGCTAAATCTAGGCATCACTTTACTTGATATGAATTCCATATCTTCCAAGTAGATAACAAATACGAAGTTATGTTTTAGCTAGAATAAATTTATCCAATTTAATTACCATATCTTCTATACATATTAGAAGAGGTAATAATCTTCATGCTAAACATAAATTGGAGGCCTCTATCATGCTTTTTACAATAATTAAATGCCATATATATCATGGAGAATTAAGAATGTAATCTCAAAGCTTGTATTTGATAGGGGAATATCCCACTTGGGATTAGGAATAACTTTTGAAAAGTTTTGAATTTTTTTTTTTTTGGGGGGGGGGGGGGGGGGGGGGTTTTAAAGTAAAGGTATTAATGATAAGACAGTTATGTGGCTTCCATGCATTGGTGGGTTGGTCATTATTATATTCTTAAACTTAAATTAAAGTTTTTGACTGGAAAAATTTTTATTGGGAAATGTGTTGGGGATATCCCCAAGTGGGATATCCCCCTATCAAACACAAGCAAAGAAAAGTTGGGCAGCATCTCCTCTATTTCTAGGGCCCCAAGATTATACAAACATTCACATTTAAAAACTAATCTTATTCGTACAAGGAGGTTAACCCTCTGTCTAAGCATACAAGCTATATCAACTCCAATCCCTTACTCAACCCTTTCAGGGAGTTATGGGTTTCAATTGAATTATCCAACACTCAATAAAGTCTTTATAAACTCAATTCTCACAGCATTGGTTCCAAACTAGCCGAAGAAGAAAGATGGGAGGAGTGGGGGTGTGGCTGCAAGCCTTCGTAGGAGGTGTGCATGTTGTTCATCGGAGCTGGGGTCTCTCCGGGCCGAGGGAGAAGGCGTTGGTCGTGCACAGCATGAGACTCTGCCGCAACCGAGGATAAAAGGGGGCAGCCGGAAGGGAGGCGCAGACTGTAGGGGCACGGCCTCCCTTGACCACGACGGAACTCATCGGAGAAGAGCGGGGTAGCAACCCACGTGAGCGACAACGGAGGGAAACGATACCGCAGAGAGCTCGGCCTGGCCGAGTGCAAGCGCAGGTCGCACGCAGGAAGGAGGGTGAGGGGCTCCTCGGCCTAGTGGTCATCGTCACCGGGGTGCAGCATCAAATCGCCCATGTCGCCGGTGCTTACGAAAAGAAATGGGAGGATGAGAGGGGATGACATTGCTCATGTGGAGAAACGGAGAAAAGAGGGGTTCCTTCTCCTTATTTATAAGTTCGGGATCAGAAGAAGTTCACAGGATTGATGTGGTTTTACGAGATGCTTGAGCGCTCACGAGCAAGGAGGCCGACATGATCCACTGTTCACGCCGACTCCTCACTCGAGCATAGGAGAAGTCATTGTCTCCTTCGTGAGAATGAATAAAGAAAGGAGCGGCTTTGTTGTCGTTTGATTATCAGTGGAATCCTAGGTCTCAATCAACCGCTTGAGTTTGGTTAGATCAAACCAAGGCTTTTAATTAAATTCTAAACTCCAAATAAACTTATGACTTGAGAGTGTAGTTTATTGATTTCTATTAATAATCATTATCAATTAACCCCTCAATTATGTTAAGGTTATGAACCAGGAAAGCGGCACGACCCATTAAAGGCCTTCATCAAACTCAAATATATGGGGATCAAATTGAAACCCATTTCACAACTAGTTTCCGTTTATAACCTTAATCCAAGGTTTAATTAGTTCCGATTCTCCATTAGGGTCTAATAAACGACAATCAAATATTCTTTGATCAAATGATGTTTATATAGAATAAAAAAATCAGCGGCGTTACATTACTTCTCTCAAAACTCTTCCAAAATTAATGAGATGCATTTGATTATAAATATTATTTTTTATGAATAAAAAATTTTGTCTTTTAAAGTTTTAAAGTATTAAAAGAATATTCGGATTATTCTTTTACCTGAATGATATTTTATAAATGTTTAAACTTTAAAGTATAAGTCAAAAGTTATGAAATATATTTATTAAAACCATTATCTGAAATATGGTCGTGATTAGAAAGTGATATAGGAAACCACCCAAAAAATATAGGAAATAATAAGCATAGTAAAATGTCAAAATTTTAAAATCCGAAATTTTTGATAAATTTCAAATTTCTCAAATGAATTATCTATTTTTTATTATGTTTTATAAGAACATAATAAATAATTTAAAATCCAAACCTTTCCGATTACAAACTAACAGGAAACATTTTGAAAACCATTAAAAAGATATTGTCGTAATAAAAACGTGATACAGAAAACCACCCAAAAATATAGGAAAGAATAAGCAAATTAAAATGTTAAAATTTTAAATTCCAAATTGTTTGAGAAATTTCAAATTCCCCAAACGAATTTTAAAATTCAAAATATCTTAGAAATTTCAAATGCCCAAAAAGAATTATCTATTTTTTTAATGATTTTTTATAAACCACACAAAAATATAAGAAAGAATGATTAAAATTTAAAATCCAAAATTTCTGAGAAATTTCATATAGTGAGAAATTAAATAAAATAGGGCAAAACGTTATACGATTACAAATTAACTAGAGGGGATATCAACAAAAAAATCTTGGAAATCATTATCTATATAGTGATAATTTAAAGACAAGGAGGAAAAACATTGTCTTTACCTTTCCTTTTCTCATATCATCGTTTCAATGGATAAAACGATTACAAATTAACTGGAGGAGATATCTGCAAAATAACTTGAAAATGATTATGTGAGAATTTAAAGAAAATGGGGAAAAACATTATCTATACTTTTACTTTTTCTCATATCATCAATGGATGAAACGATTATAAATGAATTGAAACAAACAATATTTCGCAAACACATCATGGTGTATGATAAGAGAACGTCGTATAGGAAACAACCAGAAAATACAGGAGAGAATACATATTAAAATTGTAAAATTTTAAAGTCCAAAATTCTGAGAAATCTTAAATACCCTAATTGATTATCACTTTTTTTAATTTTTTAAAAAACAAAAAAACTTATATAATCGTTTCTTTCCGCTTGGAAATATTGATAGATTATATGAAATTTAAAATTATGAGAAATTTTCATAATTTTTTTTAAATCTAAATTAGTAAAATAATGATTATCTCCAATTATAAAATTTTAAATTTCATATGCATCCTTTTAAAGTAAGTAATTATTTCTAAATACATATTATATATGATAGGGTTGAGATTATCAAGGAGTCGCCCAAACAATCAACTACATGGGGACATCGCAACAGACCTCCCAAAGCCCCTCACCACCCAAGGTGCCTAGCTCCTCCCTACTAAAGTGCCGAGGTCCTCTATACTAAAGTGCCGAGCTCCTCCCCATTTCGGAAAACACCCCAAATTCCGAGGTCCTCCCCGAGTACCTCATCACCCTTCGCCAGAGCGACCTCCTGCAGCCTCTCACCTGGGAGTCTCTTCCAGAATCTTCTAGAAGCCCAGTCAGTTAGTTAGTTGGGAAATCAGTTGAACGGTTACAAATTAGTTAGACCGTTGCATTGCCAGCTTGGAATCTAGAAGCATCTAGAAAGATGCTGAGGTTGAGTGTTGAGCTGGCACCCACGTGCTCAAATTCAGTAACTTGCTCTCCAAGATTCACCCCAGTCTCAAGACCCTATAAATACCCCTGCTCCCTAGTTGAAGAGCAATTCATCTCTGATCCGACGAAGCCCTGCTGCTCTGGCGATTGGAGTCATCTCCTCCATTCTTTTCTCCTTCTCCTCTGCTTCCATTTCTTCTTTCTAGAGCTCATCAATAGAGTTCTGCCTTGTAATTTTGATAGAGATCTAGTGGATTTCACCTCTGGAGAGAGGATCGTAGTTTTTCCCCATTTTTGGGGTTTTCCACGTAAATCGCTAAGTGCTCTTTGTTTTTCGAGTTTTTCTCTTGGATTCTCCGATTCTTCTTCTTCCTATCTCAATACAAATTCAAAATGTTGTTTGAAATTGGGGCCAAATTTCGAACTAACATTTTTGGCGCCGTCTGTGGGAACGGGACAAGAAGCCATGCCGGCAACAAGGAGATCAAGGCAGAATCAAACTCCAGAACAGAGGATTCCAACTCCAGCAACATTCATGGCGGAATCCCATGGAGGCTCAAAGGGAGAAGAGAATGCTCTAAAAGAAGAGGAGAGTACCCCTCGAGAAGAGCTCCAAGATCAAAGAGAGAAGAGCTTCAATGAAATTATGCTTCTCTCTCTCCCTCTCCTTTTCACTCATATAGGGCTCAAAGGCCGAACCGAGCCCATGCTGACTTCTAAGGCCAAGGTCGACCAACTCCATGGAGGCTCAAAAAGAGGTTATCTTCAAAAAGAGCTTAACTCCATGGAGGATGAAAAAGAGGTCATCTCAAGAAGAGCTCAACCCCATGGAGACTCAAAAAGAGATCGTCTCCAAGAGGATTCAACTCTATGGAAACTCCAAGAGAGATCATCTCCAAGAGAGTTCAACTCCATGGAGGCCCCGAGAGAGATCATCTCCAAGAGGGTTCAACTCCATGGGGGCTCCAAGAGAGATCATCCCCAAGAGAGTTGAACTCCATAGAGGCCCCCAAGTGCGCACATCTTTAAAGGAGTTCAACTCCATGGAGGCTCTAAGAGTGATCATCTCCAAGAGAGTTCCTCTCTCAAAATTTTATTTAATGAAATGCTCCAAGAGAGCCTATATTTGCATAAACCCCTCATCTTGAGCTCTTTTATGCCGAGGTCAAGCTAACCCATACCGAGGCCGAACTTCCTCAGAGGTCTAAAGGCCATGGCCGAGCAGCTCTCCAGAGTAATGGCCGAACAGCTTCGCCGAGGAGCTACTCTTCTTTTATAGCCGCAGAGAAGCTTCCTTGTTGGATGAGCATGAAAGTCTTTATTGAAAGCCAAGTGAAAACTCACTTGATAAAATTCCTTATTAAAGGCCAAGTGAAATCTCACTTGCAAAAGTCCTTATTGAAGGACAAGTGAAATCTCACTTACTAAAGTCCTCCTATGGCCGAGTAGCTTGAGCTACTCTTCCATTACTTGCTTATGGCCGAGTAGCTTCGACTACTCTTCCACTACTCAACTCTTATGGCCGAGTAACTCCATGAGAGTGAAATCTTACTTGCAAAAGTCCTTATTGAAGGCCAAGTGAAATCTCACTTGCTAAAGTCCTCTTATGGTCGAGTAGCTTGAGCTACTCTTCCATTACTTGCTTATGGCCGAGTAGCTCCGACTACTCTTCCACTACTTAACTCTTATGGCTGAGTAACTCCATGAGAGTGAAATCTCACTTGTTAAAGTCCTTGATGTAGACCAAGTGAAATCGGAGAAGCTACTCTTCTTTCATGGCCACGGAGCTACTCTTCTCTTATGGCGGTGGCGCTACTCTTCTTTTATGGCCGAGAAGCTCCATAAGAGTGGAAACTCACTTGATAAAGTCCTTTTTAAAGGCCGAGTGGAATCTCACTCACTATAGTCCTTATTGAAGGCCAAGTGAAATCTCACTTGTTAAAGTCCTTGATGAAGACTGAGTGAAATCGGAGGAGTTACTCTTCTTTCATGGCCAAGGAGCTACTCTTCTCTTATGGCGAAGGACCTACTCTTCTTTCAAGTCCGAGAAGCTACTCTTCTCTTATAGTGGAGGAACTACTCTTCCATTATTATCACTTGCTAAAGTCCTTACTTAAGGAGGGACAAAGGCCGAGGACCTCCCATGAAAAACAGCGGAATTGCCGAGCAGCTCAGTTATTCTCTTATATGCTTAGCTCAACTGGTCCACTGACTCACGAAATTCGCTCGTCAGTCAAGCTCGCCGCAAGCATACTTGAGGGGGGACTGATAATAGGGTTGAGATTGTCAAGGAGTCGCCCAAACAATCAACTACATGGGGACATCGCAACAGACCTCCCAAAGCCCCTCACCACCCAAGGTGCCGAGCTCCTCCCTACTAAGGTGCCGAGGTCCTCTATACTAAAGTGCTGAGGTCCTCTATACTAAAGTGTCGAGCTCCTCCCCATTTCGGAAAACACCCCAAATTCCGAGGTCCTCCCCGAGTACCTCATCACCCTTTGCCATAGCGACCCTCCTCCTGCAGCCTCTCACCTGGGAGTCTCTTCCAGAATCTTCTAGAAGCCCAATCAGTTAGTCAGTTGGGAAATCAGTTGGACAGTTACAAATTAGTTAGACCATTGCATTGCCAGCTTGGAATCTAGAAGCATCTAGAAAGATGCTGAGCTGGATTTGCTGAGCTGGAGTGCTGAGCTGGCACCCACATGCTCAAATTCAGTAACTTGCTCTCCAAGCTTCAGCCCAGTCTCCATATCCTATAAATACCCCTGCTCCCTAGTTGAAGAGCAATTCATCTCTGATCCGGCGAAGCCCTGCTGCTCTGGCGACTGGAGTCATCTCCTCCATTCTTTTCTCCTTCTCCTCTTCTTCCATTTCTTCTTTCTAGAGCTCATCAATGGAGTTCTGCCTTGTAATTTTGATGGAGATCTAGTGGATTTCACCTCTGGAGAGAGGATCGTGGTTTTTTCCCATTTTTGGGGTTTTCCACGTAAATCGCTGAGTGCTCTTTGTTTTTCGAGTTTTTCTCTTGGATTCTCTGATTCTTCTTCTTCCCATCTCAATACAAATTCAAAATATTGTTTGAAATTGGGGCTTGATCCAAATTTCGAACCAACAATATATATATATATATATATATATATATATATATATATATATATATATATATATAGTCCCGATATTGTGCGGCCGGTCGGATCAGTGTGCAGATTCCGCCACAACTCATTTCGGCCTTTAGAGCATGTGTGAAGGATTTCCGACCATACGTATGAGAAGATCATTGAAAAATAAGCTAGTCTGTTAATTTTCATACAATTTGATGACCATTTGGTCCTCCCACTTAATGGTTGAAATTTTGAACCATTAAAATTTCACTAAAATAAGAACCGTTAAGTGGAAGGACCAAACGGTCACCAAATTGTATGAAAATTGAGAGGCTAGTCTATTTTTCGATGATCTTCTCATCCGTATGGTTGGAAATCCTTCAAACATACTCCAAGGACCAAAATGGGCGTCGGCCGCATCTGTACAGTGATTCTGCCGACCACACCTTATCACTGTTGTATATATATAGGGTGGTGTTATGCTCAGGCCGGCCGCACTTGCGGCCAGCCCAACTTGTGAGACAGTGGCCCGATTGTGTAGTCACAAGTCGGGCCGGCCCCAAATACAGCCGGCCTGATTGTAACACCACCCTATATATATATATATATATATATATATATATATATATATATATATATATATGTTAGTGCTAAAAGTGGTTTTACCTCGAGTTGAATTTGTTTTGAGATTGGGACTTAGAATAGTGAGGAGATTAAAGAGAGACCAGGCAAACAAGGAGAGAGCAACAACTTTAATGTGAAAAACCCTTAAATCGGGGAAAAACCACGAACTCTAGCAGTGAGAGCTGAATCTACTATTCATTCTTCATTACAATGGAGAAGAAGAAGTGAGAGAGAAGCTTAGGAGCTAGAGTCAATCGAGAAAGAGAAGAGGAGCTGGGCCTTCAAAGTGGCCGGGCTTCGCTGTAGGGAAAAAGCTTACTGTAGATGGGGGTCTCATCCTCTATTTATAGGCCGAAGCAAGCTTGTGACCTAAGTTTCCTTCAACTTGAGGCCCAAGTCTTCCTCGTCTTGCCACCCATGTTTGCCAGCTCACGTCCAGCTGTCAAACTAAAATAAATTTTTTTTTATTTTTTTATAAACATCAATTAATTAATTATATTTAATTTGAATATAAATATTTTAAATATTAATTATAAGAGTACTGAGATAAAAACCTATCTATATTAGTATTAAAATATTATTATATTTTATTTAATTTAAAAAAAAACATAACTAACCCTTATCTCCCTCACCGCCCCTCTCTCCTTGTTCTCTCTCTTAAAACCTTAAAATCCTCGATGCCTCCTCGTTCAGGCTCGACAAACCTCGTGGCGTGGTGACAATTTCTGTGATAACGATTCCGGCAGCTTGACGTGCTCTTGCTTTAGTGGTAATGCTCTTGATTTATCTTTTTGGTTGTTTTCCAAATGAGGGGAAAGACAGAAAGAGGGTAGGGTGACGACGAGGCCGAAGTCTGTGAACTGGGGTTGTGGCGAGAGTCGATGAGGATGTTCGAGGGCTTGGCGCTCGATGGATGACCGGAGGGGAGAGGGAGTGGAGGAAGGAAAGGGCGCTGGCAATAAGGGCGAGGTTGAGGCTGCGAGGCCAGGGAGGGAGAAGAAGGGGCCATGGAGGAAGTGATGGAGAGAGCCGGAGAGAATGAGCTCGATGACGGCGATGGAGGGGTTGGAGATGGTCAAGCCGAGGAGGTTGACGAGGAGGCGGGATCAAGGGAGGGAGGAGAGGATGGAGATCTCGTTGAGGTTGAGGGAGGAGGAGGAATGGGAGGGAGATGATGTGGGAGGATCGTCAGTTGAATCTGCATTTTTTTTTTTGGCGATTTTCTTATAAATACATTGAAAAGCCCTCCCTCCATATATTTCCCTAATTATATCCATCTGCAGGTAAACTTTGATTTGGCTCGGAGGTGCAGCCGTTTCACTGTCGAGCTTGGCGTGCTTTCTCTGTAGATCACGTCCTCTGTTGAGTTTGAGTTCATATGCAGGATTTTAGTGTTTTTTGGACTAGTTGTGAGATTGAGGTGAAAGAAAGAATTTCAGGACTAGTTGTGTGATTCATGGACCAGAGCTCTTCTGATTTATAAGTTCTGTTTGGTAGTTTACTGCATAAACCAATATAGTTTGTTTATTTTCAAATTATTGGTTGTTATATTTTATTATTGTTCTGTTTTGCTGATGAAATCTAAATGTTATTAGTTGCATTAGGTTGCTTGTTGTCCAATTGTGTGATTTCTAATAAACAAAGATCATGTGAACATTGAAGGACTTCTGGTGTTTGGATATAGAACAATAATGATCTTACAACAAAGTTATTGTATACCAAATCTCTATAAATAATAAGTAGATACAGAGATTTAAGCTTCATATATCAAGTCGCTATAAATAACAAGTAGATCAAAAGGTTTGGTCATGTAGAGTTGTTCAAATAATACCTCTATTGCTAGATATATAGTTCAATTGCCGGATCTCCATCAATGAAAAAACTGCTTGCAAAAATCCCTCAGAGAGAGACTCCTCGCTGGAGATAGAGAGACCTCCAGCAAACAGCTCTAAGGCCATTAACAACGCTCCCCCACTTACCTTGGTAGGTGGGGGCGGCACCTTAATGGCGTTGAAGGAAAGAAAAACCTCACATCCTGATGCATCACAGGGCTTCAATCAAGGGGAAATAAAAAATCCGGTGATGGACCGTAGAAACCGCAACCCCGATCCGCGTAACTACAGACCGCAAACAACGCTGTGCCACGCGAGCTCGCTTCGTTCGCCAACGTAGTTAGGCTACAAAAGGCCCCTGGCACGGGAATTCCGAATGATGGCGGGCCCTCTCCCCGACAGACTAATGGCATCTCCAAAAGTTACGATCTCACATGACGAGGACGTTGTTGAGAGAGCTCAAATAACATGACCACGCGATCTTATATGCCAAAGCTGTTTGGCAAAGCTCCACCACTAGAGGCACTAAGAGGATCTACGGCCCGATTGTGGCGCACAGGATCGTTCAAGATAGCGGACATGCCCAATGGGTACTTCATAATCCGGTGCTCGTCGGAGGAGATGAAGATGAACCTCTTGCTGGAAGGCCCATGGACAATCAACGGCCTAGTCTTGCATTTGATTCCTTGGAGCGAACACTTCCAACCAGTGTTCGAGAAGCTTACAATAGCGGTATTGTGGATTCAGCTTCACCATTTACCTCCAGAATATTGGACGCCGGAGGGAGTGGAATCAGTGGCCTATTTCTTTGGGAATGTGGTAAAGGTGGATGAGAGAACTTATGAGTTAGATAGAGGAAGGTATGTCAGGGTCTGTGTGGAGATTGAGCTCGATAAACAATTGAAAGGAGGCGTCTGGGTGAACAAACCCTTCTCTCAGATTACTTCCTTTGTGGCAGCGATATATGAACGCCTACCGACTTTCTGCTTCAAGTGCGGGGTAATCGGACACTCAGAGAACCACTGCAGCACGGGGATTGATGAAACCCAGGCGAATGTCTCTGGAACAAGACCGATGAACATGGATAGTATTGGAAAAGGAAAAGCTCCGATGGACACTGGAACCTCTCAACTGAATGATGACGCGGGTATACACTCCACTCAATCCACCACGATACTGGCTGATAAGGAGAAGGATAAGGAGAACACTTTTGGGCGCTGGACAACGGTGGAGCGCTACACGAATAAGGGGAGGAAACCAGTTCAGGCTCGTCGGAGCTCCGGCGAAGAACCCAGGAAGACGATAGTATCCTCGAGATTTGCGAGTCTGCAGGAACAGCCTGCTGTGACCGTAGATGTGACTACTGAGCCAAAAGCACATGTCTCCAACGGTCAAACGTCAGAGCCCGTGGGTGACGTAGGCGATAAACACGTGGCTCCACCAAGGCACTCGCTCAAGAACGCGGGACGAGGTGGACGCAGCTCGACCACAAGGGGAGGCATGCCAAATCGGGGCTCAAATGGTTCCCAATGTGGTCCAGGAAGTCAAAAAGAGATGGTCCGCTGGGAACATGAGAAGGTGCACACTCAGCGCCAGGCTCCAGCACGCCGTGGGAGTGGGGGGCACGCGTCTACAGTGTTATCTTCAAGAACTCTCTCAACTTGGAGGGCGACATCAGATGAATTACAGGAAGACGACTGGGAGGATGGGGAGGTAGAAAACCCTCCTCTGAGGCTCATGTCGTCCATTGATAGGTTAGAATTCGAGAAAAGAAACGAACCAAACAATCCATTGGCCCTAGTTCCAAGATCCAGTAAGTATCACTTTGATTTGGTTGATAAAATAACATGAATGCTTGAAGACCCAGGAGGAAGCGGGAGAGAGGGGGAGGCAAGCATGGAATTGGAGGAGCCACCTGATCCTGGTGAGGAAATAGATCTGGAGGCTAATTCAGAGATTCAACAAGAGCTTAGTGGAAGGAGAGCATCCACAAAGCACTACCACATCCCAAAGAAGGGACGCTTGGAGCTAGGCGACACCCAACAAGACCCAAATTGTTCCTGATGCGAGTGCTCGAATAGAACTGCACGGGGGCTTCGGGTCGAGACACGGTAAACCGTATTCACTGGTTGTTGAAAAAATTCGAAATCTCTCTACTCTGTCTTGTAGAAACCAGAGCAAACAGTGCTAGAATCATTAAACTCTGCAATGGATTCAAGAAGATCTGGGAATGGGCTGTCATTCCATCGAGAGGATACTCAGGAGGCATTATAGCTATATGGAAGAGAGACATTGGCCTGCTAACTCCCATGGCCTCCTCCAGGTATCCACTTCATCTATTACTAATGAAAGAGGATAACTCAGTTTGGATGACCCCGATTGTCTATAATAGCCAAATTGCTAAAGAGCAGGAACAAACATGGAGAGAGTTAACAAAACTATCATCAGTCCATATTCCCTGTATGATTACTGGTGATTTTAATGCTATTAGAAGGCCAAAGGATAGGATAGGGGGACCTGAGAACATAAGAATGGGAACTAAAACAAGACAGTTCAACTCGTTTATTGTGAATAACAACCTAATGGAATTAGATACAACAGGCAACCCTTTTACATGGTGCAATAATCAAAGAGGAATGGCAAGGATTTGGGGAAAACTGGATAGATTTTCTGCAAATGATCAGTGGACTGAGAAAGTAGTTAACTTCCAGACACATAGGCTTCCCAAGTGCCAATCAGATCACTGGCCTATACTTTTGAGTTTCACTATCAACAGAATCAAATCAGTAAAACCATTCAGATTTAAGAATCATTGGATTGAGGATCCCGAATGTAAGAAGAGTATAGAGAACATATTTAGGACTACTGGACAGTCTAACCCATTACATGACTTTAGCCATAAAATTAAAAATCTTCAAAAGGATCTTAGTAGGAAATGTAGAAAAAATGCTAATGGATTCGATTCACAAATAGAACACATAGAACAAGAGATAGAAAGGTTAGAAAATATGGAAAATACCAACCAACTTGAACCCAACCACTGGTCCCAGCTTAGATCCTTGTACAACAAACATCAAGCACTAATGAGAAGAAACACCTCATTATGGGCCCAAAAAGCTAGAACCAATTGGCTTAAGAATGGAGACAATAACTCCAAATATTTTCATCAGATAACAAACCTCCATAAGGGAAGAAACAAGATCAACCAAATCAAAACAGAAAATAATGAAACAATAATTGAAATAGAGGCTATTGAGGAACAATTTATTGGTTTCTACACAAATCTGTGGAAGAATAGGGGCTAGGGGGATTCTTCTGCTCTGCTCCAGGCTCTACCTGATAACTTACCAAAGCTGACAGAGGATCAGAAGCTGGAAGTTGTTCAACCAGTTACCAAACAAGAGGTATACAAAGCACTTCAATCGATGCAGTCAGGTAAGTCTCCTGGACCCAATGGCATGAACCCTGAATTTTTCAAAGCTCACTGGCACATAATTGGTGACTCAGTGTTCAGGGCTATTCAATTCTTTTTTATGAAGGGTACGCTACCGAATAGCTGGAATCAAACTCATATATGTTTGATCCCAAAGAAGGAATTTCCCCAGTATGTTCATGACTATAGGCCGATATCACTTTGCAATGTCAATTACAAGATTATTACCAAAATACTTACCAACAGACTGAAACCTATATTAGGGCACTTGATTGGCCAGGAACAAGTGGCATTTATCAAGGGTAGGAGCATATATGATAACATTTTTTTAACACAGGAACTCACACACACTCTAGAACACAACACCCAAATCCTCCCAATGATGCTAGCAAAGATAGACATGGAGAAGGCCTATGACATCCTGAGGTGGGACTCTATTGTTGCAGTCCTCTCCAAGATGGAGTTTCCAAGTCTATGGATCACATGGATCAAGGCGTGTATTGAATCCTCTACTGTTGCATTTATTATTAATGGTAGAGTTGGAAGATGGAATAAAACCAGAATCATGAATAAGACAAGGAGACCCAATCTCCCCATATTTATTTATACTAGTGTCCCAAATCCTGACAAACTTGCTCAACAAAGCACAACAACTTGATTTATTAAAAGGCATTAAAATTTATGCATATGTTAACATCAATCATGTGCTTTATGCTGATGACTTACTTATTTGTTGCAAAGCTACTAGGGCAAATGCTAGAATGATTAATCACTGTCTTCAGATTTACTCTACTCTATCAGGACAGTGAACCAACTTGAACAAATCAAACCTGTACTTTCCCTCATGGTTTAACAGGAAAATTAGGAGATCAATTGTAACTATCCTAGGTATTAAACAGGGCACATTCCCCTTCAAGTATCTGGGATGCTGGATATCTCCAAGGAAGCTGCCAATGAGCATCTTCAATCCTCTAATTGAGTCAACTGAGAGGAAGATGGCTCATTGGAGACAAAAACCCTTTCTATGGCTGGCAGAATTACACTTGTCAACTCTACCATATTGTCAATGCCTCAATTTGGGCTCAATACAAGCACTATTCCTCTCACAGTGTTGGATAAAATCACTAGACTTGCAAGGAACTTTATCTGGGGCAGTGATAACAACAGTAGAAGTGCCCACCTGATTGGTTAGGACATTGTTACTCAACCTAAGGCTAAGGGAGGATTAGGGGTAAAGGACTTAAGGAAAATGAGTCTAGCACTTATGTCTAAACATACACTAGAATTAATGAATAATGAGGACAGGCCCTGGATAAAACTCATGCACTATAAGTATGGCCAAGTTAACATGTGGGCTCCAAGGAAACATGCAAAATCATCCATCATATACAAAACAATGCAGAAAACAATGTTACTACTTAGAAGGCATGTTAAATCAAGAAATATATTGGCTAGTGACTCAATCCTTTTTGATGCATGGCTATATGACACTCCTATAATTTATATGCCTCCATCGATAAACATGGATTATGAACTAACCCAAATGCAGGTACAGCATCTGACTGTTGACCAAAACTGGGACAAAGACTTAATCTTTGATATGTTTCCCTTCTCTGTGGCTGAAGCTATAATAAAGGAAAACATCAATTGGGATGATGAACAAAGCGAATGGTTTTGGCCCAAACACACAGGAGGAAGATCCTTGACAGCATCTATCTATGAAATGATTGATGAGGTTGGAAAGGATCACACATGGGAAGGATGGAGACACTTGTGGAAACTTTATATAGCTCCAAGAGTCAAAGTTTTTCTCTGGAAGCTTTTCCATAATAGTCTACCCACAAGAAGGAAGCTTTTCCTCAGAAGAATTGGGTCTGATGAGCCCTGTCCACAATGCTCTGAAGAAGCCGAAACAAGTCAACATCTTTTTCAGCAATGCAGATGGACAAGGCAAACATGGGTTGAAGTGAAAGCCCAGGGAATTCTCATGGATTGGGATATGAGAACTGGGGATATCTTGGGGGGGAAGCTGGCTGTCTACTAACACTTTAGGCAATCATCAGATGAATAAAAATGAGAAACTAATACTTGCCAATGTTCTGTAGCAGGTCTGGAAGGATAGATGCAATCATATCTTCAGGGGGGAATTCAAAAGCCCACACCTGGCAGCAAGGACTAGGATCTTGGCTGCTGAAGAATTCATCCACAGAGCTATTCCCATTGAAGACATGAGTATAAAAGTACAGAGGAGATGGAACAGAGAAAATCACATATATCTCCTTTATACTGATGCTTCTTGGATTAATCAGGTAACAGAATCAGGCCTTGGATACATTATAATTACTAATGAGGGAAATTTCTGCTGTGTAGGTGCTGAAGTAGAGCTGGCAGGATCAAGCTTTGTAGGGGAGCTCAAAGCACTAAGGATGGGCCTAAGAAAGCTACTAGCAATAGGAGGCGACCCGATCCTGGTTCATACCGACAACATTTGCATGTCACGAGAAATACAACAGGATAAAGATGATACTCATGGAGAGACGAAAGCAATCATAGGTGAATGCAGACGGCTACTGAAGTCCATGAGAAGCTGGGAGATAACTCATATTCCAAGAGAAGCAAATCAAGTTGTTGATTACCTGTCAAGGATGAGCAGACGACAAGGAAGAAGCTACAACTTTAATAGTACTGATGGGATGCCTCATCAGCTTAGAAGCCTAGTTTGGGATTTAGTAAGATATACTTGATGTTTTCTTAGCTGTTTATCAGCTCAACCTATCCAAAAAAAAAAAAATGAAGTCCATCCTAAGTTCAATTTAAACTACCATTTTTATTGTAAATAACTTATCAATTTTTCTACATATTTGAATAAATGAATAACCAAAATACAACAAAACCCATATATTTATATAGATATGAAGGGGGCATTAGTGTAATTTCATATTTAGAAGGATGTTTTCTTCATTTAAATGATGTCAGGAAAATTCACACGATTTGCATGCTAAATATTGTCATGGTGAGACATTCCGAGCTAGGTCAAATTGTTCTATTATGTTCCTATTTGTAACCCCACTCTACAGAGGTGCCATTAAGGGGTGTTTCCAAGTGTCTTCATTCCCCTAATAACATTGCTCTCTTTGCATTACAATGTCATTAATATAATGGAAGTTAATCAAATTCACTTTTGAGAATGATGACCTTGGCCACCCAATTTTCAATATATCGTGATTGCAACTAATTTGATAGAAAAGCCACTAATGGTCCCTATACTTTATCACTTTGTTCATTTCCATCCCTGTACTTTAAAAATGTTCAATATTATCCCTGTACTTTGTGTATTTGTTCAATACAGTCCCCATGTGCTGACGTGGCAGCTGATTTGGCATACGAATGAAATACAAGTTTTTTTTTTAATTTTTTAATTTTCACCTGGCCGTATTTTGCTAACGTGGCCGTATTTTATTAAAATAATAATAACAATATATTAATTTTATTTAAAAAATAATTTTTGTTTTTTTGTTTTCACCAACAAATTTTTTATTTTGAAAAGCTGACGTGGCATGCCAACGTGGCAGCCACGTCATTTTTTCATAATTTTTTATTTTAAAAATGGATTTTTTTATTTTCACTAACATTTTTTTTTAGAAAAGTTAACGTGGCAGCCACGTCAGCTTTTCAATTTTTTATTTTAAAAATATTTAAAAAAATTTACACAAATTTTTTTTAAAAGCTGACATGGCAGCCACGTCAGACTTTGAAATTTTTTTATTTAAAAAAACTGAATTTTTTATTTATTTACATGAACAAAATATTGAAAATCTGACGTGGCATGCTGACATGGCAGCCACGTCAGCTTTTCAAAAAAAATATTTTGAAAATAAAATTAAAAAAATTTATTTCACCATTTTTTTTTTTGCAGTTGCCACGTCAGCAAACATGGCAGCCACGTCAGCATTTGAAAAATTTTTATTTAGAAAAACTGAATTTTTTATTTATTTACACCAACAAAAAAATTCAAAAACTGACGTGGCGTGCTGACATGGCAGCCACGTCAGCTTTTCAAAAAAAAAAATATTTTGAAATTACATTTTTTTTATTTCACCATTTTTTTTTGAAAAGATGACGTGGCAGTTGCCACGTCAGCATTTTAATTTTTTTATTGAAAAAGCTGAATTTATATATTTATTTACACCAACAAAAAAAAATGATAATCTGACGTGGCATGGTGACGTGGCAGCCACTTCAGCTTTTCCAAAAAAATTATTTTGCAAATAAAATTGAAATTTTTTTTTTTTTGAAAAGATGACGTGGCAGTTGCCACGTCAGCAAAATACGGCCAGGGGGAAATAAAAGAATTAGAAAAAATAACTGTATTTAATTCGTATGCCAAATCAGTCGTCACGTCAGCACCTGGTGACTGTATTGAACAAATACGCAAAGTACAGGGACCGTATTGAATATTTTTAAAGTACAGGGATGAAAATGAACAAAGTGATAAAGTACAGAGACCATTAGTGGCTTTTGTCCAATTTGTTAACATCTATAGAAAACTATACCAACACATATTCATATTGCAAACTACTTAACCTTTTTCGGAATTTTCAGTGGGTAATATGTTTTGAAATACAATATAAAAAGTTGAAAAATAATAAGAAGGTAAAGGAACACCCATAATAACATTGCTCTCTTTGCATTACAATGTCATTAATACTTTTTTGTTTTCTCTCTTGAAAAAACAAGAGAATTTGAAGGAAGCAATGGATGGTCCATCACTGTTAGCTTGTTAATGCCCATTTCCTATAAATAGTGAACAACTAGGGAGCTTCATCTTGAAACACATTTATAAGTCATGTGTTTGTTTGTTGGTAATTTTGGGAGAAGTGTCACAATTCATCAATGAATATAATTAGTCTATATTTGTTGGTAATAACACCATCTAATTAGTTGCATTTACATATTTCTTATGCTGTTTTTTATTAACATCAAGTGAAAGTTCAAAAGATATTTGAAGCTATATACAATCAAAAATAAATTTAAGAGTTTGGATAAAATGAAAAACTATCATCTTTATTTATTATCAATTGATTACTCTAATAGATTACTAATTGTTATATTATAAGTTTATAACTGAGATGCCCCGCGACCCCCTCCTCGAGACTTTCCTCCAAACGACCCACCGCTGCTACCTCCAGAACTACCTCCACCGGGGAATCCTTGCGCCTGCTGTGCACTGAAGCCTCCGGCGCTGCCCGGTGGAGCTATCCCACTTCCTTGTGTCAGTAATGGGCACTCCTTCTTGTAGTGTCCCGGCTGTTGGCAGTGGAAGCAGATCTGCGACCCACAAACTCCGAAGTGGAACTTGTTGCAGTTGGAACATTGTGGCTTCCCTCGGTAGTTGCCCCCTGAAGAGGACCCGCCACTGCTGCTACTGTTGCTCTTCTTAGTTGGTCTGCCATTCCCATCAACCTGAGCACTCGGGTTGTTCCTCTTGTTCCACTTTTCTTGTCTCTGCTTCTGCTTGCCCAAGCCTCTCTCCACTCGCACTGCAGAATCCACTAAACCTCCAAACTCAACAAACCCATGCGCCAGTACGGGAATTTTGATATCATCCCGTAATCCTTCTTCATACTTCCGATACTTGTCGTACTCATCCGCTAACATCTCTGGGGCGTAGCGACTAAGAGTAACAAACTTAGCCGTGTACTCGGCCACCGTCTTGCTTCCCTGAGTAAGATGGGTAAACTCCACCCTCTTGGCATCACGATGGACTCGGGGTGTAAAATTTCGGTCGAAGGCCTTCATGAATTCAGCCTATGTCCATGTACCTCCTCGCGGAAGGTTATCACGAATCGTCTCCCACTACCCCAGAGCCTCTGGTCCCAGCAACAAGGTCACCGTAATGATCTTCTCTTCTTCCGGTACATGCATCGCCTCAAACACGTACTCCACATGCCTGATCCACGTCTCCGCCTCAGTAGGATCCTGCGTGCCGACGAAATAGGACACTCCCATCTGTCGAGCCCGTGTCACATAATCCACATCCCTACTCCTGGGTTGTTGCGGTTGTTGGTGGTTGGGGTAAGCCGCATACGCTTGCGCCATGTGTTCATAAAATTGTTGCAAGCCCGGAAATGGTGGCGAACCCGGAAACGATGGCATCCCTGGATACTGTGGCATACTCGGGTTGTACCCCGAGTTCTGTTGTGCGTAGGAATTGTCTCTATGTTCATAAAATTTACCTCCAGGTGAGGCACCCTCGGGGGTCTCCCACGTCCTCTCTTCGGCGGCATACTACAATTTTAGAAGGTCTGTTAATCGACGTAAATTTACATAGCAATCTTAACAGCTGTTTCAATATATCGACTATTCCCGACTCCCACCCTAACGCTCTGACCCCTCTAGGACTCCATGTCTAGGATTAACCCCGTTCTGATACCACTAAATGTAACACCCATCTTTTACTGAGATGGGTGCTACACCAGCCAGCTCAGGAGTGTGTCCTGAGCCCGAGGCTGTGGAAAAATCATACAATCATACCTAATATGCTAGGTCAGAAGATAGGAAATTAAACAGAAGGTAGGGAATTAAAACACATATAACATAACAATAGGCTCAACCATAGAGAAGAGTCACATAATACATCATACCCCAGATTAGCAACTGGGTTTAGACAGAGTCTTGGTCTCTCAATACAAGCAAGCTAAAGTAACAAGGTAAACAAATACTCCTAAGGGACACCAGAGCCACTACAGTACTCAAGCCTCGCTCGCAGACAAGAAAAATCTACTCCGATGCCTGTTTATTCCCTGTAAAAAAATATGTGAGAGGGATGAGCTACACGAGCTCGGTGAGTAGGACAGTACCGTTAAGAGTAATCCATAAATCCGACAACATATGCATATTCAAGGAAATCTTACTTTCACGAGTATAAACAAACCCAAATCATGATTGTCTATGCATTATCTTATAATCTCGATAATATGCCAATCAATTCGCGAAAAACACCAAGGAATACTCAATTCCCAACCATCATAGGCAAAATACAATCAATTCATCAATCTGCTGCGGCCTCAGTTCAATTATCATGTAACCCTAGTTTGAATGCAAAAAGGAAGTACTCCAATAACTCATCAAGGATCAACGGTATACAGTACATAATCCTAACAACGGGGACAGCGGTGTACGATACATGAACCCGGGGCCTAACGACCAGTGGTATACAGTATATAGCCGTTCAGCGGCTTGGCGGTCAGCGGTGTACAGTACATAACCGCCAAGCGTGCACCTCCCCTGACGACCAGCAGTATACAGTACATAGTCGCCAAGTGACCTGACGGTCAGCGGTATACAATACATAACCGTCAGGCGGCCCAATGGTTAGCTGTATACACTACATAACCATCAAGCCTGCATACACTGGATTCCTATTGCATCTCAAACTAAAGTACAACATAAAACTCACGTTTTCTTTCAACACCAATTAAGGTTTCCTTATTCTTTGTTCCATGCGATTTCTATATATATAGCGTTAGATCAAACATCAAAACACTATACTACTATCGCAAAAGAAATCCATCGGCAATCATAATCCGAACTAATAATCTCTACAAAATACGAGTACTTCAAAACTCAATAGAAATATTTAAATACAATAAACGGCGAAGCCCACTCACATGTCGTCCATCGCGGTTCAAGATTGACTCGATTCTGCCGCGTCTCTAGGTACTCCCTTTTCTTTCCCTATGGAAGGAGAATACGAAATACAAATCAGAGTCCGTAATTAAGTCTTATCCTATTTAGTTACACATAGCCCCGAATCGGAAGTTAAGCGCAGTCAGCTAAGACCGCTCATAACTTCAGATCCGGGTGCCCGATAGCATCGATCAAGCACTCGTTACGTAGGTCTTTCAATGACCGTTCTAAGGATCGCCTACACTCCCCAATCGGGAAGGTATCGGGGGCTGCTTTCATCCCCAAAAGGGACAGCCTTTGGTTTATTTCAAAGAAAAATTCGACAGAGTTCCCCCTATTTCTAGTGCTCTAAAATAATACAAACATTCTTCCATAGCAGTACATTTCATACATGACATTTACAGCTAGATACTAAATCACTTCACAGCCTCGACTCCACATCCCCTCCTACTCCTATCCTTCCATCATTTGAGGATTAACGGTTCAATTCATGCACTCAAACACAATTAAATTCGCAGTTTTCCCCAAATTCGAGTTCACAGAAGGTTTACTTGTGAATTCCAATGTTCCGGCGTGAGCCTTCTTCGTCGGCTAGCCGCTGTACCAGTAGGGAGAGGAGATGGTGGCTGCTGCGGCGTGGCGTCGAGAGCTGGCTGAGATTAGAGCTGTCGAGGTGGGTGCAGGCGGCTTGCTTATAGAAGGAGGATGCCGGTGTAAAGGTCGGCCGGCCTGAGCGCTGCAGGGCGGCGCCGATGGGCTGGCCGCGCACCATCCAAGTAGGGCGGAGCTCGCCGGCCGAGGTCGTGCAAGTAGGGGATCGGCCCCGGGATCTGGTCGTGGAGGGAGTAGAGGGAAGAGGGACGGCGACGGGTGGCTCGCTGGAGCTCCAAGACTTCGGCACGGGCTCGGTAAAGGTGGTCGCGCATGGAGAAGAAGGTGAAGGTGAAGGTGATGAGAGATTTTCCTCGCTCCTCTCATCTTTATAACACTTCATAAAGTGATAAGAAAATATATTATTTATCATTTCTTTTTAATTGATTAGATTATCTTTTCTTTTCTCTTTTCTTTTTTCCTTTTTCTTTTAATAAAATATTATTTAAATTATTGAACCCGACCAAGATCCACATTTTTCGGATATGGATCGGCCCCGCAGAGCGGGTCTACATCTAGTAATTAATTCATCTAATACTGGTCAGATCCGATATTCCAGGATTTTGACCCGGTCAGCTCTACTTTACCGAGACTCTAAACTTGTCCGCTTCTCTCTCAATTATTGGCCTCGGAGTTCCCATTGTTTAATTATCTCCGGTTACATTTCTCTCTATAATCTATCGGGTTTAGTTATTACTACTAACCTCTTACTATAGACAAAACATTCTATCCTGCCCATTTCGACCTTTCCTTTGGCCCATCTCCTTTGAGGTTATATTTAAACCACTACGTCCGTTTACCCTTTTATCGTGCTTAAAATTCATTACTTCATTATCCACGTTAGTTAACTCCATCAATGTTCAAATTTCCTTATTTATTTATTCAGAAAATCCGGGGCGTTACAATTCTCCCACCCTTTCGAAATTTATCCCCTAAATTTTCGATACATAGAAAATCTAAAACAGATAAGGGTACTGCTCCCTCATCTGATCTTCTCGTTCCCAGATGGCCTCTTCCACTTGGTGGTGGCTCCATACTACCTTCACCAAGGGTATTACTTTGTTTCTCAATACCTGCTCCCTCCTGTCTAGTATATGCACCGGTCCTTTTACATACGTCAAGTCTGGAGCCAACTCTACTGTGGGTCCTGCTAAAGTCTGGTGTTGGTCTCCAAGGCATTTCCGTAGGACCGATATGTGGAATACGTTGTGTATCCTTGACAGTTCCTCTGGTAGTGCTAGTCTGTAAGCCACAGGACCTATTCTCTCCACGATCTTATACGGCCCAATATAACGTGGGCTAAGTTTCCCCCGCTTCTGGAATCTGAATATGCCCTTCCAAGGAGATACATTCAGATACACCCAATCTCCTATTCCGAACTCTAAATCTCGACGGCGGTTATTAGCATAACAACTTTGCCTATCCTGAGCTTTTCTCATCCGCTCCTTGACGAGCTTCACCTTCTCCGCGGTTTGTTGCACTAGCTCTGGACCCAGTAATTTTCGTTCACCTTCTTCATCCCAACATAGTGGAGTTCTACATCTTCGACTGTATAGTGCTTCATACGGTGGCATACCTATACTTGCCTGGTAACTATTGTTGTATGCGAACTCCATTAGCCCCAAATTCTCATCCCAGCTTCCAGGTAGCTCAATAACACAAGCCCGAAGAAGGTCCTCGAGGGTTTGTATGGTCCTTTCGGACTGACCATCTGTAGGGGGATGAAAAGCCGTGCTAAAATTCAACTTCGTTCCCAAAGCCTTGTGCAAACTCTTCCAGAAGTGCGATGTGAATTTCGGATCTCTGTCTGACACGATGGACACTGGCACTCCATGTAGTTTCACAACTCGGTCCACGTACAGTCGTGCCAACCGATCTTGAGAGTAGGTAGTCTTGATAGGTAAGAAGTGGGCGGATTTAGTCAGTCTGTCAATAATGACCCAGATTGCATCCTTGCCTTGACTGGTTCGAGGCAGGCCAGTCACGAAATCCATTGCTATCCTTTCCCACTTCCAGCCTGGAACCTCCAAGGGTACCAACAACCCTGGTGGCTTCTTGTGTTCCGCCTTGATTTGTTGGCATATCGGACACTTAGCCACATAGTCCACAATCTCCTTCTTCGTGCTTCTCCAGATGTAGTTACACTTGATGTTCTTGTATATCTTAGTACTCCCGGGGTACATGGCGTACGCGGAGCTATAGGCTTCCTCCATAATCTGCAATTTGAGAGCCATCTCATTCCGTGGCACGTAAGTCCGAGCTCTCACCATAACTGCTCCATCTGGAGAGAGAGAGAGTAATCACTTCCATCAAGTTCTCCCTCTCCAAGTTTTGCTGTCAGCTTCATCAGCTTGAGGTCTCGTAGCTGAGCCTCCTTGATCTGATCCATCAAAGTTGGGCGGAGATGGAAGCTTGCCAGTAACACTCCCAGCTCGTCTACGGATAATTGGGCCCCGGTGGACCTCAATTCGTGCAGCTGAGCAAAATTGGTGGTCTCCAGACGCACCATTGTCTTTCGGCTTAGAGCATCCGCCACCACATTTGCCTTCCCCAGGTGGTACTCCAAAGTATAGTCATAGTCTTTTAGAAGCTCCATCCACCTTCGCCGCCGCATGTTTAGCTCCCTTTGGCTCATTAGGTATTTCAGGCTCTTGTGATCTGTGAAGATTTTACAGGCTTCACCATAAAGGTAGTGTTGCCATATCTTCAGTGCGAAGACCACAGCCGCCAATTCTAGATCATGAACAGGATAGTTTACCTCGTGAGTCTTGAGTTGTCTAGATGCATAGGCGATGACCCTGCCCTGCTGCATCAGGACACAACCCAGACCTCGGAATGAGACATCACTATAGATCTCGTACCATATGCCTGCTGTAGGGAGGATGCGGATAGGAGCGGACACTAGCCGATTCTTCAGCTCTTGGAAACTTTGTTCGCATTCCTCGGTCCACTCGAAGCTAACATTCTTTCGCAGTACATTAGTAATAGGTTGTGCGATCGAAGAGAACCCCTCTACAAATTTCCTGTAGTAACCAGCTAACCCCAGAAAGCTCCTGATCTCCTTGACTGTAGTTGGGGCACGCCAGTTGACTACCGCTTCAATCTTCTCAGGATCAACGAAGATCCCGATGCTGAGACTACATGTCCCAAGAACTTCACTTCCTCGAGCCAAAAGTCACACTTCTTGAAATTGGCAAATAGTTGTTGCTCCCTCAACCTCTGCAGCACTAGCCGGAGGTGGTTGATATGTTCCTCCACACTACGGGAGTACACTAAGATATCATCAATGAATACCACCACAAACTGGTCCAGAGAGGGCGCAAATACCCTATTCATCATGCCCATGAACGCCGCGGGACCATTAGTCAATCCAAAGGGCAATACTACAAATTCAAAGTGCCCATATCGGCTTCGAAAGGTTGTCTTGGCCACGTCCTCCTCCTTCACCCGCATCTGGTGATATCCCGACTTCAAATCGATCTTAGAGAAGACGCACGCTCCTCGCAGCTGATCGAAGAGATCGTCGATGCGGGGTAGGGGGTACTGGTTCTTGATCGTGACTGCGTTAAGTTGTCGGTAGTCAATGCACATCCTTAAGGAGTCGTCCTTCTTCTTCACAAATATTACCGGTGCACCCCAGGGGGAGACGCTCAGTCTGATGAACCCCTTCTCGAACAGCTCACTCAGGTTACTCTTCAGTTCCTTCAACTCTACTGGGACCATCCTATATGGTGCTCTAGAAATTGGGGCTGTCCCCTGGTATAACTGTATGGAGAACTCTACAGCTTTATGCGGAGGTAGACCTGGTAGCGCTTGGAATACGTCGGCATACTCGAAAGCTACAGGTATTTCATGAACATCCGCCCTGGAGGCTTCAGCTTCCACCACACTCGCTAGACAGGCTTCCTCCGTCTGTGGCCGTCTCCCGTAGAAGAGGATTTCCGCCACTCTTGGTCGTTGGAAACATACCGTCTTCGAATAGCAATCGACTTTCGCGTGGTGAATGGACAACCAATCCATCCGGAGAATTGCATCAAAGTCCAAGATCTTCATCGGAATCAGGTCGGCTGAGAGCTCCTTGCCATCTATCTTAATACTACACCCCTCATAAACTACCTTCACAATCGTAGAACTACCAATAGGGGATGCAACAAGCATGGGTTCTGCTAGCTTACTAGCATACATATTCTCAGGCACAGTAAAGGCAGTAGCAACATAAGAATGGGTAGAGCCCAGATCAATCAATACGCAAGCATCATTATCAAAGAACTGCACTGCACTGCAATTACGCACTGGGTTTGCATTTGCTCGCCGCCGGGTCGTATGCACGCCTCGAAGCTCAGAATTGAGATGGGGCCCCGCGACCCCCTCCTCGAGACTTTCCTCCAGACGACCCTCCTCTGCTACCTCCAGAACTGCCTCTACCAGGGAATCCTAGTGCCTGCTGTGCACTGAAGCCTCTGGCGCTACCCGGTGGAGCTATCCGACTTCCTTGTGTCAATAATGGGCACTCCTTCTTGTAGTGTCCCGGCTGTTGGCAGTGGAAGCAGATCTACGACCCACAAACTTCGAAGTAGAACTTGTTGCAGACGGAACATTGTGGCTTCCCTCGGTAGTTGCCCCCTGAAGAGGACCCGCCACTGCTGCTACTGTTGCTCTTCTTAGTTGGTCTGGCATTCCCATCAACCTGAGCACTCGGGTTGTTCCTCTTGTTCCACTTTTATTGTCTCTGCTTCTGCTTGCCCAAGCCTCTCTCCACTCGCACTGCAGAATCCACTAAACCTCCAAACTCAACAAACCCATACGCCAGTACGGGAATTTTGATATCATCCCGTAATCCTTCTTCATACTTCCGACACTTGTCGTACTCATCCGCTACCATCTCTGGGGCGTAGGGACTAAGAGCAACAAACTTAGCCGTGTACTCGGCAGCCGTCTTGCTTCCCTGAGTAATATGGGTAAACTCCACCCTCTTGGCATCACGATGGACTCGGGGTGTAAAATTTCGGTCGAAGGCCTTCATGAATTCAGCCCATGTCCATGTACCTCCTCGCGGAAGGTTATCACGAATCGTCTCCCACCACCCCAGAGCCTCTGGTCCCAGCAACAAGGTCACCGTAATGATCTTCTCTTCTTCTGGTACATGCATCGCCTCAAACACATACTCCACATGCCTAATCCACGTCTCCGCCTCAGCAGGATCCTGCGTGCCGACGAAATGGGACACTCCCATCTGTCGAGCCCGTGTCACATAATCCACATCCCTACTCCTGGGTTGTTGGGGTTGTTGGTGGTTGGGGTAAGCCGCATACGCTTGCGCCATGTGTTCATAAAATTGTTGCAAGCCCGGAAATGGTGGCGAACCCGGAAACGGTGGCATCCCTGGATACTGCGGCATCCCGGGATACTGTGGCATACCCGGGTTATACCCCGAGTTCTGTTGTGCGTAGGAGTTGTCTCCATGTTCTTCTGGCTCCGGGACCTCCAGGTGAGGTTCCTTTGCGGGTATCTCCCGCGGTGATGCATTAAATCCGCAAGTGCACGGGTCGGATCAAGTAGTAGAGTGGACTATTGAAAAGTCGGGTATCGAATCCTCAGGGAGAAAGAAAGTACTAGTAGTAGCTATTTGTCTATTATCTAGTCAATTGATGAAGGGGATACTTGGGCGATTGAATCCCCTTTGGATTTCCTTAGATGTGGACGATGCTCTCTATGTTGAGTCATGGTGAATCATAGGCCAAGGGTTCCTAATATGATTTCATCCCCTCGCTCGAGGGTGATTACTCAACCTAGTACCCTCACTAGTTAAGTTCTAGGGAACCTATTGCTTGGAAGGACTAAGGGAATAGGACATCTAAAGGAGTTGCTCGCCTTAGTACCCGGGCTCCCGGTATACTCCTAGCCCTCTCTATTGAAGTTTGTCTACACGCGGGGAGTGCGCTCGCTTCTTCCCCCACATGGACTAGAGAAACCTCTCCGGGCTCTCGCAACGTAGAGAGGTTAATACTTTCACCATACAATACATTCAATAGATTACAATGCATTCAACCAAGTAATCAACACAGAAGAGACAATATCAATTGACCATAATCCAAAGGTTCATCAACACCCAAGTACCAAGAATTTAGCTCTCCATCAATGGAGAGTAACAACCAAGGCTGAGAGAGAAATCAAACATAGAGTTATGAGATAAAAACCCCTTGATGATGACCGTTGGTGGATCTCTTGCTTCTCTCTAGCCCCCTTCTTCTTCTTCTTCAGCCCTCTTGATGGGGAAACTCTCCAAGCCCTCTCCTCCTTGGTGATGGAGAAGATGATGATAGCTTCCTCTCCTCTTGATGCTTTGGCTTCAACCTTCTCCAAGATGCCCCAAAACCCTCATTAACATTTCTATTTATACCCCCCCTCGAGGATTTTGGGTGTATTTCCCGACTTTACCCTCGATTCGGCCGAAATCGCAGCTGCAGTTTTACGATATACGACCCAGTATATGTTCCATACGACCCCGTATGGCGCGTATACGGACTCCCATACGGACTATCATACGGGGTCGTATACTTCTCAGGTCCTCGTGTACAGGGTTCTGTCAGTCCGTTCATGTGTCCATATAAATCTCCAGGTCAAAACGGGTCCGTATGGGACTCCGTATGGACTGTCTTTCAGCTCAGTTTCGCTTACTTTGGCTCGCATTCTCTTGAAAACGCTTCCTTTTTCTTGAGATTGTTGTTTTCTGCCCTGTTTACAAAAACAAAGCCTTTTTGAGCACCGGCGGGCCAACATTCCTCCAAAACATAAAGTAATATGCATGAATTCCATATATAAACGATGCTCATTTGAACACTTATCACATATCTCTACACTTAAAGTTTTGCTTGTCCTCAAGCAAAGAAAAGAAATCAAGAAAAGAAGATAAGTGTTCAACCTTGGGCTCCACACACTATACATGAATTCTATTCCAATAGCACCACCTCATTGTATTTTCCTATCTCCACACTAGGGCTTAGATTGATCCTGTAACTCTTTCGATAAAGTCCTAGACAAAGCTTGTTCACTCCACATGTCATGTTCTGAAGTCTTAATAAGGCAATCATGCTCTCAGTGGACTCTAGAAGGTCCTTGGGGCCCTAAGATCAAAGGAGTTGTTCCCCTATTGGATGAACGGTGGACAAATATAACAATAGTTTTTTTTTTTTTTTTTTTTTTTGGAGACTCAGGTAGGGCATCTCTATTAGATCCGACTTTCCCAAACTGAAGATCAGGGTAGAGTGTAGTCCCCCCCTTTTGCAGAGGAATCATGCATATTAGGCACCCGAATCCTTAGTTACTTAGGTGGTTACAACTCTACCCGTAGATGTTCATGCTAAATGGTGATTTTTTTGAAATGAAGAACACTCGGGTTAGGAGCCGGAACTCCAAACTAGTTCGTCACCAAAGCAGCGGAACACTGTCTTTATTAACTAAATTGATGTGCTAAACTACTTTATTTTCATTGTACTTGTCCACTACGTGTGTTATGAGGAATTAACAAATTTGAACTAGTGCCACAGAATTTCTTGGAGCTATTGAGAAACAATGCTTAGCTAGTCAAGTCAAAAGAACATGGCAATGGGTTATCTACTGTCTTTCATAATCATAATTGTCACAAAGATGACCTCTACATGCCCATGGTGTTTCAATTGGAAGCATTTCAAATCACGAATGGTGTGCTTAGAGAAGAAATTCATGTCACATTTATCTATCGCTAAGGTTTTCATGCATATCAAGAATAATTATCACAAAAATATCTACAATAAATGATCATGATAGCTACCTATTTCCACACTTAAAAGTTTACAATGACCCTAAAAGGAGCTAAGTAGCCACCCACCCACACTCTAGAAGTTTGCATTGTCCTTAATGTGAGAAAATTAAATTCAGCGCAAGAAATTAGTGGAGAAAGGTGAACGAAACTCCCCTAAATAGTTGCCGAGAGTTGTTTGTGGGAGCGGAGGACCGTTTGATTATCGAGGGTCGTGGATCCCATGTTAACTCTGCGAACAGATAGAGAAGAATCAAACCCAATAACATGCAAAACAAGAAAATCCACATAGCGAAAGCAATACATAGGGTAGCAAGGTGATGCCCTTGCTCAATATGTCATGATGTGCAAAGGTAAATAAAATAACAAGTGCAGGTAACAAAGTTCCAGATAAAGAGAAACGAAATAGAGATATAGTGCGTCAGGTGTCCCGTGGTGGCTCATCGTCTGCTGGTGGTGGAGGTGGAGGGGGTGCAAATGGGTGTGTCCACGAATAAAGAGCGAGTGCTCAGAAAACTGCTCCCCGAGCCGTCGCTGCTCCGCTAAAATCATGTCCTGGACAGCTCTCATCTCGGTCATCTGCTCCTCCAACCTCGTGTAACGGCTCCTGGGCGCTGAGAGTCCACCGGGTGCTGAGGGTAGCTGCGCTGAAGGGTCGACCGCATCAGAATCATCGGAGTCGGATCCCTCTTCCTTCGAACTATCTGAGGTGTGGCCAACAAAAGTATAACGTCCGCCGGCTCGCCGCACCAATCCAATATGTGCGAGGAGTGTCATGTCCAGTGGGGATACTAACTGCAGGTGCTACTCCCCCTCCAACTCGGCCTCGAGACCCATGCCCATGATAAGCCGTGTGATGTAGGGTCTGGCATGGATATCGGTGAGTCTGGTGTTCTGCCCCTGATGCGCCAAGTAGTCTGTGAGCATGTATCCCAAGTGGATCGGAACTCGCTCATTGAGGCTGTAAAGAAATAGGCGATCAGTGACTATAACGACTCCACAATTGTCACTGTGGGCTGCGTTGGTGCGGCTGATGAGGGCATGTAGGTAACGGTGCACCGGGTCTGTCATGAAGGACGCCTTGTGACTATCATGGCGCCCGCCCAGCTGAATCCAGAAGCTCGCAGAAGAAATGGTGTGCTCGGGGAAGGCCGTGAGTAGCTCGGCGTACTCTCGTGCGAATGTGCAATCACGATCGTATAGCCCCATGTACAGCGCGAACTGAGTATAGCTCATCGCCCTCTGCCGCCCGAAAAGCTGGAAGGTAATGGGGGTGCGGTTCTGCTCCCCCACCGCACTCCTGTCGGCCTCGAAAGAGCTCAGCACCTCCAAGGTCGGGCGGCGGAATACCTCATGGCTAAGGGAGAAGATCCTGTCCCAGCCGCTGAAGGATATCATCTCTCGGATTCGGTCGGCGATGTTAAGCTGGATGAGGGTGTCCCAATCTATGACTTGGGTCCGACCGAAGCGGCGAGAGGAGAGACAGACATGTCGAAGGATGTGGACCTCGTCTGTGAAGTGTGTCTCGGTGGATGACGACCCGGCCCCCGTTCGGCGCTTCTTTGATGCTGTGATCTTCCTTGGCATATCTGAAACTAAACAAGGAACGTCAGTGCCGATGAAGCAAAAAGGGTACGCCACAATTTTCAAATAAATGACCTAAATTGCTCCTATACGGGGTTCCATACGGACTGACCGAAGTCCGTATACGGGGATAGCCCCCTATACGAGTCCGTATGGGACTCTGTATGGGAGTCCGTATGGACTCGGCCGCGAGCTTGCCGGCGGCCGCGACGAATCTTGGCCCCATTTCTACATTATCTCGCATCCAAAACACTTCTAAAACATGCAACATTCATCCAATGCAAGTTCTACCACACAATGGCACCAGAATATAACTCATTCATGTCATCCACATGAAAAATCAATTTCAAACAACCCTAGGTTTCTAAATCATGTCGGCAAGGTATACAATTGAGATCTTGAGTTATGTCAAACCATACGCAAACAAGGATTACTATCAATGGGTTTGCCATGAGGAATCTTTAGTTATGTCAAACCATACGCAAACAAGGAGTAATTCATTTTTTACAAGTGAAGCAAAAGGATCAAATCCATTTGTCAACATGGTCATGGACACAATTGGTTCCAATTTACCTCCACATTATTAGGTAAATGATGAGGAAACACCAGATCCAAAAACTCAAAGATTATATGACATGCTTCATACTGTCGATGAACCATTGTGGGAGGGTTGTTCCAAGCATTCACAGTTGTATGCTATCGCAAGATTGTTGAATATCAAGTCTGAGTTTCACATGTCAGAGAAATGTTATGATGCGGTGTTGCAATTTATGAATGAAGTATTACCAACTAATAATAAATTGGTTGGCAACTTTTATGAAAAAAAGAAGTTTGCTGCAAACTTAGGCCTTCCATGTGTAAACATTCATTGTTGCATCAATGGATGCATGTTATATTGGACTGAGGATATTGACAGAAGAAGTTGCAAGTTTTGTGATCATCCTCGATATAAAAGTAGACAGAGTACATCCGCAAGAGAGAAGATTGATATACCACACCAGAAGATGTACTATTTTCCTCTTACACCTAGGCTACAAAGGTTGTATGCTTTAGAAGTCACACCTAAGCACATGAGGTGGCATGATGAGCATGATAAAAAAGATGGTGTCATGTGCCATCCATCTGATGCTGAGACATGGAAACATTTTGATCGCACAAATTCTTTATTTGCATCAGAGGCCCTAAATGTAAGATTGGGGTTATGTACGGATGGATCTCAACCATTTGGGCAATCGGGTGGCAATATTCTTGTTGGCCTGTCATTGTTACACTATACAATTTTCCACATTGGATGTGCATGAAAGAGCCTTATATGTTTTTAACTATTATTATACCTGGTCCAAGAAAATCCAAAGCAGAAATTAGATTTGTACTTGTAACCTTTGGTAGCAGAATTAAAGATCTTTGGGATGTTGGCGTACTTATATATAGTGTTTCTAAAAAGCATAATTTTCATATGAGAGCTGCACTTATGTGGACTATTAGTAACTTTCCAACATATGCAATGTTATCTGGGTGGAGTACAACGGGCAAAAAAACTTGCCCATATTGTATGGATAAATCAAAAACTTTGAGCCTTTTGAATGGTGGAAAGGTTTTATGGTTCAATTGTCATCGTCAATTTCTACCAGAACAACATGCCTTTAGAAGAAATAAAAATGATTTCAAGAAGAATAGAAGTGAAGAGTCTCCACCTCTATTGGTGTTGACTGGGGAACAAGTTTTAAAGCAAATAGAGGATTTAAAATTGAAGAAAGTAACAGATTTTGGTATTGAACAATGGAATGCTCCTATTTGCAAGTCATGTGGTTGAAACAAACGCAGTATATTTTGGAATTTTTGATATTGGAGTACTAATCTCATCCGCCATAATCTTGATGTCATGCATATAGAGAAAAATGTTTTTGAGAATATGTTTGATACAGTGATGCATGTTAAAGGAAAAACAAAGGATAATGCAAAATCAAGAGATGACATAAAAATTTATCGCAAGCGTAAAGAGTTGGAGAAAAATGAATCAACTGGTAAATATCCCAAGCCTTGTAATAGCTTAAGCACACAAGAAAAAAGAGGTTGTTTGTGATTGGGTGACAAAACTCAAGTTTCCTGATGGGTATGTCTCAAATATGGCAAGGTGTGTGGATATGCGCAAATATAAGCTTTTTGGAATGAAAACCATGATTGTCATGTATTCATGCAACGGTTAATTAGAATTGTTTTTCGTGAATTGTTGCCAATAACAGTGTGGAAAGTATTAACTAAGTTAAGTTTGTTTTTTAGAGACGTTACATGTACTGTGGTTAGAGATGAAGATATGATTAGGCTTCAAGAAGACATTTCAATGATGTGAAACCTGAGATTTTTTTTAGAATAAATGAGTTTTAATATTTCCATGATGAATTAATTTTCCCAAAAACATAAATTATCTGAAAAAGGAAGGTTTTATAGTTAAAACCCTAGTTTGATTTAATTATTATACCCAAGGGCATTTTGGTAATTTGGCATGTTTGGAGGACATGAAAAGGATAAGTAAATAAATATTACTTTGGTTAATCAAATGATTGATTTAATTAAAATGCCTAAGTTTGGGAAAATTCTTGGAGTTGATTAAAAAGGGAATAAATAATTAAATCATTAATTATTTACTAATTGATTGATTTAATTAATGATAAATTCTAAGTTTACAATTTATTTAAAAAAGGGTGAGAAAATAGACAAATTGCTTAATTCTTAATATAGAACAGATTCATGAGAATAGATCGGTGATTGACTAAATAGGTAAAAGGGAATTCCCAAGTTTAGAAGTAATTGGGGTTTGTTTTGAGAGAGAAGAAAAATTAATTTTAATTCCTAAATTAAAATTATTGGGCTACCAAGGACCATATGGTGATTTTAGAAAAATTCAGAGATTATTTAGGAAATGATATTCTCTCTGAGGGAGGGATCGGTTCGTAATAATAAAAGAATAATTAGGGACCTGAGCGAAATGTCTCTCTCTCTCTCACGACAGGAGGGACCTAGATGTAGCCTAGAAAGAGACCAGGGGTTTTTCTACAAAAGCTCATGTGAGAGAAGACAATTATAAGAATCAACGGACAAGATTAAATGATCAAGGGATTAAACGTAAGTTCGAGGCGTAATATCAAATCTTGACCATCAAACCAATTTCGCTGTGAAGGGGTGATCTCATCGTCCATCTAGAATGTTGCTAAACTCGGAGTATGTGAAGCTGATCTGACCGATGATCACCAATTGATCCCAACCGATCATACAAGCGGGGCCTGATCTCGAGACAATAGCAACTTCTTCTCCATCACCGCAAGCGCGCTTCGCCGGGAACCCTAACTCTGCCACCGTATATGGAAGTCGTCGATTTTGGAAAGAAAGGAATGATTTAGCATAATAAAATCTCAACCGAGAGATTGCGATCTCTTCCAGATCATGTCCCGACCCTTATAAAACCGAGAAAAGGAGCTCAGAGGGAAGGACAACCCTTTTCTCCTTTCTTCTTTTCTCAGGTGGCCACTGTCAACCGAGCTCGTGTGCGATCAAGGAACGACTCCAGAGTTCACGGGAGAGTACGGGGAGCCGCGAAGAGTTTTTCGTTACCGTCACTATTCCACGGAGACGCCTCTTCACGGTCTGAAGCTAACGGTGAGTTCCCCTCCCATCTCTGTCTTTTATCAATAGCCGCCATGCATGCATATAGGATATAAGGCGTGAGAGTGAGGAACGGAGGGAGTTCCCTTCGAACTCTGTCGTGGGGCTGCACATGGAAGGGGTGGAGGTCCGGCGAGGAAACTCGCACCGGTGAAGGGAGCAGGCCGTGACGCGACCAAAATCGCAGCTGGAAGAACCCGCATGGATGATGGACACCGCCGGCTAGCGGGGCGAGGGGGAGCACCAGGCGGGGACGGCCAGCTGACAGGCGCTCGCCGGTAACCTCTGAGCATGGCTGGCCTTCTAACACTCGGACGGGCAGCAGCGAAGAAGAAGAGAGAAGGGACAGTTGGTTAGTTCAGTTAGTTAGTTAGTTAGTTAGTTAGTTAATTAGTTTATTAATAATGAATTAAACTTTAATTGATTAATAAATTAGGTTTTAGTTAATTGATTAAATCAAGTAACGGTTAAATCAATTAAAAAGGGGTTTAACTGTTGAGTCCAAACTGATTTGATTAATGGGTTGATTAAATCAAATAAAAGGGGATGAGCTTGATTAAGTATAGTGGGCTTGAATAGAACCTGTTCTTATCAATTAAACTTGGGTCTGGACTCGGGTCAAGCTGAGATAATTTGGTTGAGTCAAGAGAAATAGGTCTTGGTCTAATCAACTAGAAAAAAAATAAAATAAAAGAATAAAAAGGGTTGGTGGTGCGAATGGAACCCAAGACCCCAAACATTGTCTTGGTAAGCCTTAATCAATAGGAACATTTTCTATTTGTGATAGAACCAACCAAGTCTGATTAGTTAAAGCTATAAAAGGAAATAAGAGATAATATATGGTAAGTGGAGAGAATTGAACCCAAGACCTTTCGAAAGGGAGTGGTGGGCCTTAACCACTGGGCTACCATGCTTTATTTATAGAAAAAAATATATATAGTCATTTAAGATAAAATGACATGGTAACACAAAGAAAGACACACAAGCTAGATATGAGCCCGATTTGATCATATGCATGTTCAACTGGATAATTTAATATATTATCAACATTAATATAGAAATTATTATCATGTTTCGTGATAGAGTCGTGACAGGCGGGATCTTTGCTGTGAAATCCCGGACGACACTGTTGAGGTAAGTACACTGCCTCGTACCAACTCTTCGAAGTATTTCTTAACTTTTGATATTCTTGATATTATTGCCTTTGATTCCATACATGCTTCTTTTATTTATTTGGAATTCTTTTGAGCATGCTTGGATGTTTTGGGACGTTGTTATCCCTGTTTGTTGTTTGGTCTTCCGCCCAAATTCAGTGGAGCGTAAGGGCTCCGTTTTGGAAACTATCAGGGACGGGACACCCTGGCGTTTCGGCTTGCCATGCTAGAGGGACTATACTCTGGTTGTTACGCGTCGGTGGGGTGATTCGATTATGTCGACTGTCTGAGAGGTGGCGCTACCAAAGATCTGGTGAGAGGAGGGTTGAGTTTCGCGACAAGTTTCTTGATGATCTTTGGCCGGGAGGCGATTCTTTGAGCTTCCATTGGAACTCTTATCAAAGCTAGAGGGCTTCTATAGTTAGGGCTCGTACCTTGCTTGTTTTTGTGGTAGACTCCTAGGGATTGCTTGAGGGGAGTAGCTCCAAAATTTGACTAGATTATCATTTTTACTTGATATTATGATTTTCTTGAACCCCCGCAGGGGTACTTACTGGGTTTTCCACCTAAAAGCTCACGCACTTGTTTTTCTTCCTGTTTTCAGAACCTGAGGAGTAGGAGTCTAGCGTACAAGAACCGATTGAGGGTCGGGTTGATAACAGAGGTCCGAGGATCTAATCTATTATACTCCTATAAAAGGATTGTTGGTCCAACATTTCAAAGTGCGTGGGCCAAATTTCCCTCGTTAATTTATCTTAATTCTAATAGTATCCTAAATCATTTAAATGTATATTAAATGTCCTATTAAATGTTTCTTAAATTTCATATATGTTGATGCCAAAAACTGGTCCACCTCACTCTTTGGCTACTGTGGCCGCGTGATCTGGTCTCAGCCTTTGACAAACGGTTAATATTTATAGTTGGTGTGGACGCTTACTTCTGCTTGTGAACAGGGAGATGCTGAGGGCACTCAGCAATTCCGTCCGGAATTATCCACTAGTAGACCTGCGAAGAGGAGGAAAAGTGATCGGAATTGGGCCTTTCTGCCCGAATTTAACTCCGATGCTTAAGTCAGAAATCAGGGTAAGAAGTTCTAAGCAATGCTTTGTGTAATGTGTAGTGAGTGTTTCTTTTTTTCCTCCCTTCCTTTTTGTCCTTCCGCTCTTTTTATAGCAAGTTAGAGGCGGTTTTAACAAATATCTTGCAAGGCAGTGGGGTAAGGTAGTGGGCTAGGTAGATATCGTCTAAGGCGGTAGGAAAATATCTGCCTAGCGTGTAGGTGCTCTGTAGGTAAGTAGAGTAAATATCTGCCCACTGTAGTAAGTGGATAGGGCCTACTTACTGTAGAGGCGTTAGATATTTACTTCTCTTCTTCCACCTCACGCCTTGCATAAGAACATTATAATTCAGGACTTATTCGCAGGATTTATTCCCCACGTTATTGCCGAACGGAATTGTGCAAGGTTATTTGGTGATGTTGCCACGTGGCTAAAGAAACACGGTCCTGTATGTGACAAGTGGTCCCTTAGGTTAATGACATCTGTCTTACCAAATATATCCGTAACACCACTCCCCCCTAAAATGTAGTTGTTCGAACAATCTGAGCGAGAGGTGAGCTAATCGCACGTTTCGCTTGGTTCGAGAACAAGTATTCTTCTCAGTTGGCACGTCTATGTAGGAGTGGGTTTCCTCTATGGCTATGGTATACGTGTTTTTAATAGGTGACCGACGTTTACTGTGTTCTCTTTGCGCTGTTATCGAAGTAGATTTTTCTCCAAAATTTTCGCCTATTTTTCTACTTAAGGGCTTGTATGGGTAACGTTCATAGTCAGAAATCTTTTGTATCATGGCTCAACGCTTGTCTTTTTATAAATTCTTCACTTTTAGCCAATGCTCTCGTCACTTGCGAATTCCCAGCTCCTTTCACGAACATCAGCCGAATTAAGGGTAGGTTTATCCACCTAGTAAGTCCGAGCAATTTTGTGTGTGGTAGGCGTTCTATTGATTGGGGACCCAGGTGAGATATGTATCGATGCGAGGTGGGAGGCTTTTCATGTTGATCACGGCATGGAGGCGGGGACCTTTTAGTTGTCACTTATGCGAGGGGTGTATGCGTTTGAATTTGAGATGTTTGGAGGCGACTCTGCAGTAGAAGTGGGTCCCTACCTTAAGCCCGTCTTGATCCCGGTTCTCCTAGTGGTAGCTTGAGAATAGTGGCGGTTCGCGGAGTCAGGTGCATCTTCTCGAGTCTCATTCGAAGCGTGGCTTGGACGAATCCGCGAATATTTAACTTTAGTCAGGTCGGATAACATGTTTTTGTTATTTTTGCTTTGTTTGCGTTAGTGTATAACTTTGAATAAATGATGTTTTGTCGTTTTGTTTGTAAATCCTTGACATTTTTATGGCCTTCATTTGGCGATCCTATGTTGGAATGTGTGTTTTGTCTTTTTATGGTGTTGGTCCTATGGTATTGTGCTGCATTATTTTTTTAGGGACCGCGTGTCTTTGCTATTTATTTCATATTAAAGGGGATATGGTGACATGCAGCGGTGTGCATTTTGTCAACGACATGATGGAGCACGATTACTAATATGTGTGGGTGTTTGGTATCTTGGCGTGGGCCAGTTTCTTGGAGGAGTAATAATGGCTTATTGGAGCGGTCGGTATTTGGGGACCTCACGGTTGTGGTTTTGTCGATGAAATGTAACACTTTTGAGGATCTAGCGGCGAGGATTAGATTGCTTTTCATATATATGCGAAATCGATGCGAGGGCGAAAAAGGTTTATTCGAAAGTTGAATCGTGTCTTCTTCCTAAGATTTCTTCTTTTTTCTCCGTGAGCTCACGGTTTTGAGTTTTACGTGTTTGTGTTATCTTTTTCTTTCGTAAGGTAATGGCTAGCGCTACTTCTTCCTCCTCTAGTTCTTCTCATGAGCCCTCGATTCCTTCTCCGTCCAACCCTCACGGTTTACATTTGCGATCCCGTGATTAGATTCGAACTTGGGCGTTAGGTTCGAGGTTCAGCGGGTTAAATCCCACCTTCTAGGGCAATGGGTAGGGGGTGGACACATTCATAAGTCTTCTTGGACAAAAGGAAGTAGATAGCACTTGGTAGCGAGGGTATGAGATAAATGCATCCACATGTTTGAGGTTAGGGTGCCTGATGCAGGGGAGGGCAAGTTCTCTTAGGGAAGGGGAGATAGCCATCTATCGAGATCTGTATTGGGTGGCCTTAGTCTTCCTTTTACGATTTTGCTAAAGGCAATACTAGAAGAGTATCATTTGTGTCCTTCACACGGTTGGCCCCAAATTCTTGGAGACTATTGAGCGGCTTTGTTATTGTTTTCAAGCATTACGGAATAAGTCCGGCCGTCCGTTGGTTCGTATGCTTTTAGCTATACCTAGAGTCTACTTGTAGATTGGTATTACTTCTAAACCGTTAAGGAGGAAATTTTTAGGGAAAGTTCCTTCTTCCATTAAGTGATGGAAGAGTAAATTCTTCTTTGTCAAGAAGTAAATTCCGAGTGGGATGTCAGAACAAAGTGGGAGGTTCCCGAGCGGACATGCTTGTGAGAAATGGCGGAGAAGAGGAGGTTCTTCTTAAGTCAATAGCGAGGCTATCAAAGGTGTACATGGATGAGTTCTTGACAAATGAAAACCTTGTTAAATGTCGTTTAATAGTGTCAGCGGTATGCATTATTAGTGTATCTTGCTAGTCGATTTTTAACTACTGATGCTTGACTTATTTTGGCCCTTGTTTTGTAGAAAATCCGATGGAGGATGAGGACCCTAAGCTATGTTAAAGGGTCTTTTGGCCTCTTCGAGCGAAGTTCACCCGATCCTTACCCTCCTTGGTAGAAGAAGAAGGAAGTAGTACTTAGCCAAAGAACATACCTCAAAGAGAAAGAAAGAAGAGGAAGAAAAGCTGATTCTTCCAAGAAGGGGTCTCGCGAGTCCTCACGGGAGAGGAGGACCAAGAGAAAGAATTCGAGGGCGTGTCGAGGTCCGGGAATTCTGAGAGAAAAAGCAGTGGGGGTGCCTTACGAAGAGGTTAGATGCGGAAGAGGTCCATGCGGCATTGTCCCAATTTTAGGGTCCTTCTTCTAGCGGTAGGAGGACATCCCTTCTCGTAGAGGTGATAATTTCTATATATTATTTTTCTACGGGTATGTTTCATTTTAGAATTTTTAACTTAGGTTCTATTTTATAGTGAGCGGAAGCGACCCTCTTAGACAAATTAAAAAGTGGCGGATTGAGTTTAAAGGGATGCGCCACTAAGCAAAAGAGTTATCTTACGAGGATACTCCTTTTAGCGGTATTGGGCTGGAGTCCGTAAGGGCGTTTTGATAGCCATGAGGCCAGGCAGCTCTCTATGAAACTCGGTTTGGGAGGGAAGAGGTCACTTATCAACTATTCAGCTCGGCCATGCTAGTAAGGGGTTGTTGTCACATTTCCTTTTACTTCCTAAACTTGGCGGCGTTTTTCACGGCGTCTTGTTGTCTGTATGGGCGCACCTTTGGCGGACGGAAGTCGACAATCTTTGCCAAGAAGATTTGGCAAAGATGGAAATGAATAGAGGCGGAACATCGCTTGATTAACTCTAGGGTGGCGGCCTTGGAAGAGAAGGAGAAAAGAAACGACTTGATGCTATCCAGGGCCCTTGGCCGAGATAAATCCGGCGGTGGTTGTAGCGCTATGGAAAAAGGAAGAAGGCGATTTAGCGGCCCGATTATATGTTTCTAAAGGTTCTCTTCTTACTGGCGAGGAGGCTATCAAAAGGGTTACAAAATGAATCAGTGATTTGAAGAAGGAACTTCAATCCGACTCAGATGAAGCGGCTTGGCTCGATGGGACCTAAGATGAAGGCTGCTTGAGCTTACAGCCCGTCTGGTGAGTTAGAAGCGGAAATAAAGAGGGAGGCGTGACATCGCGAAGAAGATTTGGCTTCCAGCTTGAAGGCTTCTAAATCCGACTTCGCATGAAATTAAGGATTTAATAGGCGAAAGTTAAGGATGGAGCCCTTTCATTATATATTCCGTGGTGCGGCAAATTGGGCCATCACGTTCCTCCTCTGGAAGTTTTGTCTATGGAAATTTGGAGTTTGAAGAAGTTCCGGGCTGAAAAGGCGATAAGTTATCAAGACTCCGGAGGCTCTTGTCCCTTTACCTTGGAGAGCCTTCTACCCAAGTTCCTTGAGAAGCGGTGGTACGCCTGGCTGACCCTAGCTCTTAGGATGTTTTCTTTTATGAGCGTTTTTGTAAATTCTCAATCACTTGGAAATGTAATTTCTATTCATATGAATGAAACGCATAAACCTTTATTTTGGTGAAGGTTTATTTCCGAGTGATGGTTGTTTTTGAACCATGTAAGAAATTTGCGAACTTCTTTATTCTTCCTTTGGCTTTTAAGCTTCGTAACGAGTCCTTAGTCCAATCATGGGACTTTGTTGAGTGAGGTACTCGCCTTCATGAATGAGATTGTTGCCTCATATTTCGATCGTGATTTTTTGTCTTTTTGGGGTTATGGTTTATGCGTGTAAGATAATTCCGATCTTTTAGGAATGGGAATTTCACCACATTTTAGTAGAATGGGAATTTCACCGCATTTTAGTAGAATGGGAATTTCACCGCATTTTAGTAGAGAATGGAAAAGACTTGAACTTTACTCCATGAAATTTAAGAGACAGCTACAGAACTCATTGATAGTAGCGTCGTATGTGTTCAGCATGGAATGGACACTTGAGCGTTTTTTCGTCCATATTTACTAGATAATAGGTGTCAGCTCGGACGATTCTTTGCACGACGTAAGGGCCTTCCCAGTTATGAGTTAGCTTCCCCGTTCGGCTTTTATTTCCTTGGAATTCATTTTCTCTTAGGACCAGATCGCCGATTTGGAAGAAGACTCTTTTTACCCTTGTGTCGTAGAACCTTTTGATTCTTTGGCGATAGACAGCGGCCTTTATTTCTGCCATTTCTCTTCGTTCTTCAAGTAGGTCTAATTCCGCTCGGAAATTTTTCTCATTTTCTTCTGACGAGAACTTTTGTTGTGTTCGCAAAGTAGGCATTCCTATTTCTGCGGGAATGACGGCTTCGGCCCCGTAAGTAAGATAAAATGGACTTTCCCCTGTGGGAGTTCTGGTAGTTGTCCTGTATACCCAAAGGCCGCTCAGAATTTCTTCCACCCAATTGGTTCCATTTTTGGATACCCGGGTTTTCAGAGTGTGGAGTAAGGTACGGTTTGTCACTTCTACCTGGCCGTTGGCTTGGGGATGTGTCACAGAAGTCAATCTGGATTCAATTCCGAGTTCAGAACAGAAACTCCTCAAAGCCTGGTTATCAAACTATCGCCCATTATCGGAGATGAAGGCGACTGGAATTCCGAATCGGCAGATGACCGTTCGCCATAAGAATCCCTGGCAAGCTTTCTCCGTGATCTTGGCTAAGGGCTCAACTTCCACCCATTTGGTGAAGTAGTCGATAGCGACTATTAGGAACTTGATTCTTGGATCGAAGTAGGGAATGGCCCTAAAGATCAACCCCCAAATAGCAAGCGATGTGGTGATAATTGGCGTAAGTGGTGCGGTGGTAGATCTCTGAATTTTAGAATGTCATTTGGCGGGCATCACATTTCGGCGAGCGCTATTGCATCTTGAGTTAAGCGTTGGCGGTAATAACCTTGCAAGACTTTGTAACTCAAGGCTTTGCCTCCTATGTGACCACACCGATGCCCTCATGAATTTCTTGAAGGATATAGCTAGCTTACGTAGGATGTAAGCATCAAGAAAGGTTGTGTGTAGGACCTTTTGTATAGGCTTTCGTTGATGATGGTGTATTGGCCGGATTTATGGCGATCCGTCGGGCCTCCACTTTGTTGGGTGGTGGAGGCCCACCTTGTAGGAAACTTTTATGGGATCCATCCAACTTGGCTCTTGGCCACACTTTGTACCTCTCCTTCCAGTCTATCGATAGTCTTTGTGGGAAGATGCTACTTGAGGTTAAAGAGGATTCTGCATCTCCGTTTGGCGTTGTGGCCTTTTTGGATAAGGCGTCCGCTTCTTACGTTTTCTTTCGGCAAATTTTCTCAATCTGAAATAGGCGAAGCATGGTACTATTTTCCTCGCTATGGCTTGGTATTTGATCATGTTCTTTTCTTTTTGCTTCAAACGCCTAGGTGTGGCTCCGCGACTAGGCTGCGAATCGGAATACACATGCATGAATTCGAGCCCCAGGGCCAGTGTAATCCGTGAGGAGTGCTTCATATTAGGCCTCATTGTTAGTCACCGGGTGGAACTTGAAACTGCGCCATTTTCCATTTAGAAGGAGAATAAAGGACAAAACATGCTCGACCTTTCTTGATTGCCTACACATCAGCGTATAAAGACCACGGGATGCTAAGGCACTCTTACGGATTACATGAAGGGAGTTAAGCCCTCATTCGCAGGAAAAGTTAATTACGATATGAAATCGCCCGATTACTTGGGCCTTGATTGCCGTTCGGGGTTTGTAGGTGAGATCAAACTCGCTAATTCTATTACCCACTTGGCTAGGCGTCCAATTTTCCGGTTTATGAAGAACTTGCTTTAGTGGTGTCGATCAATATCGTGATCTGTGGGCTTGAAAATATGGTCTCAATCTTGGCGGATGTAATAAGAGCAAAGGCCAATTTATCAAGTGGCGGATATCTTGATTCCGCATCGTTAAGGATCTTACTTGTGTGTAGTAGGCGGCCTTTGAACTCCGTTATCTTCTCTCGAAAAGAACGCTCCTGCTTTCGTGGGGCAGCGGCCAAGTAGATGTAGAGTTCTTCTCCCACTTGCGGTTTAGCTAATAGGCGAAGCGTCGGAGATAATTTCTAAGCCCACGAAGGCTTTTTCGCATTCCTCCGTCCAATCCATTTTGCGCTTTTAGCGAGGGCTTGAAAGGCGGGAGATTTTTCTCTCGGCTTTGGAGATGAATCGCCAAGTCTTAGCGTCCATTAAGCCGTTGAATTTCTTGAAGACTTTTGGCGATCCATGTCAAGAATAGCTTTGATCTTTTACGGATTTGCCTCTATTCCTCTTTGTGTCAAGATAAATCCCAAGAACTTCCCGATGAACAGAAGGAACATTTATTAGGGTTTAACCGCATAGTGTAACTCGGTGGTAGAAAAGCCTCTTGCAAGTCGATAGATGTTCATCGGCTTTTCTCTTCACCGGGATATATCGTCTACATCGCCTCAACATTTCTACCAATGCTCTTTGAAGATATTTATGAGCCTTTGGAAGGTGGCTCCGGCATTTTTCGGGCGAGCGGCATCATAGCGATAAGTTCCGATTAGCTTGTAATGAAGGATGTTTTTCTTAAGTAGCCTTTGGCCATTCGGATTTGGTTGTAGCACGAAAAGGCGTCTAAGAAACTTCGGCATCTCATGCCCGTTGTAGAGTCAACCAAACCATCAATTGATGGCAAAGGAAAGCGAATCTTTTGGACAAGCCTTGTTCAAGTCTCTGTGAAATCAACGCACATTCTCCATTTTAGGACGGCTTTTTACTAGAACAACATTGGCCAACCAATGCGGGTAATACACCTCTCGGATAAACTTAGCCTTTAGGAGGTTCGATACTTCTTCCTCTGCGGCCTTACGCCTTTACGGAGCGGAATTTCTTCTTTTTGTTTCATAGGCCTAAATGGTGATCTACATTAAGGTGGTGTTCTATGATCTCGCGTTTTCGCTGTCGTATCCTCGATGACCAAGCGAAGAGATCGAATTTGCCCTTAATACTCTCGTGAGGTCTTCTTCTTTGTCGGTTGCCAAGTTTGCCCCAATCCGTGCAGTGCGATTACCGCTCTGGTTGTGTCTAGGGGAACTGTTAGCAATTCTTCAACTGGTGTAGGTCGAAGTCCTTCATCTTCCTGTTCGGCTATTCTGCTGACTAGCATAGCTTCTGAAACCTTTGTTTTCCTTTTATTTAGGACTTTCCCTTTGAGGGTCGAGACGTAACATTGCCGAGCTAAGGGTTGGTCTCCTCTTACCTCTCCACTACCACTCTCAGTTGGGAATATGAGGAGAAGGTGGTAAGTAGAGATGATGGCTTTCAAGGCGTTGAGGGTTGGCCTGCCAAGGATCCGGTTATAACTTGAAGCACAGCGTACAACCAAGAATTTCGTTGTCACGGTTGATGATCGTGGTGAGTTTCCTCATCAGAATCGGTAGAGATCATCCCTTCGGGTACATGTCGCCCCTCCGGAGAACCCTACTAAAGATGATTTTACAGGAAGTAAATCATCCGCGTCATACCTCATTCTTTCGAAAGCACTCCAGAAGAGAATGTCAACTGAACTTCCACTGTCTATCAGAACTCTCTTCATTTGGAAACTGGAGACCTTGATGGCAATAACTGGTAGCGTCATCATGGGGGTGACGAACTTTACTAACATCGTTATCATAAAAAATGATGGGAGCCGCGGGTCGAGACCTTCTTCGTGGTGTTTCTGTCTCTTGCGTCGTTCCCACCATTCGGGCATAACTTTTTCGAGAGGCGGAACTTTCCCCTCCACAACCAGGGCCACCACTAATAAACCCCACCATCTCCCCTTTTTCTTCTTCAGGCTGTGAAGCTTCAGGTTCCTCCTGAATCTCAAGGTTGATATATTGCTCCAACTGTCCTCTTCGAACGACATCCTCTATCGCATTCATCAAGTGGGTACACTTTTCCGTGTCGTGTCCTTTAGATTGATGAAACTGGCAATATCTCTTGCTATTCTTTTGTCGTTCGGTATTTCTCGCAGGCTCTGGCCATGTTAGAAGCTTTTGCTCTTTGATTTGCATAAGGATATGGCTTCTGGTTTGATTTAGTGGGGTATGATGATCATATTTAACAATCTTTCCTTCCTTTCTAGGTTCTCGGGGCTGCAGCATATGTCGTTGAGGGCGTGTTGAGGTTTCCAGATTTCTGTTTGTGCCCTTGTCGTCCCTATATGATCTTCATTCATTCCGTATATCCGGGGGCCTTCTGTTGACACTTTGGTAGGTTTTTCCTTTTAGGGTGTCTATAGGCCCACGTCGAGTCTCCTTTTCCCAACCCGTATAAATTTCATCGGAATTGATGTATTTTTGGGCATGGATCATAAGGGCGGGAATTGTCTTTGGTGGATCTAAAGTGAGGGAGAAACGAAAGGGGGAGTCTAACAGTCCCTCCATTAAGAAGGTTACGGCCATTCGCGGAAGAAGGTCCGCAACATTTCTTTATTTCGCCTATATAACGATTTAAATAGGCTTGGAGTGTTTCTCCCTTTTCGTTGTTTAACGTGCAAAAAGGTAGACGGAGTTTTCTTTTGCTTTGAGTAATTAGCAAAGTAGGCTAAAAGCGATCTGCTAAAATCAAAAAAAGTAATTGTGCTAGATGGAATATCGACAAACGGTCTTGCGCTTTTCCCTCTAAGGTGGCGGGAAAAGCTCGGCACATCTGGCGTCGGTAATTCCGGTGAGGAGCATCTTTGATCGAAAAGACTTGGTGTGGGGACGGATCGGTTACGCCTTCATATGCGGTCATAATAAGTGGCTCAAGCCATCGAGAATTCGTTCTTCCAATATCTCCTTGACAAAGGCGAACACATCACGAGAATATGCCGCTCGGATTTCTTGTTTTCTTGGGAAAAGTCCCCGCCATTTGGGTCCTTCTATCCACAATTTGTATGGATGGGCTATTTTGTTACGCTCTTGTCGTTCGGTTCTTGTAGCGGCTTGCTCTCTACGTCGAGCGGAGGGTTCTGAGCTAAGCGGAAAAGCGGTTCTTTCTCTTTTCTCCTTATGGAGTGCGGGTTCTTGTCCTCCCTCTACTTTCTAATTAGCTAACTTGGGACCGTTGATACGTTTGGTGTTGGGGCTTGTGTGGGAAGAGGTGGAGGATGGGTCAAAGTGTGGGCGGCTTGAGCCAATTGTTCCAGTTGTTCTTTGCGTATGTTAAGGTAAAACTCAGAAATAGACCCTTGGGGTTGGGCCAGGACGGATTTTTGATGGGGGTAAAATGGGTGGATTGTCCAGGTAGGATTTCTTCATGTCTTTGGACTTAGCCAAATTGATAGGTCCTTGAGGCTAGTAGGTGCTCCTTGTCCTTGGATTCGTTTTGATCTTCTGGTAGTGGGGATTTGGCTTTTCGTAAGGGTCCCCAGGGCCAGTAAGCTGATGCCAAAAGCTGGTCCACGTCACTCTTTGGCTCTTGTGGCCTCGTGATCCGGTCTCACCTTTGACAAGCGGTTAATATTTATAGTTGGTGTGGGCGCTTACTTACGCTTGTGAGCAGGGGAGATCTTTGAGGGCACTCAGCAATTCCGTCCGGAATTATCCACTGGTAGACCTGTGAAGAGGAGGAAAAGTGATCGGAATTGGGCCTTTCTGCCCGGATTTAACTCCGATGCTTAAGTCAGAAATCAGGGTAAGAAGTCCTAGGCAATGCTTTGTGTAATGTGTAGTGAGTGTTTCTTTTTTTCCTCCCTTCCTTTTTGTCCTTCCGCTCTTTTTATAGCAAGTTAGAGGCGGTTTTAACAAATATCTTGCAAGGCGGTGGGGTAAGGCGGTGGGCTAGGTAGATATCTTCTAAGGCGGTAGGAAAATATCTGCCTAGCGTGTAGGTGCTCTGTAGGTAAGTAGAGTAAATATCTGCCCACTGTAGTAAGTGGATAGGGCCTACTTACTGTAGAGGCGTTAGATATTTACTTCTCTTCGTCCACCTCACGCCTTGCATAAGAGGGAACATTATAATTAGAGCGGACTTATTCGCAGGATTTATTCCCCACGTTATTGCCGAACGGAATTGTGCAAGGTTATTTGGTGATGTTGCCATGTGGCTGAAGAAACACGGTCCTGTATGTGACAGGTGGTCCCTTAGGTTAATGGCATCTGTCTTACCAAATATATCCGTAACAATATATAATAAATTTGAAAAATTAAATTAAATTCAAGATTATATATTAAATTAATTTTAAATAGATTAATAAAATTTTGAAAATTTTAATAGATTACTAAAATTCAATTAAATGAATAAATTTAATTTTATTTAATTTCTCTTTCTCATCCACACTACCGTTTACAACCTTTCACCTTCTCATATCTTCCATTGATATATTATTAAATTTAAATGGTTAATAAAATTCAATTAAAGATTATATATTAAATTTAATTTAAATAGATTAATAAAATTTAGGATTAATTACACTTTTTGTCCCTGCAAATGGTGTCATTGTTCACTTTTATCCTTGTATTTTAAAAATGTTCAATACAGTCCTTGTGTATTAGGAAATTTTGTTTTTTTCGACCCTGAAAATGGTGTCATTGTTCACTTTTATCCTGGTATTTTTTAAAAATGTTCAATACAGTCCTTGTGTATTGAGTATTCTGTTCTATTTTGGTCCCTAACATTGTATTGCGCATTACACAAGGACCGTATTGAACATTTTTAAAATACAAGGATAAAAGTGAACAATGATACCATTTTCAGGGACGAAAAGTGTAATTAATCCTAAAATTTATAAAAATTTTAATAGATTAATAAAATTCAATCTAATGAATTTATTTACTTTTATATCCTAATTTATTATTTAATTTATGGTTTATAATATAACCTTATTTATTTAATTTTCATAAGTTTTAAAATTATCTATTTATTTAATATTAATAAAAAATAAAATTATCTATTTATTTAGCATTAATAAAAATTATTCTCAAAAATTTAAAATAACATAATCCATTTCTCTCTCTCTCTTTCTCATCCTCACCACCATTTCCAGAGTCATGATCCCATGGGCTCGGTTCTATGGGATCATCCATGGAACCGAGCCCATGGTTGATCCAAGCCGTTAAAGCCGCTTCGGGATGTGTGTGCATCACACATCTCGGGATTATCTTTATGGTCGCTCCGAGATGTGTGACGCGCACACATCGTGTAACACCCATTTCGCTAATGAAACAGATGTCACACCAGTTGGGCCGGGAGTGCACCCAGCCCATAAGCTGTACAGTTAAACCTGAAAATCATTGATCATGTACTCTAAACAAGATTCATATGAGCTAACATAACCGGTTACACACCGGGAGTCATATTCCAATAAGTGTCATAGTAGAGTACATCACACAGAGTCATGGGCAACTATGGCCCCAAATACAGCGGAATAAAAACATAATTAAAGTTTAATACAACCCAACAACATTAAATATAGAAACAGATACGCTAGAGCCATCTAGACCTCGACCTCTACTCAAACCAAGAGATCCTATCCAGATCCGAGTCTAGATCCTGTAACAGAAAACAGTATAGAAAGGGACTGAGCTATGCAAGCTCAGTGAGTATAGACTACCCCAGTAGATATTACACATACCCGTAATCTGTACTAAAATGCGGTAACATAATCAATGCGAGTATAACTCATGAAAGTCAGCATTATTATCTTCAATCTTGATAAGAATGCTAGTATGATCAAAAATCCAGAGAAAACCCGACGAGAAATCTCCAATCGTGCAAGCACATAGTGAACATGTATACATGCCATGGCCTTATATCACATAAGCATGTACCCCTAGTTAAAATGTCTCCGTAAAGACTCCAGCAATCACCAGAATTAGAGGTATACATCTACCTGATTCTGATGCCGGGAACAGAGGCATACATCTACATGAACCCGGCGCTTGACGAACGAGGCATACATCTACATGAACGTGAAGCGAGCATCTCGTATCCGATACAGGCTCTCTCTCACGAGACAGGAAGGGTTTTTATAAGAAAAACGACTTTCGCAAACATTTTTGGTTTTAAGAAAAACGATTGAAAACAAATCCCCTTCCGTAGCCCGGTCTCATCAACTAGGAAAAATCTGGGCTCTATCCTGAGCCCTCCCGCTGGATCCCCTATACATAACTAACTAAGGTACAGCTTGTGATACACAAATTAATCTTCATCTACCCCTTAGGGTTTCCTTAGTCATTACTCATGCTCTTTAAAAGTTTAAATTAATTGTACACGCATGAAAACATTAAACATGCATAACCATAATTCTATCGGCAACCACAAACCGAAATGAAACTCACAGGAAAATGATAAAGCCGAAATCCCGATAATTCACATAAAATAATTCTAGATCTACGGTGAAGTCCCCTCACCTGAAGTCCTCGCAAATCCCTAGGAATCACTTGGTCCTTCAGCAGCTTCTGCTGGACTTTTTCCCTTCCCTAGGATCAACAAGAGTACTAATAAATATAAAGTCCGTACTTTCCATAACTTAGTTTTATAATTCAAGGATACAAAGTCTAAGAATACGAAAGTCGTATTCTTAATTCAAAGTTCCATTTACGCTCCAAGGGACTTATAAGAGACATTAAACTCTAAGCATGCTTCATTTGCAAGTCCGATCAATCTACAGCACATAACATTTAAACATGGTATTCATGGACATTAATCATACCTAAGTGTGTTATCATAATCACTAATAGAGTATTTATGCTTAAGGATTTCTAAGCATCCTTGATTTACAAGGTCGGTCAATTTAAAGCATGTATACTTAAACATGATAATCGTGGAGCTATTCAAACTTAAGCATATTAATATGAATGTTAATTGAGCATATAGACTTAGGAATTTCATGGAAAATTCGGCAACACCCCCCCTATTTATAGGGCCCCGAAATAATACAAACAATCACCATATTATCATGAAACTTAATCCAATCTCATACCACTAATATTAGTTTTAATCATGCAATTCATGGCATAGCTAATCCCTTAACTCCATGCCCCAAATCACGCCGTTAATTTAGAGTTTCACTACTACTAAGCCTACTATCCTCCCGATTAGGATAGTCAGCTAGTCGATAACACTTGCCTGAGATCAACTCAGCTCACAGCTGGAGCTGTAGACGTTACCGGACCAAGGATAAAGGGGCTGTTAATGGTCGTTGGCGGCAAAGCAGCGGCGTGTCCCCCTGCAGGCCGGCCGGCGGGGTCTGATCGCGTGTGAGGGAGGGGGAACGCAGCGGAGAGGGACGCCGCCCGGTGCAGGCCGCCGGTCTTGGAGACAGAGGGAGCTGAGAGAGAAGTCGGGCGGAGCTCCGACGGCCACCGCGCCCTTCGTGCGCGCGAGGGAGGCGAGGGGGCTGAGCAGCGCGCGGCTCGGGCAGCTGCCAGGCGCAGTCCGGTAGCTCGCCGATGAGGGCTTGGGTAGTTCAAGAGAAAGAAGGAGATGGTTGTGGGTTAGATCTAGGATTTCAAAGATAAAGAGAGAGAGTACCCCTTTCTCTTATACTCATATACTCTCCATTTTAATATCCAAATTATTATCCTATCAGATGCCTAACTTTCAATTATTTCATTGTCACATGCCTAACTTTTCAATTATTTAATTTCTAATTATCATGATGTTTTTAGGCCAATTATTGACTCATCCTTTACATTATTTCTCCCACTATCACCATTTAATTTATTTAATATCATTTCCCTACTTTATGTCACGTCAATTAGTTTTATATTATTTTCCTTTAATAATACACCGACCCAGATCCGAAAATCCCGGGTCAATGATCTCGGTCATCACGGGAGTACTGTAGCATCACGGGTCGTCTCTTCTCCAGACCCATATCCGTGTTTTTCGGCTGTTGACTCTGCCAGATCTACTTTATCGGAATTCGTAAATTGTCCAATTCTCCTACTTAATCCATTTTGATTAATTAACACTTATGAATTCTCCCGAGTAAATAATCGAGGTTACCTCAACCATCCACCTCCAACTATTCTGAGTGTAAACGGCCTGGCCCAATATGGCCTTCCCTAGGCCCATCAGTTGCGAGGCTGGATTTAAAGTTAATATTCCTCGAATTTTTCCTTTAATCGGGTTATAAAATTAATTAATTTACTTCCCGTGTTAATTAATCTCATTAATTATTGAATAATTTCTGATTTATTCACTTAGAAAATTCGGGGCGTTACACATCGCGAAGCGGCTTTAACGGCTCGGATTAACCATGGGCTCGGCTCCATGAACGATCCCATGGAACCGAGCCCATAGGATCGTTTCTCCCATTTCCAACCTCTCACCTTCTCACCTCTTCCATTAATATATTATAAAATTTAAATAGTTTATAAAATTAAATTAAAGATTATATATCAAATTAAATTTAAATAGATGAATAAAATTTATTATAATTTTAATAGATTAAAAAAATTCAATCCAATAAATAATTTTTATTTTTATTTTATTTAAGTTTATATCTAATTTATTTAATTAATGATTTATAATATAACATTATTTATTTAATTTTTATGAGGTTTAAACTTATCTATTTATTTACCATTAATAATAAAATTTCCTATAATATATTTTTCCATTTACCTTTAGTTTTATGTCAAATAACAAAATCCATTTATCCCTCTCTTTCTCATCCTCACCGCGGTTTCCAACCTCTCGCCTTATCATCTCTTCCATTAACCTTGAATGTAAATCATTTAATCCTTGATAATGGAAATGCATGAAACTCATTTTTAATTTTCCCGGTGCCCTATCTCCCTCTCCTCCTCTGTAGTTACCGTGCCCTAAGCTCCCTCCTCCTCCTCTAAGTTTTCTTTGCATCTCCTTACTTTTGTTCATTATTCTTGATTTTAATTTTCTTACTTTTGTTTACACCCTTATGAGTACATTGTAATCCTCCTCTACAGTTACCGTGCCCTAATCCTCCCTCCTCCTCCTCCCTCATCTTCCTGTAAGTTTTCTTTACATCTCCTTATTTTTGTTCATTTTTGTTGTTTTTAATTTTACCACTTTTGTTTACACCCTTATGAGCCTGTTATAAATAAGAAATCATGTTCAAGAAACTTATTCTTAAATAAGTGGTTTTGGATGAAAGATAAAGATTACAAAATATTTCACAATAGAATGTACATGTCCTTGTTTTTGGTTAATCTCAGTTCTAGGAATTAGGAAGTTGGTATTATAGTTGAAATAAAAAAAATACATGATAGATCTCATTAAACAAACCAAATGAAGGGTATTATTAATAAGTTCATATTCTCATTTTGATCTATTATTTATTATTTATACATACTTTATTGACAATTTTTATATTAGGGATGTGTGTTTATTTTTTACGTTAGGAATGTGTGTTTAATTTTTACATTAGTGATAAGTATTTATAAGATCTTGCACATGAATTTGGATTAGCACAGTAGCATGTACCTCTCATGTCCTTGTTTTTGGTTCATATCAATTCTGGGAATGAGGAAGTTGGTATTATAATTGAAAAAAAAAGAAGACATGATATATCTCATTAAACAAACCAAATGAACGGTATTATTAGTAAGTTCAGATTCTCATCTTTGATCTATTATTTATTATTTATACATATTTTATTGATAATTTTTATGTTAGGGATGTGTGTTTGTTTTTTACATTAGGGATGTGTATTTATAAGATCTAGCACATGAATTTGGTTTAGTTATATTCGAAGACTTTTTCCTCCACTTCGTCTAGAAAGCTTGCATTTTGAGAAGGCTCAGAAATGTCATGCTTGTTTAACTGAAGTTGACCTGAGGACTCTTCGACTTTGCAAACATGTGGACATGCTTGATTTCTCTCTCATTAAACAATTCTGGATGATTATATGTGGACATGCTTGATTTCTTTCTCCTTAACCTTCCAATCATACCAACATTTGTGTTTTTTTAAGATGAAAGGTTGTTTGTTTTCCCTTTTATCACGATGATAATGATGTTGCAATCTTGAATAATGCAGTTATTCTAAGATCACAACTAACATTAAAACCAATAATGTACCTTGTTTAGATTTGTGGACCAATCTAGGCCTTAATTATTCATGTTTATTATATCTTAAAACAAATTTTTTTAATCCCAGTGTTAATAAGATTTATGTATGACTTTTATTATGGTACACGAATCAAGATATGATAGCCATATCATCTTGACAGTATATGATTTTAGAGTTCTCATTACGTAAGAGATGTTCAACTGGATGAAAATAAAAAAATGTTAGTCGAGGAATTTGAGAAATTTTGAGAAATTGTATCTTTGATTTTGAGAAATGAATGAAAAGGTCGGGAAAAACAATTTAATATTAAATTTGGAAGTGTTTATGTATTACATATTGTTGATGCCAAAAACTGGTTCACGTCACGCTTCAGTCACTGTTGCCTCGTGATCTGGTCTCAGCTTTCGACCAACGGTTAGAATTTATAGTTGATGTGGACGCTTACTTCTGCCTATGAACAGGGAGTGTATAGAAATTCCGCTCGGAATTACTGGAGTGACCCATCAGCGAGCCTGTGAAAAAGGGAGAGGATGGTCATCGGAATTGGGCCTTTCTGCCCGGATTCAGCTCCGATGCTTAAATCAGAAAACTTGAAGAGAGAAGTTTAATGTTAGACAGTTTTTGTGTGATGAGCTTTTTTTTGGATCCCCTTTTCTTCTATTAGTGCTCTCCTTTTATAGCACCTTAGAGGCGGTTCAGGAAAGGCGGTGGGGTAAGGCGGTGGGAGTGAGGCGATGAATTAAGTAAATATCTCTTAAGGCGGTGGGAAAGGCGGTAGGAAGGTGGTAGGAAAATATCTGCCTACTGTAGCGGGTGGATAAGGCCCACTCACTGTAGAGGCGTTAGATGTTTCTCTATCTCTTTCTTTCTACCTTACGCCCTTTATGAGAGGGTCGTTACAATTCCGACGGACTTGTTTGTAACGCTATAATTCCGAGCGGACTTGTGCGAGGATGGTGATAGTGCCGTGTAGCCAAAGGAACAAGTGGCTCTTTAACTTAACGACACCTGTCTTCACCAAATATATCCGTAACACTAGTCCCTCCCCTAGTGTACTTGTTCGAAAAATCTAAGTGAGGGGTGAGCTAAACGCACGTTTCGCTTGGTTCGAGAACAAGTATTATTCTTAGTTGGCATGTCTATGTAGGCGTAGGCTCTGTGTACGGTCGCTTGTACCTAAGGGACACATGTTTTAATAGGCGACCGACGTTTACTGTGTTATCTTCTCGCTGTTATCGAGATAGATTTTGGTTCCGGAATTCTCGCCTATAGTGTCAATGGGCTCTTCTATTTAAGGGTTTTGTATGGATAGGGTGTTTAACCAGAAAACTTTCGCACTCTTCTATTTTTGTATCATGGCTCAGCGCTTGTCTTTTTACAAGTTTTTCACTTTTTCTCAATGCTCTCGTCGTTTACGAATTCCTAGTTCTTTTCATGAGCACTTGTCGGAACTAAGGACTGGGGTAATCCACTTGGTAAGTCCAAACGGCTGTGTTTGGCCATCTGTTTTGCTGATTGACAGGGGGGTAGGCGAAATGAGCCTAAACGCGGGGTGGGAAGCTTTTCATGTTGACCATGATGTGGAGGCGGGAGACCTTTTAGTTTTTACTTACGCGGGTGCGCCGAGGTCGAAATGTTGGGAGGCGACTCACATGCGTAGAGAGGTGGGTCCCCACCTCCGTCACGTCAACCCGAGCTCCCCTAGTGGCAACGAGGATAGCGACGGCTGCGGAAGTCCGTGTATCTCCTCCGAGTCTTATCCGAGCGTTGCTTCGGATGGGTCCGCAGACGTTTAGGATAATCCGTTCGGAAATATAGTTAGGATAATCCGTTCGGAAATATGTTTTTAGGGTTTGTTATATCGTTTTATTTACGTTCGCCATGTGTAACTTGAATAAATGACGTTTTGTCGTTTTGTTTTTAAATCCTTTGGCTTTTGTTGATGATCCTATGTTGGAGTGTGCACTTTGTCTTTGTGCGGTACAGGCTCTGCCTTCCATGCGTACCGGCTCTACCTTCTATGTGTAATGCTTCTTGTTCCCTAAAACGACACGTGTCTCCTCCACTATTCAGCATTGAAAGGGGGATAGTGGCGCGATATGTGCGGTGTGTGTGTTTTGTCAACGTGATGATGGGCGATGGGGCGTGACTTTCCATGTGTGCCAGGCGGCGCTTGGTACTGCTGACGTGTACAAAATTTTGAATTGTTTCGAGGAGGTGTATGATGGTTGTTTGAACGGTTTAGACTTGTGGGCCTTTGGTTCAAGGGTCCAGATCGGAACATAACCCTAGGATCTAACGGCCACGGGTTCATTGCCTTTATATATAAAGGGGAACCGTACAGGCAGCAAAAGGTTGTGTTGAAAATCGAGTCTTCTTCTCCAGGTTTCTTCTTCTCCGGCGAGCTCTGGTTTAGTGCTATTTCCCTTATCTTTTTCTTTCTCTAAGGTAATGGCTAGCGCTACTTCTTCTTCCTCTAGTTCTTCTCATGAACCCTTGATTCCTTTTTCGTCCAACCCTACGGTTTCTGTTGCAATTCCGGCGATCCCGGGTGAACTTGGAGGCGTTCCAGTTCAGGGTTCGCGGGTTCATCCTGCCTCTAGGGCAACGGGTAGGGGGTCTGATACATTCATAAGTCTTCTTGGGCCGGTAGGAAGTAGATAGCACGGTAGCTAAGTATGAGATAAATCTTTCATTGTTTGAGGTTAGGGTTCCCTGTTGCAGGAGAGGGCAAGTTCTCCTAGGGAAGGGAGATAGCCATCTATCAAGATGCGCTATTAGGTGGCCTTAGACTCCCTTTTTTGATTTTGCTAAGGCGGTACTAGAGGAGTATCATCATGTGTCCTTCACAGCTTGGCCCCAATTCTTGGAGGCTCTTGAGCGGCTTTGTTATTGTTTTCAAGCATTACGGAATAAATCCGACCGTCCGTTGGTTCCGTGATGCTTTTTAGTTTATGTCTAGAGTCTACTTGCCGATTGGTATTACTTCTCGCCACAGGAGGAAATTTTTAGGGAAGGTTCCCTCTTCCATTGCGATGGAAGAGCAAATTTTTCTTTGTCAAAAGTAAGTCCGAGTGGGATGTCCGAACAAAATGGGAGGTTCCCCGGCGGACATCGCTTGTGAGGAAATGGCGGGTGAGGAGATGGGTCTTCTCAAGTCAATATGAGGTTATCCAAAGTGTACATGGATGAGTTTTTGACAAAGGAAAATCTTGTTAAATGTCGTTTGATAGTGTCCACGGTAGGAATTATTCGCTTACTTTACGGTCGATTTTTAACTACAGTATCTAATAATAATTTTTTTGATATAGGAAATCCGATGGAGGACGAGGACCTGAGCTATGTTAAGGGTCTTTTGGCTTCTTTCGAGGGTGAAGTTCACCCGTCCCTGCCTCGCGGACGGAAGAAGAAAGAGGTGGTACTTGGCCAAGGGGCTGATACCTCCAAGGAGGAAAGAAAGAAGAGGAAGAGAAAAGAAACAGGCTCTTCCAAAGAGGGGGTTAAGAATGACCCCGGTGCAGGGTCCTCACGGGAGAGGAGGACCAAGAGAAAGAATTCCGAGGACGTATCAGGTCCCGGAATTGTAGGAGAACTAGTGGGGGCACCTCAGGAAGAGGTTCGTGCGGAAGAGATCCGCCCGACGCTGTCCCCAATTTCCGAGGGCCCTTCTTCCAGCCGACCGGAGGACATCCTTCTCGCAGAGGTGAGAATTTCTATTTTCTATAAGTATATTTCCCTTATAACCTTTAACTTAGGTTTTATTTTGCAGGCGGAGTTAGGAGAAGCGGCCTTCGTGGATAAATTACGGGGATTCCGTTTAAAGGGATCACATTTACTAGGCGTAAGGAGTTATCTAGGATACTCCTTTTCGTGATGCCACATCCATAAGGGATGTTTTAATGGCCATGCGGCGACTCTCTACAAAACTTGAAGGGGGTAGGGAAGAGGCCACTTCCCAATTATTCCGTTCGGCGATGCTGGTAAGGGTTGTTCTCATCCGTCCCTTTGTTTCTATGCGTAATATATTTTCATGAGCGTTTTGTTATTTCATAGACCGCATAGGTGGATCGGGTTAGTGCTCTTTGCCAAGAAGATTTGGCTAAGATTGAAATGAATAGAGGCGGATATCGCTTTCAGTTGAGCTCTAGGGGTGGCGGCCTTGGAAGAGAAGGAGAAGAAAGCTGACGCTATCCGGGCCCTTGGCGAGACAAAGCCCGAAGCTACGCAACAACTATCTCGCCCTAGAGAAAGAAAAGAAGCGAATTAGCGGCTCAATTATCTATTTCAAAGGTTCTCTTCTGGCGAGGAGGATATCAAAGGGCTACAAGATGAATCCAGATTTGAAGAAGGAACTCAATCCACTCAAGAGGAGCGAGCCATTGTTGATGGGATTTAAAGTTGAAAGTCGCCGAGCTTACTGCTGCCGTTCAAAAGTTGGCGGAAATAAAGGGGAGCGTGATACACTTAGAGGCGATTTGGCTTCCCGTTTGAAAGCTCCGAAGTCCGACTCGCAAGAAATTAAGGATTTATTAGAACGAGCGGAAAATTTAGAGAAGGAGGTTGCCCGGCTTAGGGCGAAAGTTAAAGATGGGGCCACTCGTATATATTCTGTGGTGCAACAAGTGGGCCATCATATTCCTCCTAAGGAGGTTTTGTCTATGGGGCTGGCTGGAGTCTTGAAGAAATTTACGGAGCTCAAAGAGCAACAAGTTATCAAGACCCCGGAGGTTCCTGTTTCTGTTCCGTCGGCTGTCCCCGCTCTTTCGGAACCTTCTACCCAAGCTCCTTTAGCTACTCCTTTGGAACCTTCTGCCCAAGCTCCTTCAGAAGTAGGCAGTCGCCCTGAGGGCCCTAGCTCTTAGGATGTTTTTTTTTTTTTTTTTTTTTATGAATGTTCTTGTAAATGCTTACTCACTTGGAATGTAATTTCTATTCATATGAATGAAACGCAAACCTTTATTTTGATGACGTTTTATCTCCGAGAGATGGTTGTCTTTAATCATATAAGAAATTTATTCGAGAAGTAATTGCCGAAGCCTTTGGTAAACTTCTTTCTTCCTTCTTTCTTTGACTTTGTAAGGTGCTTTGTGACGAGTCCTTAGTCCAATCGCGGGACTTTGTTGAATGAGATACTCGCCTTCATAAATGAGATTGTTGCCTCATATTTCGATCGGGATTTTTGCCCCTTGCTTTTTGGATAAGAGTTGTTGTTCTATCCCCCAGGATAATTCCGACTCTTTTTCCAAGAATGGGAATTGCACCGCATTTTTGTAGGATGGGAATTTCACCGCATCTTAGTAGGATGGGAATTTCACCGCATCTTGGTAGGATGGGAATTTCGCCGCATCTTAATAGAAAAAGAAAAGACTTGAACTTTATTCCGTGATTCTTAAGGAACAGCTACAAAATTTACTGATAGTAGCGTCTTAGATGTTCAACATGGAATGGACGCTTGAGTGTCTTTCCATCCATATTTACTAGATAATAGGTGCGCTTCGGACGATTCTTTTGTATGGACGTAAGGGCCTTCCCAGTTAGGAGTTAGCTTCCCGTTCGGCTTTTATTTCCACGGAACTCATTTTCCCGTAGGACTAGATCGCCGATTTGGAAGAAGACTCTTTTTACCCTTGTGTCATAGAACCTTTTTACCTTCTGGCGATAAACGGCTGCTCTTGTTTCCATAGCTTCTCTCCGTTCTTCAAGTAGGTCGAGTTCCGCTCGGAGTTTTTCCTCATTTTCTTCTGAGGAGAACGTTTGCTGTGTCCGTAAGGTTGGCATCCCTATTTCTGCAGGGATGACAGCCTCTGCCCCATAAGTAAGGGAGAATGGGGTCTCTCCGGTGGGGGTTCTTGTTGTTGTCCTGTAGGCCCAAAGGGCGCTCGGAATTTCTTCTACCCAGTTAGTACCGTTTCTGAATACCCGTGTTTTTAGTGTTTGAAGCAGGGTGCGGTTTGTCACTTCTACTTGGCCGTTGGCTTGGGGATGTGTCACAGATGTTAATCTGGATTCAATTCCGAGCTCTGAGCAAAAGCTTTTGAAGGTTTTGTTGTCAAACCGCTGCCCATTATCGAAATGAAGGCATCGGAATGCCGAATCGACAGATAATCGCTCGCCATAAGAATCCCTGACAGGCTTTCTCCGTGATTTTGGCTAAGGGTTCGACTTCCACCCATTTGGTGAAGTAGTCAATGGCGACTATTAGGAGGAGCATCTTCGACCGAAAAGATTTTAGGTGTCGGGATGGATCGGTTTTGCCTTCATATGCAGTCATAACTGGTGGTCCGAAGTTATCCGGAACTTGCTCTCCCAATATTTTTTTGACAAAGGGTGAACACATACTGAGAACGTGTTGCTCGGACTTTCTGTTTTCTCGAGGGAGGTTCTGTCGTTGAGTCCTTCTATCGACTGTTTGAACAGATGGACTATTCCGTTCTGTCCTTGTCCGTTCGGTTCTTGTGGTGGCCTGCTCCTTGCGGAACTAGCGGAAAAGGCGGTCCTTTCTGTCTTCTCTTTATGAGTGCGTGTTCTCGTTCTCCCTCTGCTTTCAGAATTATCCAGTGGGGCTGTTGGTATGTTTGGCGTTGGAATTTGTGTAGGAGGAGGAGGAGGAGGAGTCAAAGCATGAACAGCCTGAGTCAACTGTTCCAATTGTCGCTGTAGGTTAAGGTAAAACTCTGGAACAGATTCTTGAGGTTGAACGTAAGGACTATCTAATGGCGGTATGATGGGCGGACTATCTGACCGGATTTCTTCATGCCTTCGGACCTCGCCAGATTTTTCGGGATTATTTGGGACTCCCTGTTCTTGAATTCGTTTTGATCTTCTGGTAGTGGTCATGTGGCTTTTCGTAAGGGTTCCCCACGCCAAACCGCTGATGCCAAAAGCGGTTCACGTCACGCTTGATCCTTTGCCTTGATCCGGTCTCACTTTCGACCAGCGGTTAGAATTTATAGTTGATGTGGGCGCTTACTTACGCCTATGAGCGGGAGTGTATAGAAATTCCGCTCGGAATTACTGGAGTGACCCATCAGAGCACTGTGAAAAGGGAGAGGATGGTCATGAATTGGGCCTTTCGCCGGATTCATTCCGATGCTTAAATCGAGAAAACTTGAAGAGAAGTTTAATGTTAGGCAGTTTTTGTGTGATGAGCTTTTTTGGATCCCCTTTTCTTCTATTAGTGCTCTCCTTTTATAGCACCTTAGAGGCGGTTCAGGAAAGGCGGTGGGGTAAGGCGGTGGGAGTAAGGCGATGAATTAAGTAAATATCTCTTAAGGCGGTGGGAAAGGCGGTAGGAAGGTGGTAGGAAAATATCTGCCTACTGTAGCGGGTGGATAAGGCCCACTCACTGTAGAGGCGTTAGATGTTTCTCTATCTCTTTCTTTCTACCTTACGCCCTTTATGAGAGGGTCGTTACAATTCCGACGGACTTGTTTGTAACGCTATAATTCCGAGCGGACTTGTGCGAGGATGGTGATAGTGCCGTGTAGCCAAAGGAACAAGTGGCTCTTTAACTTAACGACACCTGTCTTCACCAAATATATCCGTAACACATATGTATGTGTTTCTTTGTGATTTCCTTACAAATATAATGGACTGTTTATCTTTCAACTTTTTTTTCCCTGTAATGATCATTTCATTTTTTTTTTTTTTTGACAAGATGAGCTATTAATAGCTAATAAAAAAGAGAAAATACATTCCTTAGCTAAAACATTGCTTAATTAAAAAATGAAGCCCTGCAGCCCTTAAAGCTTCTTCCAGCCACCTGGGAATGATCATTTCATTGAACTAATAAATTTATCTGACTTCTAGGCTGTAAAACACAACAAGAGCCTGTAAAACACAACAGAAGCCTCTATGGCCATGTTTTCTTTGCATGCTCAGGTTCTAGATCCTAATGATCCAACAATCTTCCTTTGGGAGAACACATTGTAAGATATTGACTGATGTTTATAGTAAAATTGGACTTCTGTATTACTGCCATGTGGCTTAAAACGTCCCATTACTATACACTCTTTAATTTTCAGCTATTTTAATGTACTTACCCAAGTTGAAAGATGATTAAAAAGAGGAGCTTGCTGGGAAACTCTAATAAAGATTCAGCAGAAAAACAACCACTTGAGGTAATGCTTAATCCTTCAACTACAAACATCTACTAATTAATTGTCCATATTATTTGTCATATGCCTTTTGATCGTTTTCCTTTTATTTACTTCTATTTATTTTCTAATTTCCCAATATTTCTTTCAAACATTAAGTTGTTTGACTTGAATTTACCTCTTTGTTCTTTGATCTGGTGGTTTTAAGTTATTAACTTGTTGCATTCCTTACAATTCTTTTAGGTGAAAGATGATATGCAAGTTGAGTCTAATGCAGAGGGTCCTGTAGAATGGATTTCTTATTGGAAACCAAATGTCACAATTAATTTTGTTGATGATTTTACGAGGTATATGATTGACGCCCTCTTCTTTCTTAGAATATTATGAATTTCGATATTGGATCTTCATATGTATTTAAATATTTTTTTTGGTTTGATTAATTCATATATACTCATCTATAAATAAAGTTTGAGTTTTCCATCGGATGGACAATACAAGTAGCTGAAGATATCCTCAGACAATATGTAAACTACTAGTTGAATGTTAATTATTTATTTGTTATGTATAATTTACAAATTTTCCACTGACTGCTTCCCAACAAAAAAAGGGTTGCTTCATGAGTTAATTAACTATGTGCAGTCACTGCAAAGAAAGGTTGAGGTATGCTCTTGAAAAACATCAAAACAATTTGTAAATCTTGTGAAATTTTACCATCATACTCAACCCTTTTTTATTTATTTAATTTATTTTTTTTGCAATCTAATCTATCTATGTCGTTATATATCTATTCTAACAATTATAAGAAAAGTTCAAAAATTTATTTCCAATATCATGCCAAGGTATGTATGCTTTCATTATTCTGATCCATTTTAATGTGTATTACAGGTTAGTTTTGTGACAAAAATTGTAACTAATGGTCTTGCTTAGGGTTTATAAGCTTCAGTTTTGGTTTTTTGTATTTGTTTGGACCTAGATTTTATGGTTTATTTTCATCTATCTCCAGTTTTGTATTTTACCATTGATTTTTCAGTCTGAGATGTGAGAACAAAAGATACATTGATTTTCTTACTAATGCTCTAAAGTTTATAATATTTTAACTTGATGCTTTATGCTTACATATCTTTGAGAGTTGATACACTAAGTTTTTGATCTTATGCATAAGAAACACTGATTTCCTCCTATGATACTCACGTTGTATTTTATTTTATTTTCAATCCTGTTAATGAAACTTATTTTTTCTTTAACTGAGTCACCGGTTGTTTGGGGCATGCCATAACAATTTTAAAATCCTATACAACACAAAGAAATGCTATAGAGCTTGCCATGCCAATCATATTTTCACATAAACAATGTAATTTTAGTTTAGATCTCCTTGATTGTTTGATTGAGGTTCACATCAATTTAGTTTTCTTCGGGGATTGTTTTAATTCATGCAAAATTCTCTGTGATGGCCTTTGATTCTAGATGCATACTGTTGAGGGACTTAATAAGGGAAACAAGCAATTGGATCAAGGATTATTCTCCAGATTGCAGCATTTTTTGTGGTTTGTGCTTGTGAAAACCATTTAGCAGCAAACTAGGTTCTTGGTGTGATTTTAGTTCTGCCTCTTCATCTAATTAGTTGCATGCTATACCAATTGCCAGAGGAATGGTTCTACCAAATGTACCGACTTTTAAATATCTCTTTTTTCGAGCAACTAATTAAGTTTTATCCAGAGTTTTAATTTGTGTTATGTTGCAGAAAATGGAGATTATTGTAGTTAGTGATTTGGATATTGCATTGCATAACTTTGTTAACAAATATGATAAGATGGCTTTTTACTCTTGTTTGCAATACAATCTTGAGGAAACATGAGTAAGCTTTTTATGATACTGCTCCAGAATTCATTTTAACATCTTTAAATATAGGTTTCTATTAATTTGATGCTACTTGCATTTGGTACCACAGAAAAAACTAAACTCTAAAGCAAATACATTGAAGATTGGAGAGGAAGACCCGCCATTATCAGAGGTTATCTTTTTTCATTATTATTATGTAACGCCCCGACCCGGATCACGGGACCTCGGGCACGTTCACAGACCGACCGTACCTGAGTGGAGACGACCCCCGCTCGGATACAAGGCCTAAGTAACAAGAGTAGATAACAAAAACAAATTCATAATAAATAAAAATAAAATCAGAGTTTGCAAAATAATCAAGTCTGGGTGTACATGCTGTAACGCCCCGACCCGATCCCGGGACCTCGGGCACGTGTGCAGACCGGCCGTAGCCGTGTAGAGACGGGCCCCACACGGATACAAGGCCTAAGTGAGTAAAGCAGATAATGTAAATAAAATAACTTAATTTATTCAAAATAAACAGAGTTCAGCGGAAAATATAACAAAGGTCCAAATACCCTACAAATACCAGGCCCTATGGGGACCTATAAACAAAATATCTCATTCAAAACAAGAAAGGTAAACAAGGCCCTCAGACCTCTGCAAATCACCCGACCCACGATCGGCTCAGCTCCTGCGTGGTAGAATCCTAAGCCTCAGGATCTGTAAATAGGAAGAAAACAAGTGCATGAGCTTTCGAATGGAAAGCCTAGTAAGTACCCCTGCGAGGTTCAAGAAACATGATATCAACAAGAATGAACATCAAGATCAAGCTCGGGGCACGCCCCTCAAAAAAAAACCCTAGGAGTCTATCACAAAAAAAAAAAACAAACAAGATATCGACTCCTAGATACGAGTTCCAAAGGAAGCTCCACAAACATCTCCCCCGGTCAGTACCATCAGCGAACCTGCTGAGAAAACGACCATCTAGTCACTACGGCCCTCGGGTCGTATGTCGGTAGCGCCACCTCTCTACGTGTCGACACAGTCAGTGATCGACCCCACTAACTAGCAGGACAACCAGAGCACTCTCCCTCTGGCCAGGAGTGCCGAAACGTCAGGGTGTCCCGTCCTCGACGCTCTCGCAAAATCCGGAGCTCACCTGCTCCCCTGAATCCGGGACGAAGAACAGAACAAGTAGGGATCCCAACATCCCAAAACAATCATACATGCTAAATATAGATTTCAACAAATCATGGAAGCATGTATGAATCACAAAGCAATATGTCACAATAAAGACATGTCAATAAGATCTCCGAAGAGAAGAACAAGGCATGCTCAAACATGCAATCAAAAGTCAAGAAACCAATCAATAAATGACTGGGGGTACAAGGCAGAAGTACTTACCAGAATAAAATCGAGAAAACCAACTTGTCAATAGATAAGGGCACGAGGCAAGAGTACTTACCTAAAATCGCAAAGCCTCGTACTCCACGGGACTCCTCGACGCATCCACGTCAATCTCTGTATAAGATGATTCTAATCTTAGTACATGTCTATGATCATCACATCAACTATGCATTCTTTATCGGCCCAAGTCCTACTTGCGAGTCCTCCCTTACTTTCCCGTGTCATTTTACCTTTAATGACCATGTTTATTATTTCCATCTGGTTTGATCTAGCTTACATAAATATCACATATCTCTTTTACCACAAAAGGGGTTGGGTTTTGATGGTTAGAGCTTACAAAGCCCATGAGAGGGGTCTCTAGTTCAAATCCCCTCTTCTACACCCTTTTCTTTTCCCTTTTTTAATTATTTATTTATTTTCGTTGACTAGCCACCCCCTATACTTGACTAGCCCAACCCACTCTTATGTCTTGGTTAGCCTAACAACCTGGTCCAATTCATTTTACTTAGAGGGCCCCCTTACTATTCTCTCGATCAGGCCCAAATCCATAGTCAAACAGGTTAGTTGGTTGAACCAACCCCTAATCGATTCATTAACCGTTACTTGATTGATTAATTCATCTAATTAATCAATTATTCCATCCAATAATTATCCAAGTTTATTTATTCAACCTAATTATTAACTTGATCATTTAACTTGTTAGCAAACCTTAGTAACTTGTTTGATTAATCGTTTAATTAACTAATCTTTTAACTAATCTAATCATTCTATTAGATTAGTATCTTGATTGATCAATTAGTTACAACTATACTAATTAATCAGACTTAATTAAACCTTTCTTGCTTGGTATAATCCTTCTTAACTGGTTGGTCGATTTCCTCTAATCAACATTATTAATCCTATAACTGGAATCTATCTAACCATTAATTAATTATTTGATTAATCTCACAGTCAATATTATTGCTTAATCTAATTCTCAACAATATTAACTGATTTCATTCATTGTCCATATATGTCACAATCAACCTTATCTATTATTTTAATTAATCTCATAATTAATTAAATTGATTAATACTTAATTAACCTCTAACTAACCCCCCCCCCTCTCTTAATCTCACTCTCGTGATCTCCTTCTTCTTCACTGCAGGTTGCCAGAGTGACTAGGAGCTCTTGCGTCTGCATGTTGGCCGCCGGGGATGCACAAGGACCGAAGTCCTCTCCGTCGTGTCAACGCCTGACCAGGTAGGTGGCGTCCCGGCCGCAGACAGTAGCCACTGTCAGGCCTGGAAACGACCACGCCTCTCGGTTTCCAGGCCCTCCGACGATCAGAGTCTGGCGTCATCTCTTCCCTCCCCACGGCTTAATATCACTCATGCATGCAAATGCTCGTGCAAGAACAGAAGAAAAAAGAAGTTAAAACTCACCGGAGATGGCGGAGGCGAGCCCGCGAAGCTTTACTACTCGTCGGAGAAGAACAGGGAAGCAGCAGTCCTTCCCTCCTCTCTGCCCTCGGGTCCCTGGCGAGAGGTTTCCTTCTGTCTCCCGCGATCTCTCACAGTGGTTGTGGCTCACCGTCGCTCGTCGGAGGTGCTGGTGATTGAAGAACACCTCCACGGCCTGCCTATATAGAGGGCTGAGGTGCCAATCTAGTCCGATCGCGATCCATTGAACGAGATTGCCATGCAAATCACTCGCCCACCTTACCATATTGGGTGGTTTCCTTAAACGGAGAGGAGATTCGCGGTGGCGCGCGTTGAAGGCTGGAGAAGAAGCACAGTAGCGCCTCGGGATCTGTTTCATCTTTAGATCCAGCGGTTCAGATCTTGTGCGCACGGTAGAGATGTGCGCATCTTTATTTCTGCTCAACGAATTGAGCGGCTGGATGGTGCCTCGTGATCAGATCTCTGCGGATCGCGCCATTGCAGCCGTCCAACCGTTGGCGTAGAAGGTTATTCGTCCATTTGCGCAGAGGCCCCTCAGTTTCTCAAATTTACTATTTGGTCCTTATTCTGTGAGGGGAAGGTGCAATTTCCCTTTAGTCCCTCGACCTTTTTATATTATACTTAGGTCCTCCTTCAGAGATAAAACCTTTTACTTTGCAGTCCTTACGATTTTATAAAATTTCTATTAAGTCCTTGGCAGCCAAACAATTCAAATTCAGAATAATAATTTGAATTATTCCATCCCCTTTCCTCTTTGATTAAATCAATCATGCCAACTTAGGACATTCTCTCAATAATCAAATTATCCTTGATTTAAATAACTTTTCCCCATTTCCATTTTAATCCAACCATGATCAATTTAGAGAGTTTCCTTATTTAAATAAATTGATAACTACCAAATTTATTTAAATCAATCACCAAGTAATTTATGTAAATTATGAAATAATTTACTCATGCCCATCTTTACTAAAATGCCCTTGGAACTTTTAATTATCCCTAAAATGCCCTTTTTCTAATATATTTAGAATTTTAAATAGAGGAAAATTTTAAATCCCTTTTATTTAATAAAAATCATGGATTTTACACATGCCCTACAATATCTGGACAACATGGCCTACAATACCTCACTCACAATAAAAATAAAGGAAGAGGTCTTCAACCTCAGCAATACCCTGCCCTCGTGCAATCCCTCTAGATCACCCCTCCTGCTCATGAGGACCTGAAAAAGAGGAAAACAACCGAATGAGCATTCAAAAGGAAAGCTCAGTAAGTACCCTGCGAGGAACACAGAGAATGAGATATGAACAAACATATCACAATACAATCAACAAACAGTGGAACCAACGTCCCGTATCCTGGAATCCTAGGGGTTTACCACAAAGGAAGAGTCAAAGGCAAGGACCCCTATCCTAACTGTGTCCTTCTAAAAGAGCATCCCCCGGTCAGTACTTTCCCACAGCATCAGCTGCCGACAACAAATCCGTCGCCCACGGTAGCGCCACCTCTCTCTCATGTCGACATGGTCAGTGATCGACCCCATTGACTGGCAGGGACAACCAGAGTATCGTCCCTCTGGTCAGGAATGCCGGAACGTCACGGTGTCCCGTCCCCAACGCTCTCACATAATCTGGAGCTCACCTGCTCCACTGAATCCGGGCGGATTACAAACCAAATCTAGGGATACCAACATCCCGAAAACAAACATACATGCACCAGGATCCAAGCAACTCATAAAAGACATGCATGTATCCAAAACATATCAAAAATGATATCAAGAATCATAAACCAAAAACAAATCCAAGAAAACCCGAAGCTGGGTGTGAACGAGGCAAGTGTACTTACCTCTAAACGCAATCCAACCACTGCGCCGTATCTGTCCTGACGAAGATCAACACTTCGCGTCGATATCTGATAATCAAAATTCGATCTCAATCAACACATAAGTGTCTAAGAGCACTAAGTCTACAATGCACGCTCAACTAAATGGGCTCGGCCAATACACAAATCAGTTTAATCTCTTTAATCACTCTATCAAACATATAAAGTAATTCCCCTTTTTTTTTATTGGACCCAATCCAACTGTGCCTTCTACCAAAATGCTATGGCAACTTCAAGCCACTCTCTTATTTAATACCTTTTATTAAACATTCCTAATTATTTGGTAAAAATTCTAAAAGCCAATTCTCAATAAAAATCAGTGAACCCAAACAAGTGGTCCAATCTCTAGACCCCGAACTCACTTATATAAATTTACAAACACTTAAATACAACCCTTTAATAATCTCTGACCAATGGATCAACACAGTGACCATAATGCCCAACAACTATGCATCAACACTAACTCAAACCATCTATGTTGACAGCCCACCATTCAAGCTAACAACCATCTTTTACAACCCTATGAGTTCATCAATATAAAGCTGAATACAAGGTGGAAATTCACAATTCTTTAAAATAAAACACATGGCATCATGAGAACTAATACCATATGTTCCAGTTCATGAACATAAACACCTGCACATAAAATGACAACCATATAGGCCTTTAAAGTCAACCCATGAAAACCTTAAAACCTCCTTGTCCATAAAGTCAGAATCTTCTAACCATCTACAAACCGTACTTTCACATTATTAGAACCCTTTGTAACTCATAAAATTAACATGCATATATATATACCCTATGCCCCATATAAGGACCCTTTAAATGACAAGCATGCCTATAGGCTTTTTATGGAGATTAAACAAAGGTTAACTACTCACTCTCTATTAACTTAACATGCATGTGTGCTGGTTATTTGAATCGAAATCATGTAGACAAACTAAAGTCTTAAACTGGTCATGCTTTCTCTCTCTTATCTTTCACATATTCCTTCATTCTAAATACTAACAGTACATCATCTTTCTCATAGAACATATATGCAAATAATAGTATGCCACATGGCTGGACTTCCAACCCTTTTCCCGTCACCCATACCCTTCTAAACTCGTGCAGGGAAGACTGGGAAAGAGAGATCTAAATGAGAGAGGCTTACCGAATCTAGAGGCTGCCGGCGGGCTTCCACGGCGGCAGTAGCGTAAGGCCTTCCCTATATTTCTCTTCTTCAATGATGTACCGAGATCCTTCAAGCCCGAACCAATACGACGGTGGGAGGAAGCGGGGAAAAACGGTGAAGGGTGGCGGCCTTAGATGGAAGTAAAACTAGGGCTCCAGAGATCGTTCTTTATCTATATATATATATATATAATCTCATGTCAAACCGATAAGCTATAACTAGATTTTAAAAATAAATCCCATCTTATCCGCTGACTTTCGAACGATGTGGAGGACTCCCGGTGGTGCGCTTCTTGAGTCTCGACTCCGGTCTTGTGACGGACACACATAACCGTTCGATAAATAAAAAAAATACTGAATTCACGTTCATGGCTTTCTTGTAGTTTTTTTAAAAAAAAACATTCCCCAGCACTTCTCTTAATCGTGGCCACCACTTTCTGAAACACCTCATTCCCATGTTTTCCTCGATTAGTGTGCCATCACACGTTTTGATTTACAAAAGAAGTTCAAACTTTATTAATGGCAGCCCACGTCCTATTACATACACCTGTACATTTTAGTATTTTATATATATATTATTATTATTATTTTCTTATTTTGCTAAACCCTCAATGACTTCAATTAACACAAACTAGATCATTAATTTATTTGATCAAACAAGCCAACTTTAGGAAATTTCCCTTATTAACCTAAAAAATTTAAGAAATAACTAATTAAATAGTTTCCCCAAAAATCATGGATTTTACAGGCACCATGCCCTTTATAGATCTATTGTTTCCAATCATGACTACCTATTAAATTAGCATCATGAATGCAAGGTACTTGATTGTTTTATATTCACACACTTTGCCCTTTTTTGTGACTAATTATTGTAAAATTGGTGACATGAACAACTTTTGCTACAGATCCACATCAAGTGAAGAGACACAAAAATTTGAGATCAATGAAGTTGTTGAGAGTTCTGTATGTTTTATCTTTTATTGGCATGTAGCTTATGTCTCTGGAACTCTACTTTTTTCTCAAATATTTTGATGGCATTCTTTTGTTTTATTATTACTTTCTTCTATCAATAAGAGTTCTATATTTCGGACATTGACAACCATGCCAATGATATGTGTTTATGTGCTGTCTGCGTCTTAACAACTTTGATCTGCTTGTTTTTGCTAGAGATGTTTATCTGCAAAATATTATAGCATGTCCAAAAATGTATACTGTAGAAAGTTTTTTCCTTTATTTGATGTATTGTTTTTTCCTGCAGATTCTAAATTGGTTTTTTATTATGCTGTATCCTGATTTGATCTACATTTTTCTGTCAGATTTCTATTTGTTCCTATCAAAATATCATTCGGAATGAGGAAATGGTTTATAATGACCAACATTGGAAACATATATTGGGGTTTTAATTTGTAATATTCTGGATGTTAATAATTATTAGTGGGAATTAGTTTAATATATTTTTTTTTTAAGATTTTCACAGTTTTATGTATTTTTTTTAAAGATTATATAATTATAAGTCCCTGAAACAGTGCCACTTTCCCTTGAGGTCCCTGGGGTGGGTGTAGGTGGGGGTGTAGCTAATAGTGGGAGGGGGAGGTCCCTAGCAAATAGTGCCAAGGACCTATAATTCATTTCCTCTTTTTTTTTTATTACATTTGCAGGCAATTTATATTTCATAATGTGCCTTTTGATGCCTATTTTACACCTTTGATTCTTTTTAAGTTTTTGCTGGAAAGCTTTTCAGTTTACCATTTAGATTCTATAAAATTACCAAGGATAGAATCTATTGTGACATAAAATCATTTAGAAATTAATGTATAAAATTCAAAAAAATACATAAAAAAAGATTAAAAATCAAAAAATAGGTTCATGCAAAAGCAACAAGCATTATATCTCCTTTCACTATCTTATCATTATGTTTTATCCAATGTTAATGTTATATGTAAAAATAATTGGCCATCGTCTTACAATGACGTATGGAATATTGTTAATGTCTGATTACTTAGAAATTAAGTCTTTGTTGATTTTATATTTTATTATGCTATAATATATTTTTCGAATAAAACTTCAATTTCTCTTATTTGAAATCTTTTTGGTTGTTTTAATAAAATAAAGTTGTTGTTATTTCATTTGATGTTATTTGAATTGCATGTCAAGCAAATCTATTAGCTTAAAATGTAACTTATAAATTGTATAGATAATAGCTTACAAGGTGGCAATTAATTTATATTGCTTGAAAAAAGTGTAAAAAAAATCAAAAAAAAAAAAAATCAAAAGTCAGTAACCAATTGACTTGGTGAACTAAAATAGATTGGTGTACCAAATAGATTCATAGAAAATGATCATCAATGTGCCCAACTTGGCTTCTTCTTGAATATATAAATTACATTAATATATATATATACCTAAATTTATTCATGACTTATCAATCTGCAACTCGTTGTGTGGAGCTTCGTGCAACTGTGTTAGCTGTTAATGCTCCTTATCAAAGGCTTTAATATAATTGAAATATAGCATATATGTTACTATATAAAAAAATATATAAATATTTTTTTTAATAAAAAATTAAATAAAAATAAAAATGGGATTACATCACGTTTAAACTAAATAATGAGGACCTTAAATTAGAGATTTCTTAAAAAAATATTATTTTTTAAAAATTATTTGCTTAGGTACAAACATTCACAATAGATGAATATAATATAAATATTGTAGTTATTTAGCTTTTAGTCCCTTGAGTAGTGTCGAAATTGTCTATAGATCTCTTAGAGATGTGTAGGGGTTTAATATAATAGTATTTTGAGGGTGTGTGTTTTGGGTGGAGAATAATATCAAATAGTTTCAGGGGCTAAAAGATAATTTACCCTAAATATTAATATGATATATGCTCATATGTATGTAAATTTGTAAATCAATCAATATATAACACATTTGTTACTTTTAGAGTTCTTTTATTTGCCAATATATTTTACTATTTATATATATATATATATATATATATATATATATATATATATATATATATATGAAAGTTTAATATAAGTCAATATTAATAAAATAAAATAAATAATAGAAAATATCAATTATAATTTAAAAAAAATAACCAAACAATTCAATATGCCGTCGTGCATCACACGTGCATTATACTAGTTTATCTTATTTGTTTGAGTATGAGACTTTTATTTGTAGGACCCTTATAGGGCCTGGCTTATGTAGGGCATCTGGACCCTCTTATTTGATTTTGTTTCCGCTGAGACCTTTTAATTAAGTTATTTATTTTGATTATTTGTTATCTGCTGTTACTTATAGAGGCCTTGTAGCCGAGTGAGATGCGTTTTACTTGGTTATGGCCGGTTTGCTCACGTGCTCGGGGTCTTGGAATCCGGGTCGGGGTGTGACAAATGATTTTGTGCAAATTGGAGCGAATATTTCTTATGTGTGTTATGTGACAAATGCTTAGACCGCAAGTGCATGGGTCGTATCAAGTAATAAAGTGGACTATAAAAGTCGGATGTCGAACCCACAAGGACCGAGATACTACTACTAACTCTTCGTCTATTATCTAGTTAAAATAAAGATGGGTGAAGATTTAATCTAATCTAAATTCTAATTCTAGAAAGCAAGATAAAATGGCATGTAATGAAGTCGTGAGGGCAATCAATAAGAAGAAGGGGTATCCGAGCAAGCTATCTCTCTCGGGTTCTTGTGGATAATGATTTGTATGGATTCCTATTTGAAGAATGTTAGTTTATGGACGAAGAACCTACAACGCTTTCACACTCACTTTCTTGGCGAGTTACTAATCGACGCTTGTGAGTAGTTCTAGGGAATACATAATCTTGGAAAAGTTGTGGGAATAATCCATTTTACAAAGTCTCTCTGCTGAGCACCAGATCTCTAGACATGTTCACAACTCCCACCTATTGAAATAGATTTAGGGTATATAGAGGGAGCATTACTGTCTACACCTTCTATAGATCTAGATTGACACTTAGAGCTGTCGCAACATAAAGCATCAAATACCATACAAAATATTCAATAGGTTCTCAAAATATTAAAACATTCATTTAAACATAGAAATTCATAAAAAGTAAATAAAAGTTCACACAAAGACCCAAGGGTTCCACAATGCCCAAATACCTAAGAGATTAGTTCCCTATGAGGAGGAATACAAATCTAATATAAATAAAGGAGAAAACATTGATAAAATAACAATTTAACTCTCCTCCGATCTTCCCTCTATTATTGGTGTGGCAAATCCTCATCCAAACCTCGCCGCCGAGAAGTATTGATGATGAAGCTTGATGCCCTAGTTATGGTGTGTGGGAAAGATAGTGGTGATGACCCATGGAGTAGCCCCCAAAGGGGATGGTCCAAAGATGCATCTAAACCCAAATTTACAAGGTATTTATAGGCTTTATAATGATAGATAAGTGTATGAGTCGTGTTGGGTCCGTGTTGGCCAAGTTTGGGCTGTAAAATAGTAAACATCGGGCCTATATACGCCCTTTACAGGCTCCCTTATAGGTACATACGGCCATATGGGTGCTACGGGCAATCTTACGGCCGTATGCAGCTGCACGGTTGGATTTCTACATCGTGCAGTCTTCATCAAGCATTTGATAGGATGACCAATTCTTGTCGAATTGACATGAAATTTTAACTGAGTGTTCCTCATTTGTTGATCTTCAACCTGAACAGTTGAGATTTGATTTGGATTCTTGTAGCTCTTAAAATAAAATTCTGATCTTTGTTGCTCTTTCAGGACTTCTGCATTGTTCTCAAGTTGCTTCCTTTTTTACCTCAAATGATGTAGAATTTCTTCATTTTGATTCTTGAGGCTCTCCAATGCCCTGTAAATAAAGGTTAACACAAATTAAGTATAGATGGGCTAAAACTACTTCAAATCCTATGCATAGTGTACAAGAAAGTGATATAATAATATGATCAATTGAACGCTTATCACAAATATCCCCATACTTAAGCGTTTTTTGTCCTCAAGCGAGCAAACCTCAGGCTAAAGCATTTACATTTTGTTGTACTCAAAGTATTCACCATTGACATTTGTATTTTCCTATTTCAACACCTCAGACTTAGATCAATCTCACGAGATAATTTAAAATCGCTCTAGATGAGAGTTTCACTTCACTTACCATGTTTCTGACTCTTTGAATGGCAAGCATACCCTCAGTGGACTCTAGAGATTCTTTGAGCCCTAAGTACAAAACAAACAGCCCTTAAGAAAAAGTAAACTTTCTTTTTGTTCTTTTCGCTTCAATTTTTCAATTTTCTCTTTTCTTTTCACATAAATCCCGGTAGGGCATCCCTAATGGATCCGACTTTCTGGGGGACCAAAGATTAATATAGAGTGTAGATCTTCCTTTTTGAGGGATACACAGGCTGACCAGGCAACCGAACACCCAACTACTCAAAAGATTACAACTCTACATACACGTGCTCATGCTCACATGTGGTTTTTCAGCTTGAGAAATACTCTGATTAGAAGCAAAAACCTGAGCTTACTTCATCACCAAGAGTAGAGGAGCACTATCTTGGTTCTTATTTTCAAAATTTCTATATACAAGAATGTATTTACTTTGAACTAATGCCATGAAAACTCTTGGAGCTATTGAAAGTAGTAATTAACAATCTAAATCAAAGAAACATGATCATGGCTTATCTAATATCACTAGAGAACATATAATAGTCATGAAAATTTTCTCTAAGTGTCCAAGGTGTTTCATAGGAAAAATTTTAAAAATTTGCTCAAATGGTGCAAACTAAGAATAAAACAAAATTGAATATAATTTTTTTAACATTTCGTCATTGTTATACACTAAACATGTATTTCACATAAAAAAATTTGCAATGAATTCATAGTGTACTATCCCCACACTTAAAGATCTGCAATGAATTAATTTGTAAAGATATGCAATGAGGTTGATAGAAGCTACACATATGTACCCGTCTCCACACTTAAAATTTTGCATTGTCCTCAATGCAAACAATAAAGCATATAAATGATAAGAGCATGATAAAATAAAGAGATAGGCAAACTGAAACTTCCCCGGTTATTTGGTGATTATTGCAAAATTTGTGTGATTCCAAGGTGAAGTTCAGTTTGGGGCCAAAATGTACACTCTCTCATGACCTGTGAGGTAAGGATGGATCAATATAGCTCAAGAATAATAAAAAGATAACTTAAAAGACACTAGTAAACTAAAAAAAAAGATGAGTCCCGATCCTCGAATGTTTCGCTTCTCCTCGTAAGCTGAAATTGTGCAAATGATGCAGTTAGAGTTAATGATGCCTGGAGATGCAAGAGATGGCCCAGGGGGTGTGTCTGAGGAGATGCCCCTTCTCTAAACCCTAAATCAATTATTTATAGGGTTCAGGTTTGTCACGCCCCGTCCCGGATTCCAGGCCCCGAGCACGTGAACTGACCGGCCATACTCGAGTAGAGTCAAGCTCAGCTCGAATACAAGACCTAAGTGTTAACAAGTAACAATAAATCATATTCAAGTTAAAAAGGACTTAGAGTCATAAGGGTACATAGGCCCTAACAAAATCCGGTACCTATACGGGTCCTTCAAAAAGTCAACTCTCAAAACAAAAGTCAAGGGAGATCCTCTGACCTTGGATCTCTGAAACAATCACCCAGACAATCTCCTCAGCACTGGCCCCTAAACCTCAGGATCTGTAAAAGAGAGAAAGAGCAAATGCATGAGCTTTCGAATGAAAAGCCCAGTAAGTATGTAACACCCTATCCCAAATAGGGACACGTGTCACACCAGCCAGCACAGGTGAGTTCCCTGAGCCCAAGGCTGTCCAATACTGAAACCAAAAACCTGCGGAATAATCTGGAGACAGTGATAATAAAACATATTAAGTTTGGAGCTCAACCAAGAGCAAAGTCATATCTGATACAGGACCCCACAGACTACACGTCTGGGTCTAGTCTCCATAAGTAAAAGACATATGTCTACAGAGTACACAACAGAAGAAATAACTATGGGGCCTTGAGCCAACTAGGTCATCTCATTTCACCGGATCTAGCATCTACCGGACTTACATGCGCTACACCTGCACAAGGTGAGTAAGAAAGAGGGACTGAGCTACAGAGCTCAGTGAAATGTGACCCCTACTGTCAGGTCAACTAAGACCCGTGCTTCTGAACATATAATCTTGTATATGGAAAGTAATCTCTACTCATATACATGCGGAAAATACAGTAAATCAGGACAGTCTATGCATTATCTTCGCCGTTAGGAAGATCATCTAATGCAATGTCCGAGAAAACCCGAGAAGTCTTCAGTCACTAACATGCCTGTCTATGTCTCATGAGATGTCTAGATATGTGAGCGTCTATCGATAAGAATGCAACTCTGTAGGATCAACTTGCTAAGATCTCAGATAAATAGCCGGCGAGGTGTCCCCCGATCTGGGCTGTATGTGAAGCCGCGAGGTTTCCCCCGATCTGGGTCTTCACTCGTGGTACCGAGCACTCCAAAGAGTCGGGAAAGGGTTTTAAGATAAATTCATTTTTAAAACAAGGTTTTGATGCTAGAAATTCATTTTGAAAACAAGAAAACCTTTCCCCTACTCGGTATCCCGTTGGTCTTAGCTCAATGGAGCCGCATCTGCATAGCAAGGATCGTCTAACAGGAAGCAAAGATCGATGCTCACGTCCTATATCTATCTCATGTCTATCTCAATGATCTACAGCTAGTCATATGCAAAAAACATCAATCTACAATAGCTGTAAATAATCAAAAGCATTCTCAAAAACGAGAATAAATCATAGACGAGGAACATAAGCTGGAAACACGGCAAAACCCGATCAAAACACGAGAATATATAGTAGGTCCACTCACCTGTAGTCCTAAGTATTTCAGGTCTGGCTAGAACTTCCTGGAGTCCCCGACTTGTTCTTTCCTTTACCTAGTACAAACAATCATATCTAATAAATACTAATTTATTGGAACACCCATTTCTATTCAACAATATCTTTACTCAATCATGGGCCCAAGTCCAATTCGGACGAAGGTCCAACACTCAAGCATGCCACTTCACAACAAGACATGAGCCTAAACTTCAAGCAATCCTAAAGTATAATACGATAATCTATAAGCCCAAAATACGAATATGCAGAATTCTGGCTGCCCTGCGCGGTTGGAAAGAATCAGTCGTAACTTTTGAAGCGTAAGTCCAAATTCCCTCATTTAAAGCTCATTAGAAAGAAGACCTCGAGATCTTTCCAACGGCGTATTACACGACCCAACCGGAGTAGTGAGCAGGGAGCAGCAGTCCCTCGAAGTGGACAGAATTCTGCAGGACAGAATTCTGCAGGACTGTCTATAAATCATCGCCTAAATCCTCAACACTAAGCTCCTAAAATTCACCTTGTTCACCAACCTTATCATAAATCTGATACTAGAACTGGCTAGTACAGGAGATTTAACCACTAAACATGCAACACAACTAACAACTATGTAACTGCCAATATACTTTCATTGAAACAATTCATCGAACACTTGGTAGGCATGATGAACTTCAAAAGACCAATCTCTTCTCTTTGATTTCTTAAATCCAATTGAATACAAAGCAAACAACAAGCTACACTCTATTCAGTAGTTAATTACTACTCAACAGCTCAACAAGACATTCCTTCAAACACTTGCCTTGCATTCTTCTAGCTTCATTGAATAAGTAACAAAGTTGTTTTTAACCAACTGATTCAACAAGCATTCAAACTACTTCTTTGTATCAAAATCACTTCTTAACAGATTCACTTCAACAATTACAGGTGCTAGGCCTGTTCCTACAAACCTCTTCCAAATGAACCTTTGAATCCCACTTAGTATAAGAACCCCAATAACAACTACAACATTAGTAATGCAAGATTAACCACGGCAGCATTTAGAACAGCAAACACTATATCAACCACAACAGCCCCAACTCCTCCTCTGTTTCCATAACAGAAACACTTCACCATACCTAGCTACTAGTCCTTAGAAATGCAACACTTACCCCTCATCTCATTGAAGCATAACACCATGATCATGCTCAGAAGTCAAAAGCACTACACCTCTTTAAAATCTTGAACCCAGAATTCCTGCAAATCCCTCCTTAATTTCTCGTGACGGAGTACAAAGCTCTACAAACAAACTCATAGAAACATTACATCAAACACCCACAAGGCATGATCGAATTTCCAATACAACATCCTCTCCCTCAATCCATGAATCCAGTTTCTTTTATACAATAACACACACCACAATCAAGAGCACAAGCAACAGCACAAGCGACGACAACAATCAATCAAATATAAACCTAAAGAATTTCTGAAAGTAAGCCTCCATGTAAACTCCTTTCTCTACCTTACAAAGCTTCCTGCTCCTCTTGAACTGTGCGTGGTGAACAGGTCAAAGGCTGGCCGGAACCCAACTCTGAAACAGGAAATCTTGGAGCTACTGACCGGAAATGGGGCTGGCGGTGCGCGTCGGAGGTCTGGGAATAGAGGCGAAGGGATGCCGGTATTGCCTTGAGCTCGGGGGCAGAGGATGACCGGAATCAGTCCTCGGAGCTTGCTGGCCCGAATTACAGACAGAGAAGGAGTAGAAAAGTGAAGAGCATCCCGGTGACCTGCTCTCCCGAAGCAGCCCTTCCCTCTGCCTTTGAGTCCAGCGCCCAAGCCACGCGGACGGCTCTCATTCTCTCTCGCATGCATCGCGACACCTCAAGCTCAGGCCCAGCAATCGCCACCTCCTGCTTGTTTTCCCCCACCTCCTCTTGCCTTTTAGAATGGAGGAGAACCTCACCATCTTCACTCAAACGAACAGCCAGCTTCATTCTACTCTTATACTAGCCAATCTAATAAGGAGACATTGTGATCTAGGGCACTACTATCTAATTTGACACATCATTACTGAATTCTAGTAACAACCAAAGTATACTTTCATCATCAAAGGATTCCCTCTCATCTCTCCTCACTCAATTTTGGCCCGGCCCACTTGAAGGGCAGCCCTCTTAACTCTCCCTATGTTAAGCCCATCACTTGATTAATTGTCACAAGTCTAGATCGATACCTAAACCAATATTAAATTCTTGTTACAACCAAATTAACTATTTAATATTTATACAATATTCGACACGAAAAGTGAGAGCGTTACAATTCTCCCACCCTTAGGAAATTTCGTCCTCGAAATTCCCATACATAGATATCTAGAACAAGTGAGGGTGTTTCGCCCTCATCTGATCCTCTCGTTCCCAAGTGGCCTCCTCCACTTGGTGATGACTCCAAAGGACCTTCACCAAAGGAATCACTTTGTTCCTCAGAACTTGTTCCCTTTTGTCTAGAATGCGAACCGGTCCTTCTACATAAGTCAGATCTGGAGCCAACTCTACAGTTGGTCCTTGCAAAACCTGTTGTGGATCCGAGAGACACTTCCGTAAAACCGATATATGAAAGACATTATGGATCCTCGATAGCTCCTCTGGCAAAGCCAAACGATAAGCTACGGGTCCCACTCTGCTTACTATTTCATACGGCCCAATATAACGTGGACTTAGCTTTCCCCGTTTATGGAACCTCATAACACCCTTCCATGGAGACACTTTCAGGTACACGTAATCTCCAACCTCAAACTCCAAATGCCGACGACGGTTGTTGGCGTAGCCTCGTTGCCTATTTTGAGCTGCTCTCATTCTTTCTCGAATGAGCCTGACCTTCCCAGAAGTCTGCTGAACCAGCTCAGGGCCCAATATCCTCCTTTCGCCTTCCTCATCCCAGCAAAGAGGAGTTTTGCATCTCCTACCGTAGAGTGCTTCAAACGGTGGCATCCCAATACTGCTCTGGTAACTGTTGTTGTAAGCAAACTCCAACAGTCCTAGATTGTCCTCCCAGCTACCGGGAAGTTCCATGATGCAGGCTCGAAGCAAATCCTCGAGTATCTGAATGGTCCTCTCAGACTGTCCATCCGTCGGTGGGTGGTAAGCCGTGCTGAAGTTCAGTTTTGTTCCCAAGGCTTTGTGTAGACTTTGCCAAAAATGAGCAGTGAATCTCGGGTCTCTGTCGGATACAATGGACACGGGCACACCATGCAACCTCACAATCTGATCAACATACAACCGTGCCAACCGATCCCGCGAATACGTCATCTTGACAGGAATAAAATGAGCTGATTTAGTCAATCTATCAATAATGACCCAGATAGCATCTTTGCCCTGACCGGTACGTGGCAACCCAGTCACAAAATCCATAGCTATCTTCTCCCACTTCCACTCTGGAATATCAAGAGGTACCAGCAATCCTGGCGGCTTCTTGTGTTCAACTTTGATCTGCTGACAGATCGAACACTTTGCCACAAACTCGGCAATCTCCTTCTTCATTCTCCTCCAGATATAATTCTCCTTTATATTCATGTACATTTTAGTGCTTCCTGGATGCATAGCATATGCCGAGCAATGAGCTTCCTCCATGATCTGCAACTTGAGGCTATCATTGTTCGGTACATATAATCGGGAACCCAACATCACCGCACCATCAGTAGATAAGGAGAAATCTCCATGTTTGCCATTCTCCATTCGTGAAAACAAGGTAATCAATCTGGGATCTTGCCACTGAGCTTCTTTGATCTGAGAGATCAAGGTCGGGCGTAGGTGGAAATTCGCCAGTAACACCCCAAGGTCATCCACTGAAAGCTGAACCCCAGTGGACCGTAGGTCATATAACTGGGCAAGGTTGGTGGTCCCTAACCTAGCCAGAGTCTTTCTGCTCAAGGCATCTGCAACAACATTTGCTTTGCCGGTGTGGTACTCGAAGGTACAATCATAATCCTTTAATAGTTCCAGCCATCTTCTTTGTCGCATGTTCAATTCCTTCTGACTCATCAGATACTTCAAGCTCTTGTGGTCGGTGAAGATTTTACAGGCTTCTCCATAAAGATAGTGACGCCATATCTTCAAAGCAAAGACCACTGCAGCCAACTCCAAATCATGGACTGGATAGTCTACTTCATGAGTTTTGAGTTGTCTGGATGCATAGGCGATAACTCTACCCTGCTGCATCAAGACACAACCCAACCCTCTGTATGAAGCATCACTATAGATCTCATAGCCAACTCCAGGTGTTGGAAGAGTAAGGACAGGAGCAGATACTAGCCGATTCTTTAACTCCTGAAAACTCTGCTCACACTCTTCTGTCCAGATAAACTTTGCATCCTTCCTCAGTAATTTTGTAATAGGTTGGGCAATAGACGAGAATCCTTCGACGAAACGCCGGTAGTAGCCTGCAAGCCCTAAGAAACTCCTAATCTCAGCAACTGAGGTCGGGGCTTGCCATTCCACTACCGCTTCAATCTTCTGAGGATCCACAGAAATCCCTGCTGCCGAAGCAACATGTCCCAAAAACTTCACCTCTTCAATCCAGAATGTACACTTGCGAAGATTGCCATATAACTGCTGTTCCCTCAGAATCTGTAACACTATCCGAAGATGATTTACGTGCTCCTCAACACTCCGAGAATATATTAGAATGTCATCAATAAAAACCACTACAAACTGGTCTAGGTAAGGAGCAAACATCCTGTTCATCATCTCCATAAATGTAGCTGGTGCATTCGTCAAACCAAAGGACATCACCAAAAACTCGAAGTGTCCATACCGGGATCGGAACGCTGTCTTTGGAATATCCTCCTCTCGAACCCGTATTTGATGATAACCAGACTTCAGATCAATCTTGGAGAACACACATGCTCCCCGCAACTGATCAAACAAATCATCAATACGTGGTAACGGGTACTGATTCCTGATGGTAAGTGCATTCAACCTTCTATAATCCATGCACAATCTGAAGGAACCTTCCTTCTTCTTAACAAATAACACAGGTGCACCCCAGGGGGAGACACTAGGTCTAATAAACCCCTTACTCAGTAGGTCATCTAATTGAGTCTTCAATTCTTGCAGTTCTACCGGAGCCATCCTGTGAGGTGGCCTGGAAACTGGAGTCGAACCCGGGTGTAAGTCGATGCAGAAATCGACTTCCCTATGTGGGGGCAATCCAGGCAATTCCTCAGGAAACACATCCGGAAACTCGCATACAACTGGTATCCCTGGAATATCGTCTATAAGACTGGCTTCATTCTTTAAACTTGCAAAGCAGGTTTTTACTTTCTGGGTTCGTCTCCCATAGAAGAAAATATCCGATTCCCCAGGATGCTGAAAAGTTACCATCTTCTCACAACAGTTAACAATAGCATGATGCAGAGTCAACCAATCCATTCCAAGGATCGCATCAAAGTCAAGAATCCTCATAGGAATCAAATCAGCAACCAACTCCTGATTATCTATCCTCACGTAACAACATTCATAAACTAGACTCACAATAATAGAACTGCCTATGGGAGATGACACCATCATAGGCTCCACTAGTCTAGTGGCACAGACGTAATCAGGCATAGAGAAGGAAGTAGCAATATATGAATGCGAAGATCCAGGATCAATAAGTATGCAGGCATCATTACCATAAATCTGTAAAGTACCTGCAATAACATCTGGGGCCTGTACTGCCTCCTGCTGGGTCATGGCGAAAGCCTGGGCCTTCAACTGAGACTGAGCTCCACGACCTCCACCCCTGGATCGACCACCATAAGACCCGGCTCGACTACCTCCAGAGCTGCCCGCAACCGAAAACCCCTGAGGCTTCTGCACACTCTGATCACCTGAACTGAATTGAGGAGCAGTGCCACTCCCTTGTGCTAGCAAAGGGCAATTCTTTTTGTAATGTCCCACCTGATGACAATAAAAACATCCCCCTTCGCCGGTAGCAAATCCACAAGCTCCAGAATGATGCTTCCTACAAATAGGACAGGGAGTCTTTCCTCTTCCGAATCCTCCAGATGAGGACCCGCCGCTGCTGCTACTATTACTCTTCTTAGAAGGCCTGGAACCCCCACCACTAGCCATACTGGGGTTACTCCTCTTCTTCCAACCTTCCATTCTTTGCTTGCGCATGTTAACGGTCTCCTCCACACGCAAGGCGACCTCTACAAGCTCAGAAAGTCGGCATGTCCGGAACCCACAACTCCAATCCAATCTCATCATGCGAGACCTCTTTCAAATTTCCTACATTTTGTCCCAAAGGGTCTCAATACCATAGCCAGTCGCGTAGCGGCCGAGTGCAACAAACTTAGCGATACACGGCCCTTTGAAAGGTTACCTTGTATCACCGAATAAACTCACCGCTTAGCATCCCGATAGACGCGAGGAGAATAAGTGTGCGTAAAAGTCTTCTTGAAATCTGCTGTGTCATAGTATTAGGTCTTTGGCTCTTCGAGACGACCTCCCACCATAACAGTGCCTCCTGTCCCAGAAGAAGTGTAACAGTAGGGACCTTCTCCTCCTCTGGGCACTTCAATGCTCGTAGAACTCTCTCTAAATGCTTGAGCCAAGCTTCAGCTTCAGAAGGCTCTTGGGTACCAAGGAACTGCGTCACCCCCATCTGGCGTGCCCGGGTCACAAAATCAGGGTCCCTCACCCTCTGAGGCTGGTAGTTAGGAAAAGCTTCCAAAGACTGAGCGAGCCGCTCCATAGTCTGCTGCATTCCAGGGTATTGTTCTGGCCCTTCATAGGCTTGGGAAGCCTCGCCTTCATCTCCTTCCGGAACCTCCATCTGGGGTTCCTCCACTGGTTCCTCTCGGGGAACACAGGGTGGTCGTCCGCGTCGTTTGGTGCGTGCAATAAGATTGTCGTTGTTAGAAAACAGTTCGAGTGCTACCAAGCAAATCTGGTAACCATACACTTAGTGTGAAGGACGCACACTCCCACCCTAAGGCTCTGACTCCCCAAAACTCGAGATCTGAGAGCAATAATGCTCTGATACCACTAAATGTAACACCCTATCCCAAATAGGGACACGTGTCACACCAGCCAGCACAGGTGAGTTCCCTGAGCCCAAGGCTGTCCAATACTGAAACCAAAAACCTCCGGAATAATCTGGAGACAGTGATAATAAAACATATTAAGTTTGGAGCTCAACAAAGAGCAAAGTCATATCTGATACAGGACCCCACAGACTACACGTCTGGGTCTAGTCTCCATAAGTAAAAGACATATGTCTACAGAGTACACAACAGAAGAAATAACTATGGGACGCCAGAGCCAACTAGGTCATCTCATTTCACCGGATCTAGCATCTACCCGGACTTCTGTCTGCTACCTGCACAAGGTGAGTAAGAAAGAGGGACTGAGCTACAGAGCTCAGTGAAATGTGACCCCTACTGTCAGGTCAACTAAGACCCGTGCTTCTGAAAATATAATCTTGTACATGGAAAGTAATCTCTACTCATATACATGCGGAAAATACAGTAAATCAGGACAGTCTATGCATTATCTTCGCCGTTAGGAAGATCATCTAATGCAATGTCCGAGAAAACCCGAGAAGTCTTCAGTCACTAACATGCCTGTCTATGTCTCATGAGATGTCTAGATATGTGAGCGTCTATCGATAAGAATGCAACTCTGTAGGATCAACTTGCTAAGATCTCAGATAAATAGCCGGCGAGGTGTCCCCCGATCTGGGCTGTATGTGAAGCCGCGAGGTTTCCCCCGGTCTGGGTCTTCACTCGTGGTACCGAGCACTCCAAAGAGTCGGGAAAGGGTTTTAAGATAAATTCATTTTTAAAACAAGGTTTTGATGCTAGAAATTCATTTTGAAAACAAGAAAACCTTTCCCCTACTCGGTATCCCGTTGGTCTTAGCTCAATGGAGCCGCATCTGCATAGCAAGGATCGTCTAACAGGAAGCAAAGATCGATGCTCACGTCCTATATCTATCTCATGTCTATCTCAATGATCTACAGCTAGTCATATGCAGAAAACATCAATCTACAATAGCTGTAAATAATCGAAAGCATTCTCAAAACCGAGAATAAATCATAGACGAGGAACATAAGCTGGAAACACGGCAAAACCCGATCAAAACACGAGAATATACAGTAGGTCCACTCACCTGTAGTCCTAAGTATTTCAGGTCTGGCTAGAACTTCCTGGAGTCCCCGACTTGTTCTTTCCTTTACCTAGTACAAACAATCATATCTAATAAATACTAATTTATTGGAACACCCATTTCTATTCAACAATATCTTTACTCAATCATGGGCCCAAGTCCAATTCGGACGAAGGTCCAACACTCAAGCATGCCACTTCACAACAAGACATGAGCCTAAACTTCAAGCAATCCTAAAGTATAATACGATAATCTATAAGCCCAAAATACGAATATGCAGAATTCTGGCTGCCCTGCGCGGTTGGAAAGAATCAGTCGTAACTTTTGAAGCGTAAGTCCAAATTCCCTCATTTAAAGCCCATTAGAAAGAAGACCTCGAGATCTTTCCAACGGCGTATTACACGACCCAACCGGAGTAGTGAGCAGGGAGCAGCAGTCCCTCGAAGTGGACAGAATTCTGCAGGACAGAATTCTGCAGGACTTTCTATAAATCATCGCCTAAATCCTCAACACTAAGCTCCTAAAATTCACCTTGTTCACCAACCTTATCATAAATCTGATACTAGAACTGGCTAGTACAGGAGATTTAACCACTAAACATGCAACACAACTAACAACTATGTAACTGCCCATATACTTTCATTGAAACAATTCATCGAACACTTGGTAGGCATGATGAACTTCAAAAGACCAATCTCTTCTCTTTGATTTCTTAAATCCAATTGAATACAAAGCAAACAACAAGCTACACTCTATTCAGTAGTTAATTACTACTCAACAGCTCAACAAGACATTCCTTCAAACACTTGCCTTGCATTCTTCTAGCTTCATTGAATAAGTAACAAAGTTGTTTTTAACCAACTGATTCAACAAGCATTCAAACTACTTCTTTGTATCAAAATCACTTCTTAATGATTCACTTCAACAATTACAGGTGCTAGGCCTGTTCCTACAAACCTCTTCCAAATGAACCTTTGAATCCCACTTAGTATAAGAACCCCAATAACAACTACAACATTAGTAATGCAAGATTAACCACGGCAGCATTTAGAACAGCAAACACTATATCAACCACAACAGCCCCAACTCCTCCTCTGTTTCCATAACAGAAACACTTCACCATACCTAGCTACTAGTCCTTAGAAATGCAACACTTACCCCTCATCTCATTGAAGCATAACACCATGATCATGCTCAGAAGTCAAAAGCACTACACCTCTTTAAAATCTTGAACCCAGAATTCCTGCAAATCCCTCCTTAATTTCTCAGCAGCCAGAGTACAAAGCTCTACAAACAAACTCATAGAAACATTACATCAAACACCCACAAGGCATGATCGAATTTCCAATACAACATCCTCTCCCTCAATCCATGAATCCAGTTTCTTTTATACAATAACACACACCACAATCAAGAGCACAAGCAACAGCACAAGCGACGACAACAATCAATCAAATATAAACCTAAAGAATTTATGAAAGTAAGCCTCCATGTAAACTCCTTTCTCTACCTTACAAAGCTTTCTGCTCCTCTTGAACTGTGCGTGGTGAACAGGTCAAAGGCTGGCCGGAACCCAACTCTGAAACAGGAAATCTTGGAGCTCTTGGCCAGGAAATGGGGCTGGCGGTGCGCGTCGGAGGTCTGGGAATAGAGGCGAAGGGATGCCGGTATTACCTTGAGCTCGGGGGCAGAGGATGACCGGAATCAGTCCTCGGAGCTTGCTGGCCCGAATTACGCATGAGAAGGAGTAGAAAAGTGAAGAGCATCCGGTGACTGCTTTCTCCCGGCGGCCCTTCTCTCTGCCTTTGAGTCCAGCGCCCAAGCCACGCGGACGGCTCTCATTCTCTCTCGCATGCATCGCGACACCTCAAGCTCAGGCCCAGCAATCGCCACCTCCTGCTTGTTTTCCCCCACCTCCTCTTGCCTTTTAGAATGGAGGAGAACCTCACCATCTTCACTCAAACGAACAGCCAGCTTCATTCTACTCTTATACTAGCCAATCTAATAAGGAGACATTGTGATCTAGGGCACTACTATCTAATTTGACACATCATTACTGAATTCTAGTAACAACCAAAGTATACTTTCATCATCAAAGGATTCCCTCTCATCTCTCCTCACTCAATTATGGCCCGGCCCACTTGAAGGGCAGCCCTCTTAACTCTCCCTATGTTAAGCCCATCACTTGATTAATTGTCACAAGTCTAGATTGATACCTAAACCAATATTAAATTCTTGTTACAACCAAATTAACTATTTAATATTTATACAATATTCGACACGAAAAGTCGGGGCGTTACAAAGTACCCCTGCGAGGTCACAAAGACATAACAACAACATGTCAAGTAAAAGGACCACATCCCAAGATAACATAACCCTAGGAGTCCACCACAAATCAATCCAAAGGCACGACCCCTAACAACAGAAGCCCTCAAGCTTCAAAGAAAACTCACGGTTTACTCCCGGTCAGTATACCCAACTATGCGCTGAAAACACGACCCTCTGGTCGTTTGACCCTCCGGTCGTAAGTCGGCAGTGCCACCTCTCATACGTGTTAACACGATCAGCGTATCATCCCCACTGACGGGTAGGACCACCAGAGTATCGCCTCTCGGGTGTGGCAAGCAGAAATACCAAGTTATCCTATCCCTGAGCATTTCCCTATCAGAGGCCCCACTCTCCACCGAGTCCGGGTAGTAGACCACAACAAATAGGGATACCAATATCCCGAAACAAACAATACATGCTCAACAGGAATATAAAACAGATAAGAACAACATGCATGACAACAATAAAGTATATATCAACGAGGTATCAACATGTCCAAAGAAAACTTCGAAGAGTGGGTACTAGGCAAGTATACTTACCTCTTGCTAAATCTAGAAATCCTCCTAGACTCCTTCTGTAGTGTCTCTAAGACTCCTTGAGAGTATCTGATATTGGAGTTTCTATAAAAGCCAAAATTCTATTAAAACCCTAGGTTTCTAGATGCACATGCATAACTTTCGCTTTTGGTGGGTTTAAGCCCAACTATACGGGTCTCAAATTCCAACTACTTGGTTACCGAACCATTTCCCTCACTTTCAAGTTCTTAGTTGACTTTCATTCCACATTTGGTCAACTTTAGTCAACTCTAGTCAACCTTACTCTTGTTTGCCTTGGTACGATCCCTAATTGGTCATGTCTAGTTTTCTTAGCTAAATTGGGCCCATCTCTACTTGAATAAAAGGCCACCAACCTTTAACATGTGGCTAGCCATGTCCAAGCGGTTAGGGTGTTATAGTGTTGGTTGAGAGGTTATGGGTTCAAATCCTTTCTCTCCCAATCCCTTTACCCCTATTATTATTATTTTTTTTTTTAACTTTGTTCAACCAAACTAGTTCCTCAGCCCAAATTGATTGGACCCAAACCCTTGGACCCCCAACTATCTTTATTCAACTTGACTTAATCATCTAAGTCTTCTTGACCAATTTAGACCCCCAACCTTGGACCTTTAAATTAACTTGATTAAAATCTTAATCTCCCAACACGTTTGGGACTAGACCCAATTTTTTTTAAAAGGATTAACTTGAATCGACTTACCCCTTTATCAACCGAATTAATTAATTAAACTCGATTAATTAATTAATAAAATTGATTTTTATTAATCCCTCTAATTAAATTCATTAATCGAATTTAATCAAACTTACTGATGGTTTTATCAACTTAAATATCAAATATCAGTTAATCAACCTAGGTATTATTTATTTAAATACCTAGACACCAAATGTCAATTAATTCGTTTAATTAAATCCTCTCTCAATCTAATTAAATCATTTAACCGATTAATTTACCATGCTTCCTTATGACTTATAGAATAAATAATTGTCACACAATATTAGATTATAATCTATCTATAATTGATTAAATAAATCTTTAGCCTATTAATTGATTAGATTAATAAACTAAGTATCAATTATTTGTTTTTATTTTTATTATCTCCTTCTTCTCCCATTGTCTCTCTCTCTCTCTCTCGTTCTCGACCGAGCTCTACTGAAGTCGTCACCGACGAGCACACGGCTCTCCGGGACTGGCTTGCAACGTCCCTGCGACCACCAACAAGACCAAACGCCTTCCGGGGTGGTGACCTACGCCACCTTGATCTCCAAAGCCACCCAGTCCCGACCGAGTGCTGCAGCTACTCTGGCAAGCTTGGTCTAACGATGAGAATACATGCAAGCGGTATCAAACGTCTCAAAAGGGAGTGAGCACTTACCGGAAGACCGAGGACGATACTTGGCACCACCGGAGGGCCTCCCAGCGTCAAGAGAGAGTTTTCTGATTTTTCCGACGAGCTCGGGCCGCTACACCAGTGCATTGTAAACCTCTCTCTCTTTTTCCTTCCACTGTCTCCGCCTTCTCTTCCGCCCAAAGACGTCGGCGGTGATTGCAAGCTCGTCTAATACTAGGGAAAATGGTGCCCTGCCCCCTCCTCCTGTCGTCGTTGTCGGAAACTCCTCTAGCTCCTTGGTGGCTTCACTGTCTCAACAAATAGACAGTTTGCCCCTTTTATGGCCCAAAGGTGGCGGAGAAGAGGAAGCGAGACCGGCTCGCGTTACTGGAGACCGCCGGCCTCCTCGCGCGTAACAGCCGGAAGGAGTAGCGAGCCTCGCTGCGGTGTTCTTCATCGGTTTCAAAGATGAGGGTGGCTGTGCCTCATGATTTGTATTCACGAATGAACGGCGTCGATCGTCGGATGACATCCCATGGCCAGAAATCAATCCTTATGCCTAGTATCCATTACCCTATCGAATGAACGGCCTAAACCCAATCACGACCAACGGCCCGATAGATCCACTCTGTCTCAAACTTAAGACTAATCCAAAGATGGACAGTCCTCATTGTGCCCTCACAGTGGGGTCACCCTCACTGCCACCTTTCTCGTTGCCTCGGATCCGAGTTGCGATCAGATAGATCTGATCTCAGATCGACACGCGGCCCCACCGTGGCCATTATAATGCTCTAAGATCAACTGCGATCAGAGATGTTTTAATCTCGATCGTTATACCATCTATATAAGGGTTTGATCTGGAATATTTTCCAGAGATCCCTGGTTCTTTTTAGGTTACTCTTTTGTCCATCCACTGAGAGAAGGGATTATTTAGTTCTAGTCCCTAACACTTCTGAAATTACAACTAGGTCCTTAATGACCCAACCTAACCCTAATTAGGGTTTTAATCTTTTAATTTCCATTTTCTCCCACTTAATTAAATCATTTAATTACTTAGGGATTTTTTTAATTAATCAATTAATTAAAGAACATTTAAACTCGTTTTATTTCCATAAAATCTTTGGATTTTACAATCCTCCCCCCTTACAACAATTTCGTCCTCGAAATTTCTACACCGCTTATAGGGAAGTAAATAACTCTAGGTAACGCTTCCTCATATCCTCTTCAGGTTCCCAGGTCGCCTCTTGATCAGAGTGGTTACTCCACCTCACCTGGACAAAGGGAATGGTTCTATTCCTTAGCTGCTTGTCCTCCCGGCCCAAGATTGCTACTAGGCACTCCTCATAGGACATATCCTCATGAACTTCCACAGGAACCTGGGGAATCACTTGTGTTGGATCACGAATACACTTCTTCAACATGGAGATGTGGAAGATATCGTGAACCAGAGCAAGGTCCTGAGGTAGGGCCAACCTATAAGCCACAACTCCTATGCGTTCCAAAATCTCAAAGGGTCCAATATAGCGTGGAGCAAGCTTCCCACGCTTCCCAAACCTCAAGACCCCTTTCATAGGAGATACCTTTAGGAACAAATGATCTCACACCTGAAACTCCTCGTCCATATGTTTACTGTCTGCATAGCTCTTTTGTCTACTCTGAGCAGCCTTAAGTCTCTCTCTGATCATCCTAACATGATCCTCTGTCTATTTATAAAATCCGGCTGCTCAAGTGTTGCCTCAGCCACCAGGTTCCTCTCACCCACATCTCCCCTGCAAATTGGTGTTCGGCACTTCCTCCCATAAAGTGCCTCATACGGAGCCATCATGATGCTTGCCTGATAGCTGTTGTTGTAGGCAAACTCTACCAGGCTTAGACGCTCATCCCAAGACCCCGTAAAATCCAACGCACAAGATCTCAGCATGTCCTCCAACACCTAGATGGTCTTTTCAGACTGACCATCAGTTTGTAGGTGAAAAGCTATGTTGAACGCCAAGCCTGTGCCCAGAGCTGTGTGCAGACTCTCCCAAAACCTAGAGACAAACCGGGTGTCTTGATCAGAGGTGATCGACACCGGAACACCATGTAGTCTGACTATCTGATCTATATGCAGCTGGGCCAACTTCTCTAAAGATGCTTCCGTCCTCAAAGGTATAAAATGAGCTGACTTAGTCAAACGGTCAACTATGACCCAGATCGACTCATGACCTCTCTGGGTACGTGGCAACCCTATTACAAAGTCCATGTTAATGTGCTCCCCCTTCCACTCCCGAATGGGTAAGGGTTGTAACATCCCTGCCGGCTTCTGGTGCTCTGCCTTCACCAACTGGCAGGTGATGCATTTTGCCACAAACACTGTAACTTCTCTTTTCATACCCTTACACCAGAAATGGTCCTTCAACCCTTTGTACATCTTGGTATCTCCAGGTTGAATAGCGTAGCTCGAGTAGTGAGCTTCCTCCAGAATCTCCATTCTTATCTCAGGAACTTTAGGGACGCAAATCCGCTAATCAAATCTTAGAGTACCATCCTCATGTACTCTAAACCTTGTCGGCTCTCCCTGGCCAATGTGTCCCCTGAACTCCTCCAAATCAAGATCTTGGCTTTGTGCAAGTCTAATCCTTTCCAACAATGAAGGTCATAAATGCAAACTGGCCAATGAGACATCCATCTTGGGCAAAACAACCTCTAGCTCGAGCCTCCTCATGTCCTCTAGCAATGGCCTTTGAGCTGTCAACAAAGCGGCAACTCCATAACCAGACTTCCTACTCAGTGCATCAGCCACCACATTAGCCTTGCTCGGGTGGTAATGGACCTTGAGATCATGGTCCTTTATCAGTTCCAACCAACGCCGCTGCCTCATATTCAACTCCTTCTGAGTGAATATGTACTTGAGGCTCTTATAATCGGTGGAGATCTCACAAGGTATACCGTAGAGGAAGTGTCGCCAGAATTTTAGGGCAAACACGATCGCCGCCAACTCAAGATCGTGTGTGGGGTAATTCTCCTCAAAAGGCTTCAGTTGTCGGGAAACATAGGCAATTACCCGCCCGTCCTGCATCAATACACATCCCAGGCCAGTCTTGCATGCATCACTGTAGACTGTATACCCGTGACCGCTCTAAGGCAAAGCCAAAACTGGTGCGGATATCAATCTCTGTTTCAACTCCAGGAAGCTCTTTTCAGAAGACTCGGTCCAAACGAATTTGATACCCTTCCTGGTCAATCTGGTCAAAGGTGTTGCTATAACCGAGAAACCCTCAACAAATCTCCGGTAATAGGCAGCTAACCCCAAGAAACTCCGTATCTCCCGTACTGTGGTTGGTCTCTTCCATTCAACGACCGCTTCAATCTTTTTTGGGTCCACTAAAACTCCCACTCCACTGATCACATGCAGCAAGAAAGCGACGTTGTCCAACCAAAACTCACACTTTGAGAAATTGGCATAGAGTTGATGCTCCATCAAAGTCTCTAGCACAATTCTCAAGTGCTCCTCATATGCTTGACAGCTACCAGATTAAACCAATATGTCATCGATGAAAACTACCACAAATTGGTCCAAGTACTGAAGAAATACCCGTTTCATCATGTCCATAAAGACTGCCGAGGCATTGGTAAGCCCAAACGGCATCACCAAGAACTCATAGTGCCCATACCTATTCCGAAAGGCACACTTCGGGATGTCAGTTTTCTTGATCCGCACTTGATGGTAGCCGGATCTCAAATCGATCTTGGAGAATACTCGGGCTCCCTATAACTAATCCAATAGATCGTCAATCCTAGGTAAGGGGTACTTATTCTTCACAGTCACCTTGTTCAACTCCCTATAGTCGATGCACAGCGTCAACGACCCATCCTTCTTCTTAAAAAATAGAACAGGTGCTCCCCAAGGTGGCATACTAGGCCTTATAAAGCCTTTATCCAACAACTCCTCCAATTGTGTCTTCAACTCCTTAAGCTCTGCAGGCGCTATTATTTAAGGAGCCTTGGACACAGGACTATTCCCGGAACCAGATCAATCGAGAACTCTAGTTCTCGTTCTGGGGGTAATCCTGGTATGTCTTGAGGAAACACATCAGGATATTCCCTCACTACTGGGACATCTGAGACTACAGTTTCACCATCCTGTTTTGCCTTAGAGATAGAGGCCAAATAACCTATGCATCCATCCCTAAATAAATTTTGAACCTGTAGAGTTGAAATCTCCTGTACAAAGGAACAAGTTTGGCTGCCATAAAAAGTGAACTCCTCATCTCCTGGCACCCTGAACACAACTCTCTTCCCACGACAGTCCACCACTGCGTATACCGAGGAGAGCCAGTCCATCACGAGGATCACATCGTAATCCTTCAGGTCCATCACATGTAGGTTTGCAGGTAATTCCCGCCCCTGTATCACTGCTGGGCATGCCAGTACTATCCTCCTCACTAACTTGGCAGCTCCTACCGGGGTGTCTACACTCAACTCATGGTGTAGATCTATAGCAGGCATAGTATATCTCCGTGAAAATCGTGCAAATACGAAAGAGTGTGTGGCACCCAGATCAAATAATGTACAGGAATAGAATGAATTAATAGAAATGGTACCTGCGACAACGTCAGTAGATGCCTGAGCCTCCTCCGTCGTCAAGTAATAGACTCTTCCATGAGTCATGGGCCTTTGCTGCTGCTGAGGCTAGCTAGGAGTGGAGGATTGCCCTGCTGTCGCCTTTGCTTTCTTATCGCCCCCTTGAGGCCTCGGTGGTGGTCCCACTAACTGTCTAGAAGCATACTGTGATCCCTGAATTCCTCCAACCACACTCAATTCAGCTTGACGCTGAGGGCACTGAGCCTTCTTGTGATCTAAACTTAGACAGATGAAGCATCCTCTTGTAAGCCTCGGGCACTGTGACTTCTTGTGCGGCCCTTTGCATTCAAAACATCTGAGGGTCTGGGTCACGCTAGCTGATGACCCTTTGCCTCCAGACGAGGCCGTAGATCCTATTGGCTTGCCATATGGCCGGTATTTGTTATCCGACCTACGCCTTCCTGAACTCTTCCCTGCTGAATGACCCTGACTGTTAGATCCTTTGTCCTTCTTCACCTTTTAGGACGACCCCTGGGCGTCCCCTGATAAGAGGCCTCCTTGTATTTGGCCCTGGCCACAACCTCAGTATAAGTTTTACACATGTGACTGGTCACAATCTTCTTCAGTGATGGCCGCAGTCCGGCCTCAAACTTCATCACCCTACTTTCCTTGGTCGGAACTATGTCTGGCAGGCCAGCCTGTCAAACTCTGTCTCATACTGTTCCACAGTCGAGCCGCCCTGAACGAGTTGAGAAAACTGTTGTCCTAGCTGCACCAGATATCCCCTGGAAAAGTACATGGCGAAGAATGCAACCCTAAACTCCTCCCAGGTCTGGAAGGCCTCGCCCTTCCTCAGTCTAATCTCTCCAAAGTACCAATCCTCGACCGGTCCCTAGAGCATGTAGACAGCGGTCCTGATCTTTTCTGCCTCTGTAGTCTGGAAGACCTTGAAGGTCTTCTCCATCTCCCTTATCCACAGCTCAGCCGCATGGGGATCAGCGGCTTCCTCAAAAGGTCGGGGAGAAGGTCTCCTGATCTCCCCATATAACCCTCTACTAGATGTGGGGGTGGCTTGTGGAGGTAGTGCTCGCTGCTGCCTGGTCTCTTGTATCCACCCCATCATCTCACGTATGAGGTCCAGCATACTCATGGGAGGTACTTCCCCCCTGGGATCTTGGCTCTCAGCTTGAGGTACCTCAGCATTGGACTGAGCAGGCACATCCCGTTCTACCTCCATCTCATCTATTGGTGGGGGTACCTCCCCACCCTGAGGTTGGGGTACCTCATCTACAGGTGGCTGTGGCACCTCAACTTGGCGGGGTCGCCCTCTCCTTCCTCTACCTCTACCACGTCCACCACGCCCTCCACGTCCTTGGTTCATATTTTAACTGTAAAATACTTGCAGGGTTACTTCATACACAATCCCACAAGCAACGATAACCAAACTTTTATTTCACTAAAAGCAAACTTCCTAAAAGAAAAACACAACATAAGTAGTTCATACAACACTCAGAGTTTGTAAGACTACAATTTATTCAAAACATGATAAAGACTCAATCTAGGTGGTGTCCATCGGGAGATAGTGGGGTGTAGTCGACAAGGGGCAGATGTTTTCCTGACCCCTGTGGTCCCCTACTAGGTCCTGGTGCGCCACCTGGGTAGTAAAAGGCGAGATACTCAGTGCTACCAAAGCTACAGCACCAAAGAGGAGGGTGCCTGCACTCCCACATCCGATGTCCATATCTACCGCAATGTCGACACCACACGATCCAAATCACAGTAGACGTCGGACCCCCAGCTCTAACCCCCATCTGTACTCCCAAACTCCGACGATAGTCACGGGCTCAACATACTCGCTTAGGTGGAATGCTCGGGCACACTATCTCCTGGACCAGTGGAACCCCCGGGCTCCTATCCACTGGCCTCTAAACCACAAGGACCCTCATACCCTCGTCCCTCTGTCTTTGGACGAGCATATAAACTGTGGACTGGAGCCTATCAATCTTTCGATTTGTGGCTTCCATAGTCCTCCTTATCTCAGCAAGAATCTCCGCAGGTTCCGAAGAGTCAGCACGAGGTGGTAGGGTGTTCTCACGAACTGACTCCACCTCCTCCTCAGATGAATCCTAATGGTACCCGGGTCCCGACATCCTGCATGTAAAACCAGACATCAATCTAACGTACCACTAACTATACTACCCTAGACCCACACTCAGTCTATGCAACTGGCTAAGGGCATCCAGGGTGTTTGTTATCTGCTCTAATCTAGAACTTCTCTGATACCACTTTAATCTGTCATGCCTCGTCCTGGATTCCAGGCTCCGAGCACGTGAACAGACCGGACGTACTCGAGTAGATCAAGCTCAGCTCGAATACAAGGCCTAAGTGTTAACAAGTAACAATAAATCAAACTCAAGATCAAAAGGACTTAGAGTCATAAGGGTCCCAAGGTCCTATACAAAATCAGGTCCCTATACAGGTCCTTTACAAAGTCAACTCTCAAAAGAAAAGTCAAGGGAGATCCTCAGACCTCGGATCTCCTAAACAATCGCCCAGACAATCTCCTCAACACCGGCCCCTAAACCTCGGGATATGTAAAAGAGAGAAAGAGCAAATGCATGAGCTTTCGAATGGAAAACCTAGTAAGTACCCCTACACGGTCACAAAGATATAACAACAGCATGTCAAGTAAAAGGACCACATCCCAAGATAACATAATACTAGGAGTCTACCACAAATCAATCCAAAGGCACGACCCCTAACAACAGAAGCCCTCAAGCTTTGTGTTGAGTTTCAAAGAAAACTCAAGGTTTACTCCTGGTCAGTATACCCAACTATGCGCTGAAAACATGACCAACTGGTCGTTCGACCCTCCGGTCATAAGTCGGTAGTACCACCTCTCATACGTGTTAACACGGTCAGCGTATCATCCCCACTGACGGGTAGGACCACCAGAGTATCGCCTCTGGGGCGTGGCAAGCAGAAATGCCAGGTTGTCCTATCCCTGAGCATTTCCTTATCGGAGGCTTCACCCTCCACCGAGTCCGGGCAGTAGACCACAACAAATAGGGATACCGATATCCCGAAACAAACAATACATGCTCAACAGGAATATAAAACAGATAAGAACAGCATGTATGACAACAATAAAGTATATATCAACGAGGTATCAACATGTCCAAAGAAAACTTCGAAGAGTGGGTACTAGGCAAGTGTACTTACCTCTTGCTGAATCTAGAATCCTCCTAGACTCCTTCTGTAGTGTCTCTAAGACTCCTTGAGAGTATATGATATTAGAGTTTCTATAAGAGCCAAAATTCTATTAAAACCCTAGGTTTCTAGATGCACATGCATAACTTTCGCTTTTGGTGGGTTTAAGCCCAACTATACGGGTCTCAAATTCCAACTACTTGGTTACCAAACCATTTCCCTCACTTTCAAGTTCTTAGTTGACTTTCATTCCACATTTGGTCAACTTAATTTAGTCAACTCTAGTCAACCTTACTCTTGTTTGCCTTAGTACGATCTAATTGGTCATGTATAGTTTTCTTAGCTAAATTGGGCGCATCTCTACTTGAATAAAAGGCCACCAATCTTTAACACGTAGCTAGCCATGTCCAAGCGGTTAGGGTGTTATAGTGTTGGTTGAGAGGTTGTGGGTTCAAATCCTTTCTCTCCCAATCTCTTTACCCCTATTATTATTATTTTTTTTAACTTGGTTCAACCAAACTAGTTCCTCAGCCCAAATTGATTGGACCCAAACCCTTGGACCCCCAACTATCTTTATTCAACTTGACTTAATCTTCTAAGTCTTCTTGACCAATTTAGACCCCCAACCTTGGACCTTTAAATTAACTTGATTAAAATCTTAATCTCCCAACCAGTTTGGGACTAGACCCAAATTTTTTTAAAAGGGTTAACTTGATTCGACTTACCCCTTTATCAACCGAATTAGTTAATTAAACTCCATTAATTAATTAATAAAATTGATTTTTATGAATCCCTCTAATTAAATTCATTAATCAAATTTAATCAACCTTAATGATGGTTTTATCAACTTAAATATCAAATATCAGTTAATCAACCTAGGTATTATTTATTTAAATACCTAGACACCAAATGTCAATTAATTCGTTTAATTAATTTAATTAAATCCTCTCTCAATCTAATTAAATCATTAAACCGATTATTTACCATGCTTCCTTATGACTTATAGAGTAAATAATTGTCATACAATATTAGATTATAACCAATCTATAATTGATTAAATAAATCTTTAGCCTATTAACTGATTAGATTAATAAACTAATTATCAATTATTTTATTTATTATTACTATTATCTCCTTCTTCTCCCACTGCCTCTCTCTCTCTCTCGTTCTCGACCGAGCTTTACTGAAGCCGTCACCGGCACACGGCTCTCCGGGACTGGCTCGCAACGTCTCTGTGACTACCAACTAGACCAAACGCCTTTCGAGGTGGTGGCCTACGCCATCTTGATCTCCAGAGCCACCCAGTCCCGGCCGAGCGCTGCAGCTACTCGGGCGAGCTTGGTCTAACGACGAGAATGCATGCAAGCGGTATCAAACGTCTCAAAAGGGAGTGAGCACTTATCGGAAGATCGAGGACGATACTTGGCACCACCGGAGGGCCTCCCGGCGTCAAGCGAGAGTTTTCTGATTCTTCCAGCGAGCTCGGGCCGCTACACCAGTGCACTATAAACCTCTCTCTTTCTCCTTCCACTATCTCCACCTTCTCCTCCACCCAAAGACGACGGCGGTGATTGCGAGCTCGTCTGACACCAGGAAAAATTGCGCCTTGCCCCCTCCTCCGGTCGTCGTCGTCGAAAACTCCTCTAGCTCCTCGGTGGCTTCACTGTCTCAACATAGAGACAGTCTGCCCCTTTTATAGCCCAGAGGTGGCGGAGAAGAGGAAGCGAGACCGGCTCGCGATACTAGAGACCGCCGGCCTCCTTGCGGGTAACGGCCGGAAGGAGTAGTGAGCCTCGCGGCAGAGTTCTCCGTCGGTTTCTGAGATGAGGGTGGCGGTGCCTCGTGATTTGTATTCATGGATGAACGACGTCGATCGTCGGATGACATCCCATAGCTAGAAACCAATCCTTATGCCTCGTATCCATATCTTATCGGATGAACGGCCTAAACCCAATCGCGACCAACGGCCTGATGGATTTACTATGTCTCGAACTTGAGACCAATCCAGAGATTTACGGTCCTCATTGTGCCCTCACCGTGGGGTCACCCTCACTGCCACCTTTCTCGTTGCCCCGGATCTGAGTTGCGATCAGATAGATCTGATCTCAGACCGACACGTGGCCCCACCGTGGCCATTATAATGCTCTAAGATCAGCTGCGATCAGAGATGTTTTAATCTCGACCGTTAAACCGTCTGAATAAGGGTTTGATTTGGAATATTTTCCAGAGATCCCTGGTTCTTTTTAGGTTACTCTTTTGTTCATCCACTGAGAGAAGGGATTACTTATTTCTAGTCCCTAATACTTCTGGAATTACAACTAGGTCCTTAATGACCCAACCTAACCCTAATTACGTTTTTAATCTTTTAATTTCCATTTTCTCCCACTTAATTAAATCATTTAGTTACTTAGGGAGTTTCTTTAATTAATCAATTAATTAAAGAATATTTAAACTAATTTTATTTCCATAAAATCCTTGGGTTTTACAAGGTTAATAAGCATGATTAGAGACCCAATCAGTTAAATTCGGACTCAAATTAGCAATAAGATTGGGTCAAGTGTTTATGCAAATACCCTAGATCTAGATTAACACTTAAAGCTGTTGCAGCGTAAAGCATCAATACCATACAAAACATTCAATAGGTTCTCAAAACATTGAAACATTCATTTAAACATAGAAATTCATAACAAGTAAATATAAGTTTACACAAAGACCCAAGGGTTCCACAATTCCCAAATACCTAAGAGATTGGTTCCCTATGAAAGACGAATACAAATATAATATAAATAAAGGAGAAAAAATCAATAAAATAACAAATTAACTCCCCTCCGATGTTCCCTCTACTATTGGTATCGCAAATCCTCAACCAAACCTCGCAACCGAGAAGCCTTAACGATGAAGCTTGATGCCCTAGTTATGGTGTGTGAGAGAGATGGTGGTGATGACCCAAGGAGTAGCACCCAAAGGGGATTGTCCAAAGATGCCTCTAAACCCTAATTTACAAGGTATTTATAGGCTTTACAATGACATATAAGTGTATGAGTCCTGTTGGTCCAAGTTGGTTAAGTTTAGGCTGCAAAATAGTGAATATCTGGCCCATATATGCCCTATATAGGCTCCCTTACGGGTGCATACGACCGTATGGGTGCTACGGGCAATCTTACGGCCGTATGCAGCTCGACGACTGGATTTCTACATCGTGCAATCTTAATCAAGTGTTCAATCGGATGACCAATTCTTGTCGGATTGACCTGAAATTTTAACTAAGTGTTCCTCACTTGTTGATCTTCAAATGAACAGTGGAGATTTGATTTAGAGTCTTGTAGCTCTTGTAATAAAATTATGATCTTTGCTGCTATTTTAGGACTTTTGCTGTGTTCTCAAGTTGCTTTTTTTTTGGGGTAAAGCCATTTTTGGTCCCTGAAAATGGGACATATGTTCATTTCCATCCCAAAATTCAAAATTTGTTCAATATGGTCCCTATGTATTGCATATTTTGACATTTTGGGTCCTTATATATTCTGTATTTTGGCATTTTTTGTCCCTATTGCTGACATAACGGTCATGTGGAATACCAATGAAATGCATATAATCTTTTTATTATTATGTTTAGGTCGTTATTTTGCTGATGTGGAGTGATAAGTGGCAGTATATGCTGATATGGACCGTATTGAACAAATTTTATATTTTTTGGGATGAAAATAAACATTGGCCCTGTTTTCAGGGACCAAAAATGGCTGTAACCCTTTTTTTTCACCTCAAATGATGTAGATTTCTTCTTTTTGATTCTTGAGTCTCTCCAATGCCCTGCAAATAAAGGTTAACACAAATTAAGTATAAATGGGCTAAAACTACTTAAAATCCTATGCATAGTGTACAAGAAAATGATATAACAATATGACCAATTGAATGCTTATCAATTTCCTCCTAGTTTCTTTGATTCTATGGAGTATCTTCCTATACACTTACCGTTTGTAGCAAGAGTTGTGGGACCAGTTCAATATTGTTGGATGTTTCCTTTTGAAAGATATATGAAAGTTTATAATTTGATATTTGTATTTAGAGAAATATTAATTTATGAATTATGAAAGTTATTTAATCATGATTTAGGTTCTTGCGGCAATTGAAATTAAAAGTATCCAACAAGACAAGGGTTGAAGGTTCAATTTGTAATGCATACTTCGTTGAAGAAGTATCAACATTTTGTTCTTATTATTTCGAGCCTCATATTAACACAAAAATAAGAAAAGTACCTCGTAATGATGATGGAGATGAGATGGAACCATGTGAAGGTAATCTTTCCATATTTACTTATCCTGGTCGATCATATGGGTGAGAAAAATCAAGATGGTTGACTAGTGAAGTGTATCATGCTGCAAGCACTTATGTCTTATTAAATTGTGATGAGATTCAACATTATGTCAAGTAAGCTTCTTGCTAGTAATTCAATATAAACATATAATTATTTCATTGGACTCATTCTTATTAATCAACATTTTTTGCTTTGAAGGATATTTGTGGAAGAATTAATGACAAATGTACCAAATATGATTGAGGAGGAAGTTGATATTAAGCTCGAGACTGAATTTGTCAATTGGTTTAGGTCCTATGTAAGTTTTATTACCCATAATCACTCTATTATTTTTACTTTTCTTGGAAATTGATTTTATGTTTATTTAATAGGTACATGATCCAAATAATAATATAACTAAACAAATCATCAATGATGTTACCTTGGGGCCTTTGAGAAATGTGATCACTTATACAATATTCTTTGTGAATGGGTTTAAATTCCATACAAGCGATTGTAGTGCGGGAAGGTCGACCATCAATAGTAAAGTGTGTATCAAAAGTTCCAATAACAGCGAGCTATCAAGTGATTATTATGGGATTTTAAAGGAAATTATCCAATTAGAGTATCTAGCATATCCAATCAAAAGGTTGTGCTTTTTAAGTGCGATTGGTTTGATCCAACTCCAACTGTTGGTATGAAAGTTCATAAGGACTGCACTACAAGAAAAGTGGTTTTTAGGGACCATGTTTTAAGGACCAGTTGTGAAAACGGTCCTAAAAAGTATACTAATAGGGACAAGATTTTTAGTGGTCCCTAAATTTCACTTTTTTATAAAATATTAGGGACAAGATTTTATTCTGGTCCCTATAAATATTAAAATTCCTGTCCTTAAAACATATAATTAGGCAGGGTTTGAAAAAATGTTTCGAAGTTAAAAACCAAAACCCTCTTCTCCCTACTTCGCGTCGGGATGAATATGGTCGAGCGGGATTGAAAAAATATTCGGGCGGCGCTCCTTCCCCTCCTTCCCCAGAAAGCCTAGATCGCATCCTCCTCTCCTCTTCCTTATCGTTCCCTGCGCCCCTTCCTCCTTGAATTCCATCTCCCCTTTACGGAAACCCTAGTTACTCCTTGGCGACGACTTTCCCTCTCTGGTGCTCTCTACTCTTCTTTCCTTGCAAGAAGGTGACGAAAGGTTTTGCCCTGTGGCGGAAACCTCAGCGCGGGATCCTTTGCTTTTTCCTCTCCAAAAGCTCTAGGATTTCCACCTCTTCATCTCGACGTCCGGCGTTCTTCTTATCAGTTAGGTTTCTCAATCTTGTTGTTCTTTATTTTGCGTTGCATGTTTTTGTTGTTCTTTCCTTAATAACGTGGTTTGGTTGTAGGGTTTTGCTCTCATTATTGTTGCTGGATTTGATGTTCTCTTGTTTCTTTCTCAATGTTTGTTGTATATCGGGATTATGCCTAATGGTTGTTTGTTTATGATTTTGATTGTTTTCTTTAATGAGTCTTGATTCTAGGGTTATGGGATAGTTGTTCATTCAATTCTTACTTATTTTTGGAACTCGTATGAAATCTAGAGCTAATAAGAGAGCTAATAAGAATTCCAGGTTTTCTTAAGTCAGTTATGTTCTTATATATATATGATTCGCAATTCATATGAGATGATTATTTGTGGTTTGATTTCATGTTTCTCTGAGATAGAGATTCTATTTTACATTACTTTATTCTAATTAAGCTGAGAAATCTAGAGAATTTTTTTTTTTTTTTGTCTTTGTGTGTGCCATCTTTCTAGCATTGGCCTCTATTAGGTTCTGTTAATGGAAAGTGAACAATGTTTATTCATATTTAAAATTTCAACTTTTCTAATTACCATATTAATAACTGAAGAAACTTGACATTGAGGGCAGATTTTCTTGATGTCTTACTCTTATCAGTCTCATTCAAAGGTTTCTACTGTGGAGAAGGTAGAGAAGCTCATGCAAAGTTACTTTCTTTCAAATTTGGATTGTTGTTAATTCATCAAGAAAGTTATTTTTTTATTTTTCTTTGGATTCCTTTCCCCCTCTTTGGTGCAGTATTTGGATGAGAATAAGCAGTTGATTCTTGCAAATCTGGAGGATCAAAACTTGGGAAAGCTCACTGAGTGTGCTCGGTAAGTGGTTTAAATAACTAGAACTACCTATTTTGGCCTTCTGTTTCATTGTAATGCTGCCGTGCTAGTAAGAATTTTGATATGTTTTTATATTTCACCGTAAAGAATGTACCAATGACTCTTCTATGTGGCTTTTGTGTGTATTGTTGTTGCTGATGGCTATCTTACTAGTTAGGAATTTTCAGAGTAACTGTGCACAAAGATATCCATCTTTTGGAGTTTAGTACAATCATAGTATGGTTAGCTTCTAGAAATTTGTATATGGCACATCAAGCACAACGAAAAAATATCCAGGATTCATTTCCATCTAGGTTTTTTAATTTCTTGATGAATTTATCCAACTATTCTTTTCCAAAATGGAGAATAATTGGAACCTAAAGATACTGATAGCCGTTGGATTAAACGAAGATAAAACTCATTCAGATTATTTGAGTTTTTCTTTCATTATAAATATAAGTTGTTAAAATTTATGAATGATAGGTATGTATGTGAAAGCGAGAAGCGCTGTGATTGTTAATGCTGTGCAGCATTTCTGTCAACAATGCAGTAGGTTAGTATGCATCAGCCTACATTTCATAATAAAGTTCATACTTGATAATCTTCTGGGATTGTTACATATCTTTTCTTTATTTATTAATCTTCTGTGATTTTGTTTTCTTGTAATTGTGTGTACATAGCTATGATTCTTTTTCAGTACCCAAACATCGAACACAATCTTCGACACCAAACTATAGATTTTTAATTTTACTTTATTTTATTTTGGCTTTAGCAGTTCTTTTTGAATAAGTTAGGAGAATGCCCATGTATGTAACATATCTAATGTATTCTTTCTTGTTTTTCAAATCTGCTAGTTGCGGACCTCTTGCTTATTCTAGGAATTCTATGGTAGGTTGAGGTGTCATTGTATTTAAGTTAGAGCTACAAATTAAACCATAAAGAACCAGTACTGGTTAATTTTTTTTTATGAGAATTTAGTACAAATGTCCAGTTATGACCTATGGCTTAATTAAGTTTGGGGCTTTATATTAAATTCCGTAATCAAATTTTAACATTCACTACAAGGAATTAATCCTTTAGCGGCGGTTATAACCACCGCTAAATGTATACCGCGGCGGTTACATAACGGACGCAAATAAAAGTGACGCGACAGCATTTCGCGGCGGTTTTAACAACCGCCTGTATAACCGCCGCTAAACGTAAGAGACGTTTAACGGCGGTTTGGAACCGCCACAAGAACCGCCGCTAAATGCAAATGCGCGAACTATGATTTGCATTTTGCGGCGGTTTGTAAAAGTCCGTATAAACCGTCGTAAATATTAATTGCGGCTGTTGTAAACCGCCGCTATTGTCTTATTATTTTTAAATTTTTTATTTTATAAATCATTATTTGAGGGCGGTTGTAAACCGCCGTTAGTGCCAATATTTTTACAAAATTAAATTATATATTTAGTATTTTTTTTTACAATAAGAAGAATTTTGAACTTGTATACACCATTCAAATCAAATTAAAAAAATAAATAAATCTTATTAATAATTCACAAATTTATTACAAAATTATATTCGCATTTGTTCATACAAATTATAAAACTCTTTTTCCTCTTTTCATACTCTTCTATGACATTGTCACTTAAATCAAAACAAGTAGAATTCAAACAACTCAAAATTTTAGACAGAGAGGTGTGACCCGGCTTGCAACAAGGTTCCTATTCCATTGACTTTCAATACAAGAAGTCCGCTAGGCTTCAAAAGTCCATGCAAACTCCACAAAGAAGTGCTCAAAAGTCCCTCTACAAACCATACAACCAAACAATTCAAACTTCAACATCCCAAAGTTATAAAGAAAGAGAGTGAGAAAGTGAGAGAGGGGACAAATTAATTAAACACTCACATAGGAGAAGTGAAGATTAGAATGGAGATAACATTCCCTGTGAGAAAGCAAATACAATCAAAATTAGAGGAACAAGAGAGAATACAATGAATGAAAATTAGAGGATTAAAGATTCAGAGATCACTTACCTTGCTGGCCGAGGCTTCACCACTGGCTTTGTTACCTTTGGCTGTTATTGAGCTTGTTCTCCACCAATGCTGGCCATCGGCATCGTTCTCGCCTGCATTCAAGACCCAACTTATCAAATTCTAACATCAGACAACATAATGGATTCAGATTTGATCATATTTTGTTCAATTACCAAGTTTCTGAATTGGAGGTTGTACAACATCTGCAGATCTCACTCTTTGGCATTTTATGTTCCTTGTTTAGCTGCCTCTTGGAGGTTGTTGTATATTGAAATATTGAAGAGGTTGTTGTATCCATCCTTGCAATTGCACTAGTGTGCATAGGCCGATGTCTTCGCACACTCGCCGCCTCTGCAGTAAGCCCAAGTACATGTTATTCATTCAAAATATTGGAATTCAAGTTAATTAGCAGCAGCACATAATAATCAATTATAAAAAAAATATGTTCATCATTATCAAGGCTTCTGATTTGTTTCTTACGATCGAAAATCGTTAGATTTGTTGGTGGTTCTTGGGGTGCAGGTGCTGGAGCAAGATCCTTGGAGCAAGAGTAGACAATACTACCTGCAAAAAAATAAAATAAAATAAAATAAAATAAAACCTCCGGTGGTTCATCAACAAAGTCTCAAAATATCTGATTACTACTGGCACGCCTGCCTATGGAGTTTTGAATTGTGGTTGCTTTTGCCGCCCTTGTCCTTGTAAGAATTTCTAGAAGAAAAGACCTTGCTTCCACCCTGTGTCGTTGCTACAGCCCATCGTCTCTGTGTTGAGGATCGAGTGCTATTTAACTAAATTAACCACGAAATATGAATAGTGACAGTGAGTGAATAGTAAATGAATAGTAAATGAACAGTAAATGACACCAGAGATTTAAGGTGGTTCGGCCTTATAATGGCCTACGTCCACCGGCGGCAGAGGAGGAATTTCACTATGACAAAAGCTGGAGATTACAAGATAGAGATACTATTCACACCCTATGTCTCTCCCACTCAAACAAAAGAATCCTCCTAAAGGAAAGGAATTCTCACACACTAATCTCCTCACAAATCTGAAGCTATTAAGCTTTGGGTGTGCATTTGCAGAAGGAGAGGAGCTCCTTATATAGAGGATGAAGTGGGCCCCACCTTAAGAAAAATTTCAAAACAATCGGCTGCAGCCCATGTGTTGCATGCCTTCTCAAGCCGCAATGTATGAATTCAATTCATTCATACACTGTAGCAATTTTGAAATCTGCCACAATTGTTGACTATGTGTTTCATTGTCTAATAAAGACAAAAAACATCACAAATCTCCACCTTGGCTTTCATTAGACAAACCGACAAGTGAAACTCCTTTTTCTTCCTCAACCGCCAAGAGGCAACTCATATGCTTCGAACACTAATCAAGTCCAGACAATATCTGAACTTGATAGTAGCAAGTGGCTTAGTCAACATATCTGCTGGATTGTCTGCAGTAGCAATCTTCTCGATTGAAACGATACCTTGGCTTATTATCTCTCTGATGAAATGATATCTGACATCGATATGTTTGGTCCTCTCATGGTGCATTTGATCTTTAGATAGATCAATAGTTCCCTGGTTATCACAAAATACAACAGTAGATTTCTGCTGTAAACCCAGATCACCTACCAAACCTTTCACCTGCATGCCTTCCTTCACCGCTTCAGAAGAGCCATGTACTCAGTTGTAGACAGAGCAACTGTGTTCTGTAATGTTGCTTTCCAACTGATAGCACAACCAGAAATAGTGAACACATAACCTGTAAGAGATCTCAACTTATCCAAGTCACCTGCATAGTCAGAATCAGCATATCCAACAACACCAATAGTAGAGCTAGAACTACCATCATATACCAAGCCAATATTAGAAGTGCCTCTTAGATACCGTAGTATCCATTTCACAGCTTGCCAATGTTCCTTGCCGGGATCAGACATATATCTGCTAACAACACTGACAGCTTGAGAAATATCAGGACGAGTACATACCATAGCATACATAATGCTCCCGACAGCGCTAGCATATGGAACATGTGACATGTACTCCTTCTCATCCCGAGTTTGTGGTGAATGCTTCTTTGAAAGCTTAAAATGTGCAGCCAATGGAGTGCTCACCGCTTTGCATTCTTGCATTCCAAAGCGTTCAAGTACTTTCTCAACGTACCTTTTCTGAGAGAGGAACAACTTTCCTGCTTTCCGATCTCTCTGAATCTCCATGCCCAAAATTTTCTTTGCTGCACCTAAGTCTTTCATCTCAAATTCACCATTCAGTTGAGTCTTTAACCTGTTGATCTCAAACATGCTTTTAGAAGCAATAAGCATGTCATCAACGTAGAGAAGCAAATAGACAAAAGAACCATCAGACAACTTTCTGTAATATACACAACTGTCATATTGGCTTCTAGTAAAGCCATGTGTACCCATGAAAGTATCAAACCGCTTGTACCACTGTCTTGGAGATTGCTTCAAACCATATAATGATTTCTTCAGCAAACAAACAAGATCTTCTTTTCCAGCTTCAATAAAACCTTCAGGTTGACGCATGTAGATTTGTTCTTCGAGCTCACCATGTAGAAAAGCAGTCTTAACATCAAGCTGCTCAAGCTCCAAATCCTGCAGTGCTACCATGGCAAGTAATACACGTATAGAGCTATGTTTAACAACAGGAGAGAATACCTCATTGAAGTCTATGCCTTCTCTCTGACTATAGCCCTTGGCAACTAAACGTGCTTTGAACCTTGGTGCTTCAACCCCTTGAGTTCCTTCTTTTTTCTTGAAGACCCATTTGCAACCAACAATCTTCTGACCTTTCTACGTTTTACTGCATCCCACGTATGGTTCTTGTGAAGAGACTCAATTTCTTCACCCATAGCAGCTAACCACTGAGTTGCTTCATCACTAGAGACAGCTTCACGATAACTGGTATGTTCATCACCTTCAAGGTTATCTCCCACAGCCAAAGCATGAGTAGTAATATCAGAATAATGCTCTGCAAAATCGGCATATTTCTGTGGTCTTCTAATCTGTCTTCTTTCTCTCCCAGTAGCAATGTTGTACGGTTGCTCCTCATAAGGCACATCTGCAACATCATCAGAAGAATCATGTACCTTTTCAGTTGACGCTTGTTCATCAGAAGTACTATCATGTACTTGTCTTGAGGGCTCCACCTCAAGCTCCACCTGCTTCATAACACCGTGGTCCTTTGCTTCGTCAGACATACTCCTTTGGTCTATCAGAGCAGACTCATTGAACTTGACATCTCTGCTGATAATCAAACCAGGGGATGATGGATCTGTACACCACAACCTGTAACCTTTAACCCCTGATGCATATCCCACAAATATGCATTTCTTTACCCTAGGCTCAAGTTTACCATCATTAACATGAGCATAAGCAGGGCAACCAAATACTTTTAGAAAAGTATAATCAGCAGGAGAACCAGACCATACCTCAAAAGGAGTTTTACTATCAATAGTAGTTGACGGAGACCTATTAATCAAATAGCAAGCAAGATAATAGCTTCAAACCTAAAAGGTTTTAGACAAACCTGAATTGGACAACATGCAACGAGCTCTTTCCAAAAGAGTCCTGTTCATACGTTCTGCAACCCCATTTTGCTGTGGTGTATATCTCACAGTGCGGTGTCTCACTATTCCTTCATTTTTGCAGAACTGATCAAATTCACCTTTGCAGTATTCCATACCATTATCGGTTCTGAGACGCTTGATCTTCCTCCCAGTCTGCTTCTCAATAAGCGTCTTCCACTGCTTAAAGATGTCGAAAACTTCACTCTTTTGCTTCAGAAAGTACACCCAAGTCATGTTAGAGTAGTCATCAATAAAAGTTAACATATATCGAGAACTACCCTTTGACAGGACAGATGCAGGGCCCCAAACATCCGAATGGATGTAATCCAAAGTGCCCTTAGTCCTGTGCACAGCAGTACTGAACTTGACTCTAGTGTGTTTGCCATACACACAATGTTCACAGAAGTCAAGTTTGTTGGTTTTCTGACCATTCAACAAACCTCGCTTGCTTAATATATTCATGCCTCGTTCACTCATGTGACCCAAGCGCATGTGCCATAAGCGAGTAGAATCTGTATCAGGATTTGATGAGGAAGTAGATGCTGCAGTACCTGTAATTGTGCTGCCTTAAAGAATGTAGAGTGTGTTGACCAACTTTCCTTTGATCACCACCAGCGCACCTTTGCTAACTTTTAGCTGACCGGCATCACCACTGTATTTCAAACCTATGCGGTCCAAAAGACTCAAAGAAACAAGATTCTTTCTCATATCAGGTACATACCTAACATTGTTGAAAGTTCTGATAATGCCTTCATACATCTTGACACAGATGGAACCAACGCCAGAGACTGGACATGAGGTATTATTCCCCATTAAGACTGAGCCACCTTCAGTTGCCTGAAAAGTGGTGAACCAATCTCTACGAAAACATATATGGTAAGAACAAGCAGTGTCAAGTATCCAAGAATCATCAGAACTTGTAGTAGTGACAGATAATGCCATATCAGCAGCTTCGAAACTGTCCTCAACAATGTTAGCATTCGTACCTGAAGGAGTTTTCTCCTTATCTTGTTTTGCTTTAGCCTTGATGCAGTCTTTCACCATGTGCCCTTTCTTCTTGCAGTAGAAACACGTTACAGCTTTGTTTCTAGATTTAGATCTAGATCTCTCTTTGTTGCTAGCCCCTCGCTCCTGAGGTCTACTTCTGACAAGTAGGCCTTCAGCCTGATGTTCACCCCGATTCTCTGAAACCTTCTTTTTCAATTCCTTGGAGTTAAGAGCACTTTTGACATCATCAATGGAGATAGTCTCTCTCCCATATAACATTGTGTCAACAAAATGCTCAAAAGAAGTGGTTAGTGAACATAACAAAATTAGGGCCTGATCCTCATCATCAATAGTACAATCTATATTCTTGAGATCAATAATGATCCTATTGAACTCATTCAGATGGTCAGTAATTATTGTACCTTCTTTCATATGAAATGTGTAGAGTCGTTGCTTCATCAATAGTCGATTTGTGAGAGATTTTGCCATAAAGAGTGACTCCAGAAGGAGCCATAAGCCTGCCGCGGATGTTTCATCCACGACCTCTCTTAGAACCTCATCTGCCAAAGACAAATTTGAATACAAACGTGTCCCCGCTCCAAAATCTCCTCCTTCTCGTCGTCTGGTCTTCTTTGGCGGTCATCTTTTCCTTGCAAGGCCTTTAATAGACCTTGTTGCACTAACAAAGCCCGCATCTTGACTCTCCATAGACTGAAGTCATTTTTGCCATTGAACTTCTCGATCTCATACTTCGTGGTAGACATTCTGCGAAATTCAGTTAGATAACAAACAAACTAGCTCTGATACCAATTTGTTGAGGATCGAGTGCTATTTAACTGAATTAACCACGAAATATGAATAGTGACAGTGAGTGAATAGTAAATGAATAGTAAATGAACAGTAAATGACACCAGAGATTTAAGGTGGTTCGGCCTTATAATGGCCTACGTCCACCGGCGGCAGAGGAGGAATTTCACTATGACAAAAGCTGGAGATTACAAGATAGAGATACTATTCACACCCTATGTCTCTCCCACTCAAACAAAAGAATCCTCCTAAAGGAAAGGAATTCTCACACACTAATCTCCTCACAAATCTGAAGCTATTAAGCTTTGGGTGTGCATTTGCAGAAGGAGAGGAGCTCCTTATATAGAGGATGAAGTGGGCCCCACCTTAAGAAAAATTTCAAAACAATCGGCTGCAGCCCATGTGTTGCATGCCTTCTCAAGCCGCAATGTATGAATTCAATTCATTCATACACTGTAGCAATTTTGAAATCTGCCACAATTGTTGACTATGTGTTTCATTGTCTAATAAAGACAAAAAACATCACACTCTGCCTGCTCAAGCTCTTTGTCAGGAGAGCATCACCTTCATCTTGATCATTACTATCATCCTAAAAGAATTATAGAGTTAGCATCACTATAAATTCTATAAACAGAATGTCTACACTATAACATGTTCTTGTTCTTCTTGAAATTAAAGTTCACTAAAACTAAATATTGAAGAATAGAAGAGTTGCACTCATGTTCAGTGGCTAAATTTATCAAGAGCTTCATAAACAAGACAAGTTGACAGCCAGCCATGTCAATAACAGCGATGAACATTCCAGATTTTGAAGTTATTAGACTTATTTATAAGCACCTACTACCACACCAAACGAGTGATCGAAAGAAGAATTAAATAAAAGGTAGCAAAGTAGCAATTGCAAAACCCAGATCTTTACATAGTCAGGATTTCTTAACATGATAAGTTCTAAGACCAAGCTGCAAGAAAGTGATTAGGAATTTTTGAAAATATAGGAGATGAAGACAATGAGAAGGAAACAACAAAGACAAGAACTAAAGGAGGTTGATGATGCATACCTCTTTTGTGCTAGACGTTTCTGTATCACTAGTGGTACTAGGTATAGGAGAAAGTTGAAGCTCCTCTGTAATATCCTTGTCATCAGAGGGCATCGAGAAATTATGCTGCAAAACCCAACTTACACACATCAATTAAAACATTAACAAAACAAATTCCATAAATTGATCATGCTTGATCTAATGCTAATCAAAATAGAAGTTCCAAGCAAACATTTATGAAGAAAAGATAGAAATTGAATAATATCGTTGACTTCCTGACAATTCATAATAGTTCCTAAAGATATGATGTTCAAATATTTCATACTAGACAGGTAAAAGAAGAATATTAGAGATATGATAGTTAACATGAGAATGCTATATTTGATTGGGGATAAGATCTTTTTCACAAATTAAAAGGACAAATTTACATTCATTAAAGGGCAAAAAACTCAAAACTAAATGAAAACATAAGGATCTAATTAAAAAAAATCAAATCAAATGAAATCTTCCGTACCTGATCTGCCAAACACAAGTGTATGGTTTGTTGATGTCTGCAGGTCCCCTTTGCACACTCCACAGCATCACACCACCCCTCTACAAAAACAACACACAAATCATCAAACACCAATCAATTCAATAATCTCTTAAAAAATCAAATCAAATCAAATCAAAACAAGAGAAGAGCAGAGCGTGCAGTACTTGTGAAAAGGTGCAAGGAAAGGGACCAGAGCATCTCCTGAAGCAGATGTTCTTACTCCCGTCCATGGCACAACTACTAAGATGGCCACCAGAACCCAAATTGAAATGTATAACATTAAATCCCAAACAACAGTCAAAGAGAAACATAGAAAATCATGAAGTTACTCCTTAAACATGACAAACACAAGATGAGATCAGTAAAATTCACAAAGTCCTCAAATTCCAATTGCCACAATTGTGCAGAATACTGAAGATCAAGCGATTCATCATTACAAATCCAACACAATGAGCAATGCAGAGAAAAGATCATCTTTGAGACATCAGACATACCTGTTGTAGATCTGGGTAACAAATGTGGACCCATTGTAGCAGATGAACCAAAGCAACACCAATATCAATATGTCTTCTACACTAAAAAATGGAGATGATATGTCATCCACTGAGAAGGGTATGCTGCATCAAAGATAACAAATAGGGAAATATATTCACATAATTTCATATGGTAGAATCAAGAAAATAATGTTCAAGATATGATGGTATTTAAACATGGAATTATCAACAAGCAGGAAGGAGTTGGAGTCGGAGTTAGTGCTTGCATCAATGGATTCCTCCACCATTACTTCATTCATTTTTGAGAGGACCTGAAGTGAGCACAGAAGACAGGAGTCAAATTTTCAGTTTTGATGCATAGCACAGTCAAATTAGCTATGTTTGTATATCGAAATATTCATGCAAATACTGGCAGAAGCAAATTGACCGTATGAGGGTTCACTCAAACAATAAGTCTTTTAGTTATTCTTTTCTTCTATTTGTTCATGTATACATGTCCTTGTTTTCATTTTAATATTCCCTGATTTCCTTCACAATCTACACATGATAACCAATGTATATTCATATATAATTCAGTAAAATTCCTACTTGTAAAATGGAAATGCATCAAACTTTGAAGAAACATACACGAAATGGTTCTTTTAAAAAAAGGGAGGCAGAGAGAGAGCGCAATACCAAAAGAATAGACATCAATATTCTTCAAGCTTAACAAGTTCTTTCGCAACCAAATTCCGAGGAGTCGCCGGGAGCTAAATCAAAGAGATATACATAAAACCCAGCATGTATTTCCTACATTATCTTAACTAATGAAGGCAAAGAGGACACTACAAGAAGATGCAAGCCCTGCTATAATTCATTAAAGAAAAGAAAAAAACACAGTTCAATAAGACACTGACAGGCCACCTATTCCTCAAAAATGGAGTTCACTGTTGATAACTTCCCCACATCATTAGAGAAAAGGAAAAAAAAATAGTTCAACAAAAACTGTAACTCTAACATAGGTAAGCTATTGAGCTTGTCCTCCCATAGGTGAGCTTCAAACCTTCCTGTCCATCAGATGCTCTGTTCAAAGAGTTCCAAAGAAACAAGTGACAATATGAGAGTTCCAAATTGGAATAAACAAGTGAAGTTGATAATTTATTCCAAGAAACCACACAACTTTTCATGCTATTACCAACACATCACATTGATTGATAGCCATGAAAACTCTCCCCCTTATAAAACAAAACCTATACCCACAGAACCAAAATTTTTTAAAACAACCTTCTGAAAGTCAATGTTAAAACATTGTATTAACAAAGTTTAGTAGGTCAGCCAATAAAGTTTCAATGAAAAAACTTACGCTCTGTCACTATGTATGACAGTTTGAATTGTTTTCGCCCTGAGCTGAGTAATTACCCTGTTATGAACGCCTTCGTGGGGATCCCACATTCTCCTATTTGAAAGAAAATCAATATCGAATGTTAAGACAATATGAATTTTGATAAAATAAAACATAGAAAGTGAAATAAAAAGAAACTTGATCAGGTGTCCTATTTGGTTTTCCCTCGCTATAAAAACCACAAATTGTTCTTTAAACTCTTTAAGTTCCTGAGTTAAGATATCTACCATGCTCTTAAGGGCATTATGTTGGGTTTCTGAAACCAAACCACCAGCATGTCGACTACGTGAACTACTCGATGACCCATACACCATGGTTGGGACAACTCCAAGTCCCATACTCGAACATAACCGGGGTGGTCTTTTCCGAAAATGCTTGTAAATGCCTCTTGTTCATATGAGCTCTGACTACGAATAACTAGATCTTCCTGCATAATAAAATTGTAGAATTTTTTATACTTATTATCGTACAAACATCAAGCATAACGAATGTAAAAAGCATTTGTATCTTACATGATTATGCCTTGCTTTTTCATTTACAAAAGACCCGGATGATGTTGTGTCACTGGCTTGAAACAATTCAGCTCTTGTAACAGGACGACTAAATTGAGCTTCCTACAAAATTAAATATAATTAATTTTGAAAGAAAGTTGCATATACATTATAAACATACTTAAAACTCCTATTAAAGTTAAAGTACAACCATCTCATTTTCCAGTCGAGCAAGTGACTTTGACCCTAAAGTGTGAGGCGTTGTTAGGTGGGTGCGATTCATAATATTTTGTTCCGCTTTTGCCTATACAATAATAAGGCGTTAATTACTAACAAGAATGCAACATATAAATTTTATTATGAAATTTACCTTTGTGTCAGGAAGAGCTCTATAATCCACAAAAGCAACCCACTATTCCAAAGGAATCTCTGAAGGTCTTTTTGCAATATTGGCTTCGCGAGGACCATCCGGATCACATTTCATATAATTGTATAAGTGGTACAGGTGGTCTCGCCATTTCTTCCCCAAGCTTTTCATAATATAATTCTTATGTCCCTCATCATTAACCTCCAACTTGGTCTACAAAAGAATAAACATATTAGTACGCATTAGGAACATACAAACTAATGGAAACCATAAAATATCAATTAAAAATACATCTCTGACCTTTATGATGTCCTTCCATATATGATCTTTATAGGAATCTAGAATCTTTTGCCACTTTTCATATCCGAGAGGAAAGATATGACAATTGCTAGCAAGGTGGCCTAAAAATTGAGCAAGTATCCCCACTGATAAATCAACCGCTGATCCCAATGATTCCATTTCACAATAATTCTATCTCCTCGAGGAAGAGAGAATATGTCAATTGCTCGTATTTTCTTTTGCCTAACTTCCCCATTTTCACCTGCATTTAAAAAAAAAAAACAAGAGAAAAAAAATGTTTAAGACATCACCACATATGAGATTATCAAAGCATATAACCAAATATAAACTTGAAAACCTTCCATTCAAAGATAACAAATAAATTATATATATATATATATATATATATACACTAATCACCTCTAACCGCGACATCCCACATTCTTGAACTTCTTTTACGGCACCTCATAACTCCCGGCTCAGTAGTCTCAACAGCTGGTTGTTATACCGGGGTCTCATGTTGTTCTTGAGCATCAACCAGTGGGGGTGGCAAAGATGTACTTGGGCCAATAGAACGGCCGCAGTCCTCAACCGGTCTCAATGGATCGCTAGAAGTGGTGTGTCATCTTGTCCTCGGCATACCTACAAACAACTCACATGGGCAATGAATCAATTTGTGCCATTATTAAAGAATAATAAAATAGCAAAATAAGTACAAATAAAAGTAATGATTACCAATAAAATCAAACATAAATAACTTAATTGTTGTTATCAACTTCAAGATGTTCATTGATATTAGAGAATGGGATATCATTCGGATCATCTACATCATCCCGACTCAGTCGTAAATGTGTATCTTCATCAGGAAATAAATTATCCAGATCCTGTGTCTGATAAGCTTCAATATTGGCTATGGCATTTTCATCAGCATCGCCCATGTCATACAAGTCTCTAGGTTTCAAATATACTGGAATACACCATCCGTATTCCTTTTGATCATTAACAAAAATACCATTTGCGCTTCAGAAGCTTTAATGTATGGCTCATCGTCTTCATGCACCCCGGTATGTATAGGTCTTGTAAAATTAATAGAAGTAAAACCCAATTTATCATTTTTTATGCCTCTAGGATGCGTCGTGTTGGCCCATTCACATTTAAACAAAGTTACCATAAATATTCCATGGTAATTAAGCTCAATGAGTCAACCAATTTTTCATAATATGGTACACCTCCATACCGCATGTTAACAACACTATTGCTCGAGTAACTCCTTGTTCCAAAGGTGTCGAAAACTCCACTATTTTGTGTGTTTAATCCTCTCTCACTATCCAAAGTACGGAACTTATATCTATTGACATTGTAAGTTGTGTATCTTTTTGCTTGGTTAATTGGTCCTTGTGCAAGAGCTACGAGCAAACTTTTGTCTGGATCTTGAAGCTTGTCGCGATCTCAGTTGATCTAAAACCACATTAATGTTACTCAAATGTATTTATCAAATAAAATTCATTGCATAAATAGGGACTTCACTTACTCGATTTGTAAACCATTGATTAAACTCTCTGTGCACCATCTTGTCTATCTCAATAGGATTCCTACTTATAGACCTTAATTGTCTTCTCGCAACAATCCTGAATGCCCTGTGATGTTTGAAGTAATAGTTTCGTTACTATGTTGATTTGAGTAGTGTAAGAAAGATATAATTACTATACTCACTGAACATAAGAATCAACTGCAGGGCAGTTTATTAGTACGTGTCGATGAGCCTGTAATCTCTCAATGGATGTTAATGTAAACCATGTAAAAGCCCCAACTGGTTTCCCAACGTATGGAAATAATTCTGCAATTTGAGCATTTAGATGCTGAGAAATGGCGGGTTCGTCATCAACACGCCTGGGACGATTCTATATTGCCTCGATGTTATCTAAATATCGGGATCAAAATGTAATAGCTTCTTGTTCAATATAACCCTCTGCAATAGACCCCTCTGGTTGCGCTTTGTTGCGCACATATGATTTAAGTACCCCCAAGTATCTACAACACCATATGTTTAATAGTTATATAACATATATATGTTAATATTATGAACCATAAAATAATATTATTAACTATTATTACCTTTCTATTCGATACATCCAACGGTAATAGATTGGACCACCAAGTTTTGCTTCATCAACCAAGTTAACAATCCAGTGCACCATTAATGTGAAAAATGATGGTGGAAAAAGCATTTCCATGTTACATAAAGTGAGAACAATTTGCTTCTGCAGTTTATCCAACACAACAACACTCAATGCTTTCCCACATATTTGTCGGAAAAAGGAACATAACTCAAGTAATATTGCGGTGACTTTATCATCAAGCCCTGCACGCATAGCGAGCGGGAGAAACTACTGTACAAGTATATGATAATCATAACTTTTCAACTTTCCAACTATTTTAAGATTATCAACATCAATGCACCGAGAAATATTACTTACGTAGCCATTTGGCACACAAATATTTTTTAGGGTATTTAAAAATAACTTATTCCCTTGCTTATTCATTGTGTACAATGCTGGAGCAAACTTTCCATTATCATCTGGCCAAAGATCGGGTTTACATTACATAATTAGTAGGTCTTTACGAGCATTAAGATGATCTTTTGATCGAGAATTATTATTCAACAATGTGAATATGACATTATCACACACATTCTTCTCTATATGCATCACATGCAAATTGTGACGCAATAAATTAAACTCCCATTAGGGAAGCTCAACGAAGATGCTTTTTTTTCTTCCATTGTTGTGGCCCTTCTAGAGTAGTACTTGCACCACGCCTTCGTTTCCCCCCAACCTGATTATCAACAGATCGACCGAATGTGACATTAATATCCTTAACTTGTTGAAAAATCTTTGTGCCTGATAATAGTCTCGGAGGTTCACATAGCTCTTGCTCTCCATTAAATCTGATTTCATTCAAACTAAATTTATGTCCACCATCAAGAAGGCGTCGATGACCCATGAAACACCATTTCTTACTGTGACAAAAATCGGAAAGCTTTGAGGAGTAGTTGCAATGTACACAGGCACGCCCGGTATAAACATTCCACCCGGATAAATTTCCTAACCCAAGGTAATCACTAATTGTCCATATCAAAGCAACATGCATCTTGAACATTTCATGCTCATAAGAATCATATGTATCAACGCCATTATACCACAACTCTTTCAACTCCTTTATTAGAGGTTGTAAGAAAACATCTATATCATTTCCTGGCATATGTTTACCAGGAATAATTGTTGAAATGATAAAAGATGTTTGCTTCATGCACACCCACGGTGGCATATTGTATGAGATGAGAACAATTGGCCAAATACTATAAGTTTGACTCATATTACTATGAGGATTAAATCCATCTGTAGCTAATGCCAAACGCACATTTCGGGTATCCGCTGCAAACCAACTGTTTACTGAATCAAAATTTTTCCGGCCTTTAGAATCTCTTGGATGTCTCAGCAGTCCATCGTTGTTGGTATCCAAGCTGTGCCATCTCATATCCTTAGCTGTCTTTGAAGATAAAAATAACAGTTGTAATCGAGGCCGCAATGGAAAAGTTTTGACCACTTTCGCAGGAACCTTTTTCTCTACCTCTATTACCGCCATCCTTTTTCTCTTTTCATCTAGAAATATTGCATACTTTACAAATTTCTCTCTCTTCATCTTCTTTACTGCCCCAATAAAGCATGCAATTATTCGGGTATGCATGTATTTTGGCATAGCTCAACCCAACCTTCGTGATGGTTTTCTTTGCATCATAAAAAGAGCTTGGAATTTTTATATTCAGAAATGCATCATGTAGCAGCTCCAAAATCATTGTCATTGCTTTGTCGCTCATTCCACAAAGACACTTGATGTGAAATAATTTCAATATGAAAGAGAATTTTGAATAATTTGTGCACTCTTCATAAAGAGGTTGTGGACCATTATTTGATAACTCGTAATACTCATCCATTGTATTCCTAGTCTGGTTTACATTCGGTGATGGTTCATCTCTTTGTCTTACCCCTTCATTGTCTTTTTCTAAATGATGTTCGTGTACTGCAAAAGCATCATTTACTATATCTCTGATCGAATCTTTGGCAGTGTTATTGGTTTGTGATGCAACTTTGATGCTACTTGAAACATAATTTGTTTCTTGTGGATGGGACTCTCTGTGAAGGTACCAAATTGTATACCCTTTTAGAAACTGTTTCCAAATTAGATGATCGTACACCTCCGCTCATGTCTAACATTTACTGAATCCACATGAAGGACATGGGCATAGTATCATATTATCAATTGAACTATGGTGAAAAGCAAATTCAATTAAATTCCTAACTCCTTGGTCATATGCTGGTGAGTTCCGTGGCATTGTAATCCATGATTTATCCATGCCTAAAATATTCAACATAATTTAAGATATCTAAGAAAAAATAATACAACTCGTAAAAAACTTATTGTAGTTAATAAAGGAACAAGTTAATAAGTGCATCTTTCATGCCTTAAATAAGATATTTATAATTTTCTATGATAAACTCCTTATTCAATTTTTTATTAGCTTAAATTGTTTAATCAATGAAAAAATAACATATAAGAATCTGCATTATAGAGCATTATAACAACCACCAAGCATGAGCAATTGCTCAGATCCATTAGTAACTAAGAAACTATCTAGTTTAAGGTTTTACCTTGGATCCAAGGAAAGAGAAGTTCAAGTCGTAATCATAAGGGAAATTTTTTAAAAAAAATGGTTAGATATAAATCTTATGTAACATCGTACAATCGGCATCTTTCAAATTTGCATAAATAAATAATATCGTTAGCTAGCTCCAAAACCCACCATTCAAATAAGTGACATATTTCTAATTATTTAGTACTCAGTTTGCTTGAGTGATTCAATCCTGATCAGATATGCTCTTAATTTCATTGTTGTTTTCTATGATCTACAGATTACTTCTAGTCTGAAATGGCTTGGATAAGTACAAAGAATCACAACTTTTTTATTATTACTTGATTTTTTTACATGCGGAATGCCAGCCATGTCCTCTAACTATTTTTGACAGTAGTAAATTTTTCCCTTGTTTCACATAGTTACTCTCAATTTCTGCATGGAAGAGAATCAATTCTGTTTGCAGTGTCAAAACTTCTGGTTATGTGTTTATGACGAGCATGCTTGATTTTTTTTTCTCATATAATTTGTTCTATAGGATGAGGACCTAATTGTGGCAGTTGATGTTGATGGGTGTTTGATTTTTGCAGTTTACACGTGTTTTCAATTTGAAGTTATGCAAATCCATTATTAGTATTAATTTTTGTTGCTTTACTTTTTGTTTGTTTCTTCTGTTTAATTGTCAGAATTTCTTCTTTCATTGACTATGGCAACTTATTTCTTCTGCATTTGAATGGCCATAAAGTACAATCCAACATTATGTGCCTTGAAAGTTTTCATCACTATCAGGAAAGAGTCTATTGATATCTATTTATTGTGCTGACTGTATATAGAATTTTGGCATGAATGTTGAGCAAATTGTTCTGGATCATACTCTTGCTTAGATGAATGTTCTAAATTTGATTTATGTTGACGAATGAACCAAAGGACATCTAAAAACCATCTATGCTAGCCTTTTGAAATCCACATGATAATTTCTCCTTTGCCACCAGAAAACAAAATCTGCTTCATGTCTTGTTCACCATGGTACTTACTGCCTAATTTGTAAAACTGATGATTTAAAATTATTTCATTCAAGGAAATGCTAAAATTATTTCATTCAATCACTTCTTCTCCACTCAAGATGAAAGTTCAACACTTCAAATTGCTAACTAAACATCATAAGCATCTCCTAGAAAAAGCCAAAAAAAAAAAAATACCCAGCTTGTTGCACATATAAAAAACAATACAAAAAAATACAGAGGCAAAATCTTATCAACAAATCTTATCAAAAAATACCCAGCTTGTTGCACATATAAAAAACAATACAAAAAATACAGAGTCACACAATCAAAATCAGAAAAGTCTGATACTCAAACTTGCTATCTAAACATCATTAGCATCTCAAAGTTAAATATTACAAAAAAAACCCAACTTGCTGCAGAACCAAGAAAAAGAAAAAAAAAAGAGAAAGAACTACTCTTTCTTTCCCATCTAACAGTGGAAAGATCAACTCACTGGTGCATGCAAATGTGCAATATTCTTTTGCAGCTTTCCTTTCTTTTTCTACTGAATTGAGTTTGATGATGATCAGTAGTATATAATACTTGTATGGTATGTATAATTAAACACTCAACGTTGCTATTAATTAAAAAAGGTTTCCATGAGAACATATTTCATAATTAAACACTCAACAACATTGAATCAAAACTAACAATTAAAAAAGAGGGAACATGTTCGACAACCTCAGTAATAATACAACTAAAACTAACAATGAATATATTAAAAAAAGAAATAGAAAAAGTAAGGGAACTAAACCTGAAGCAATTGGCAGATAACTTCGCAATGCTTCAATATCAGCAATACAAAAACCTTCTTATAGCTACCAAGTGTAGCTAGATATGGTTCAAAATTACACCTTCATTTACAGAAGTAAACATCTGTAAATAGTTTCCAAGACTTAAATTAGCTTTAATGAATGAACAGATTCAACAACAAAATCAATCAAATATCTGAATGGAGAACATAATAAAAGAAAATTGCAAATTAGATTCGATAAAAACTTTCTTGAAAACAATAAGACAACAATTTGTGCTTTGATTTTAAATAAAAAAATCGTTGACTTTCCAAGTTATTTCTATTTGTACACGACTCTTAAAAACGTTAAAGATCTAAAATACTACTTCATTCTTTCCATTTAATAAAAAGCCTTTTTGTTGCTTAAAATAACAAATAAAAACATGTAAGGGCAAACAAAAGTAACAATAGATCAGGCAGACTATATTACACAGTTGATTATTAGGGACAATACCACTAAATTGTTAGGGATATAGTTGATATGCCCTAGACCCAATCTCTTATGTAATAATTTGAACACATTTCAAACAATATAGTTTGATTAATATATGGCATTGCCTTACTTTTGTTATCATATTAAGTGTTTAATATGATGAAGTCCTTGATTAAATTTAGAGACTTGTCATTATGATAGAGATCATAATAATGAGAGTCAAGTCTTAAACTATTTAATCTAAAGAAGGTTCTTGATCATAGGATCATTAAGGTTAGGACATTAGTGATCAGGTTAGATCAATATATATGTGATAGTCTTTATAAGATAAAGATTAGTTGATCTCATTAACTAAATCACATATATAGATGATGCATATGGAGATATGATCATTGAACTAAATCAATTGAGAATTCCTAATGGTTAATATTACCATAAACTGTGTAACACCCTAACCCCAATAGGGACACGTGTCACACCAAATGTACCTGTGTGAGTGTCCCCGAGCCCAAGGTCACAAATCGATCTAAAAATCATGAATAACTGAGATAGTAATAGTAAATCATAATAAAACTGGAACTCTTCCAACCAAAAGAGACGAATCTGATACAGATCTCCACAGACTACACGTCTGGGTCTAGTCTCCAAAAGTCAAATATAAAATAAACATATAATCTACAGAGTACACAACGGAAAGGAAAATGACTGTGGGACGCCAGAGCCAGCTATGTCACTTTCTCACCGGATCTAGTTTCTACCCGGACTTTTGTCTGCTACCTGCACAAGGTGAGTAAGAAAGAGGGACTGAGCTACAGAGCTCAGTGATATGTGACCCCTACTGTCAGGTCCACTAAGACCCGTGCATCTGAAAATATAATCTTGTATATGGAAAGTAATCTCTACTCATATACGTGCGGAAAATACAGTAAATCAGGACAGTCTATGCAATATCTTCGCAGTTAGGAAGATCATCTAATGCAATGTCCGAGAAAACCCGAGAAGTCATCAATCACTAACATGCCTGTCTACGTCTCATGAGATGTCTAGATATGTGAGCGTCTATCGATAAGAATGCAACTCTGTAGGATCAACTTGCTAAGATCTCAGATAAATAGCCGCGAGGTATCCCCCGATCTGGGCTGTATGTGAAGCCGCGAGGTTTCCCCCGATCTGGGTCTTCACTCGTGGTACCGAGCACTCCAGAGAGTCGGAAAAGGGTTTTAAGATAAATTCATTTTTAAAACAAGGTTTTGATGCTAGAAATTCATTTTGAAAACAAGAAAACCTTTCCCCTACTCGGTATCACGTTGGTCTTAGCTCAATGGAGCCGCATCTGCATAGCAAGGATCGTGTAACAGGAAGCAAAGATCGATGCTCACATCCTATATCTATCTCATGTCTGTCTCAATGATCTACAGCTAGTCATATGCGTAAAACATCAATCTACAATAGTCAGAATAATCGAAAGCATTCTCAAAACCGGGAACAAATCTTAGCCGAGGAACATAAGTCAAAACACGGCAAAACCCGATCAAAACACGAGAATATACAAGAGGTCCACTCACTGAGTCCTAAGCAAGTCAAGCCCGATTCGAACCTCCCGAAGATCCCGACTTCGCCTTCCTTTTCCCTAATAATTAAAAATACGACTATTATTTAACTAATGTTCAACTCAATGTCACTCGTTTAGCAATTCTCTCAAAACACCCATGGGCCCACATTCAATTAGCTAGGGCCCATGTCCAACTAAATAAATTCACAATTCATGATTTATACTCATTTCTGCTTAATGGGCCTAATACAAAATAAATGAAAACCCACACTAACCAATAACACTAGTTTATCCTTAACATGGAATCAATTACATGTCATTAAAACTAGCTTGATAGCTATAAGGTACTCATCAGTTTCATTCAACAATTCACTTCGCAATACATACCTTCAGATAGTCCAAAACAAAAGGTTCATATACCCATTCCATTAAACACCAACTCTATATAACTAAATTTAAAACCATTCCCTCCTCTTTGAACTACTGAATCGGGTCCATTTATTATGTTAACAAGTTGAGGATCAACAGCAGCCCTGCAAAGTTAACTTACTATGACCAATGGCAAAGGATTGTAGAATTCTGACCATTTGCGCAGTTGGAAAGAACTGGTCACAACTCCTAACCCGTAAATAGGATTCCTCTCATCTAGGGTTTGTTGGAAATTAGACTTCAAGACCTTTCCATTGATATATAACACGCTCCAAACGGAGTTGTTCTATTAGCAGCTGTCCCACGAAGGGGACAGCCATCTGCAGGTCTTCACATGGTTATCTAAGAGCAACTACTTCACATCGACAAAATCCTCTTTATGAACCCATGAATACGAAGTTTACAAAGTGTACAACATCTAGAACATCATCAACAGCAACAACAACTGCTAATTAACTATTCAAAATTTCACAAGAATCTCCTACATTCTAAACACTTCTGCAGCCACCACAAGTACATCACCTCATTCCAACTGTTCTTCAAGTTTCTGATCTCAAAAATACTAACAAAAGCTAATGATTTTATCAGTAGTGGCCTACCACACATTTCCAGGAAGCCATTAACCTATTAATAAGTTTTGGCAGGGCATAAAAACTCCTATGCCACTTCATCTTAGCTTCTGCTTAGCCTGTTCAAAAGGAAACGAATACAATATCCTTCAATGCTTCTATAATTTCTGCATTTAGCACTTAATCATCCTGGAATCCTATAGTTCCATGCTATCTTGCCAACTGATCAAACTAATGCACATGTCCACTCTAGTAGTCTTCAGTTAAAATCATACTCAAATAACAGGCTAATACTTGGCATTCTATCGAACACCTTCCCTCTTTCTGAGCCTGCAATCTTGCTCGTTTACAGAGCCCATAAGAACCATTGCCTCCACAGATCCAAGCCCTCTACTTTAATGTTTTGTTTCTAAGCTATACAATATAACAAACACAGCTGGGAAACATTTCACACCAACAACTTAAAAATTCATTCAAACATTCCTGCAAACACCCGATAGGCATGTATAGGTTTTGACAAGTAAATCCTCACTTTAATCATTGAACTCCCAAAGTTTTACAATCTTTTATCAATAACAACAATGACAATATTAACATCTACTTCAGCATCAACAGCCTCCTCTCTTTACTTCACCCATCAACTACAACACCAACAGCAGCAACCACAACTGCTAGTCTCCAGTTAAAAGTATACTTAAACAGCATGCTAGTGAAGACAAGTTAATCATGGCATTCTATCGAACAGGTGATAGACAAGAACAAAAGTCTCTAGCCACTTAACTATTTGGAAACTAGAAAATCCTGGATTTATACCAGGTTTACAGCAATAACAATAACATTAACAGAACACTATAGCAATCGACATTTGCAACACTAACAAAGACATCAATGAGCTTGTCATCAACCTTAATTTCTGAAATCCAACAGGGCCAACGCTTTCCCCCTTGCTGGAGCTTTACTCGCCGGGACACGATTGTAGAGTATGCTCAGCTGCTGGCCGGAACAAGAGGACGCCGGTATTGCCACCTATTGATGTTCAGCTGCTGACCAGAGAAAGCTCCAGCAACTCGCGCAGACGTTGGCCAAAAACATGGAAGCAGGGCCTCCGGTTACAGGCCTGGCACCAGCCCTTCAAGACAGCAACAACTGGAGAGACTCGTGGCAGCCTCTCGTTTCTCTTCCCATGCGCGACGCCAGCTCTAGCTTCCATCTCCACCGCTTTTACCACCCTCTCCCTGTCTCACCGAAGAAGGACAGCAGCCCACCTCCTTCCGTTTTCTAATCCCCAGCTAACTTAAACACACCATACTCTTCTTATTGGACCCGGCCCAACAGAGATATTACAACCTTAGCTTCCAAAGCCCCAATCAACTTGATTAAATTGTCACCCATTTAATTGATTTGCATTGTCACACAAGCTCATCTTTAATCATTTGTCACATGCCTAAGCTTACAACTCCAACCTTAAATTTATTATTTCAAACGCAAGGTATTAATCCACAATTACTTAAATGTAATTGTTATAATTCTCTTGGTAATTAAAATCTAATTCCCATTATTTTAGTATTAAATACCGGCATTTATTCAGTATTTTTACCAAATTCACTAAGAAAAAACCGGGGCGTTACAATTCTCCCACCCTTAGGAAATTTCGCCCTCGAAATTTGTATTTTTTTTAATGGTACATATGTATGAGGTGCCGATAAGTTGTCTTCAACTACTAATTATTTTCCTTGAGGTCAATCACCAGTATTTTCCTTTAATGTCATCTCAAGCATAAAGCTCAAAACGAATATTCATCAACCAAGTAAGCATGCTCATTGATCCATGCATTAAGTTTCATTGTTTCCCTTCCTTAATGTTAAGAATCCAAGGTTCCCTACTAACTTGGTTCTCAAGAGATCCAAATCTATTGCCAAACCTCTTTATACATATCACTTAAGTTACATTATTGCAGTTCATGCATACCCAAGATAATAGATAATAGAATCAATACCAATTGATAAATAACTTCCACACATCCTCAATATTCAACTTTTTAACTAATTGCAGTTCTGCAGTTAACTAATTTCAGTTCTGCAGTTCTAAACCAAAAGAAATTTAAACACAACATTTTCCTAGTGAACACAACCCTCACAAAGCTTCCTTGTGGAGAGTGCAAAGCAAAAGCTAATGATGACTACACCACAACAGATCTGTTCCTGAATTTCGAGATATCCTCAATTTATCTATCACAACAGTCAGCGCTAACTCCGTACCAATTATGTTATAAATCGCCAATTTCCAACCTAGTTCTCTTTAGGAGTCCTTTAAAAACCTTACTAGCACTTCACAGCCCCAACACTCCACACAAATGAAATTGCAATAAACACAAGTCTCTAAAGTTTATGTAAACAATAGTTTGTACAGACCATTAAGTCACCGCTAGTATATTCTCCGACTTGGTCTTTTATTCAAAATAGCTCATAACGTACTGGCTGGCCTCTTTACAAACAATACTTAACCCTTAGTCTGAGTATTACAGACACATACTGAATGTCAAGACCCCATCAGGCTCATCAGATACTTCAGGCTCATGTGGTCGGTGAAAATTTTACAGGCTTCACCATACAGATAGTGACGCCTGATCTTCAAAACAAAGACCACCTTTGCTAATTCGAAATCAGGAACTGGATAGTTTACTTCATGGGTTTGAGGTTACTGGATGCCAAGGCGGTAACTCCACCCTGCTACAACAAGACAAAACCCAAACCCCTGTATGAAGCTTCGCTATAAAACTCAAATTTAGCGACAACTAAAATACACATCAAGCATGTAGCCATCCTGGAATAACTGGAACTCAATATCCAAAGCTCCTAAAGGAGTTAACATAACAATTGGATAACATCATCTTAAAAGAGACACTTTTGGACAACACGACTTTAGTACATGAGCTCTGGGTGTCGAAGGACTCCAACAAAGCAATGATAGTATGTATATCTCCGGTAATGGTGCTTCTGGGGTCTTGGGGTTCTCTTCCTCGGAATCGTACCCCTTGTTTGTTTGGGAGATTACCCAGTTCCTGGATCCTAGCGTGTCCGATTATCTTTCTCACATCCCTATAGAGATACTTCAGTTTCTCAAATTCATTCTCATAGGCGGAGTTGCTTCTTGCATGTTTCCACTCGCCTTAGAAGGCTTCAATATCTATCTCACTCTCTGTCGCGAGGAGTTCTCGCACTGTACGTACCATGTGCGTACAGAATGCTTCTGGTGTACTTCGAACTGTAGATGAAAATGAGGGCGATCTCACACGCACTTTGAAGTTGTCATCCCCGCGTATACCTATTAGCTCAAGAGTCCACAATACTTCATTACTCTCCTGAATGATCCTCGCTATCACGTGCTTGTATTCCGGTGCTAGTGGCATCCTTTGGCGGTACCCCGACACTGGTTGTATCTCTGGGTAATAAGTCGCTCCAGGTGTCACCCCTGGGTAGTATCCTAGCCCTAGCTGTGAATGAGATCCTCCCGCGTCGAATTCTACTTGCTCTGGAACTTCTAGCTCTAGTTCCGTCACAGGCTCCTCTCGTGGAACCTGGGGTGGTCGTCGTCGTCGTTTAGCCGGCATTCTGAAATGCTGTCGTTATCAGAAAACAGTGATAGTGATACACAGCAAATCTGGTAATCATAACACCCAGTTCTACGAACGCACGCTCCCACCCTAAGGCTCTGACTCCACTAAACTCTAGATCTGGGAGCAATAATGCGCTCTGATACCACTAAATGTCATTCCATGGCATTTAGTGGTCCTAGGACTCTAAGTCTAGGATTTAACTGCTCTGATACCACTAAATGTAACACCCTAACCCCAATAGGGACACGTGTCACACCAAAACCCTGTGAGTGTCCCGAGCCCAAGGTCAGAAAATCTGATCTAAAAATCTGCGGAATAATCTGGAGATAGTAATAGTAAATCATAATAAAACTGGAACTCTTTCAACCAAAAGAGACGAATCTGATACAGATCTCCACAGACTACACGTCTGGGTCTAGTCTCCAAAAGTCAAATATAAAATAAACATATAATCTACAGAGTACACAACGGAAAGGAAAATGACTGTGGGACGCCAGAGCCAGCTATGTCACTTTCTCACCGGATCTAGTTTCTACCCGGACTTTTGTCTGCTACCTGCACAAGGTGAGTAAGAAAGAGGGACTGAGCTACAGAGCTCAGTGATATGTGACCCCTACTGTCAGGTCCACTAAGACCCGTGCATCTGAAAATATAATCTTGTATATGGAAAGTAATCTCTACTCATATACGTGCGGAAAATACAGTAAATCAGAACAGTCTATGCAATATCTTCGCAGTTAGGAAGATCATCTAATGTAATGTCCGAGAAAACCCGAGAAGTCATCAATCACTAACATGCCTGTCTACGTCTCATGAGATGTCTAGATATGTGAGCGTCTATCGATAAGAATGCAACTCTCAGAGGATCAACTTGCTAAGATCTCGGATAAATAGCCGTGAGGTATCCCCGATCCGGCCGTATGTGAAGCCGCGAGGTTTCCCCGATGCGGTCTTCACTCGTGGTACCGAGCACTCCAGAGAGTCGGAAAAGGGTTTTAAGATAAATTCATTTTTAAAACAAGGTTTTGATGCTAGAAATTCATTTTGAAAACAAGAAAACCTTTCCCCTACTCGGTATCACGTTGGTCTTAGCTCAATGGAGCCGCATCTGCATAGCAAGGATCGTGTAACAGGAAGCAAAGATCGATGCTCACATCCTATATCTATCTCATGTCTGTCTCAATGATCTACAGCTAGTCATATGCAGAAAACATCAATCTACAATAGCTGTAAATAATCGAAAGCATTCTCAAAACCGGGAACAAATCTTAGCCGAGGAACATAAGCTGAAACACGGCAAAACCCGATCAAAACACGAGAATATACAGTAGGTCCACTCACCTGGAGTCCTAAGCAAGTCAAGCCCGATTCGGACCTCCCGAAGATCCCGACTTCGCCTTCCTTTTCCCTAATAATTAAAAATACGACTATTATTTAACTAATGTTCAACTCAATGTCACTCGTTTAGCAATTCTCTCAAAACACCCATGGGCCCACATTCAATTAGCTAGGGCCCATGTCCAACTAAATAAATTCACAATTCATGATTTATACTCATTTCTGCTTAATGGGCCTAATACAAAATAAATGAAAACCCACACTAACCAATAACACTAGTTTATCCTTAACATGGAATCAATTACATGTCATTAAAACTAGCTTGATAGCTATAAGGTACTCATCAGTTTCATTCAACAATTCACTTCGCAATACATACCTTCAGATAGTCCAAAACAACAGTTTCATATACCCATTCCATTAAACACCAACTCTATATAACTAAATTTAAAACCATTACCTCCTCTTTGAACTACTGAATCGGGTCCATTTATTATGTTAACAAGTTGAGGATCAACAGCAGCCCTGCCAAGTTAACTAACTATGACCAATTGCAAAGGATTGCAGAATTCTGACCATTTGCGCAGTTGGAAAGAACTGGTCACAACTCCTAACCCGTAAATAGGATTCCTCTCATCTAGGGTTTGTTGGAAATTAGACTTCAAGACCTTTCCATTGATATATAACACGCTCCAAACGGAGTTGTCTACAGGGCGCAGCTGTCCCACGACGGGGACAGCCATCTGCAGGTCTTCACATGGTTATCTAAGAGCAACTACTTCACATCGACAAAATCCTCTTTATGAACCCATGAATATGAAGTATACAAAGTGTACAACATCTAGAACATCATCAACAGCAACAACAACTGCTAATTAACTATTCAAAATTTCACAAGAATCTCCTACATTCTAAACACTTCTGCAGCCACCACAAGTACATCACCTCCTCTCATTCCAACTGTTCTTCAGGTTTCTGATCTCAAAAATACTAACAAAAGCTAATGATTTTATCAGTAGTGGCCTACCACACATTTCCAGGAAGCCATTAACCTATTAATAAGTTTTGGCAGGGCATAAAAACTCCTATGCCACTTCATCTTAGCTTCTGCTTAGCCTGTTCAAAAGGAAACGAATACAATATCCTTCAATGCTTCTATAATTTCTGCATTTAGCACTTAATCATCCTGGAATCCTATAGTTCCATGCTATCTTGCCAACTGATCAAACTAATGCACATGTCCACTCTAGTAGTCTTCAGTTAAAATCATACTCAAATAACAGGCTAATACTTGGCATTCTATCGAACACCTTCCCTCTTTCTGAGCCTGCAATCTTGCTCGTTTACAGAGCCCATAAGAACCATTGCCTCCACAGATCCAAGCCCTCTACTTTAATGTTTTGTTTCTAAGCTATACAATATAACAAACACAGCTGGGAAACATTTCACACCAACAACTTAAAAATTCATTCAAACATTCCTGCAAACACCCGATAGGCATTTATAGGTTTTGACAAGTAAATCCTGACTTTAATCATTGAACTCCCAAAGTTTTACAATCTTTTATCAATAACAACAATGACAATATTAACATCTACTTCAGCATCAATAGCCTCCTCTCTTTACTTCACCCATCAACTACAACACCAACAGCAGCAACCACAACTGCTAGTCTCCAGTTAAAAGTATACTTAAACAGCATGCTAGTGAAGACAAGTTAATCATGGCATTCTATCGAACAGGTGATAGACAAGAACAAAATTCTCTAGCCACTTAACTATTCGGAAACTAGAAAATCCTTGATTTATACTAGGTTTACAGCAATAACAATAACATTAACAGAATACTATAGCAAACGACATTTGCAACACTAACAAAGACATCAATGAGCTTGTCATCAACCTTAATTTCTGAAATCCAACAGGGCCAACGCTTTCCCCCTTGCTGGAGCTTTACTCGCCGGGACACGATTGTAGAGTATGCTCACCACCGGCGGAACAAGAGGACGCCTGTATTGCCACCTATTGATGTTCACCACCGACTGTGAGAAAGCTCCAAAGAACTTCAAGCAGACGTTGGCCAAAAACATGGAAGCAGGGCCTCCGGTTACAGGCTTGGCACCAGCCCTTCAAGACAGGAACAACTGGAGAGACTCGTGGCAGCCTCTCGTTTCTCTTCCCATGCGCGAGGCCAGCTCTAGCTTCCATCTCCACCGCTTTTACCACCCTCTCCCTGTCTCACCGAAGGACAGCAGCCCACCTCCTTCCGTTTTCTAATCCCCAGCTAACTTAAACACACCATACTCTTCTTATTGGACCCGGCCCAACAGAGATATTACAACCTTAGCTTCCAAAGCCCCAATCAACTTGATTAAATTGTCACCCATTTAATTGATTTGCATTGTCACACAAGCTCATCTTTAATCATTTGTCACATGCCTAAGCTTACAACTCCAACCTTAAATTTATTATTTCAAACGCAAGGTATTAATCCACAATTACTTAAATGTAATTGTTATAATTCTCTTGGTAATTAAAATCTAATTCCCATTATTTTAGTATTAAATACCGGCATTTATTCAGTATTTTTACCAAATTCACTAAGAAAAAACCGGGGCGTTACAAACTGTCAATAGGATATTCTCTTGAAGAATGAGATATAATAGTTCCTTTGACATGAGATCATCATAGTAATTAACAAGTTATTTATCATACTTTGATTCTGGACACCTATTGCCCTAGGATGATAGTTGAAAGGATATTGGGTATAATTAAATACTTGTAGAATTAATGATTGATCAAGATGGAATCTGTCAACTCTTGGTAATGAGTTTGAGCTCTATGTTGTCATTATTTATAACGACTAAATTAAGACCTTGGTCAGGGCAATCGAATGAAGAAGAAAAGAGTTTCTTAAGTCACTCGTTGGTCAGTTATAATTGACATGAAACATAGTTGGTAACCTATTGGGATTTGACAGTCCAACCATATCCTAGGGTTGACCCGGAGCTTTATTGACAGAAGGAAAATATTACATTATTCTTCAACGGTTTCTTGAGAGTAATTGTATACTTCATGCTATCCGGTCGTTAAGGAGTGTTGCTAGACACCAACCTTGATTAGTAAATTAATATGACTAATTTACTACCGGCTTAGTATTGAACCTATGGGGTCACACACTAACGAGTGTTCTAATCTTTGCTAAAGGATTAATTGTTTTATTATTTGATGATTAAATTAGATTATTTAATTTATCAAATAAATAAAATAAATTTGTCCAAATGGAATATTATTATATTCTTTACTAGCATAGAGAATATAGTTAATATTAATGGACAAAATGAATAATGATTGCATGTGTTGGTTTTGGGAAAACCAAAAGGTCTTATGTGATATATTGGTTTATTCTTGCTTCTAATTTTTGATACATGTGATGAATATATATAGAATGCACTCTTAGCATATGAAATTTTTGTTTATTTACTACATGCATATCCTTTATATAATTTTTGAATTATATGTTACATATGATGTAAATCAATTTAGGATTAATTGCATGTAGACCACATGAAATTAATTCATATGCTATAAGTGATTAGATCACTATGTTGTTAAAAGATTATTTTAACATATGATATTTTATTTACTACATGCATGTCCTTGATATAATTTTATGATTATATGTTACATATGATGTAAATTAATTTAGGACTAATTGCATGTAGACAACTTGAATTTAATTCATATGCTATATATAAGTGATTAGATCACCTTGATATTAAAAATATTGTTTGAAGCATATGAAATTTTGTTACATGCTTGTTCTTTAATTATATGTTACATATAGATGTAAATTAATTTAGAACTAATTGCATGGGTGATTAGATCACAAAGGTTGTTTTAATAACAAATTCCCTCCCACTAAAATTGAGTTCTTAAATAATAAGATATAAGATATTTTATTATATAGCTTTCCATCAAATAAATATTCTTTTATTTATCTCTTGTTTATAAGGAGCGGCCTGACAACCAGGAGACTTGTAGTTCAAGAATAAATTAAAAAAATATTTATTGCATATGATGCACATATAATGGAAAGAATTATTTATTTTATACTATACGCCTGGACTACCAGGGGGAGTATGAAAATCAATAAATTCTTTGCCATTATGATGGTTGAACTCAACTATGCCAATAGGAACGACCTGACAACCAGGGGACTATTAGGCATGGAGCTATTTAAGGAAGTTGTATAGAGATACAATTAGTAAGTGTATCTACCTTGAAAATATGTGTGAGAAACGACTTGACTACCAAGGGGCTCATACATATTGTTTGAGGATTCCTTTACTCCACTAAATAGAAATAGAGATTTCTAAAACTATAATGAGGGTACATAGTTAATTAGTGGAAATATCATTTAGATAAAAGTCCATGTCTTTATGATATCTATAAATGTGTTCTTATAGTGTTGTATTTTCTTTCTTAATTTTAGATTTCTCAATATGTCTGCTATATCACTACGCGGCATACTTGATGCCAACAAGTTGGTTGGACCAAATTTTGATGACTGGTACCGAAATTTGAGAATTGTTCTCATGCATGAAAAACTTATTGATGTGATCGATAAGCCTGCTAAAGAAATCCCATCTGAGGATGATGCTGAAGCTACCAAGGATTATCAGAAATTCTTGTTGAATCGTCTTACTTCCGAATGCATCATTCTTGCTTCTATGAGTTCTGAACTCCAAAGGAAACATCAGGGTATGGATCCACCTGCAATAATCGAACATCTTAAGAAGATGTTTGGTGCACAAAGCAGAACAGCCAGATACCAGCTATCTAAGGCTTTATTTGGATCCAAGTTGACTGTAAACTCTCTAGTTGGGCCTCATGTACTCAAAATGATTGATCTTATTGAAGAACTTGAGAAGTCAGGTTGCACACTTGGAAAGGAGCTTTCTCAAGATTTGATCTTGCAGTCACTACCTGAGTCCTTTTCACAATTCGTTATTAATTTCAATATGTATAAAATGGATTGTGATCTTCATGAGATGCTCAATATGTTGATTGATTATGAGAATCAAATAGCATCTGAGAAGAAGAGAGGAACTGTCATGTTGGTTGGCAACTCTTCGAATAAGAAGGGTAAGGGTAAGAGAAAACCCAAAAAGAAGCCTACTGCGCCTAAGGGTGGTGTGACTAAACCCAAAGGCAAAGAGGGCAAAGCTGACCAATCTGATGCTGAATGTTTCTTCTGCAAGAAGAAAGGACATTGGAAGAGGAATTGCAAGGAGTATCTTGCATCTCTAAAAGACAAGAAACAAGGTGAGACTTTGATGAAAAATGTTTTCATGGTTTCTTTAACTACTACTGATTCTTCACTATGGGTATTAGATACTGGCAATAGTTTTAACATCTGCAACATGTTACAGGGACTACAGATAAGTAGAAGGTTAAAGAAAGGAGAAGTGAACCTTCAAGTTGGGAATGGTGCAAAAGTTGCAGCCCTAGCTATAGGTTCAATTTCTCTTATGATGCCAAAGGGCAAAATACTCATGTTGGATGATTGTTATTATGTTCCTAACTTTGTTTCGAACATAATCTCAATTTCTATGTTGAACAAGCGTGGTTTTCGAAATGTTTTTTATGATAACATTTGCTCTATTTATCATGATGATGATTTATATGTGCATGGTTATCTCCAACATGGAATTTATGTCTTATCTAATATGAATATTAATTCGATTATGCATGTTTCTAGTCTTAAGAGGAAAAGAGATGATCAAGTGAATCAAACATATCTTTGGCATTGTAGGCTTGGTCATATTGGAGAGAAAAGAATTAACAAGTTGCACAAGGAAGGTTACCTTGACAAGTATGATTATGAATCATATTCAACTTGTGAATATTGTCTCAAAGGAAAGATGACCAAATCTCCATTTACCGGAAGTGGAGAGAGAGCCTCTGAATTATTGGGACTAATTCATATAGATGTTTGTGGGCCCATGAAGATTCAAGCCAAAGGAGGATATTCTTATTTTATCACCTTCACTGATGATATGTCTAGATATGGATTTGTGTATCTTATGAAACACAAATCTGAGTCTTTTGAAATGTTCAAAAGATTCCGTAGTGAAGTTGAGAAACAGACTGGTAAAAGTATTAAAGTACTAAGGTCTGATAGAGGAGGAGAATATCTGAGTGATGACTTTACTAGTTATCTCATAGAGAATGGGATTCTCTCACAATGGACACCTCCAGGAACACCACAACATAATGGTGTGTCTGAAAGAAGGAATCGAACCTTATTAGATATGGTGAGATCCATGATGGGGTTCACTGATCTTCCAATAAACTTATGGGGATATGCTTTGGAAGCAGCAACATACTTACTAAATAAAGTGCCCACTAAGTCAGTCTCTACAATACCATATGAGATATGGAAAGGACGTAAACCAAGCCTTAAGCATGTTAAAGTTTGGGGTTGTCCGGCTTATGTAAGATATTGCATTCAGACAAACTCGACTCAAGATCTGATAAGTGTAGATTCATTGGCTATCCCAAAGAAACAATGGGATATTATTTCTATCATTCTTCTGACCATAAAGTGTTTCGGGCTAGAAGTGCAACCTTTTTAGAAAGGGAATTTCTTTTAGAAGGGAATCATGGTGCAGAAATAGAACTTGATGAAGTTCAGGAAACCAATGAATCAACTCAGGAACATGAGATACAAGTTGAGCAACCTTTATTAGATGTTTTGAAGATGTCAAAGAAGTTGCCATCCTCAACGGTTGAAGTTCAAGAAACTATTATAGATCAAGAACAAGTTATTGAACCGGTTCAAGAACAAGTTGAACAACAACCGAATCTAGTGCAAGGTGAATATGTTGTACACGAACCTCTTAGAAGGTCTACTCATCAACGTCATGTACCAAATAGATTGAATCTTATGGTACAAGATGATGAATCATATGAGGTTGATCATAATGATGATGACCCTAAGACCTATGAACAGGCTATACAAAGTTCAGACTATAAGAAATGGCAAAAGGCCATGGAATCTGAAATTGAATCCATGAAGGTCAACAAAGTATGTACTTTGGTTGAAGCTTCACATGATATAAAACCTATTGGTTGTAAATGGGTTTTCAAGAAAAAGATTGGAGCAGACGGAAAGGTAGAGACCTATAAAGCCCGTCTTGTTGCTAAGGGATACCGTCAAGAAGAAGGAATAGACTATGACGAAACTTTCTCTCCCGTAGCAATGCTCAAATCAATTAGGATTCTGCTTGCTATAGCTGTAACACCCATTTCGCTAATGAAATAGATGTCACACCAGCTGGGTCGGGAGTGCACCCAGCCCATAAGCTGTACCGTCAAACCTAAATTCCATAGTCATGTACTTTAATTGAGATGCATATGACATATTATAACCGGTTACACACCGGAAGTCATGCTCAAATAAAAGTCATATAAGGTACAACACACAGAGTCATGGGCACTTCGGCCCCAAATACAACAAAAGATAACATGCTTAAGGTTTAATACAATTCAATACTAGCAAACTGAAACAACAGGTACGCCAGAGCCAGCTAAATCCTCAATCCCTGCTCGGGGCATGAAACACTAACTCGCTCCGGGTCTAGATCCTGTAACAGAAAACACAAGTGTAGAGGAGGGCTGAGCTATACGAGCTCAGTGAGTATGGACTACCCCGCCAGGTCTTATACCGACCTATGATATGTATTCAACATTTAAACATAATTGGTGCATGTAAAACTCATGAAAGTCAGTTTAATTATCTTCAATCTTGATGAATATGCCATGCGATCGTAAATCCAACGAAAAACTCATGGAAAATCCCCAAACATATCAAGCATAGAGTGGGTATATATTCATGCCATGGCTTCAGGTCATAAGGGCGTGCACCCCTAGCTAAAATGTCTCCGAAAGGACTCCAGCAACCATCAGGAACAACGGTATGCCTCTACATGATCCTGATAACCGGCGCTACATAAGTCCGGTAAATTTCCGTATCAGAGACAGGAAGGGGGTTTTTATGAAAAACACGACTTTCGCAAACATTCTTTTTTTTTTAGTTTCTAAAGAAAACGGTTGAAAACCAAAACCCCTTCCTCACTGGTCCCGTCTACTAGTAATGCCCGGGCTCTATCCTGAGCCCCTGCTGGATCCCCCATACATTAACTAGCTACGGTGCAACTTACGATACATGCAATAGTCTTTAACTACCCCTTCGGTTTTCCCTAAATCATATATTTACCCTGTAGGGTTTTCTTGCTCATAACTCATGCATTTGGATTTTAATTTCATTATACAAACATAAAGAAACAACATTGTACAAGTATAGCAATAAACCCTTCGGCATTCACAACCGAATCAAAACTCGTAGAATACGATATAACAAAAAATCTCGATGAATACACAATTTAAATTCATATCTACGGTAGAGTCCCCTCACCTCAAGTCCTTGCAATTTTCTAAGAATCGCTGAGTCCTTCGGCGGCTTCCGCTGAACCCTTTCCCCTTCCTAGAATCAATGAGAATACCAAATAAGTACGAAATCTATAACTTCCAGATTTAGTCCTATAACTTAAGAATACGAATTTTAAAAATACGGAGTTTCGTATTCTTGAATTAAGATCCCATTTAAGCTTCAAGAAGCACATACGAGGCATTAAACTCTTAAGATCATGCTTTTCATTCTTAATGGATTTACATGTCTCTTTCACCTCTAATATGATCTCTAAGCATGCTTAATTGGTAAACTAGTTCAACATGAAGGATGATGAAGAAACATGTTAATCGTGGAAGCTAGTTACACTTAAGCACCTTAACATGCTTACTATTAAAGCATTCTACATTAACATTTTCAGAAAAATTCTGCGGCACCTCCCCTATTTATAGGGCCCCGAATAACTACAACCAAGCACCAAACTATTGTTAAACTAAATCATTATCATAAAACTAACATTAATCCTACTCATGAAATCCATGGCATAACCTTAGCAGCCCACAATCCCCTTAGATCCCATGGTTAACCTCTCATATCCATGCCCTAATTCATGTCATTATTTTAGAGTTCACCACCTCCAAGCCGGCCGTTCTTCAAAATCAAGCGATCAAAGGTGCGAGGGCCGATGATGTAGCGGCGCAAGGTGCTGGACGCGTAGCACCACAGAACTCCAGTGAGGCAACGGCACGGCAGGGCCCCGACGGCGCGCTACCGACCTTCGTAATTCATCGGCGCCGGCCGATCGCTCAGAACCGGGGCAGCAGGGACCAAGGCCTCGGCCACCCAACGGCGGCGTGGAGTACAGACGTGGCAAGGCGGTCGAGTTCGCCGGGATCCGGCCGGCAGCACGCGCAGAGATCGCGAGCGCAGGTTCGGGAGGAGAGGGCAACGAGAGGAAAGCTCTTTCCTCTTTTTCTCTGAAAGTTTACCTCTTATAGAGGCCTAAATAAATGATCTCCCTATTTAAAAATTCAATAGTAAAAGCTAGTATCATATTGTCACATGCCTTTCTTTATTTTAGGTTATCCCTAAGTTAGCACCTCAATTATTCCTCTACTATTATTCAATAATGTAGATGATACCACCCTTCCACTTTATGTCATGTCTCGTCTAAAGTAATATCTTCTTTATTAATGTCCCGACCCAGATCCGGGAATCTCGGGTCATTAATATCAATCATCACGAGTGCTTTCAGAAGCCTCACGGGGCCCGCCTCGTCAGACCGGATCCGTGAATACCGGCTTTTGACTCGCCCAATTCACTTTATCGGAACTCTAATATTTGTCCGATTCTCCCACTTCGTTACTCATGATCAATTAACCTTTATGAATTTTCCCGATTAAATAGTTGTGGTTATCTTTACCATCCACCTCCAACCATTTCGAGTATTAGCAGCCTGGCCCAATAAGGCCTTCCTTGGCCCACTAGTTGCGAGGTTGGTTTTAAAATTTAATACTCCTCGATTTTCCCTTTACTTAGACTAATAATACTTAATTTGTTTTCCGTGTTAATTAATCTCATTAATTACCGAATAATTTATTTATTTATGCATTTAAAAAAAATTTCGGGGCGTTACAATAACAGCATACTATGATTATGAAATATGGCAAATGGATGTGAAAACGACTTTCCTTAATGGTGAGCTGGAAGAGGATGTGTACATGACACAACCTGACGGTTTCACATCCCCGTCTGATCATAATAAAGTTTGCAAGCTTCAAAGGTCAATTTATGGACTAAAACAAGCTTCTCGAAGTTGGAACATTGGCTTCAACAAGACAATTGAAAAGTTCAATTTTGTTAGATGCGAAGAAGAACCTTGTGTGTGCAAAAAGGTTAGTGGGAGCATAGTTATTTTCTTAGTATTGTATGTTGATGATATATTACTCATTGGGAATGACATACAAGCATTGCAAAATACCAAGATTTGACTATCTGAACAGTTCTCCATGAAAGACTTGGGAGAAGCAACTTATATATTAGGAATAAAGATCTATCGAGATAGATCTAAGAAGTTGCTTGGGCTTTCCCAATCTATGTACATTGATACCATCTTAAAGAGGTATAACATGGAAAATTCCAAAAGGGGCTATCTACCGATAGGCACTAGAATTACTCTCAGAAGAGAGGATTGTCCTAAAACTTCTAAAGCGAGAGAATGCATGAGTAGAATCCCATATGCTAGCGCAGTGGGAGCTATCATGTATACCATGACATGTACACGTCCTGATGTGGCTTATGCACTTGGAGTGGCTAGTCGATATCAGGCGAATCCTGGTGAGGAGCATTGGAAAGTGGTTAAGACCATTCTTAAGTACCTAAGAAGAACTAAAGACCAATTCCTCATCTATGGAGAATCTGAGTTGAAACTAGAAGGTTATACCGATCCAAGTTTCGCTTCAGATAAAGATGATCGCAAATCTATTTCTGGTTATGTTTTCACCTTAAATGGTGGTGCAGTGAGTTGGAAGAGTTCCAAGCAAGCTACGGTAGCTGATTCAGTGACTGAAGCAGAATATATAGCAGCAAGTGAAGCTGCTAAGGAAGCAGTTTGGATAAAGAAGTTCTTAACTGAACTTGATGTGGTTCCTTCAATAGAAGGTGCTGTTCCACTATTGTGTGACAATACTAGAGCCATCGCTCAAGCAAAAGAGCCGAGATCACATCAAAAATCCAAGCATATTCTACGAAGGTATCACTTGATTAGAGAAATCATTGAGCGTGGAGACGTCAAAATTCAAAAGGTTGATGGAAAGGAAAATGCAGCAGATCCATTCACCAAGGCTCTTGGTGTAAAGGAGTTTGACAAGCACAAGTGGAAATTGGGAATGAAATACATGACCAATTGGCTCTACTGCAAGTGGGAGATTGTTAGGGATATAGTTGATATGCCCTAGACCCAATCTCTTATGTAATAATTTGAACACATTTCAAACCATATAGTTTGATTAATATATGGCATTGCCTTACTTTTGTTATCATATTAAGTGTTTAATATGATGAAGTCCTTGATTAAATTTAGAGACTTGTCATTATGATAGAGATCATAATAATGAGAGTCAAGTCTTAAACTATTTAATCTAACGAAGGTTCTTGATCATAGGATCATTAAGGTTAGGACATTAGTGATCCGGTTAGATCAATATATATGTGATAGTCTTTATAAGATAAAGATTAGTTGATCTCATTAACTTAATCACATATATAGATGATGCATATGGAGATATGATCATTGAACTGACTCAATTGAGAATTCCTAATGGTTAATATTACCATAAACTGTCAATAGGATATTCTCTTGAAGAATGAGATATAATAGTTCCTTTGACATGAGATCATCATAGTAATTAACAAGTTATCATACTTTGATTCTGGACACCTATTGCCCTAGGATGATAGTTGAAAGGATATTGGGTATAATTAAATACTTGTAGAATTAATGATTGATCAAGATGGAATCAGTCAACTCTTGGTAATGAGTTTGAGCTCTATGTTGTCATTACTTATAACGACTAAATTAAGACCTTGGCCAAGGCAATCGAATGAAGAAGAAAAGAGTTTCTTAAGTCACTCGTTGGTTAGTTATAATTGACATGAAACATAGTTGGTAACCTATTGGGATTTGACAGTCCAACCATATCCTAGGGTTGACCCGGAGCTTTATTGACAGAAGGAAAATATTACATTATTCTTCAACGGGTTCTTGAGAGTAATTGTATACTTCATGCTATCCGGTCGTTAAGGAGTGTTGCTAGACACCAACCTTGATTAGTAAATTAGTATGACTAATTTACTACCGGCTTAGTATTGAACCTATGGGGTCACACACTAACGAGTGTTCTAATCTTTGTTAAAGGATTAATTGTTTTATCATTTGATGATTAAATTAGATTATTGCATGTGTTGGTTTTGGGAAAACCAAAAGGTCTTTGGAAGACCAAAGGGTTTTGGGAAAACCAAAAGCCACATGCACTTGATGGTTTAAAAAAAAAATCCAAAAAAGGGTTTTAGGAAAACCAAAAGCCACATATAAATAATTAATGGTTTTGGGAAAACCAAAAGGTTTTTTGAAAACCAAAAGTCATGCATGCTTGATGTTTTTGGATTTTGGAAACCCAAAAGGTTTTGGGAAACCCAAAAGCCTCATGGAAATACCTATATATATGTGGGCTTGCATATTGGTTAGATGAACAAGAAGAGATACAATCCTTCAAGGAAAGTGAGAGTCACAACATATTGTTCAAATTGTCCGGGGATTCCATTTGTCAAAGGGTTGATAGCGAAGGTTGGTCTCGGTGTGGATACGCATAGAGTCTTCGCATTATCGAAGAGGTTTAAAGAGAAAAAGGAATTCGCTTCCAAGGTATGTTTTAGATCCGATCTTTAACAAGTTAAATAAATTTTAAATGCAAATAGATCTTCCATTGGATTATTTCGCCTTCCGTTGCGTGTTTTGAACACCGAATAATCATACATAAATTATAGTATTAGAATAAAAAGAAAACATTTTCAATACCTCAGTGATGGACTAGCTGATCACAAGAGAACTTACAAGAAAATGAGTGTGAGTCTGCAAATGAACAAATTAACTAATCAAAACTTAGTTTTCTCCATCTATGAGGAATTTCCATAGGCTGGTATCCTACAAATATATTAATCTCAAGAACATGTGAATACATACCTAAAATGATTACTTGAGCACCTCCCTAGTAAGACCTGGTTAGAGTCCTAAACCTCTCTTGTCCTGCTGCAAAATCAGAATATTGTAATGGGTTTTAAAACATTGTACACTCAAACAAAGAAGCAAAAGTAGAACAATAGCTAGTTTCAAGTTTTGCACATAAGAAATATTATTCAATAAACAAAGAGACTTAAGTTACTTTCAACGCTAACAAAGATACCAAGCTATAATGAGTCAGCAAAGTCATTCAGGTTTTGTATAGAAGCAACGTAGAATGAACTTACAATGACAAAGAAGATCTTCCTAAGTACAACCAACTATAATGAGTCAGCTACCAAGCACCAGAACTGATTACAGTAGAAACTAGATAAACTTTTGAAAAAATGTGTGATAGTACCATTACTTGTCAACAAAATTTTTTTTGGGCATATAACATAAAAATGGTGAAGATTCTATTCCAAGGAAAAAGCCAATGAAAGGGGTAAAAAAAAATGTCATTTCGACAACAATTAGAGTATATGATACTTTCATCATGAAAGTGGATATCCCTCTTCCACAACAATTAGAGTATATGATACTTCATGAAAGATATATTTCCATAAATAAGTTTAATTGTAGTAATTAAAGGACTACGGTATACATCCAACAGTCAGAAAAATAAACTTTAACCCATCTAGTTCTAAAAATTCACAATGACAAATAAGTGTTACACAACAAGATATCATTAAAAACCATATTAATGTTGATTCATAGAAAAACAGGATATAAAACATATATATTACTTTATTATGAATCACCTTTTGCTTGGGTTTTCTAGTTTCATCAAATTTATATATATAATAAATCAACAGAACTTGAATCAGGGCTTCAAATTTATATATAAAATAAATCTCATTCTACGTCATGATCATGCCTTTGCAAGAGAATAAATAAGCAAAGAATAGTTCATAGAAATAATAATGATTGCGTCTGTTTAAATTGCAATAGAATCAAAGAATTACAGTAACTATACGAATTAACACAGTCATTTAACCCGCTATGAAATTCTAGGGTATGTATGTCAAGAACATAAGAAAAAAAGAAGGGAAATCAACAAGGAAAAGAAGCCGACAAATTGAAGAAGATGAGCCCAGGAAGAGACTCACCTGAAATCAAAGGTACAGAGAATTGAAGAAGATGAACCGAGAAACGGCCTGAGGCGGAGGCAGAGAGACGACGAGGCGAGCCGAGACTGACAGAAGGCTTCTTCTCAGGAGATCGCGAGACTGAAAAAACTTAGGGTTGGGGATTTCGGGAATAAAGAAGGGTTCGCGCGCTGAAATTAGGCGCAAAACTAGCGGCGGTTACACATAACCGTCAGTATAGAGGCGGTTACAAACATAACCGCCTCTAATTTAACGGCGGTTACTAGAAAATCGCCGCTAAATACATTCATTTAACAGCGGTTAACTAAACCGCCGCTAAATGTACGAATTTAGCGGCTGTTATTGTAACACCCGCCCCGAAATAAATAAGGATTTTTATTTATTTATTCTCAGAATTTATTAAATGGAAATTTAATATAGTAAGCAATGAAATTTAGGAAAAATTTCATGGTATTAATCGAGCTAGATTAATTAATTGTTAATTAATTCAAAGTCACTATTGATAAAAACTGACAAGGATTTGAATCTCGTGATTTCCTAGATCCTGGTCAATGATGGTAGAGTCCTTGGTGGTTGATTCGCTTTCACCTCACGTCGTGACTAAAGATAGTGGAAGATAATATTTACAAAGCAATTAGATTTAGTTGGGAGATATTTTTGAAGAATAATATTGTTGTGTAAATGAATAAAATAATATTTTTATTAAAATAAATATTTATTGGGTAAAAGGTTCTTTTACTTAAGTTATAAGGATCAAGAGAGAGAGAGATCCATCACCTCCCTCCCTCTCGCTTCTCCCTCCACCAATCCTCGACCTCGAACCTCATCATGGGCGCTTCTCCTTCCTCGGCCGACGGGCATCGATCTCCTGAGAGAGCCGGGCGGCCCCTCGGGACGCAAGCACGCGACAAATCTCCCTCGCTCTATGGCCGACCTCCTCGACGCCTACTTCCCTTTCTAAGTGAGCTCTAATTGAGGAATACTCCTACGTGAACATTTGACATGCATGTAAAATTGTTGATTTAACGCTAGAGTTTCGCGATAGAAGTAAGCATGCAAATCTTTCCTTCGTTAATCAGGATTTACGTCATTTTGCTTCGATGTCTCCGGCATGTGGGTATGAGCTTGAAAACTTCAAAGCGTAATGTTTTAAAATGAGAAGACAAATGATTGTGTTATGGTCATTGGTTTTGGATGGGATTGTGTGGTGATTTTGGGTTGTGGTTTTGAATTTAAAGACCGATTCTAACTTAAGTACATGCTTAAAGGCATGGAGGTGTTTAAGGTTGTGTAATCAAGAATTTCGTGTGTCTTGCAAGTTATGTAGTAGTGATGATTAAAAATATGCACATAAGATGTTTTGAGGAAATGCCCAAAGAGACCGACTCCCATGGATTGTTTTAATTCATGGACAAGTGAGTGTGTGGAATTCACCGGGATCAGCTAAGTATAAGAATATTTCAGCTTCAAATTATCGTGTTGTGTGTGGTTGATGTCGCTTGTTTATGGTTGTAGTTGATCCGTGGAAATGGAGGTGATGGTCAACCTGTGGAGCAAGAGGTAAGAACAAAAGCTGGAAGGTTGTCCAGCATTAGTTTATGCTAATGAATTGAGAATGCCACAAATGAAGGTTAAACTAAGTTACAAAACTGTGAGAACCTCAAGTACCACTATCCAAAAGAGGGTGTTTGTAAGTTGGTATATATGGCAGTATAGGATTCCTAATATCCCCGGAGATTCATCAGCTTCTTGAGTTATGAAACCTGATTATAGGTTTACATTATTATTTCTATTACTTAGAAACTTGTTAATGAACTTGAAGACTCTCTAGTAGAATTTGTGTTCAACTCGGCAGTAAAGTCGTCCCCTTCGAGGGAAGCTGCCCCCTGCATACACAGCCTCGGTTCGGGTTGTGTCACACGCCGCTGGAAAGATCTTGGAAGTCTTCTTTTAATGAGCCTTGTATGAGGATTCTGACTTATGGTTCGAGTTACGACTCAGTCTACTTCCAGCTGCCAGGACAGCCTGAATTCTCTGCAAGTAGCCTTGTATCTTGGCTTCCAATCTCCGTGATTTTGTCTTAGCTTCATGCCCAAGGGTTTAGTACACTACTTAGTAGCTATTTTGTTATTTATATTACTAGGGCTTTGGATAAGTGAAAACTCCGTGAGTTTATTGCTGAAAAATCTGCTTTCATGTTTTAGAAAATCTGCGCTTTTACACTAGAAACTCCGCAGAAAGACTCTAATGTTCGTGAAACCTGAAATTTTTACCCGTAAAATCTGAAATTTCAGCCTATGAAATAATCCTGCAAGTAGCCTTGTGGTCAAAACCTAGATTTATTAGTCAGGAAAACTCCGTGCATATAGGAACCTAAATCCTCTGCAGTTTGGTGTCTAAAACACCTTGATTGTAGATGCAAATCTACATTTATTTCTTTTGAGAATGTTGCAACCTTCAAAATGAATGAAGACATATGGTGGGATTCATGACTAGTTGAATGAATGATTGGTAGAAGGTTCGGCACCAATAAGAGGATAAAGAAATTATGTTCAGTATCCGTAATAAGAATGTATGTGGTCGCTAGCTTTGTGTTAACCTTAGCTGACGTGCATTTAATAGAACTGATTAAGAGTAGGAGGGGAGTTGAGAACTAAATTCTCAAACCTTGGGATGGATGTCCATGGGGTATTTACTAATAGGAAGGCTGATGTTAGAATTGGACTTGAGTGCAGGAATTACTGTAGCACCTGCAGAACATGTATTTTATTTCATTTTTAAAGGCCGCATAAGAGTTGGATAATGAGCCCAATTATGATGGAAAATGAAAGACAATATTATGAATATAGTATACGTGGATTTTGGAAAGGAAATATGAAGGTTTGAACTTCAATTTGAGTTCCAAGTTCATGTTTTACGCTAGTTACTAGAAGCAAACTTAATAGAGAGTGAATTATAACTCAAATATTTTCAAAAAGACTCTTTAATTTGATTCCGATCAGTCCTGAGCAGTTCTGGGGTGTATATATTTAAACTACTGGGGAAGATGAAAGCAGTGTGTCTAAGAGCCCGATCCATCGGGTTATAAATTAAAAGATGACATTTCGTAAACTCAATTTTATTAGGGTAATTAAATGCATGTAATGCATTCAAATTGTTGGTAAAATATTATATGACTAACATTTACCATGTTTAGGACGTACGGTGAGGCTGTCTAGGGACCGTGATCGGAAGGATCGGGCCCTTGTGCAGGCCTAAGAGCCAAAAAGGTAGGATGTCGACTCGCATCGCGGGAGTATTTCTAACTCCATAGTATCTCTCTTGATTCTGTTGTTGTTGTGCTAGGTGGGATGTTGAGTCCATCTTTTGATACATGCTCGCTCCTCCTGCTGGATACAATGCGTTATGCTTGCCGTGATTTGTTTGAGCTTGTATGTTTTGATATGATCTCGCTTGAGGGAGTACCTCGACATCCTTCTTGTGTTGTTGTGGATGGCCGAGGTGGTACTCCATGGCATATGGTCGCAAAGGGAGTGATACTCCATGGCATATGGTCAAAGGAGCGTACCCTCCGCATCCCAATTTGCACTGATGGTCGAGGGGGTGGTACTCCATAGCAAATTATCGGGACTATTCTATTCCTTGCATTAAATATTCTCTCCTTCTACCCTCCTTTGATTTTGTAACTCTTATTTCCTCGAGGAGTTCCTAATACATATTCAAATGGGTTTCATATGTATCGGTTTTATATCCTCGGAGGAGATTGTTGCTTTCATGTTTTTCATAAATGTATTTAAGTAGAGTTTACTCCTTAGATATCGTGATTGGCTTCCGACTTCGGCGCAGATCTCTCACCATTGCAGATATTCAAGATGTTGCTACCTTGATATATATATGTATACCGCGGGTTAGGTATTACGTGCTATCAATCTCTTTACTTCGTGCATGATACATCTGGACGGAGACCTCCTGGGTCGAGGGTGTATAATATCCGCCACCGTGCTCCCTAAGCAGAGGGTGTATAATTATCCGCCACGGTGCACTTGATGCTCCATCTGATCGGAGAGACCCCCTAAGCAGAGGGTGTATAATATCTCGCCACCGGCCTCACCGAGAGCGTATTTTCCGCCATGTGCACATGTATGCTATAGCGAGTCTCTGGCTTTTAGGTCAAGACTTATACCGGGATGGTGTCGTAGATGTCGTGAGAGATCTTAGTATCACACATGCTTTTATAGCTTGAGTACATCCGTGGATTTATCCACTCACTTTCCCGAAGATTTGTTATTTGCTTGTGGGGATGTTATTCATGAGCATATTTGTACTTTTTATTTCTCGTCTTTCCTAGCTGGGCTTTCGCCACCTTTATTGATTTATTTAAGCGATCCCACTGGGCCTTCTTTGGCCTGCATACACTTGATGGATGTTTTTCTGTGCGATTTAAATCTAGGAGTAGGGTCGACATCAGATGAGGACCTTATGAGTAGCTAGAGCCAAATTCGTGAGAGAGCTTCCGCAGACAACTCTAGCAAATGGATGTGGGGGATATGTTGAGTTTGAGGCCTGCGTGTCTCTATTCCTTTTCCGAGCGTAGAGTCATTGGCCATTCGACCGCTAGGTTTGATAAAACCTATATATATTTCTTTCGCTGGATTTATAATTTAAACTCCTCGATTTAATTATCTCATGCTATGTTACTTAGCCTTGCGCGGCTTCTAGGGCGAATTCCTATAAGCTAACGCTGGCCGCTTGTCGCTAAGTAATTACCGAGGCCCGGATCCGGGTTCAAGCGGACAGTTATAACAAAAACCGCCTTTATATGTATCCGTTAAGCGTCCCCTCAATAAACCACCTCTAAAACCGCCGTTGATTCTTGATTTAGCAGCACTTTTATAAAACCGCCGCTAAATGTCCATCGCGAAGAACCTACTTTCTTGTAGTGATTTTCATTATTAACATGTCATCGCAGTTAAGGGATTAAGATGATCCTCTATCTGTTTTATAATTTCATCCAACCTATCCTTCACTTATACCTTGACAACCTCTTTCCAAGCTGAATTCCTTCCTCCGAGGCTTTAGCTACATTGACTAAGAGAGAGTTTGGTGTAGAAATGTTCAGTTAAAATAATTTTTAGAAAAAGAGCCAAGTGGGGAGATAAGTGGAATTCATGGTTTTGACTAGTTCATGATTACTGTGGAGGAAACCAAAGAGCTCTTGAGTTCAAGCCATGTTTATCTAGATGTCAGGTATCCTTGTGCCTTCTTTTGTTGATCATTTATAAGTGGTTCAGATTTCTCTTTGACCAATTAATGTTACATGACTCCGAAGGAATTTGGGAAAGGCCATGTGGATAATAGTGTTTGCGTCCCTTACAAGTTTTTCACTCCTGAAGGTTTGGCTTTTAATAAATTTGTTTTATTGCAATATGGAAAAACCCTTTTTTTATATTTACTTTTTGAGCAAATGATATGAAAAGATAGATAAAAAAAAAATCATGTGTTTATTTTGTGGAACAGGGAGGGTGAAAATGGTGAATTTGTAAGACATGTCTCCATGGTCTGCAAAAAGCAAGATCATATTGTAGTGCTAATTATACATCTTGATTGATTTTTTTTTTTAATGTATATAGTCCATAAAGTCTCATAATTTCATATATATAATCTTGCAAAAAGTAAAATTCTTATGAACATGTTTGTGCAAGGACACATAGCAATATATATATAATATATATAGTTAGTGAAGCAGTGAAGGGATGTCAAAGTGGAGTGCGATCTCTCAATGTAACCACCGACCTTAATGCAATCAGTTTTGACTTGTAATTCCCCAAGAATTCATTGTTTTGACTAGTAATTCCCCAAGAATTCAATTTCATGAAACAAGAAAGAACAGCTTCAATTGAGGTTAGCCATTTAACCTTCACTTTATACAGTATAGCTTGTGAGTATCACGAAACGTTCAACACTTGTGGTGGTAACAACTTTATGAATGCTTTTTCTGCGAAATTATACATTGTTGAAGAAACTATATGTAATAATACGATTATTGGATATCAATAAATATATAAAATAGTAGGGACTAAAGAGCAAAGTGGGCTGATATTTATGTTCCTTAATGATTTAGTCAAAAACCTTATCTTAAAACGGTTAAGAAAATAAAAATAAAAATAAAAACATAATTTTAAAATTTTAAAAATAGTTACAAATCCCATTATTTATCCTCTCACATTGACGCCCTCATTGGTAACCCTAATTGTTCTCGAATTCTTTCTCTTCAAGCGGCGACGTGTTTAGACGATCTATAAGAGTTTCTACTCTCTCTCCCTCTCTCAGATCTTCTCCTCAGTTGACCGAATTTTGAGTAGTAGGCTATCAAGGTGAGCCCTCGATTGATCCTCGTTTTAGTTTATCTTAGTTGAAACTTTTGTTAGAATCAGGGCTAGATTGTGTGATGAAGATGGTTTTAGACCTCTTGTTGTTGTGATCTGTTAGGTTTAATAAAAGAATTTATTTATGTGGAAATGAGTTTTTAATCTTGGCTTGGTTTGAAAACCTATTTTTCTTCTTTGTGTTACTCGTTAATTTCTATTCCACCAATTCTCTGTTTACCTAATAAGTTTTATGAGATTTAATAGTATTGAATCAAATATTTTGTATTAGCATTAAAACTATTGTTGAATTGTTTTTATTATGTTTTGTTTTTCGTGTCAGACTGTGGATTTGTGAACTTTTTATTAAAAAAAACCGCCTATTTGCATTCTTTGATGATATTTTATTATTTTTATTTTTATTTATTTATTTTGTAACTTCGTGAGACGTGAAGCAATTTTGTTGTTTGTAAAACCACTGTGAAAGCTTTGTAATTGTTTATGTTTTGATTATTATTATATTATTACTATTATTATTATTTTATTATTCAACTGAATCACTTGTTCAAAGTTTGCTGTAGATTTTCTTTGGATTAAAAACGTTATTGGAATGAATTAATTATTTTCTTTTGTTGTTTATTTATAATTACTATTATTTAAAAATTTATTTTTGCAATTAATGAGATTGTGTTTTATTGTACTGAGAGGTATTTGTGAAAAATAAATTAGTTAAATAAGATGACTTATTGGTAGGGTATGTAAAGGTATCTCATGCGGGTGTTCATGTAGAGAGACTTGGGAATAGGAACAATTTTGTGTAAGTCGTATAAAGCTCAATAACCGAGACTATATTCTCTGTATTAGATCCTAACACGGAGGTTTGAGTTGCGGTTAGGATAAACTTGGAGTTTGGGGGTAAGTATTCCACCTAAATTAAGCAAGGTTTTTCTTATCGACTTGTAGAAATTATTTTTGTTATTATAACTTAAATTATATATTGATTTTATCTGACATTTCAAAGAGACTGTAATCGATTTACTTTCTGTACAAAACTGAACCATGCATGTATGTTCGGTTTAGAACTATTGACATTTGCTTGCTTGAAATACTCTCCGATTCTGATTATATGACTTATTTTTCCTGCGATATTTATCCTGATTTTCGAGTACGTCTCCAAACTGTCAGTGTTCTGACCGTCGTCAATGGGGGTTAAACAATGACCGTGTCGACACGTATATGTTATGAACTAGTTCAACCCGTGCTGTCGGTCACAATAGTAGCCTTACATTTACATTTCCCGTCTTTGCGGTTATAATACTTGACCTTACATTTCTCGCGTGCCACCGGGGTTATTAGTGGTCATAGAAAGTTTGGGAGACTCTAGTATTTTGAGTGTAAACTAAACCTTCTGATAGTATGTTTGTATAATAACTTCAGAAACTATAATTTTTGCAAATTATTGTGTTATTTACGAATTCTTTTTCCTTTTACTATTTTGTTTTTAATATTTATTTATTATATTAAACACTGCATGGTTCACCGTTTTAGTGGGTACTTACTGAGCTTCCAAGCTCATTAATCTCTGGATTTGTTTTTTCAGATCACGAGGAGTAGCTAGTCGGTGGGTAGACGAGATGTCCAGAGCCAGATCTTATCCTTAGGGTCTTAGGGATTTTCTCTAGTGTGTTGAATAAATTAAGTTGTATTGGTTTATTTTCATAGACTTTGCCCATCTGTTAGATTATGTTGGATGTTGAATTGAACATTTGAAATTTAGCAATAAATTCATATTCTTCGGTTATTTGTAGTAATTGTAAACAGGTTATGAGGCCTTGCATACACAGTGGGGCCCATCCCCACAAGTATCTTTCTTAGATCTCTTAGGCATCCCATTTTGGTTCGGGGCGTGACAGATTAAGGTGGTATCAGAGAAATTAGATCCTTTTAGTAACCTTAGTGGCCTTAGAACAATTTTGGTGACACCAAGTTAGTGGTCATTAGGAATCCTACTATTTGGGGGTTTTGTATCAGTAGTGAATATTTGTCTTTTTGAATTTAACTTTAGCACTATTTATTGATCGTTGACAAATTGTTTATTAATTATGACTTGTGTGTGGAGCAACCACACTGGGTGTGAAGCCATGTGGGAGCTAGAGTTTGAGATGAGAGAAAAACACCGTTCGCTATGTGGGAGCTCAAGTATGAGTTTAGAGGACTAAACTCTTTTTAAGGTGGGGAGGATGTAATAATACGATTATTGGATATCAATAAATATATAAAATAGTAGGGACTAAAGAGCAAAGTGGGCTGATATTTATGTTCCTTAATGATTTAGTCAAAAACCTTATCTTAAAACGGTTGAGAAAATAAAAATAAAAATAAAAACATAATTTTAAAATTTTAAAAATAGTTACAAATCCCATTATTTATCCTCTCACACTGACGCCCTCATTAGTAACCCTAATTGTTCTCGGATTCTTTCTCTTCAAGCGGCGACGTGTTTAGACGATCTATAGGAGTTTCTACTCTCTCTCCCTCTCTCAGATCTTCTCCTCATTTGACCTAATTTTGGGTAGTAGGCTATCAAGGTGAGCCCTCGATTGATCCTCGTTTTAGTTTATCTTCGTTGAAACTTTTGTTAGAATCAGGGCTAGATTGTGATGAAGATGGTTTTAGACCTCTTGTTGTTGTGATCTGTTAGGTTTGATAATAGAATTTATTTATGTGGAAATGAGTTTTTAATCTTGGCTTGGTTTGAAAACCTATTCATTCTTCTTTGTGTTACTCATTAATTTCTATTCCACCAATTCTCTGTTTACCTAATAAGTTTTATGAGATTTAATAGTATTGAATCAAATATTTTGTATTAGCATTAAAACTATTGTTTAATTGTTTTTATTATGTTTTGTTTTTCGTGTCAGACTGTGGATTTGTGAACTTTTTATTAAAAAAAAAAACGCCAATTTGCATTCTTTGATGATATTTTATTATTATTGTAACACCCATTTCGCTAATGAAATAGATGTCACACCAGCTGGGCCGGGAGTACACCCAGCCCATAAGCTGTGCCGTCAAACCTAAACTCCATAGTCATGTACTTTAATTGAGATGCATATGACATATTTTAACCGGTTACACACCGGAAGTCATGCTCAAATAAAAGTCATATAAGGTACAACACACAGAGTCATGGGCACTTCGGCCCCAAATACAACAAAAGATAACATGCTTAAGGTTTAATACAATTCAATACTAGCAAACTGAAACAACAGGTACACCAGAGCCAGCTAAATCCTCAATCCCTGCTCGGGGCATGAAACACTAACTCGCTCCGGATCTAGATCCTGTAACAGAAAACACAAGTGTAGAGGAGGGCTGAGCTATACGAGCTCAGTGAGTATGGACTACCCCGCCAGGTCTTATACCGACCTATGATATGTATTCAACATTTAAACATAATTGGTGCATGTAAAACTCATGAAAGTCAGTTTAATTATCTTCAATCTTGATGAATATGCCATGCGATCGTAAATCCAACGAAAAACTCATGGAAAATCCCCAAACATATCAAGCATAGAGTGGGTATATATTCATGCCATGGCTTCAGATCATAAGGGCGTGCACCCCTAGCTAAAATGTCTCCGAAAGGACTCCAGCAACCATCAGGAACAGCGGTATGCCTCTACATGATCCTGATAACCGGCGCTACATAAGTCCGGTAAATTTTCGTATCAGAGACAGGAAGGGGGTTTTTATGAAAAACAAGACTTTCGCAAACATTCTTTTTTTTTTAGTTTTTAAAGAAAACGGTTGAAAACCAAAACCCCTTCCTCACTGGTCCCGTCTACTAGTAATGCCCGGGCTCTATCCTGAGCCCCTGCTGGATCCCCCATACATTAACTAGCTACGATGCAGCTTACGATACACGCAATAGTCTTTAACTACCCCTTCGGTTTTCCCTAAATCATATATTTACCCTGTAGGGTTTTCTTGATCATAACTCATGCATTTGGATTTTAATTTCATTATACAAACATTAAGAAACAACATTGTACAAGTATAGCAATAAACCCTTCGGCATTCACAACCGAATCAAAACTCGTAGAATACGATATAACAAAAAATCTCGATGAATACACAATTTAAATTCATATCTACGGTAGAGTCCCCTCACCTCACGTCCTTGCAATTTTCTAAGAATCGCTGAGTCCTTCGGCGGCTTCCGCTGAACCCTTTCCCCTTCCGTTCTTCAAAATCAAGCGACCAAAGGTGCCAGGGCCGATGATGTAGCGGCACAGGGTGCTGGACGCGCAGCACCACAGCACTCCGGTGAGGCAACGGCACGGCAGGACCCCGACGGCGGCGCGCTGAACTTCAGACCGGCGGCGCGATCGCTAGAACCGGGGCAGCAGGGACCAAGCCGCGGCCAAGGCCACCCAACGGCGTATGGAGTACGTGACGCGGGCAAGGCATGGTCGAGTTAGCCGGGATCCTACGGCAAAGACGCTACAGAGATCGCAAGCGCAGGTTCGGGAGAAGGAGAGGGCAACGAGAGGAAAGCTCTTCCCTCTTTTTCTCTGAAAGTTTACCTCTTATAGAGGCCTAAATAATTGATCTCCCTATTTAAAAATTCAATAGTAAAAGCTAGTATCATATTGTCACATGCCTTTCTTTATTTTAGGTTATCCCTAAGTTAGCACCTCAATTATTCCTCTACTATTATTCAATAATGTAGATGATACCACCCTTCCACTTTATGTCATGTCTCGTCTAAAGTAATATCTTCTTTATTAATGTCCCGACCTGCATCCGGAATCTCGGTCATTAATATCAATCATCACTTGTGCACTGTAGCCTCACGGGGCTGCCTCTCGTCAGACCGGATCCGTGAATACCGGCTTTTGACTCGCCCGATTCACTTTATCGGAACTCTAATATTTGTCCGATTCTCCCACTTCGTTACTCATGATCAATTAACCTTTATGAATTTTCCCTATTAAATAGTTGTGGTTATCTTTACCATCCGCCTCCAACCATTTCGAGTATTAGCAGCCTGGCCCAATAAGGCCTTCCTTGGCCCACTAGTTGCGAGGTTGGTTTTAAAATTTAATACTCCTCGATTTTCCCTTTACTTAGACTAATAATACTTAATTTGTTTTCCGTGTTAATTAATCTCATTAATTACCGAATAATTTATTTATTTATGCATTTAAAAAAAATTTCGGGGCGTTACAATTATTACTATTTTTATTTATTTATTTTGTAACTTCATGAGACGTGAAGCAATTTTGTTGTTTGTAAAACCACTGTGAAAGCTTTGTTATTGTTTATGTTTTGATTATTATTATATTATTATTATTATTATTATTTTATTATTCAACTGAATCACTTGTTCAAAGTTTGCTGTAGATTTTCTTTGGATTAAAAACGTTATTGGAATGAATTAATTATTTTCTTTTGTTGTTTATTTATAATTACTATTATTTAAAAATTTATTTTTGCAATTAATGAGATTGTGTTTTGTTGTACTGAGAGGTATTTGTGAAAAATAAATAAGTTAAATAAGATGACTTATTGGTAGGGTATGTAAAGGTATCTCATGCGGGTGTTCATGTAGAGAGACTTGGGAATAGGAACAATTTTGTGTAAGTCATATAAAGCTCAATAACCGAGACTATATTTTCTGTATTAGATCCTAACACAGAGGTTTGAGTTGCGGTTAGGATAAACTTGGAGTTTGGAGGTAAGTATTCCACCTAAATTAAGCAAGGTTTTTCTTATCGACTTGTAGAAATTATTTTTGTTATTATAACTTAAATTATATATTGATTTTATCTGACATTTCAAAGAGACTGTAATCGATCTACTTTCTGTACAAAACTGAACCATGCATGTATGTTCGGTTTAGAACTATTGACATTTGCTTGCTTGACATACTCTCTAATTCTGATTATATGACCTATTTTTCCTGCGATATTTATCCTGATTTTCGAGTACGTCTCCAAACTGTCTGTGTTCTGACCTTCGTCAATGGGGGTTAAACATTGACCGTGTCGACATGTATATGTTATGAACTAGTTCAACCCGTGCTGTCGGTCACAATAGCGTACCTTTGTTTACATTTCCCCGTCTTTGTCGGTTATAATAATGATCTTACATTTCTGACCCGTACCACCGGGGTTATTAGTGGTCATAGAAAGTTTGGGAGACTCTAGTATTTTGAGTGTAAATTAAACCTTCTGATAGTATGTTTGTATAATAACTTCAGAAACTATAATTTTTGCAAATTATTGTGTTATTTACGAATTTTTTTCCTTTTACTATTTTGTTTTTAATATTTATTTATTATATTAAACACTGCATGGTTCACTGTTTTAGTGGGTACTTACTGAGCTTCCAAGCTTATTAATCTCTGGAATTTTTTTTTTCAGATCACGAGGAGTAGCTAGTCGGTGGATAGACGAGATGTCCAGAGCCTGATCTTATCCTTAGTGTCTTAGGGATTTTCTCTAGTGTGTTGAATAATTAAGTTGTATTGGTTTATTTTCATAGACTTTGCCCATCTGTTAGATTATGTTGGATGTTGAATTGAACATTTGAAATTTAGCAATAAATTCATATTCTTCGGTTATTTGTAGTAATTGTAAACAGGTTATGAGGCCTTGCATACACAGTGGGGCCCATCCCCACAAGTATGCGGCCGATCTGCCGACGTCCCATTTTGGTTCGGGGCGTGACACTATAAAAGAATTTTGGAGCTATAAGAATACTGGAATTCACATTTCTGAATGGAAGTATACTAATTGGAATTCAAGAATTGTGTAAATTTGTGCATCTCCTTAACTAGGTGAGTAATAAAGGTCTCTACATTCACCAATTCATTCAACATGGATTTCTTTTTCAACTGAGGTTCTATCACCTGAAGGTGTTAACTTTGAAGGTATTTTGCTCATCCTAGTGATCTTCTTTCAAGTTTTCAGAATGGAAAGGATTGGTTTTTCATAAATACTTGGTGATTCACAGTGCAAGCACTATTTCAAAATTGGAACAACCATGTATCGATGATAGTCTTGGATGTTTTTTTTAATGGCATCTAGCTTTCCTATATGGTTAACCTAGAAATAAATTGAGCTCTTTTCGTTTAAATATTGCAAATTTGTGTTTTTTTTTAAGAGTATTATGTTGGGCGTTCATAATGTTTTGATGCTGTAGCCATAGCAAGTTAAGCAAGCATTTGCATTAAAAATCAATAGTTTTTAGAGCAAGTGGGAATTTCTTTCCTAAATTTTGCATTTAATGTTGTTTTTTTTTTCTTTTTTTTTTGGAGGTGAGAACTAATCATCTTAATTATTTTTAAACATTTTGCAGGTATTGATTTGTTTTGGATTTTGTCACGCCCCGACCCGGTTTCCGGGACCTCGAGCGCGTCAACAGACCGGCCGTATTTAAGTAGAGGTAAACTCAACTTAAATACAAGGCCTAAAAAGGTGATAAGCAGATAACAAAACCATAACATAAAAATAAACTCGAGTTCATAAGATCATAGAGTCATCAGGGTCCATAGGCCCTATAATAGTCTGGTCCCTATACGGGTCCTACATATGATAATGCTCATAAAGTAAAAGATAGAGGAGTCCCTTAGACCTCGGATCTCCCCTGTGTCCTCTCCTCAGGCTCCACCCCCTCCTAAACCTCGGAATCTGTAAAAGAGGAAAAGTGAAACACGTGAGCTTTCGAATGGAAAGCCCAGTAAGTACCCCTGCGGGTCACAAAGATATAAATAGGAAATATGTCATCCAATGAGGTCACAATAGCAACAATATAAACCTAGGAGTCTACCGGAAACAAATCAAAGGTACGACCCCTGATACAGAAGCCCTCGGGCTCTGTAATGAGTTTCAAGAGAACTCAAGAATCACTCCCGGCCAGTATGTCCAGCTATTTGCTGTAAATACGACCTTTTTGGTCGTTCGACCCTCCGGTCACAGGTTGGTAGAACTACCTCTCCTACGTGTTAACACGGTCAGTGTACCATGCCCACTGACAGGTGAGACCTCCAGAGATTTGCCTCTCTGGTAAGGCAGACAAGAACGCCAGGGGGTCCTGTCCCTGAACAATCCCTTATTGGAGCTTCCCTAGCTCCACTGAGTCCGGGCAGTAGACCGTAGCAAACAGGGATACCAACATCCCATAAACAACCATACATGCTCAAAAGAATGCCAAAAACAAATAATGACGCATGTATATTATCAAGGAGCATAAGATATCAATGCATAAACAAGTCCAACAAAAACCCGAAACCGGGTGGGAACTAGGCAAGTGTACTTACTTCTGGTTCGTTGAAACTAGATGTCCTTCTAGTCTTCTCTAGTGTGCCAACAACTCCTCGAGAGTATCTGGCATACATAGACCCTTATTAGAGTCAAGTTCTTCAACAAGTTTATATGTCCCTAGTTTCACATGCATGTCCAACGTTCCTGTTGGGCTTAGGCCCACTAACGGGTCCTAAGGACCATCTCTCGGGTTACCAGCCCTTATTCCCGTCTCTATGTCCTTTAGTTGACTTTTAGACCTACTTTGGTCAAACCTAGTCAACTCTAGTCTATTTGTCGAGTCTGACTCTTATTCAGTCTTTTCAGTTGAGTTGGGCCTATTCAATTTGATCTTAACCCCTTTTTACCATAAAAGGGCATTTTGGTCATTTGGCGACTTTTGACTCTAAAGTTTAAGGTTCCATCTTGTTTAGAGCTTAATTAGCCCCTTTGAGTTTATTTAGCTTCCTTACTAAATAATTTCTATAATTTAACCAGTTATCTAAGTTTAAGAAATTAATTAATTTCTATTTGTCACACTTCAATATTTCATAATAATTGTTAATTAATCATTATGTCACATACTCATAGCTCCTTATAGTTGTTCAACCATACAACTATTTGATTAATAGTATCAATTTAATTGTCACACCAAGGTTTTAATCATTTATTAAAACCTTAAGTTTTCTAATTATTAAATCATGAATAAAGGTTTCACAATTTAATAATTGTCACAAAGCCTAAGTTTCATTATCATCTAAGAGAAACTATACCCTACATTTGATTTATTAATCATGTGTCACACTTCTAAGTTTTTTTTTATCAACTTGATTAATCAGTTAATTTTTTTTTCAATTAACTGTCACAACCCCTAAGTTAATATTTTAATTAAAACATTAACCCATTATTAATCAGTTAACATATCAAACCATACTATAGTTTCAATTAAATGTCCCATTATCTAAGTTCTGATTTTAATTAAAATCATTACCTTAATTAATCAATTAATCATTCAAACTATACTCTAATTATCTGTCACAACACCAAAGTTTGAAACATTTTAATTGATTAATAAACATTATTTCCCTAAGTTAAAACATTACTCAAATAATAAATTTTTTTTTTTATTCTCTCCTCTTCGTCGTTTCTCTCTCCCGACCGCGACCGAGAGCGACGGTGTCCCCAGCCTTCTTCTCCGGCAGCTTCGGGCACCTGCCCGTGCTTGGACCCGGTTGCGGGAAGTCTTACGACCTCGGCCTCAACTTCAGTGCGCCACCGGCCTTGCTACTTCCGCTGGAGATCCTTGAAGTGCTCGGCCGTGGAAACGACACTCTCCGACGAGCTCACCGACGACTAAACCTCACATGCAAATGCTCCGAACAACTTAAAAGGGAGTTTAGGTTGCTTACCGGTGTTCTCCGACGTCAAACGGCGCTGGTAGTGCCGTGACAGGCCTCGGTTCCTCTTTCCGGCGAGCTTCCGCTCTCTTGTCTCCGCCGCGGTCCTGGCCCCTCTGCTCCTCCTGAGACCTTGCCGCGAAAATGCCCGCGCTCCTTTGTGGTCGCAAAGCAACAGCCTCCACCGAGAACTCCTTCTCTTCCACCGACCGTCACCTCACCGGAGCATGGAGAAGCTCAGCTCATTGTGTGCCGAGACAGTAGATGGAGTGCCCCTTTTATAGGGCTTGGGAGGCCAGCTCGAACGTCGCCAACGTCTCGTCGCTCCCAGCCGACCGACGATCGACGTTTCCGCACGTAACGCACGGGCGATCCGGCGAGACTCGCGCGCGGCCAGTTTCAGGCGGCTGAGAAACGGTAAGAATGCCTCGGGATTTGGTCTCCCGGATGTAAGGTAAGGATCCTCTGATTAATCTCGACGGCCTGGATTTTATCTTTACGTCTCGTATCAAGAAAACCTCAGATGGAGGGCTGGGATTCTTTCAACAACCAACGGTTAGATCTCCCTAATCATGTCTCGCATCCTACACTACCAAGATGATTTGATCTCAGCTCGCCACATGGCCTCTGAGATCTGCAACCCCTTGTCTCGTGATCCATCACCATCAGATGGATCCGCTCTTGGATTGACACGTGGCGTCCTGGGGACCATTATAATGCCCCGTGATCTCAAACGATCATTGATCACTTAATCTCAGCCGTTCATCCTCTCTCTATAGGGTTTTCTCAACGAAAATTACCCAGAGGTCCTTCTCCCTTTTTGCATTTCATTTTAGTCCAAAATTGAGAGAGGGAACAACTATTTTGTAGTCCCCTAAACTTTTTAAAATTACCAGAATGTCCTTCTGGTCACCATAAGCCTTAACTAGGGTTTTAAACCCCTTTTAAACTTAATTTTCCTCATTTTAATTTCTAGGGAAAATTATTTAGCTTAATAATAATTAATTTTAAGAAAACTTTAACACCTTTATTTTTCTTAAAATTCTTGGATTTTACAATCCTCCCCCCTTACAATAATTTCGTCCTCGAAATTACACCACTGCTTACAACTGAGTAAACAAATCTGGGTAGCGCTTTTTCATATCCTCCTCGCGTTCCCACGTTGCTTCCCGCTCAGTGTGGTTACTCCACCTTACCTTGACAAAAGGAATAGTTCTATTCCTTAACTGTTTGTCTTCCAGGCCCAAAATAGCTACTGGGCGTTCCTCATAGGACATATCCTCTTGGACTTCTACAGGAACCTGGGGAATTACTCGTGTTTGATCTCGGATACACTTCTTCAACATTGAAATGTGGAAGACGTCATGAACCTGAGCGAGATCCTGAGGTAAAGCCAGCCTATATGCCACAACTCCTATGCGCTCCACGATCTCAAAAGGTCCGATATATCGTGGAGCAAGTTTTCCACGTCGTCCAAATCTCACAACCCCTTTCATAAGAGATACCTTCAGGAAGACTAGATCTTCTACTTTAAACTCTTGGTCAGACCTCTTTCGATCTGCGTAGCTCTTCTGTCTACTCTGGGCAGCCTGGAGTCTCTCCCTGATCATCTTGACATGTTCCTCCGTTTGTTTTATAAAATCGGGTTGCTTAAGTGTCGCCTCAGCTACCAGCTTCCTTTCTCCCACATCTCCCCAACAAATGGGAGTTCGGCACTTCCTCCCATAGAGTGCCTCATACGGAGCCATCTTGATATTTGCCTGATAACTGTTGTTGTAGGCAAATTCGATCAAGCTTAGGCGTTCATCCCAAGACCCCGTGAAATCTATTGCACATGCCCTCAACATGTCCTCTAGCACCTGGATGGTCCTTTCGGATTGTCCATCAGTCTGTGGGTGAAAAGCTGTGCTAAATGCCAATCATGTGCCCAGAGCTGTGTGCAGGCTCTCCCAAAATCTGGAGACAAACCGAGTGTCTCGATCAGATGTGATCGACACCGGTACTCCATGTAGCCTGACGATCTGATCTATATACAGCTGGGCCAACTTCTCCAAAGATGCACCCATCCTCAACGGTATAAAATGGGCCGACTTAGTAAGTCGATCCACTATAACCCAGATCGATTCGTGGCCTCTTTGAGTACGTGGCAACCCTGTCACAAAATCCATATTGATATGTTCCCACTTCCACTCCGGAATGGGTAAGGGTTGTAACATCCCTGCCGGCTTCTGGTGCTCTGCCTTTACCAATTGGCAGGTGATACACTTAGCCACGAACTCCGCAACATCTCGCTTCATCCCCTTCCACCAAAAGTGATCTTTCAACCCTCTGTACATTTTGGTACCTCCAGGGTGAATAGCGTAGCTCGAGTAGTGGGCTTCCTCCAGAATTTCCCTTCTTATTTCAGGGACATTTGGCACACATATCCTTTCGTCAAATCTTAGAATACCATCCTCATGGACTCTGAACCGTGTTGGTTCTCCCTGGCCTAAGTGTTCCTTGATCTCTTCCAGATCAGGATCTTGCCCCTGAGCAACCCGAATCCTTTCCAATAACGAGGGTCGGATATGCAAGCTGGCCAATGAGACTTTCATTGTAGGCAAAACAACCTCTAGTTCGAGCCTTCTCATGTCCTCCAATAGCGGCCTCTGAGTCGTTAACATAGCGGCAATTTCATATCCAGACTTCCTGCTCAGTGCATCGGCCACCACGTTTGCCTTGCCCGGGTGGTAATGGACACTGAGATCATAGTCCTTAATTAACTCCAACCAACGCCGCTGTCTCATATTCAACTCCTTTTGTGTGAATATATACTTGAGGCTCTTATGATCTCAGTGTAGATCTCGCAAGGTACACCGTAGAGGAAGTGTCGCCAGATCTTTAGGGCAAACACGATCGCTGCAAACTCAAGATCGTGTACAGGGTAATTTTCTTCGAAGGGCTTTAACTGTCGTGATGCATAAGCAATCACACGCCCATCTTGCATCAACATACATCCAAGACCAGTCTTGCATGCGTCACTGTAGACCGTATATCCGTGATTACTTTGCGGTAACGCCAAGACTGGTGCAGAAATCAACCTCTGTTTTAACTCCTGGAAACTCTTTTCACAGGAGTCAGTCCAAACAAATTTGGTACCTTTCCTGGTCAACTTAGTTAGTGGTGCTGCTATAACCGAGAAACCCTCAACGAATCTCCGGTAATAGCCAGCTAATCCCAGAAAACTCCGTATCTCTCGTACCGTAGTTGGTCTCTTCCATTCCACAACGGCCTCAATCTTCTTGGGATCTACTGAAACTCCAGCTCCACTCACCACGTGGCCCAAGAAAGCAACCTTGTCCAACCAAAACTCGCACTTGGAGAACTTCGCATAGAGCTGATGTTCCCTCAGGGTCTCTAGCACTATTCTTAAGTGTTCTTCGTGTGCCTGGTGGCTTTTTGAGTAGACCAGTATATCATCGATGAACACCACCACAAATCTGGGTTTGCCGTTGGGAAAGAGCTTACTGTAAATGGAGGTCTTGTCCTCTATTTATAGACTGGAGGAAGCTTGTGACCTAAGTTTCCTTCAACTTGAGGCCCAAGTCTTCTTTGTCTTGTTGCCCAAGTTTGCCAGCTCACGTCCAGCTGTCTATTCTTCTAGAAGCTTCTCGAAGTTCTCCCTTAAGTGTAACTGAGTAGTGTACTCCAAATTTCCGAATCCGAGGAGGTCGAAGAGGGATCCGAATGGGGCTATTCTGTTGTTGTCTAAGTGGGCTTATTCTGCATGAAAGAGTAGTTTGCAAGTCTTCCTTGGCTATAAGAGAAGAGTGGTGGAAGAGTAGTCTGCAGCTTACCGGCGGACGAGTGGTCTGCAGCTTACCGACAGAAGAGTGGTCTACAACTCCTCGGCGGAAGGGTGGTCTGCAGCTCCTTGGTAGAAGAGTAGTCTGCAGCTCCTCTATGAAAGAGTAGTCTGCAGCTCCACATTAGAAGGATGGTCTGGAGCTCCTCGGTAGAAGAGTAGTCTCCTCGGTGGAAGAGAGGTCTGCAGCTCCTCGGCCATAAAAGAAGAGTGTCCTGCAGCCCTTCAAAGTGGAAAGATATACAAGATCCGAGTAGAAAATAATCTTTGATCCTTCCATGTGGTTGTATGATCGCCACGTATCGGTCCTCCCACTTAATGGTTAAAATTCTGAACCGTTAAAATTTCTCTAAAATAAGAACCGTTAAATGGGAGGACCAAACGGTCACCAAATTATATGAAAATTGATAGGCTAGCTTATTTATCAGTGATCTTCCCATCCGTACGGTTGGAAATCCTTTAAACATGCTCCAAGGGCCGAAATGGAAGGCCGGTCGGATCTGCACAGTGTCCGGCCGGCCTGATAGTAGAACCCTCGTATATATATATATATATATAGGATATGTCAAATTCCAAAACACCAACCTAATTTTCTTGATAATTTTAAAAATTTTAAAAATTACTGAAAATAGTCTATAACCCTCCCCGGCTTCTTTTGATATTTGAGTTTGCTCAATGGTCCCATTTTCCTCAGTACGGCTGAGGAGGAGTCTTCATCCAATAGCTCCTTATTTGTACCAACGTTTACATCTTCCCCGACAAGGATTTTCAATGCTTTCAGTTAAGTTAGAGACTTGAAATCCATAGATAGGATCTTTAATGTCTTCTCTGGAATGACCCTCAGCACCAACTCCTTAATGACCTGGAAGGCTTCAAAATTACCTTTCTGAAAGCCGATCCCATATCCGCCATCTTTCTCATTGTATATATAAGAGAAAGTTTCCAGTTCGCTTATCCGCTGATGGCATAGTTTAAAAGTCTCCTGTTGAGAGGATACATCAGCAAGAGCCCTCTTCTTTTCCTCCACGGCGACTTCCTCCTCAGAGTTGGCGTGATCAAGAAGACAAATCTTCTCTTCAAGATTCTTTGAAAGAGTATCCTTCTCTTGTTCACGAAGATATATCTTCCTTTCGGCAGACTTAAGGATTGAAGAAGATTTGTTGAATTTCTCCTTGAAAGCCAAGAACTTTTTCAACAAACGAACATCTGTCCTCCAAAGATTGCCTCATCTTGTCTGCCTTCTCTTTCCCAATTCGGAGCCCTTGAACCTCCTCAGAAAGATTCTTAACCCGATCCACAAGCTTAGTCTTCTCATACGTCAGTTTCTGACACTGATTGACGGATGAGTTCAATGAAGCCAAAGCTTTCTTCTTCTCCTCCTTCATAAGAGAGACATCAGCTAACAGTTTCTTGTTATCGACTTCCAAATTGTCGAGTATAATCTGAGCATCAGCTTTTCGCTCAAGGATATAATAGCCGCTTGGTCAGCCAGTATGCTAGACTCTAAGAAAACAAGGGTCAGTTCCTGCCCGGCTTAGAAAGATCCAGAAATGAAGGCCAAAGAAATACTTACAGAAATTGCTGAAAGACGAAGGTGAGCTACGGACTCCCTTCCTCCAAATCGACGAAGTTTACTTTTGATCCTATCAGTTCGAAGTATTTCTATTGAAAGATCCACGGCCAAGGGGTTTTCATACATCATCACGTCCATGAGATTGGTTTTGATTCCTTCTAAAGAACTAGCACCCGATCGTTCTGCCCCTCGAAAGTCCTTTCCCTTCAGACCTTGTGGAACCCTAGGGGACTGAAGGTCCCTCTCCCCTTCAATTAACTTGAGGGTGGACATTTGTACACCTTTCTGCATCCGAACAGGTGACAAATCCGGCCCCTTTGTCACACCATTATCAGAAGGAATGCCAATAGAGGAAACTCTGGGCACATCCGTACGGCAAGCTAACTTTTCTTTTCGTCTAGTAAGGGGGACATTGTCTGAATCCTCTTCTTCCATAGAAACCTCTTCATCCGGCTGAACAACAATGGCCTTTCCATCTTCCTCAGGGATGTCACCCAGATCGATCACCTGAGTGTACCTTTTGACAATCTTCTTTACGCGCTTCGGTCCTTGATAGGAGAAATCATCCTTTCTGGACTCTTCGCTCCCCTTCTTCCTTTTGCTTGAGGAAGGTTTCACTGATTCTTGAGGAGCGACATCGAAGTATCCTTCGGATAGTTCTGTGAGTCCTCCAACTTTCACTGGGATCTTCTCGTTCCCTTGGGATGGTGCCTCTTTGTTCTGTTGGGAATCTTCAGGTCACTCGGCTGTAACAGGAGCTTTTTTCTTCTTCTTCTCAAGTTGAGCTTCCCTTTCTTTCGCTTCGACAGACCTCAACCCAGCCAAAAGAACCTTTGAAGCAGCCTTAGGATCCATCAGTTTACCTACAAAGAACAAAAGGGATTTAAATTAATGACTAACCAACGAGTAAACAACCGAGGAAAGCATGCAGGAACAAGCCCTACCTTGGGTTGTGAAGAGGCCGTTGTTTTGCAAAATTTTTGAGGTTAGGAATTTGTCGACAGGAATAGTTGAACATGCTTCATGGATGAGTCCAAGGAATACCCCATTCAATTCGGACCCCTAGACTATCTCTATTAGAAACAAAGAAAAATTTAGTCTTCCACCCCTTGATGGAAGAAAGGACAGAGTCGAGGAAACGTCTCTTCGGACGAGAGCCAAAGTAGTACCAATCGGAGTTTCTCTCGTAACTCAAACCGAAGAAAACCTTGAATAAAGGAACAATAGGTTCTATCCTGCAATGGAGAGATGCAATCAGAAACCCATATAAACACCTCCATAAATTCAGAGCCAACTGAGAAGGACAGACGTAAAACTCCCTAAAGATGTTTATAAAGGTCTTAGGGAAGGGGAGCCTCAAGCCGGCAGCAAAGCATCATAATAAATCTCAATCTCCCATTTCTTAGAAAGAGAACTTGTACGCTCAGACAGTGAAGGGATCCTTTAGGAAAGGGAAGATGGTTTACCAAAAATCAAATAATCTACGATGAGTTAGTGAATAAACTCAGCTTGAAAAAGATTAGGAAAGGCCCTGGAACAAGTGTCTGGTTTGTTGGGAGACCCTGGACTGACTTCAGGCGGAGGAAAATCGGAACAGACCTCTAACTCTTTCGGAGAACTTGGATTGGTATCATATGAAGAAGAAACTGGAGAAGAAGTAGACGCCATACATGATGCAATGAAGGGGATCAGGAAGCGCACAGAGGAATCGCAGCTCATACAGCGTTTGAGAACGAAGAAGATGATAATATGGGGAAGTTCAAAAAGAGAAATCTTCTTTAAAAGGACAATCGAATCGTCTACAGGGCAAGTGAACAACCCCAATCTTCCTTAACTGTCTAGATCGATTTACCAAACGATGTATAATCGCAGCCGAGCAAATAAGACCTATATCCAACAGTTCGGGTTAAAACACAATATAAGATTGATCGGATGGTCACTACGTAGAACATGGATAAAGGCGCCCATCATCACCGATGTCCTCTCGCATTCTCGCTTCTCAAAAAAGACACTTATGTAGAACGACGTTATAAGATGGGACAGCGCGTCGCTTTTAATGCTCCTTATTGCTTTAAACAGTTTAAGAGGGGTCCCACTAGCTTGCAATGCAAGATATCAATTAAGAGTAGACCGATTGAAGTGTGATTCCGTTCCATGGCCGAGGCACATTGAGTCTTCCACCTCCTCAACAGTTAAGTCCCTAAACTCCCTCGGCCTAGTCAATTGCCGCTCTCTAGCTCATCTGAAACATCATTTGGGGGGGGAAGAAGGGGGGGTTTGATGAAAGAGATGAAAGTGATAGATTATGAAGAACCAATCCAACCTGACACATGGAAGAATCTTGATCCTTGATCATCACTGATTCAATTTTTGGTCAGAGGCATCATATGTTCTCTTCGGCCTCTGAAATATCCTCTTCGGATCACCAAAAGAGCACCGACCCTTCAGCTTTGTACAAACCCACCTTCCTTGAAAAGCCCTGGCGATCATCCCCTCGGTTCCGAAGAAGACGATCCCGAACCTCTTCGATCGAATCTCCCACCACCTCATCAAATCACCTGACATACATCGTGCCTGAGGAAGTTGCCGAAGACCTACTTACCGAAGATCTGTTTACCAAGGATCTCCTCGCCTTTCTAGAAGAAGTATAAGCTGCAGCTGAGTTAATTTGCATCACACGTGCTTAAAAAGATAAGCTTGCCGCCCAAGATTCCTCCAAACCAAACACTTATAAATACGGGAGTCCCACTCATTCAGACAGAGGTCCAAAATAAATGACGTTGAAGCCCTGCCACTCCAGAGATTCAGCTCCTTCTCCAGGAATCCAGTTTTTTCTCTATTTTATTCTCAGATGAGTCTCTTTCTTTGTAATTTTGATGAAATCATAGTGAGATTCATTCCTGATTGGGAGATCCTTGGTTTTTCCCTGCTTTGAAGGGTTTTCGACGTTAAATCTTTGAGTTCTATCTCTCTTGGTTGTGTCTTGATTTGATCTCCAGTTGATTCGAATCCCTAATTCAAACAAATTCAATTGTTGGTATTGAGATTAGGGAATTTCTAATCAACATAATATATATAGATATTTTTTACAGTTTTAAAAAAAATCAGAAATTTAGAGATATTTATATTATTTTAAATTCAAAATTATGAAAAAAATTTAAAATCTCATTTTAATTAGCTTTTTTTAATTTTTTTAAAAATTAAATTTATCCGACTTATTTTTATTGTCTTTCTGTATGTAACAGAGATAGATGCTTTCTAAAATTTCACAAATCTATATTTTTGAGATATTAATACTATTTTAAATTCATAATTATTAGAAAAATTTCAAAATATCAATTTCATTATGTAGTTTTTTAATTTTTTTCAAAATTAAATTTATCCGACTTATTCTTATTGTCTTTCATTATGTAATAGAGATAGATGGTTTTTAAAATTTAAAAAATCAATAATTTTGAGATATTTGTATTATTAAAGTTTCAAAATTATTAGAAAATTTCAAAATCTCAATTTCATTATGTAGTTTTTAATTTTTTTTAGAATTAAATTTATAAAATTAAAATTATGTGATAAACTTCCATAAATATTTACATAAATAGATCACTTTACAAATGAAATATATTCGTACTTTGTAATATAAATAAATAATTTTTATAATTAAAAATTTCAAAATTGTGAGAAAATTCTAAAACCCCATTCTAATTTTCTAATATTTTTAGATTTTTTTTATAATTAAGAATCTAAGATTAGACTCCTTTCGCTTAGTAATATATATAGATATATAGATATAATATAGATATATATATCGATAATAATCCCAAATTGAAGAAACTAATATCTTATCTATATCATAAAAACTATATATAATAATTATTTACAAAATAAATTAATTGTTATTATTAAGTATTTTAAATTTTATAATTAATATATCATAAAATAATTAATTAAAAATATATTAATTAAAATATTGAAAAATAGAAACTAATTAGATGGGATGAAAGCAAATGACATCCCTCCAAATATTAGGGACAGTAAGTTCCTCCTTACGGAGAGAGAACTTTGGTGGAGTTGGCTTCAACCAACTTTGGGTGAGTCTATCATTTAAAATGTGACACGTGTACAAACATAAAATAAAGGTAGAATACCCAAAATGATCCATTTACTTTTCTCTCTCTAACCTTTTGGTCCCTCTACTCAAAAAAGGCAGAATTTAATCCCTCTACTTTTGAAATTAGGTCAATGTAGTTCAAAACCGAATGGAGGCATTAAACTCCTTCCATTTAAGTTGATGTGGCTTTTTTGAATTAAAATAACTGTTCACTTAAGCTGATGTGGCTTTTCTGGAAGTAAAATATTATTAAAAAATAAAAAAAACTCCTCTCTCATCTCTGTCCACGCCTCTCTCCTCTCCGTACCCACGCCTTCCCCTACGCCTCATCCCCTCCAAACACACCGCCTGAGCCCACTCCTCCCTCATCGTCGCCGCCTCCTTGCCTTCGCCTCTTCCTCTACACCTCACCATTCTAACCACCGCCTCCCTCCGCCGTAACCTCCCCTGCTTTGTCAAGCTCTACTTCCTCCCTTTCCCCTCCTCCCCTCTCCTCCCGGCCGGTGTGGAGTCCACTCCCCTCCTACTCCCTCTTCCCCGCCTTCATCTCCGTTGCCTCCCTCCTCAGTCCTGTGCCCCCACTTCCAGCACTATATCCTCTTCCTCCACCTCTCCAATTCCCTCCCTCTTTGCAAAAAATCAAGCAATAAACAACAAGTGTTTGACATAGCATCTCACATATGCATCATGCATGGCCAGCCACACATTGCATGGTATATATACACACTATATATATGCAAGACTGGGAGAAATTCTCCAGTTCCAGCCATCCAATGCCCAACCTATAACTATCACTAAGGCAGGAAGGAGTAAAGCATGTTCTATTACCCAAGTTATACCAGTTAACTACTTAAAGAATTGACCACAAACACCTAAAGCTCCTTACCAGCATTTAATATACTCTCTGTCTTCACTGTAGCAATTTAACAAGCATTTAATGTGCATGCTTAATCATTTCAAACATATACATCAACCATAACCCAAATCTTTGGATATATGATCATATATTCATGTAGATTCTAATTAATCCCATCCATAAACATAAACACAAGATTAATCCATTGTCCAGGACTCGAACGTTGGATCGTCTCACAGAACCATCACAGCCGGTTAAGCCCTTTCACAAACACATTCATCCAAGAAATTAAGCTTTGATTCCCATACATAGCTCTTCCAAGATGTACAGCAGCTCGTTGTGGTCGATCAAGCTCCACGTGTGACTGGCCATGCATGCATGCATCTATGAGATGGCGGTGCTGAGGTAGAGGCGAAAGGAAGGGGAAAGGGAGGAGTGGTCGGCGTGAGTACGGAGAGGAGGGAGGAATGGACAGAAAGGAGAGAAGAGTTTTATTTTTTTATTTTTTAAATAATATTTTATTAATATTGTAATCTAAGAAAAGCCACATAAGCTTAAATGGACGGAGGTTAACGTCTCCGATCGGTTTTGGACTACATTGACCTAATTTCAAAAGTAGTGGGATTAAATTATGCCTTTTTTGAGTAGAGGGACCAAAATGTTAGAGAGAGAAAAGTAAAGGGATCATTTCGGGTATTCTACCTAAAATAAACTCACCAAAGATGAATGTAAGACTCACCAAACGCCGGCTCCATCTAAGTTTTTCTCCATTTGGGATAAGTAGTTCCCCATCCTCTCCATCCTCTTGTCCAAATATTGGGATGCGGTGGGATTGATTGTTCATGGGAAGATATCTATAGATATCTTGAAAGCAACCCTTGTATCTAAACTTTGAAATTAGATTAGAATTAAGAATCTTGATGGGTAAAGACTTTTATCATAATTATCATATAAAGGGCTTGGGTTCTCTCTCCATGGGTGAATATTGGTTAAGAGAAGATGTTTAGTCTTTAGATTAAGGATTGTGAGGGTGAGAAGATTAACAATCCTCTGATCTCGAGTAGATCATGTGTTACGATTGTTTGTGAGGTTAGATTTGTTGTGCTGATGGTAGATAATATGAATCTTAAAGACAAAACATATACTTTGTACCAAATAAGTATATTATGGTTTTACAATTTACAAATAAAAACAAGATCCGGATGCATATTAAAGATGAGTTGCATTATTAAATCCTAGCCAATTTTAGTAAACCCAAGTGATTCATCGATCACCACCGAATTAACAAGCAAAAGCAATCAAATTAAAACCTCTCTTCATTAATTTTTATAAATCCACTTATTGGATATTGCAAAAATTGGGTAAAGTCCTGTTAAATAGTTGATTTTGTTCATCGCAACGTTTTTATTCACAGGGCAATTAGTTAAAATATTAAATCTAATGAAATGGTCATGGATTGAATGACTTTGTACGGTGGGGAGCATGGAGCATTAATTGTACTCTCCCATGTGTAACTCTCACAGTTGCAAAGCTTTATTCGGGTTCTTCGTTCAATGCTCTTGTTGCAAGGGTTGCTAAGGTTTGATGAGAAGAAATTAGATAACTAATTAATAGAGCTCTTTAATATATATGAATATTTTATACGGAAACTATATATTGTGTTTTTAACAAGATTAATTCTTTTTCCTGAGGCACGTACACAACTAGTTTATTAATTATTAATGAAGGTTAACGAATTGTCCCTCGTTAATTAATTTTGCAAGGTTTTCTCTTTGCAATATATGTTTATATATCAAAGGTTTTGATATTAAACTTACGCAACCAACCAGGCCATTGAAGTTTAAGTTCATGTACGGTGGTCATGTCATTTTGTGACGGTAAAGATAAAAGAAAAAGAAGTTGATTTTAACAAGAAGAAACCCCATTAATAAATAGATAGTGATAGGACAACAAAGCAAGCCCACGGACAAGGATGAGCTCTTACAACAACATGACAGATAGATGGATATCCATCCTGGTGATCAGTGTACCCTGCGACACTGCAAACAACAGTGCACGGTAAAACACTCACCACCTTATTATTCTCATCACTCTGCATATAGTACTCGATCATAATGAAGCCCTATACTGGGGCCTCATCCCAAGTCTCTCACTGCACCCTGCAAACGTACACCACAAAATATATAACAATGAGCTTTTAATTTTGCGGAGAGACAGAGTTAGAGAGGTGGTGAAATAAGAAATATTTAATAGTTCTCCAGTAATTTTAGAGAGAGAGAGAGAGAGAGAGAGAGAGAGATTTTTTTTTTTTTTGACTAAGGCCATAAAGACCCCCACTCACGGGAACAGTCAGGGACGTGGCCAACGGCGCCGCGGAGTAAACTCACGCGATCGCCCCTGACCCCTCACCATGCGCGTACAAGACAAACACGGAATAAATTCCATGGCCTTGCCCGCCCCAATAACGGGGCCTGGGCTCGATCCCGGGATCTTGTCCAAGGAGAACACACCAAACGCACGGGACCCGAGTAGCTTTACCGCTAGGCTATGAGCCCTTTGGTGAGAGAGAGAGATTTTCAACAACCTTCTCCCTCCATATAGAGAGTATGTTTTTCTTGTACTCCATTCCTTTAAAGTTTTAACTTCGTACTAATTACTTAACTGTGAAACTACCATGCATCTCGGTATTGTGAGATTGTACGTAAGAGTTGAAGAACCCCATATATATACATGTATCTGAGAAAGAGGCTCATTTGGTTATCCTTATTAGTTACATACATCTTAAAGAAGTAATTGAAGTTGGATAAATGAGCCTCGAAACGAGTTTCCCAAGCATGCAGATTGACGTAGGAATTAAGCAGGTAAAAAAAGAAAAGAAAAGAAAGAAAAGAAAAGAATTATAGAGAAGAAACCCCTAATTAATTAATTAAGAATGGTGAAAAGTACTTGAGCAGAAACAGAAGCTTACTTGCTACAATCAACGGAGGTGCTAATGGGGTAGCCGACCGAGACCCCGCACTTTCCTGGTAACCCGCTGGCGAGTCCCATATTCACCCCGCTTACGCTTTTGGCGAGACTCTGGAGACAGACGCACACCTGCTGCCGGGCCGGCGTCGTGTTGGCCTGGCTATTCAGAGACTTCACTCCCGCGCAACAACCAGGCGGCACTGTTGTCACCTGTCCCCTCACGTAAGGGAAGCACGGGCCCAAAGAACTCGCCACCGTCCCGCAAGCCAGTGCCTCCCCCCTCTGCCACTCCATCGCCATGCAAACCACCATCAAACCCACCATGAAAACCTTGACCTTCAAACTTGCCATGCCTACCAAACAAACTTAATTACAAGCTCCAAGCTGTACTCTCGACTTGACTATTTCTTTCTTGTAAAGCTAGCTGTGATGAAATGAAGGGGGAGCTCAGCTGCTTTATATACACTTGAGGAATGAGGGCAGGTGGAAGATGGTGGTTGGGAGTTGAAGTGAGGATTCAATGGTGGCATGAAATCTTAGGAGATGGTAATCAATTCTCAATGTCTTTCGCGTCTGGTGGAGAGAATGGGATCATTAATTAATTAATTAATGGCCTCCAGATCAGTGGCCTCTCTCTTTACTCACTAGTACTGTACTGTCTAGAGACTTACCAAAAGAGAAGTTGTTGTTGGTTAATTCATTAATTAGCATTTTGCTTTTAATGCTCTGCAGGTTGCAGAGATCGGTAAGGGATCATATATATGAAGGAATTATCTTTTTAATGGAGCTTTTTTTAGTTTCTTTTTGTGTGCACTGTAAGGGATTCACAGATATTGCTTAATTAATATATATATGCGGAAACTAGGATATGCAGCAGCATGTTGGCTGGCTGGCTGGCTAGAAATATATTTTTTACGTTTAATTGTTTTATTCTTCATTTGAACATGTGTTTCGTTCACTAAGATAAATCCACTTCGTGTGTTTTTGGTTTGCAGAAATATTGAAAATCTATCTGAAATTGAACTTGGAAGGAAGGACCAAACATGTACACTCAAAGCTGCATATCGTTGTTTTTCATTTTTCCTTCTTTTTTATGTTTATATACCTCCTTTACACAGGATTTTCAAATATATTTATTTCTATTTATCTCTTCAAATATAACTAAATTACTCATTAAATACACTCTAAAAGTGGCAAATCATTGATAGCGTGTCCACGTCATCGTTGACAGTGATGTCATAGTAGCCTAACTAACTTAGTTAATATTCAGCTTTATAAAACCTAATAAATTAAAAAAAACTTCATATTATGTCTTTTACCCTTATATACGACGATCTCCTCGTGGTTTTCTCTAAAATAGTGTTTTGCCTTGGTTGGAATAAGATTGGCAAGAAAGTTTTATCCAACTTAACTAAAACTATATATCATGAGTTTTTTATGTGATTAATACTATTTAATATTTTAACCCATATTTAAAGAAAAAATTCATAGTTATTACTATTTCAACATTTTATATAATTTTGTTGGGTAAATTGAAATTATTTGTGATAAACAATGTTTTTCGAAATTACTAAAAGCAACATCATTTTCAAATATTAATTGGATTTTGATTTGAGATAGGACTGTGGATGTGATTGGGAAACTAAAAATGTATGAATGGTGTGAAAGGAAGAAAACTTGTTATTTAGTGCAGTGACAGGTATCCTACCATTTTTATTCTTTTACACCCATACGCATTAATAAGCAGGAGACGTGTTACCCATCTCTCCCATTCGTGGCCATGCTACATTAACTCTTTCTTTTTCTACCAATTAATTACCGGGAAAGATGATGGCTTCATTGCAACAATGTCTGATTGTACGTATCGTCTTTTGACACGTAAATCACTGGAAGATTCCTTGCTTCACATGCCTGCGCCGGGCAGGCACGTACGTATGACCAACATGTCCGTCCTTTCCTTTCCTTTCCATCGCTCCTTGCCTCAATGCTCCGTCGGTGGATTCGCTGGTTCATCAAGGTGTCAACCGGATGGCACGGCCCACGTGGGCCGTTCGGCCCGTTGTACTCACCTAGCAGATCAAACTGACCTGTCAGGTTATTTTTTTTTAAACTGTTTTAAAAATATTAAAAGGGCCTTAAAAAAATGAAAGTGTCTTTTTAATAGCCATAAAACAGTTTTTTTTTATTTGGGATTTTTACGTTTTTATTTGCATAAAATGATATTTTTATCCTCCACAGCTAGATATGGGCACGGGCCGGTTAACCAGGCCCGGGCTGGCCTAACTCAGCAGTTCCGCCTGGCGAAATCCGGACCCGAACCCCGTCCGCCATGCTAACCCGCCAATCGGGCCACGGGCCACCCAAGGTGACCAGAATCGCCCGCCATATTGTGGAACCCGGGTCGGGCCCAACCCGCCAAGTTAATCGGCCGCCGGTTTTTTCAAAAATTGTTTAAAATATACAAAATATGTACATTAAAAATTGAAAAAAATAGCAAAAAAGGTAAAAAAAAAATGTAAAAAAAAACTATGATATTTTGATATAAAAATATAATGAGAAAAAATGTAAAAAATTGAAAACTATAAAATTCATAATAAAATCTAAATTGTATAATATATATTTAAAAATATGAAGAAGAAAAAACAAACAAACCTATGCTTTTATGTATAGAAATTAGAAATAGAATGAGAAAATGTAAAAAAAATTTGAAAACTATTATATATGATAATCATAGATTCATACTATCTATCATAGACTCATGGTATCATAGATTCATAGTTGTTCATAATATCACGGTTTTCATTTTTTTTTTAAAAAAAAATGTAATTTGAAAATTATCAAAAAATGTAATTTAATGATATTATGATATATAGAAATAGAATGCAAAAATGGAAAAAAAAATGTAAAAAAAGAACTATGACATTATAATTACGGCTTGCACTTAATTCGTTTATCTATCGAATTAAGTTGCCTACGTATCCTCTTGGGTGTAAGAGGAATCAAAGCCAACGTAGTTCTCTTACCTTAAACTGGACTGGAGTTGTCACCTACTTACCTATTCATCTGGCGCCGTTACGGCTCTTGCTCAAGATTCGGGGCCGTTGTTGTGCTCATCATGTTATCGGTGAAGAAGAAGTCACTCGCTTCTGGACTTCCCAGCTCTGCTTCTTGTTGTCATCGTTGTGCACGCTTCCAATCATCTGTGCAAACTTGAATTTCAATGTTTGGTGGTGACAACTGTGAACGTGTTGAATCCAGCATATTTCCACTTGGACTGAAAGTCTGCTCGCACGCTACTATAGATATAGGGCACGCAAAAATATCCTTTATAAGTAATGAAAGAATATGATACAGATTTCCATTATCTTGTCACCAATGAAGAACGTCAAAAGTCATATCTACATTCACGTCCTCAGAGAACCGGAACGTGGTATTCAAATACAGGTCGACCTTTGTGTATTGAGAACCCCTAGGCTTCTTCTTCGCTTGCCTTTGTCGAAATGAATCTCCCCCATTACCGCTAGACTGTCCTACCGCCTCAGTTACAACCTGTGGAACTATATGACTATAACGAGAGCAATAGCTCTCATACAGTTCAACGAGTTGTAACTTAACCTCACTAACAATTACACTAACATCCATAAAACTGTTAGAATTCTGTCCATACCATTGAGAGTCTAACTCACTCATGACCCATTGTTGACAATCCTGACCTCCATTAAACCCTAAGAACTTGTAATAAGCTTCTAAATATGCATTTAAACCTTCTAATTTTTGCCTAGGATCTAAAGCAAATGCAACTAAAGCAATAGGAGGTATATTTCTATAATAGCTCAACCACTTTGCCTTCATCTCTAGAAGACCCGCAACCAATTGAGCATCTAATCTAAAGTTCCACATTTGTTCAGCAACATCAACAGCACCATACAAGAATAAATGTACAGTGGGAAAATAAACTTGCGAAAATAAATTTGTACATGTATTAAACACAGAAAGCAATTCCATAACTCTAGTAGCAGTATTCCATTGGTATTCAAATAAACTAAAATTAGGCAAAGCTTCATTAACAAAAGCAGTCAATAATGTCTTATAAGGAAATATCGCATTAAGAAGCCTGTAGGTAGAGTTCCATCTAGTTTTAACGTCTTTTGGGAATTTTTTAGGCCTCATGTTATTTGCTTTACAATAACGACCCCATTGTTTCATCAATGTCATGTTCCTTCCTATATATGATACTATATCCCTAATCTGTCCTGCAAATTGTTTTAGTGACTCTAATCCGGTTTATACACATAAGTTCAATACATGATAAGCACATCTAATATGGAAATATTTGCCCCCGCATGAAGACCTCAAATATTCTTCCAAAGGTCTAATCGAGGTCGTATTAGCAGAGGCATTATCAAATGAAATTGAAAAAATTCTAAAACTCAAACCATATTCTTCGATGATCCCACGAATCATCCTATAAATATTATCGGCTGTATGAGACTCGTTGAATACCCTAAAAGCAATGACTCGCTTTTGGATATTCCACGAGTCATCAATCCAATGTGCCGTAATACCCATAAAAGAATTTTCATGGAATACATCGGTCCATATATCAGAACATAAAGAAACAGAGGAAATACAAGAGCGAAAATACTCACAAAGATTTTCTTTTCCATGTTTGTATTGTTTGAAGATCGTTCTTTGAATCGTCCTCCTTGATACCTTTTTGCATGCCTGTTGCAACGTCTCATTGATGCACTCTTGCACTTGGCAACGCTCCACAAAGTTGAATGGCAAGTGCTCCACAGAAATCGTCTCCGCGATTTTATCCCTATATCTCGGTTGAGAAAATGTAAATAAAGAAGAGTGGGAACCCGTACCTTTGTCTACGGTGAATCGCATTTGAGATTGATTTCGAGGATTTCCTACTTTGTCCGGATGTTTCTTCTCCATATGTCTAGCAAATGTGTCATACCCTCCTCCCTTGCTATGCTTAAATTCGGAAGTACAATACTTACATTTAGCATGAGTTACGTTGCCATCATTGTCATACACTTTTGTAAAATGGACTTTAAAAATATCGGATTTTGAAGTTGTTTCCGAAGTGGGATTTGTTCCTCCTCCAGTCTCTGAGGGCGCAGTGGACGGTGTCGGTGCATCGGCTACACCTTCGTACTCTTCTTGCCATTCATTGCTCTCTTGAGTAGGCAAGGAGGCCGAACCGACAATGCCCTTTCCCCTCGAGCTTCCACCACCACGTGATGCCATTTCTCTTGGTAAGCCGAAGTGCCGAACCCCGATCAAATGAAGGGAATTGTTGAGAGCCTTGTTGAGAGTCTTGAGACTTGAGAGAAATATAGAAATTAGGAGAGAATAGAGTTTGGTGTGAGTGAAGAGTGATATTGAAGGAGAGGAGGAGTATATATAAAGATTAAATTAATTAAAAGAAAAAAAAAATTAAAAAAAAAACCAACGGCTGTGTAGCCGTTGGTGTGTGAGATGGGGAGACAGAGCTCTGTCTCTCTGTCTCACAGGTGTAGCCGTTGGCCGCCAGGCCAACGACTACTTTATTATTATTATTTTTTTTTAAATTAAAAAAACGATTAACCTGCCGGTTCAACCCGGATGACCTAGCGGGTTGAACTGGCGGGTCAACCCGTCTGGCCTGGCGGGTTGACCCGCCGGGCCGCGGGTTCCAAAAACTTGGACCCGTAACCGGCCCGCTACTGTAGCGGGCCGGTTACGGGTTCCTGGCCCGGCCCGCCGGGTCAGTTGACCCGGCGGGTTTTCCCGGGCCGGTTCCGGGCCAAAACCGGCCCGTGCCCCCCTCTATCCACAGCAACTATAAACCGCTAAATTTATAAAAAAAAAACTATAGCTAAATTTATTAATTATGAATAAATTTTTAATCTTTCTTCAAATCCTTAATTTAAAAACTAATTAATTATATTTTTAATCTCAAATATAATTTTTCTTTTGAAATATTATGAAAAAAAAATATTTTCAAGTTATATCAATATGAAAAAAAATTAATTTGTAATTATTTTATATTTTTAAAAAAATTGTATTATTTGGGATATTTCAACTTCCAAATATCATACAAGTTATATATATGTTGTTGATGCCAAAAACTGGTCCACCTCACGCTTTGTCTACTGTTGTCTCGTGATCTGGTCTCAGCCTTTGACAAACGGTTGAAATTTATAGTTGGTGTGGACGCTTACTTCAACTTCTGAACAGGGAACACAGAGAACGCTTTGGAATTCCGATCGGAATTATTAGCTCTTTGCTTTGGGGTGAATCTGTAAAAAGGAGAAGGGAGGGATCTGAATTGGGCCTTTCTGCCCGGATTTAACTCCGATGCTTAAGTCATAAAGCTTGCGAGAAGGAAGTCTTAGACATAAGTTAGTGCTTTGTGTAATGATTTTTTCGGATCCCTTTCTTTCTATCATTGCTCTTCTGTTATAGCAACTTAAAGGCGGTTTAGGAAAGGCGGTGAGTAAGGCGGTAAGAAAGGTGGTAGGAAAATATCTCTTGAGGCGGTATGAAAATATCTCTTGAGGCGGTAAGAAAATATCTGCCTATTGTGTAGGTGCTACGTACGTAAGTAGAAAATATCTGCCTACTGTAGAGGCAAGTGGATAGGATCTACTTACTGTAGAGGCCTTAGATACTTTCTTCCCTAGGTGGCTATGAGCACCTTATGAGACCCTCACGCCTTGTGGATAAGAAGGTTGCTATAATTCCGACGGACTTGTTTGTAGGATTGAACCCTCATTTTTATTTGCCGAACGGAATTATGCTAGGATATTTAGTGATATTTCCTCGTGGCCAAATGGACATAGTCCTGTGTATGACAGGTGGCCATTTAGGTCGATGACACGTGTCTTACCAAATATTTCCGTAACACTAGTCCCCCCCAAAGTGTACTTGTTCGAAAAATCTGAGCGAGGGGTGAGTTAACTGCACTTTTCGCTTGGTTCAAGAACAAGTATCTTTCTTAGTTGGCATGTCTATGTAGGTGTAGACTTTGCCTAAGGTACATGTGCCTTTAATAAGTGACCGACGTTTACTGTGTCGTTGTTTTGAATCGAGGTAGATTTTTCTCCGGAATTTTCGCCTATGGTGTCACTAAGTTTTTTCTATTTAAGGAGCTTATATGTGTAGTGCTTATTCAAAAATCTTTGTAGCTTTGTATAATGGCTCAGCGTTTGTCTTTCTATAAATTTTTCATTTTCACTCAGTGTTCTCGTCATTTGCGAATTCCAAGTTCTTTTTATGAACATCTGGCGGACTTAAGGACTGGGGTCATCCATTTGGTAAGTCCAAACGGCTGTGTATGGCCGTCCCTTCTGCTTATTGACAGGGGTTTAGGTGAGATAAGTATTGAGGAAGGGTGGGAAACCTTCCACGTTGATCATGATGTAGAGGCGGGGGATCTTTTAATTATTACTTATGCAGGGGGTATGCGCTTCGAAGTTGAAATGTTCGGAAGTGGCTCCTGCCGTAGAGAAGTGGGCCCCCATCTTCGCCCACGTGCTTTGCCGGGGTTTCCTAGCGATAACGAGGACAGTGACTGTTGTCGAAGTCCGTGAGTCTCCTCTGAATCTTATCCGAGCGGGTCCTCGGATGGATCCGTGGATTGTTAACTAGGGAATTCCGACGGACAATATGTTCACTAGGGCTTGTCATGTTGTTTTGTTGTGTATGTGTGTGTGTGTGTGTGTGTGTGTGTATGTGTGTGTGTGTGTGTGTTTTTTTTTTTTTTTAAATGCCATTATCGTTGTAATATGAAATAAAGTTTATCATTTTGTTCATAAAGTCTTTGATTTCTTCAAGAAGAATGATCGCTGGTGATCCTATGTTGGGATGTGTGTATTTTGTCTTTTATGATGTTGGTTCTAGGGTACAGCGGCCATTACTCCCCAGAGAGACACGTGTCTCTTGCACTGTGTCGTATTAAAGGGAGAAGATAGCGCGACGTGCGCGGCATGCGCTTTGTCAATAGCATGATGGGCGCGGCTACCTATGTATGTCAGGCGGTGTTTGGTGTGCTGACGTGGATAACATTTTGAATTTTTTTTTTTTTTAAGGAGAAGCAATGATGGTTATCTGAACGGTCCAGATTTGGGGACCTTTGGTCTAATGGCTCAATCGGGATGCAGCTCTGGGATCTAACGGCCAGGGATCCATCTCTTTTGCATATAAACGAAATTGTACAGGTAGAAAAGGTTTTATCTCAAAAGTCGAATTGCGTCTTCTTAAAACTTCTCCTTCTCTGGCGAACCCTGGTCTTAGGATTTTTGTGTTTTTTCTTATCTCTTTCTCTTCTAAGGTAAGGGCTAGTGAGGCTACATCTTCTTCCTCTGGTTCTTCTCATGAATCTCATGAAGCTGCTGTTTCCCAACCCCTTTCGATCCCTTCTCCGTCCAACCCCATGGTCTCTGCCGCGATTCCCGGTGAGTCTAGAGATATTCCACTCCAGGGTTTGCGGATTCATCCCGCTTCTATGGCTATGGGTAGGGGGTCTGGTACCTTCATAAGCCTCCTTGGGCAGAAGAATGTAGATAGCTTGGTAGAGAAATACGAGATAGATTCTTCTCTTTTTGAGGCTAGGGTTCCCCCTTCTGGGGAAAGGGCGAGTTCTCCTTGGGAGTGGGAGATAGCCATCTATCAGGAAACGTTATTGGGCGGCCTTAGGCTTCCTTTTTCTGATTTCGCTAAGGCGATTCTGGAGGAATATCACTTGTGTCCTTCACAGTTAACTCCAAACTCTTGGAGGTTGCTCAACGGTTTTGTTGTTGTCTTTAAGAATTACGGGGTAAATCCGACCGTTTGTTGGTTTCGTATGTTGTTTAGTCTTTGTTTAGAGTCTAATGCCGACTGGTATTATTTCTCGGCTCGTTCCGGGAGAAAGTTTCTAGGGAAAGTCCCCTCTTCCATTAAGCGATGGAAGAGTAAGTTTTTCTTTGTCAAAAGTAAATCCGAGTGGGATGTCCGAACCAAGTGGGAGGTTCCCCGCACGGATATTACTTGTGAGAAGATGACGAAAGAAGAGGAGGTTCTTCTTAAGTCCATGATGGGAATATCCAAAGTTTACATGGATGAGTTCTTGACCAAGGAAAACCTCCTTAAATGTTGTTTAATAGTATCTACCGGTAGGATTTATTCGTGTATCTAACTTAATTTAATCTTGAATCACGATATCTAACTTGCTTCGGAATTCATTTTTACAGGAAATCCGATGGAGGACAAGGATTTGAGTTACGTTAAGGGCATCATGGCCTCCTTCGAAGGTGAAGTGCATCCGCCCTTGCCTCGTGGGCGAAAGAAGAAGGAGGTGGCGTCTAGCGCAGGCGCTGATACTTCTAAGGAGGAGAAGAAGAAAAGAAAGAGCAAAGATGTAGACTCTTCCAAAAATGGGTCAAAAGCGGCCCTAGTGCAGGGTCGTCGCAGGAGAGGAGGACAAAGAGAATCAATTCCGAGGACGCATCCGGTCCCAGAATTATAAGAGAACAGGTGAAGTCGCCTCAGGAAGAAGTCCGCCCGGCTTTATCGCCAATTTCAGAGGGCCCTTCTTCTAGTCGGCCAGAGGATATCCTCCTTATGGAGGTGAGAATCTACTTCTTAAGGGTATCTATGGTTTTACTAAGAATTTTTAACTTTAAGCTTATTTTATAGGCGGAGGCAGGAGAAGCGGCCCTCTTGGACAAACTGAGAGTGGCGGACTTAGCCCTAAAGGGACCGACAACTCAGCGAAAGGAATTACCTTCCGAGGATATTCTTTTTCGAGATGCCGGGTCTGTAAAGAATGTTTTGATGGCCATGAGGCCCGAACAGCTCTCCAAGAAACTCTGAAGGGCTGGGAGGGAAGAGGCCACTTACCAACTTCTCCGCTTGGCCATGCTGGTAAAAACTATTCTTGTATTTCTTCTACTTCTTAATTCGGCATTATCGTCTTTAACTCATTTGTTACTCTATAGACTGCTCAATGGGCGGATCGAGTTGGCAATCTTTGTCGATGGAAGCGAGTAGGGCAGAAATTGCCGAATTAAGTTCTAGGGTGGCGGCCTTGGAGGGAAAAGAGAAAGAACAGCTCGCGGTTATCCGCGCCCTTGAGCAAGATAAGGCCGAGCGACTTCAACAGTTGGCCGCTATGGAAAAAGAGAAAGATGATTTAGCGGCCAAGCTGACTATTTCCGAGGGCTCTCTTCATACTGCTGAGGAGAATATCAAAAAGTTACAGGATGACTCCAGCAGTTTGAAAGAGAAACTTAAATCCGCTCAAGAGGAGCGAGGTGAAGCCCGATGGGATCTAAAGTTAAAGGTCGCTGAACTCGCCGCCGTTCAGGCCGAGTTAGAGGAACTCAAAGGGGAGCGCGACACACTCAAGGAAGACTTGGCTTCCAGACAGAAGCCCCTAAATCCGACTCGCAAGAAATGAAAGACTTAATTGAACGAGCGGATAAGTTAGAGAAAGAGGTCGCTCGGCTTAGGGCGAAGGCAAAAGAGGGGGCCACTCGCATATATTTCGTACTGCAGCAGGTGGGTCATCACGTTTCTCTTGCAGAAGTGTTAACGATGGGGCTTGCTGGAGTCTTGAAGAGGTTCACGGAATTGAAGGAGCAACAAATCATAAAGATTCCAGAGGCCCCCCGCCTCATTCCTTCAACCTTCACTCAGATTCCTCCGCATCACTAAGGCCCTAGTTCTTAGGGTTTTTCACATTCTTATGAAATGTTCTTGTAAATACTTAGTCATTTTGGAATGTAATTTCTATTTACATGAATGAAACACAAACTTTTACTTTGGTGAAGATTTATTTCCGAGTCATGGTTATTTTTAACCATTAAGAAGTCTTTCGAGAAGTCCTTCATAAAGCCTGTCTTTCTTCATCTGACTTGTAAATTAAGCTTCATAGCAGGTTCTTCTTTTCTTTAGTCCAATCATGGGACTTTGATTTGTTGAGTAAGATCCTGGCCTTTATAAATGAGATTGTTGCTTCATACTTCGATCGGGATTTTTGCCCCTTGTTTCTGGATGAGATTTATCGTTTATCCTTGTAGGATAATTCCGACTCATCTTTTAGGAATGGGATTTTCACCTCATTTTGTGGAATGGGATTTTCACCTCATTTTTGTAGAATGGGATTTTCACCTCATTTTCATTTGGGAAAGATTTAAGCTTTATTTCATGAAACATTTAGGAGACGGCTATAGGATTTACTGATAGTAGCGTCGCAGGTGTTCAGCATGAAATGAACGCTTGAGAGTTTTTCCTTCCATATTCACCAGATAATAGGTGCCCGCTCGGACAATTCTCTGTATGACGTAAGGGCCTTCCCAATTAGGAGTTAGCTTCCCCGTTCGGCTTTTGTTTCCCTCGAACTCATTTTCTCTTAAGACCAGATCACCGATTTGGAAGAAGACTCTTTTCACTCTTGTGTCATAGAACCTTTTTTCTCTTTGGCGATAGATGGCTGCCTTTGTTTCCGCAGCTTCTCTTCGCTCTTCAAGTAAATCGAGTTCCGCTCGGAGATTCTTCTCATTTTCTTCTGATGAGAAAGTTTGTTGTGTCCGTAAGGTAGGCATTCCTATTTCTGCAGGGATGACAGCTTCTGCCCCATAAGTAAGAGAGAACGGAGTTTCTCCTGTGGGGGTTCTTGTGGTTGTCCTATAAACCCAAAGTGCGCTCGGAATTTCTTCAACCCAGTTAGTTCCATTTTTGGAGACTCGAGTTTGAGAGCTTGGAGCAAGGTGCGAGTTGTCACTTCTACTTGGTCATTGGCTTGAGGATGTGTTACGGAGGTTAACCTGGATTCAATTCCGAGCTCGGAACAAAAGCTTTTGAAAGCCTTGTTATCAAATTGTCGCCCATTATCAGAAATGAAGGCGACCGGAATTCCGAATCGACAGATAACAGTTCGCCACAAGAATCCCTGACAAGCTTTCTCTGTGATCTTGGCCAAGGGCTCAACTTCTACCCATTTGGTGAAGTTATCGATAGCCACTATCAAAAACTTCATTTGTCGGGTAGAAGTAGGAAATGGCCCTAGAAGATCAACTCCCCAGATAGCAAACGGGCGAGGGCTAATAATTGGCGTGAGCAGTATTGGTGGTCGTCTTTGAATCTTGGAATGCCGTTGGCAGGCATCACCTTTTCGGGCGAACGCCACTGCATCTTGAGTTAATGTTGGCGATGCTAGCCTTGTCGCAGACTTTGTAACTCAAGGCTTTGCCTCCTATATACCCCTCCAATACCTTCATGGATTTCTTGAAGGATATAGTTGGCTACGTGGGACGCAAGCACCGTAAGAAGGGTTGCGTATAGGACCTCTTGTATAGATTTTCGCCAATGATAGTGTCTTGGCGGATTTGTAAGAAATCCGTCGGCTTCCGCCTTGTTGGATGGTGTAGGTCCACCTTGCGTAGTTTCTAATGGGATCAATCCAACTTGACTCTTCTCACGTGACTTTGTACTTCTCCTTCTAACCCTTCAATAGTTTTTGTGGGAAGATACTGTAGGATGAAAGAGGATTCTGTATCTCCGTTGGGTGCAGTGGCTTTTTTAGATAAGGCATCAGCTTCTTCATTTTGTGCTCAACAGATTTTTTCGATCTGGAAGTGAGCGAAGCATGGAACTATTTTGTTCACCACTGCCTGGTATTTAATCATGTTCTCCTCCTTCGCTTCAAAATTGCCCAAGGTGTGGCTCACAACTAGCTGTGAGTCGGAATATACATGCAGATGTTGAATTCCGAGCCCCCGGGCTAAATGCAATCCTGCGATGAGGGCTTCATATTAGGCTTCATTATTGGTCCCTCGGAATTGGAACTTAAGCACTGTTGCAATTTTCCATTTAGAAGGAGAATAAAGGACAAAGCCGGCTCCTGACTTTTCTTCAGTTGCTGATCCATCAACATATAAGGACTATGGGATGCTTGGGCTTTCTTCTTGGTCTTGTGACGGGAGTTCATTCCCCTTCGTGGGAATGGTCAACTCCACGATAAAATCTGCTCGCACTTGAGCCTTGATTGCCGTTCGGGGTTTATAAGTGAGATCAAACTCACCCAATTCTATCACCCACTTGGCTAGACATCCGGAGTTTTCAGGCTTATGGAGGACTTGCTTTAAGGGCTGGTCAGTCAATACCGTTACTTTATGAGCCTGAAAGTACGGCCTCAATCTTCGTGCGGATGTAACAAGAGCGAAAGCCAATTTTTCAAGTGGTAGAAACCTTGACTCCGCGTCGTTAAGGATCTTATTGGTATAATAGACTGGCTACTGAACTCCTTTGTCTTCTCTCAAAAGAATCAGACCGACCGCCATGAGCAAATGCCGTGTAGATGTAGAGTTCTTCCCCTACTTGCGCCTTAGCTAGCAATTGAGGCGATCGGAGATAATATTTAAGCTCTTGAAAGGCTTTCTCACATTCTTCTGTCCACTCCATTTTTGGTGATTTTCGCAAGGCTTGGAAGAGTGGGAGGTTTTTCTCTCCGGCTTTAGAGATAAATCTCCCAAGAGCTGCTAGGCGTCCATTAAGCCATTGTACCTTTTGAAGACTTTTAGGTGATCCCATATCAAGGATGACTTTGACCTTTTCCGGATTTGCTTCTATTCCTCTTTGAGTCAATATAAATTCGAGAAATTTCCCTGATCGGACACCAAAAGCACACTTGTTCGGATTTAGGCGCATGTTATAAGTCCGAAGCGACTGAAAGGCCTCTTGTAAATCCGTCAGGTGTTCATCGGCTTTTCAGCTCTTCACCAGGATGTCATCCACATAAGCTTCAACATTTCTGCCAATTTGCTCCTTGAAGACTGTATTTATTAGCCTCTGGAAGGTGGCTCTGGTATTCTTTAGACCGAATGGCATCACCTTATAGCAATAAGTCCTTTGCTTGTAATGAAGGATGTTTTTTCTTCATCGTCTTTGGCCATTCGGATTTGATTGTAGCTTGAGAAGGCATCTAAGAAACTTAGCATCTCATGCCTCGCCGTAGAATCAACCAAACCATTAATTGAAGGTAGAGGGAATGAATCTTTTGGACAAACTTTATTTAGGTCCGTGAAATCCACGCACATTCTCCATTTTCCGGACGACTTTTTTACTAGAACCACATTAGCCAACTATTCTGGATAGTTCACCTCTCGGATAAATCCAGCCTTCAAAAGGGTTGATACTTCTTCTTCTGCGGCCTTCTATCTTTCTGGGGAGGAATTCCTCCTTTTTTGTTTGACAGGTTTGAACGACTGATCTACGCTGAGACGGTGTTCAATGACATCACGTTTTACGCTTGGCATGTCTTTGATGACCAGGCGAAGAGATCAGAATTTGTTCTTAGTACTGCCATGAGATTTTCTTGCTGTGCTATTGTCAAATCCGCACCAATACGCACAGTACGCTCCACTCTAGTTGTGTCCAGGGGAACTGTGAGTAATTCTTCAACTGGCGTGGGGCAGAGTTCTTCATCTTCCCGTTCGGCTATTTTGTTGATCAACATGGCTTCCGAAACTCTTGTTTTGCCTTTGTTTAGAACTTTTCCTTTGAGGGTTGAGACATAACATTGCCGTGCCAAGGGTTGATCCCCTCTTACTTCTCCACTGCCACTCTCGGTAGGAAATTTGAGGAGAAGATGGTAAGTGGAAATTATTGCTTTCAAGGCGTTGAGGGTTGGCCTACCAAGAATCACATTGTAACTTGAAGCACAGCATACAACTAGAAAATTTGTTGTCACTGTTGATGATCTTGGCAAATTTCCTACCATAACTGGCAACGTGATCATTCTTTCTGGTTGTACCACCCATCCAGAAAATCCCACTAAAGATGATTTTACGGGGAGTAAGTTGTCTGCATCGTACCTCATTCTTTCGGAGGCGCTCCAGAAAAGAATGTCCACTGAACTTCCACTGTCTACCATAACTCTTTTCATTTGGAAGCTGGAAACTATGATGGGGATGACCAAGGCGTCGTCATGAGGGTGGTGAACCCTGCTGACATCGTTGTCATAAAAAATGATGGGGACCATAGGCCGAGACCTTCTTTGTGGCGCTTCTGTTTCCTGCGCAACTCCCACCGTTCCGTCATAGCTTTTTCGAGAGACAGAACTTTCACCACCACACCCAGGACCACCACTAATAAATCCGACCATCTCCCCTTTTTCTTCTTCAAACTGTGAAGTTTCAGGCTCCTCTTGGACCTCAATGTTGATATACTGCTCCAATTGTCCCCTTCTAACGACATCTTCTATGGTGTTCATCAAATGGGTGCATTTTTCTGTGTCATGCCATCTAGCTTGATGAAACTTGTAATATCTTTTGCTGTTCTTTTGCCGTTCGGGATTCTTTGCAAGTTCTGGCCATGTCAAGAGTTGTTGATCCTAGATTTGCATAAGAATATGGCTTCTGGTCTGATTTAGTGGGTTATGGTGATTGTATCTGATAATTTTCCCTTCTTTCGAAGATTCTCTAGGTTGTAGCATATGCGCTGTGGGCGTGTTGAAGTTTCCAGACCTCTATTCTCACCCTTACGGTCCTTGCGCGATCCTCCCTCCTTTCGGATTTCTGTGGGCCTTCTGTTAACATTTTGATGGGCTTTTCCTTTCTGGATTTGTACAGAGGCACGTCGAGCCTCTTCTTCCCAGCCCGTATAAATTTCATCAGAATTGATATACTTTTGGGCATGGATCATGAGGGCGGGGATGGTTTTTGGCGGATCCAAAGTGAGGGAAAAACGAAAAGGGGATTCTAGCAAACCCTCCATCAGGATAGTTACAGCCATGCGCGGAATAAGGTCCGCAACATTTGCAGCTTCATCTATGAAACGGTTTAAATAGGCTTGGAGTGTTTTACCCCCTCGTTGCTTAACGCGCATAAGGGTAGATGGAGTTTTCTTTTGCTTTGAGTAATTAGCAAAATAAGCTAAAAAGTGATCTGCTAGAACTTGAAAAAAAGGAATCGTGCTAGATGGAAGATCGACAAATCAGTCTTGCGCTTTTCCCTCTAAAGTAGCGGGAAAAGCTCGGCACATACGAGAGTCGGTAATTCCAGAAAGCAGCATCTTCGATCGGAAGGACTTTAGGTGACGAGACGGATCGGTTTTGCCCTCATATGCAATCATAGCAGGTGGTCGAAAACTATCAGGAACTTGCTCCTCCAATATCTCTTTGATAAAGGGCGAGCATATGTTGAGAACATGCCGTTCGGATTTCTTTTTTCCTCTAGAGGGATCTTGTCTCTGTGTTCTTCTGTCAACAGTAGGAGCAGATGGACTATTCCGTTCTGTTCTTGTCCGTTCCGTTCTTGTATGTCGTTCTGTTCTTATGGCAGCTTGCTCTCGATGTCGAACGGAGGGAGGTTCTGAACAAGCTGAAAAGGCGGTTCTCTCCCTTCTTTCTCCATGAGTGCGAGTCCTTGTCCTCCCTCTGCTTTCGGAATTGGCTAGTGGGGCTGTTGGCACATTTGGTGGAGTTTGTGTGGGAGGAAGTGACAGATGAGTCAAAGTATGAACAGCTTGAGCTAACTGCTCTAATTGCTGCTGCATGTTAAGATAAAACTCCGGGATGGATTCCTGGGGTGGGACGGAAGGATTTTCCGACGGAGGTAAGATAGGTGGATTGTCCGACGGAATCTCCTCATACCCTCGGACTTCGCTAGGTCCTTTAGGATTACTAGGTGCTCCTTGTTCTTGGATTCGTTTTGATCTTCTAGTAGTAATCATTTGGTTTTTTGTAAGGGTCCCCACAGACGGCGCCAAACTATTGATGCCAAAAACTGGTCCACCTCACGCTTTGGCTACTGTTGCCTCGTGATCTGGTCTCAGCCTTTGACAAACGGTTGAAATTTATAGTTGGTGTGGACGCTTACTTCAACTTCTGAACAGGTAACACAGAGAACGCTTTGGAATTTCGATGGGAATTATCAGCTCTTTGCTTTGGGGTGAATCTGTAAAAAGGAGAAGGGAGGGATCGGAATTGGGCCTTTCTGTCCGGATTTAACTCTGATGCTTAAGTCAGAAAGCTTGCGAGAAGGATGTCTTAGACATAAGTTAGTGCTTTGTGTAATGATTTTTTCGGATCCCTTTCTTTCTATCATTGCTCTTCTTTTATAGCAACTTAAAGGCGGTTTAGGAAAGGCGGTGAGTAAGGCGGTAAGAAAGGTGGTAGGAAAATATCTCTTGAGGCGGTAAGAAAATAACTCTTGAGGAGGTAAGAAAATATCTGCCTATTGTGTAGGTGCTACGTACGTAAGTAGAAAATATCTGCCTACTGTATAGGCAAGTGGATAGGATCTACTTACTGTAGAGGCGTTATATACTTTCTTCCCTAGGTGGCTATAAGCACCTTATGAGACCCTCACGCCTTGTGGATAAGAAGGTTGCTATAATTCCGACGGACTTGTTTGTAGGATTGAACCCTCATTTTTATTTGCCGAACGGAATTATGCTAGGATATTTGGTGATATTGCCGCGTGGCCAAATGGACATAGTCCTGTGTATGACAGGTGGTCATTTAGGTCGATGACACGTGTCTTACAAAATATATCCGTAACATATGTCAATAGACATTATACAAGCAAATGGCCCTCGTGTTGCTCACGTATTTTTATGTAATATTATTTAATATTATTAATTTTTTAAATGTGACATAATTTTTTTGATATTGATATATAAGAGTTATAATTTTTTATGAGTAATGATATATGTCCCGAGTTGGTTTCGCAGCTAATTTTCTCGACTGACATGGCAAGACCACGTGGCGAGATCCCCCTCCTAATCAGCTTACAAAATAACAAAAATAACAAAAAAATGGTTTTATTTGATACGTTTCTCTCCTCCTTCTCGGTCGCTCCTCTCCTCCTCGCTCGCCGCCGTCTTCATGGCCTTCTCTTCTCTGTTACGAGGATCGTTCACTTTCCTCTTTGGTCCTCACCCTAAATCCTTCCTCTCCTCCTCCTCGGTCGCCGCCGCTATCCCCAAGCCCTTCCTTGTTACCAGGAGCATCACCATCTTTAGCGCCCCTAATTCATCCCTCACCCGTAAGATACCCTAGTTTATTTCGACTAGGGTTTCAGATGTCGGGGTTTTGCATTAAATTTCTGATCTTTGATGGTTTTTTTTTGGGGGGGAAATTATAGCCAGGACTCTGAGGAGCGATTGGAGGTCGTCTTTGAGGAAACCACCGGCGACATCGGCGGCGACCGCTAAGCTAAGGACCCCTACCATCTACAATTGGTTCGTCTCTTTGGCTCTTATTTCTTGCAAATCACCCCCTTGAAATGTTGCAATTTAAGTCTTCATATCATGCTTCTAAATTCAGTTGGTTCATCACCACAACTAGTTTTTCTAAGTAGATGCTTAGAAAAATTTACTTAGAATTTAATAGTATTGTCCCTTTCTAAGCATCTAAAACTTGATTAGAGTAGTTGCATTTGTAGCCATTAGAATATAGGCCCATTATAGATTACATGTAAACTTGTTTTATGCTTATTATTTGATAAAAGATACTAGTAGTTTATGCTGTTGATTATGAGTATTTCAAATATGGAAGGTTTCGATTTTTGTGTGATTGCTCCTATTATCAACTAAATCATTCCCTATTCATCTTGGACCTGCATATGAAGTCTTATAGTTCCACATATGGGCTTTGTTTTATTTGCTATCATTCTTTAGTATATACTCATTTTATTGGTTTTTGTTTCCCAATTTGGTTTGCTTAGCAATTGAGATTACACATTTCTATTTTTTTTATGTATCAAAAATTGTTTGCCATTGTGATCAAAAGTTGCACTGTCTTTTAGTGGGCCTCCTAGGCATTTCTAATGTTGTTAAAGACTAAATTTAGTTTGTCAAATAGGGATTCAAAATTTGATCATTTTATTGTATGTTATGTTTCTTAACTTATCTAAGCACTTCTGCTTATAATTACTTAAGCATTTATGACTTGATTACACTCTCTTTTGGATACATTCTTACAGTTGCCTTTGTTAAATCGTTTTGTAAAATTTATCCATTCTTAAACTTTCTGAACTTTTGTTATTGCAATTCAGTATGCTTTCCTATAATGAGGCCCTCATGAGACACAGATAGGCCTGAATTTCTTAACTTGATATCGCAGATAGCTATGCCTTGTTCTTCAATATTCATATTTCTCGATAGTTGTGCTTTTGTTCGCTGATTTCTCTATATCTGCTATGGTTTTTCTTGTTTGATTTCTCTATATCCATTATTAAACTCTATATCTGCCTTGATGTCTCTATATCGAGCTATTTTATGGACCTAATCAGATTTCAGGTTTGCATATGCACAGAACCAGAACTGTGTTTGATTAAATATGGCAGAATTAGAGCTTAGGCCTTCTAAACAGAGCAAAAATGGGACATAAGAGCCTTCTAGTTTAGAAATATTGAATAAAGAGAAGGAAAATTTAGTACACTTGGAAGATTCAACAAGTGAAACAGTTATTCCAAAGGTAGTAATGATACTTAATTCAGAAGAAGAAGTTTACAATTTTTATGTTGGCAGTGATGGGATGTTTACTATATCTCGTGTCCATTTGGAGTACAATCATACACTAAGTCTACATAAATCTAGTTTTCAAAAGTGCAATAAAAAAATGGATGCATATGAGAAGAGAAGACTTGAACTAAATGATTAAGCCGAGGTAAGTTTAAGTAACAATTTTCACTCTTTAGCTGTGGAAAGTGGTCGATATGAAAATTTGACATATACTGAAAGAGATTGTTAGAACTATATCGCGCAAGCAAGGCATATTAAACTTGGAGTTGGAGATGCTGAAGCACTTGGCAATTATTTCTCTCGCATGCAACGGAGAAATTCATAATTTTTTCATTTGATTAATATGGATGAGGAAGGCCGTTTAAGAAATGTTTTTCGGGCAGATGCAAGGTGTATCGAAGCTTATGAAGCTTTTGGTGATGTTATATCCTTTGATACAACATACTTAACGAATAAGTATGATATGCCATTTGCTCCTTTTGTTGGTGTAAATCATCATGGGCAATCCATATTATTTGAATGTGGTTTATTGTCAAAGGAAGATATTGAAACCTATATTTGGTTGTTTAAAACTTGGTTGGAGTGCATGTCAGGGAAGGCTCCAAAGGCGATAATTACAAACCAATGCATGGTTATTCAAGGTGGAATTAGGACAGTTTTTCCAAATTCCTATCATCGCCTTTGTCTTTGGCATATTATGAAGAACGTTCCTAAGAAGCATGGAGGATTAATTCAGTATAAAGCTATAAAGAAGATTTTGAAGTTTATTGTTTATGAGGCAATGGATATACAAGAATTTGAAGACCTTTGGTTGAAGATGATAAAGGAGTATAACATTGAAAAATCTTGTATACACATCGCCAACATTGGGCACCTATATATGTTAAGGCATTTTTTGGGCTGGAATGTCTACCACTCAAAGAAGTGAAAGTATAAATGTTTTTTTTTTTTTTGATAGTTATGTTGGCCCAACAACATCCCTAAAACAATTTGTGGAGCAGTATGATAATGCATTAAAAAGCGAAATTAAAAAGGAGAACAAAGCTAACTTTGCTTCTTTTAACTTAAACTTTCCATTGCTAACTTATTGTTATTTTGAGAAGCAACTACAAGAAGCCTACACGAATGAATTTTTTAAGTTGTTTCAAGATGAAATGAGAAGAATGTTATATTGCAATCTTGCACTTATTAAGTCAGATCGGCCAATATATATATTTCAGGTGTCATACATTTTCAAAGGAAAAGAAGGCAAATATAGAAGGCAAGTGTTGTTTAATGTTTGTTATAATGAGGCTGAATTTGATATCAAATGCTCCTGCCGTTTGTTTGACTTTAAAGGAATTATCTGTAGACATATATGCAAAGTTCTCATTGAGAGAAATGTGAAAGATCTAGAGATTCCATCTCAATATATTTTACCTCGATGGAAAAAGGATGTTAAACGCAGGGATACTTACATGATGAATTATTATGAAGACACACAAACTTGCGAGCAAAACGTGCGATACAACAAATTATATTCTCATTTTTCTAAAGCTGCTAAAATTGGAGTAGAATATATCAAAAAATATAATTTTTTTGATGAAATATGTGGATGGGCCAATAGAGAAGCTCGTGGATAATTCTAATTTTTGGAAGAGTCATTCTAATCAAGCTATATCGCCAATGGTGTTGGAAGAAGATCATGAGCAACACCAAACAACTTTTTTAACCACGAAGTTCCTAACACCTTTAAAGGTGCGGAGTAAGGGGGTGTTTGGATTGGCTTTTTTTTCCTCCAGAAGTGCTTCTGGAGTAAGTTAAGCACTTCTAGAGAAAAAAAAGGTGTTTGGATGGGTTTTTAAAAAAAGCAGAAGTACTAAAAAAAAGCCCCATAAGTGCTTTTTCAGAAGCTAGTGGTTTGGTGCTTTTGAAAAAAGCCGTTTTATAGAAGTTGTTTTAGAAAGTGTTAATTACCAAAACATCCTTCTGAAATCTTTTTAAACCTATTTTGAAAAGGGTCAATTACCAAAATACAATTATTACTATTTTTATTATTTATTTTTATTATTTTTTATTATTATGAAAGTACTTCTGGATTAACATACCAAAACATAAAAGTGACAAAAGTGCTTAACTTACTCTCAGAAGTCCATTTTTTAGTTTGTTTCCTTTTTTCCAATGTTACTAGATGTTTAGTTTGTACATGTTTCCAATTTGCACATTTTGCCTCAAAGTGATACCTTTTATTAAGCAATATGCAATGATATTATCTACCAGTACTTTTGGATTCAAGTGGGATAAAGTGTTGGAAATCAAAACACAAGAAACTGCAAAAGAAAATATGCAATAATTAATATATTACAAACCATGGCACTTCATATTTAATTTAGTTCCATTGTATTCTCTTCATGCATGGTTTAATTTTCTTCACACATGCTTGTATTCTCCATCATATTTGTTTAGTTGGGCATTCCCTATTCACCATTCACGTTTTAAATTCTCATGTTGAGATAGGTAAAGATCAGGATCAATTGAAGTAAATTATCATGCTTACCTTTTGAACATACACTCATCTACTGTGATTTGTTTTACATGGCATGAATTGTCCTTTATGAGAGTACCATTTTAACATTACTCTATTTGCTTCAAAATTAGGATCTACATGGCCTCCTTATAAGGGTGAACCATGCCAACGATCGGCCAAGTGGACCCTGTGGTGGTGGCTTTGGTAGCTATGGTGGTAGTCAAGGCTATGGTGGTGGCGAAGGCTATAGCGGTGGCGGTGGCGGTGGTGGAGGTTATAGAGATGACAATGACCAATTTTGATGGCTTTGTCAATAGGCAAAACTAAGAAGACTAGGCAGTGGTGATGAATTCTGAATTTATGACATTTTTTATTAAGTAGAAAATATTTGCTGAAGTCTTTTCAATACTGTCACCAGTTAGGACATGTTACTTTCCAACAATTTTTAGGTAGATTTATGTGGATGTAAAAGTGAGCTCAGTATTATTAGTATATGTTTGTGTTAATATTACATGTTCATCAGTTTGTGTAAAGTTTATAGAACTTTTTGAGCTCAATACTTTGTTCCCATGTTATCTGTCTTCATCCTTATTAAATCTGCAAGGCAGATGAATAGAAAAATTGTCAAGATACCTTTTTTTTTACTTGTAATGGTAACTTAAATTTGTCAACATAGGTTATACTATCAAGCATGTGTGCATGGATGTGGTCTTAATCATTAAACTTATCCCTCGTTCTCTCTTTTTTTTTTTTGATGTGGTTCTACTATATGTTTTAAGACATTGATTTTTGTAAGTTGCAAAATTTAGTTTTGCGTAGTATATTGTTCAGCAGCTTGATGTTTGCTAGTTAGTATTTTGTTCATATGTAGCAGCAGAAGTTGCAAGAAGTTGCAAAATTTAGTTGTTTTTACTGCATATCTTATATGCAACAACAGTTGAGGTTGGATAATTATTATCACCCCTTTTGCATTTTATTATAACAAGTTTGAGTATCATCTGTTTTAGTTTCTTATATCAGTAATACTAGTTTTTATATCATCTGTTTATTGGTGCCATTGAGATTTCAAGAATTTACAGTTATTGAAACTACAGTTGAGGATCATGATATGCCTAAAATACAGCTATCACTCCACATTGGAATAATTTGCATATTCAAGGATTAAATAATGTTTGAAAAAAAAATTTCTCGGACTCACACATACAAAAAAAAATGAAACAATAGATACCAACTTTTGGCAAGCATTAGAATCACTTAGATAACATCTCTCTCTCCCAGCAACGAACAACGACGAAGGAGATAAACAATAGAAAATGCATTAAAATCAGGCATCTGGAACCAGTGTTGTTGTAAGCTTCATAGAGGCATTCTTGATCAGATGGTTGTAGCTACCTTTCTCCTTGAAAAGCTGAGAAAAATATGTTGTGGCCATAAATTTGAAGGTATTACTATAAATCTGCAGGCATTACCATATGAACATCAATGTTGAAGATTTTGGGGTTATGATCTTGGGGGCTCGAGTTTTTTTCTCTTGTGTTTGAAGGTTTATTGAAGCTGATTCCTATAAGAATGAATAAATATAGCCAATTATGAATCTTGATACTGTTGTGGATTTGGATATAAATTGTTATGGTGAAAATCGGTTTTGCTTCCAATTTCACTCTAACGTTTGAATTTGTATTGAGATTGGGACTTAGAAAACAATGGTAATCAAAGAGAAAACAAGCAAATACAAAAATGAACACCTGTTACGTGGAAAACCCTTAAATTGAGCGAAAACCACGGGCTCTAACTATGAGAGCTGAATCTACTATTCATTCTTCAGTACAATGGAGAAGAAGAAGGGGTGCAGTGAAGCTTTGGAGCTGGGATACATGGAGTGGAGGGAAAGTGCTGGAGCTTCATTGTAGGAGGACTTCGCCCTTGGGAGAGGATCCTTCTTCAATGCAGTGCTCCTCCCTTTTTATAGGCAGGAGGGAGCTTGGGTTCCAAGTTCGAGCTGCTTGTAGCCTAATCTATGGCCTTTGGCTTGAGCTATTATTGTACTTGCGATTCCTACCACTTCCTGCCTTACGGCCAAGGGCGGCTCCAACTTGGCTCTAATCATTTATCCTTCTAGAAGCTTCTCGAGACTTTCCTTTGGCCATAGCTGGGTAGTGAGCTAGGGGGCTCTTCTGCCACTGGTTCGGTACAAGCTGGCTTGGATCAGAGGAAGGGCGGCGGTTCGGTGCAACGCTTCCTTGTCTTTTGATCTGGTGAGCCTGCGTGGATCGGGTTATAGAAGGGTTATGTTGGTTTGAGTCCGAGGAGGACGAAGAGTCAGAATTCCGAGGGTGACAATACCCTGGGGTTGAGGGGGGATGCCTCGGGATTTGGTGCAGGGATCGCCTATGATCCCACAACGTGAGTGTCCGGATGGACACCATGTGTCTTGTTACGGATATATTTGGTAAGACAGATGACAGTGACCTAGGGACCACCTGTCACACACAGGACCGTGTGTTCTCAGCCACGTAGCATCTTTGGCCACGTGGCAATATCACCAAATAACCTTGCACAATTCCGTTCGGCAATAACGTGAGGAATAAATCCTGCGAATAAGTCCGTCGGAATTATAATTATGACAGCCCTCTTATACAAGGCGTGGGGTGGAAGGAGAGAAGTAAAATATCTAACGCCTCTACAGTAAGTAGGCCTTATCCACTTACTACAGTGGGCAGATATTTACCCTACTTGCCTACAGAGCACCTACACGCTAGGCAGATATTTTCCTACCGCCTTAGAAGATATTCACCTAGCCCACCGCCTTACCCCACCGCCTTGCAAGATATTTGCTTAAACCGCCTCTCACTTGCTATAAAAGGAGAGGAAGGACAATAAGGAAAGGGACCGAAAAATACTCACTACACATTACACAAAGCATTTCCTAGAACTTCTTACCCTCGATTTCGACTTAAGCATCGGAGTTAAATCCCGCGTAAAGGCCCAATTCGATTATTTCTCTTCCTCTTCAGTGTCTATTAGTGGATAATTCCGGACGGAATTGCTGAGTGCCCTCCGCGTCTCCTTGTTCGCAAGCAGAAGTAAGCGTCCACACCAACTATAAATATTAACCGTTTGTCAAAGGTCGAGACCGGATCACGAGGCCACGGAGCCAAAGAGTGAGGTGGATCAGTTTTTGGCATCAACAGTTTGGCGCCGTCCGTGGGGACCCTTACGAAAAGCCAAATGACCACTACCAGAAGATCAAAATGAATCCAAGGACAAGGAGCACCTACTAGCCCTGAAGAACCTGTCAAACTTGGCGAAACCCAAAGATATGAAGAAATCCGATCGGACAATCCACCCATTTTACCCCCATCAGAAAATCCGTCCGTCCAACCCCAAGGGTCCATTCCGGAGTTTTACCTTAACATGCAGCAACAACTGGAACAATTGGCTCAAGCTGTCCACACTTTGACCCATCCTCCACCTCTTCCCGCACAAGCCCCAACACCGAACGTATCAACGGTCCCGTTAGCTAATTCTGAAAGTAGAGGGAGGACAAGAACCCTCACCCATAAGGAGAAAAGAGAAAGAACCGCCTTTTCCGCTAGCTCAGAACCCCCCTCCGTTCGACGTAGAGAGCAAGCTGCTACAAGAACCGAACGGACAAGAGCGGAACAAAATAGCCCATCCATACAAACCGTGAATAGAGGGACCCAGCGGCAGGACTTTTCCCAAGAAAACAAGAAATCCGAACGGCATATTCTCAATATGTGTTCGCCCTTTGTCAAGGAGATATTGGAAGAACGAGTTCCCATGCCTTCAAAGCCACCTATTATGACCGCATATGAAGGCGTAACCGATCCGTCCCTGGCCACCAAGTCTTTTCGATCAAAGATGCTCCTCACTGGAATTACCGACGCTCGTATGTGCCGAGCTTTTCCCGCCACCTTAGAGGGAAAAGCGCAAGACTGGTTTGTCGATATTCCATCTAGCACAATTACTTCTTTTCAGATTTTAGCAGATCGCTTTTTAGCCTACTTTACTAATTACTCAAAGCAAAAGAAAACCCCGTCTACCCTTTTGCACGTTAAACAACGAAAGGGAGAAACACTCCAAGCCTATTTAAATCATTATATAGACGAAACAACAAATGTTGCGGACCTTCTTCCGCGAATGGCCGTAACCTTCTTAATGGAGGGACTGTTAGACTCCCCCTTTCGTTTCTCCCTCACTTTGGATCCACCAAAGACAATTCCCGCCCTTATGAGCCACGCCCAGAAATACATCAATTCCGATGAAATTTATACGGGTTGGGAAGAAGAGACTCGACGTGGGCCTGTAGACACCCTAAAAGGAAAAACCTACCAAAGTGTCAACAGAAGGCCCCCGGATATACGGAAGGAAAGAAGATCATACAGGGACGACAAGGGCACAAACAGAAATCTGGAAACCTCGACACGCCCTCAACGACATATGCTGCAGCCCCGAGAACCTACAAAGGAAGGAAAGATTGTTAAATATGATCATCATACCCCACTAAATCAAACCAGAAGCCATATCCTTATGCAAATCAAAGAGCAAAAGCTTCTGACATGGCCAGAGCCTGCGAGAAATACCGAACGGCAAAAGAATAGCAAGAGATATTGCCAGTTTCATCAATCTAAAGGACACGACACGGAAAAGTGTACCCACTTGATGAATGCGATAGAAGATGTCGTTCGAAGAGGACAGTTGGAGCAATATATCAACCTTGAGATTCAGGAGGAACCTGAAGCTTCACAGCCTGAAGAAGAAAAAAGGGAGATGGTGGGGTTTATTAGTGGTGGCCCTGGCTGTGGAGGGGAAAGTTCCGCCTCTCGAAAAAGTTATGCCCGAATGGTGGGAACGACGCAAGAGACAGAAACACCACGAAGAAGGTCTCGACCCGCGGCTCCCATCATTTTTTATGATAACGATGTTAGTAAAGTTCGTCACCCCCATGATGACGCGCTGGTTATTGCCATCAAGGTCTCCAGTTTCCAAATGAAGAGAGTCTTGATAGACAGTGGAAGTTCAGTTGACATCCTCTTCTGGAGTGCTTTCGAAAGAATGAGGTATGACGCGGATGATTTACTTCCTGTAAAATCATCCTTAGTAGGATTCTCCGGAGGGGTGATACAGCCAGAAGGGATGATATCTCTACCAATTACAGTAGGAAACTCACCACGATCGTCAACCGTAACAATGAAATTCTTGGTCAGATGCAGGCCTCAAGTTATAACGTGATCCTTCGCAGGCCAACCATCAACGCCTCGAAAGCCATCATCTCTACTTACCATCTTCTCCTCAAATTCCCAACCGAGAGTGGTAGTGGAGAGGTAAGAGGAGACCAACCCTCAGCTCGGCAATGTTACGTCCTCGACCCTCAAAGGGAAAGTCCTAAATAAAAGGAAAACAAAGGTCTCGTGGCCATGCTAGTCGCCAGAATAGCCGAGCAGAAGATGAAGGACTTCGCCTACACCAGCTTGAAGAATTGCTAGCAGTTCCCTAGACGCAAACTGAGCGGAACCGCATGCAGTGCAGTTTGGGGCAAACTTGGCGTACCGTGATAGCAAGAAGACCTCATGAGAGTATTAAGGGCAAATTCTGATCTCTTCGCTTGGTCATCAGAGGATATGCCAGGCGTAAAACGCGAGATCATAGAACACCACCTTAATGTAGATCAGTCATTTAGGCCTATGAAACAGAAAAGAAGAAATTCCGCCCCAGAAAGGCAGAAGGCCGCAGAGGAAGAAGTATCAAACCTCCTAAAGCCTAAGTTTATCCGAGAGGTGTATTACCCAGATTGGTTGGCCAATGTTGTTCTAGTAAAAAAGTCGTCCGGAAAATGGAGAATGTGTGTTGATTTTACAGACTTGAACAAGGCTTGTCCAAAAGATTCGTTTCCTTTGCCATCAATTGATGGTTTGGTTGACTCTACAACGGGGCATGAGATGCTGAGTTTCTTAGGACGCCTTTTCAAAGTGCTACAACCAAATCCGAATGGCCAAAGGCATTTAAGAAAAACATCCTTCATTACAAGCACGGGAACTTATCGCTATACGGTGATGCCGCTCGCCTAAAAATAATCGGAGCCACCTTCCAAAGGCTCATAAATACAATCTTCAAAGAGCGATTGGTAGAAATGTTGAGGCGTATGTAGATGATATCCTCACGAAGAGCCGAAAAGCCGATGAACATCTATCGACTTACAAGAGGCTTTCCAAATACTCCGAGTTACACGATGCGGTTAAACCCGAATAAATGTTTCTTCGGTGTTCGATCAGGGAAGTTCTTGGGATTTATCTTAACACAAAGAGGAATAGAGGCAAATCCATAAAAGATCAAAGCTATTCTTGACATGGGATCACCCAAAAGTCTTCAAGAAATTCAACGGCTTAATGGACGCCTTGCGGCTTGGCGATTCATCTCCAAAGCCGAAGAGAAAAATCTCCCGCTCTTTCAAGCCCTGCGAAAAGCGCCAAAAATGGATTGGACGGAGGAATGCGAAAAAGCCTTTCAAGGGCTTAAAAATTATCTCCGATCGCCTCAGCTATTGGCTAAGCCGCAAGTGGGAGAAGAACTCTACATCTATTTGGTCGTTGCCCCACGAGCGGTGAGCGCGGTTCTTTTGAGAGAAGATAGCGGAGTTCAAAAGCCAGTCTACTACACAAGTAAGATCCTTAACGATGCGGAATCAAGATATCTGCCACTTGAAAAATTGGCCTTTGCTCTTATTACATCTGCGCGAAGATTGAGACCATATTTTCAAGCCCACAGGATCATAATATTGACTGATCAGCCACTAAAGCAAGTTCTTCATAAACCGGAAAATTCCGGACGCCTAGCCAAGTGGGTAATAGAATTAGGCGAGTTTGATCTCACCTACAAACCCCGAACGGCAATCAAGGCCCAAGTACTGGCCGATTTCATCGCAGAATTAACTTTTCCTGCGAATGAGGGCGAACTCCCTTCACGTAATCCGTAAGAGTATCTTAGCATCCCGTGGTCTTTATACGTTGATGGGTCAAGAATCAAGAAAGGTCGAGCGTGTTTTGTCCTTTATTCTCCTTCTAAATGGAAAATGGCGGCGATTGCTCAAGTTCCAATTCCGAGCGACTAACAATGAGGCCGAATATGAAGCACTCCTTGCCGGATTACACCTGGCCCGGGGGCTCGGAGTTTAGCGTCTGCATGTGTATTCCGATTCGCAGCTAGTCGTGAGCCACACCCTAGGCAGCTTTGAAGCAAAAGAAAAGAACATGATCAAATACCAAGCCATAGTGAGAAAAATAGTACCATGCTTCGCCTATTTCCAGATTGAGAAAATTTGCCGAGCGCAAAACGAAGAAGCGGACGCCTTATCCAAAAAGGCCACAACGCCAAACGGAGATGCAAAATCCTCTTTTAACCTACAATACCTTCCCACAAAGACTATCGATAGACTGGAAGGAGAGGTACAAAGTGTGGCCGAAGAGCCAAGTTGGATGGATCCCATAAAAAGTTTCCTACAAGGTGGGCCTACGCCACCCAACAAAGTGGAGGCCCGACAGATCGCTTACAAATCCGCTCAGTATACCATCATCAACGAAAGCCTGTACAAAAGGTCCTACACACAACCTTTCTTGCGATGCTTACATCCTACAGAAGCTAGCTATATCCTTCATGAGGGCATCGGCGGTGGTCACATAGGAGGCAAAGCCTTGAGTTACAAAGTCTTGCGGCAAGGTTATTACTGGCCAACACTAACTCAAGATGCAATAGCGTTCTCTCGGAAATATGATGCTTGCCAGCGGCATTCTAAAATTTAGAGACGACCACCGGCACCACTTACGCCAATTATCAGTCCGCGACCATTTTCTATCTGGGGGGTTGATCTTTTAGGGCCATTCCCTACTTCGATCCAACAACTGAAATTCCTAATAGTCGCTATCGACTACTTCACCAAATGGGTGGAAGTTGAGCCCTTAGCCAAAATCACAGAGAAAGCTTGCCAGGGATTCTTATGGCGAACGGTCATCTGCCGATTCGGAATTCCAGTCGCCTTCATCTCCGATAATGGGCGACAGTTTGATAACCAGGCTTTCAGGAGTTTCTGTTCTGAACTCGAAATTGAATCCAGATTGACTTCTATGACACATCCCCAAGCCAACGGCCAGGTAGAAGTGACGAACCGTACCTTACTCCAGACTCTGAAAACCCGGGTATCCAAAAATGGAACCAATTGGGTGGAAGAAATTTCGAGCGCCCTTTGGGCCTACAGGACAACTACCAGAACTCCCACAGGGGATAGTCCATTTTCTCTTACTTACGGGGCCGAAGCCGTCATTCCCGCAGAAATAGGAATGCCTACTTTGCGAACACAACAAAAGTTCTCGTCAGATGAAAATGAGAAAAATCTCCGAGCGGAACTAGACCTACTTGAAGAACGAAGGGAAATGGCAGAAGTAAAGGCCGCTGTCTATCGCCAAAGAATCAAAAGGTTCTACGACACAAGGGTAAAAAGAGTCTTCTTCCAAATCGGCGATCTAGTCCTAAGAGAAAATGAATTCCAAGGAAATAAAAGCCGAACGGGGAAGCTAACTCCTAACTGGGAAGGCCCTTACGCCGCGTAAAAGAATCGTCCGAAATGACACCTATTATCTAGTGAATATGGACGGAAAAACGCTCAAGCGCCCATTCCATCTTTGAACACTTACGACGCTATTATCAATAAGTTCTCAGAGTCGCCTCTTAAATTTCATGGAGTAAAGTTCGTGTCTTTTCCATTCTCTACTAAAATGCGGTGAAATTCCCATTCTACTAAAATGCGGAGAAAGTCTCATTCTACTAAAATGCGGTGAAATTCCCATTCCTAAAAGATCTAGTGGAATTATCTTACACGATAAATCCACAACTCTCAAAAAGACAAAAATCCCGATCGAAGTATGAGGCAACAATCTCACTCATGAAGGCGAGTACCTCACTCAACAAAGTCCCATGATTGGACTAAAGACTCGTTATGAAGTTTACAAGCCAAAGGAAGAATAAAGAAGTTCGCGAATTTCTTACATGGTTCAAAGACAACCATCACTCGGAAATAAATCTTCACCAAAATAAAGGTTTGCATTTCATTCATATGAATAGAAATTACATTTCCAAGTGATTGAGAATTTACAAAAACGTTCATAAAAGAAAAAATCCTAAGAGCTAGGGCCCCCAGGGCAGCCACCTGCTTCTGAAGGGACTTGGGTAGAAGGCTCCAAGTTAGCGGGGAAAGGAGCCTCTGGAGTCTTGATAACTTGCTGCTCTTTCAGCTCCGTGAACTTCTTCAAAACTCCAGCCAGCCCCATAGACAAAACTTCCGTAGGAGGAACGTGATGGCCCACTTGTTGCACCACGGAATATATACGAGTGGCTCCATCTCTAACTTTCGCCCTAAGCCGGGCAACCTCCTTCTCTAATTTATCCGCTCGCTCTATTAAATCCTTAATTTCTTGCGAGTCGGATTTAGGAGCCTTCAAGCGGGAAGCCAAATCTTCTTTTCAAGATGTCACGCTCCCCTTTATTTCCGCCAACTCAAATTTTGCACGGCGGTAAGCTCAGCAGCCTTCATCTTTAGGTCCCATCGAGCGGCCGCTCGCTCATCCTGAGTCGATTGAAGTTCCTTCTTCAAACTGCTGGATTCATTTTGTAACCCTTTAATAGCCTCCTCAGTAGTAAGAAGAGAACCGTTAGAAGCAGATAATTGGGCCGCTAAATCGGCCTTCTCCTTTTCCATAGCGGCCAGCTGCCGCAACCGCTCGGACTTATCTCGCTCAAGGGCCCGGATAGCATCAAGCTGTTCTTTCTCCTTCTCTTCCAAGGCCACCACCCTAGAGCTTAACTGGGCAATGTCTGCCCTGTTTGTTTCCATCTTTGCCAAATCTTCTTGGCAAAGATTGCCGACTCGGTCCGCCCAGTGTGCAGTCTACAGAATAACAAGACACTCGTAAAAAACGCGCCAAGTTTAGAAGTAAAAGGAAATGTGAGAACAACCCTTACTAGCATAGCCGAGCGGAATAGTTGATAAGTGGCCTCTTCCCTCCCAGCCCTCCGGAGTTTCGTGGAGAGCTGCTCGGGCCTCATGGCCATCAAAACGTCCTTTACGGACCCAGTGTCGCGAAAAGGAGTATCCTCAGAAGATAACTCCTTTTGCTTAGTGGCAGATCCCTTTAAAACTGAATCCGCCACTTTTAATTTGTCTAAAAGGGCCGCTTCTCCCGCCTCCGCCTATAAAATAGAACCTAAGTTAAAAATTCTACCCTTAGAAAAAATATATATAGAAATTCTCACCTCTATGAGAAGGATATCATCCGGCCGGCTAGAAGAAGGACCCTCGAAAATTGGGGACAATGCCGGGCGGACCTCTTCCGCACGAACCTCTTCCTGAGGCACCCCCACCTGCTCTTCTGCAATTCCGGGACCTGATACGTCCTCGGAATTCTTTCTCTTGGTCCTCCTCTCCCGTGAGGACCCTGCACCCTTCTTGGAAGAATCCGTCTCCTTTCTCTTCCTCTTCTTTCTTTCCTCCTTGGAGGTATCAGCCCCTTGGCCAAGTACCACTTCCTTCTTCTTCCGTCCGCGAGGCAAGGGCGGGTGAACTTCGCCCTCGAAAGAGGCCAAAAGACCCTTAACATAGCTTAGGTCCTCATCCTCCATCGGATTTCCTACAAAACAAGGGCCAAAATAAGTCAATTACCGTAGTTAAAAATCAGACCAACAAGATACACGAATAATGCCTACCGGCGGACACTATTAAATGACATTTAACAAGGTTTTCCTTTGTCAAGAACTCATCCATGTACACTTTGGATAGCCCCACATTGAATTAAGAAGAACCTCCTCTTCTCCGTCATTTCCTCACAAGCGATGTCCGTTCGGGAACCTCCCACTTTGTTCTGACATCCCACTCGGACTTACTTTTGACAAAGAAGAATTTACTCTTCCAGCTTAATGGAAGAAGGAACTTTCCCTAAAAATTTCCTCCTTAACGAAATGGAAAAGTAATACCAATCGGCATTAGACTCTAGGCATAGGCTAAAATGCATACGGAACCAACGGACGGTCGGACTTATTCTCAGAATGCTTGAAAACAATAACAAAGCCGTTCAAAAGTCTCCAAGAATTTGGGGCCAACCGTGAGGACACAAATGATACTCTTCTAGTATTGCCTTAGCGAAATCGAAAAAGGAAGCCTAAGGCCACCCAATAGCGCATCTTGATAGATGGCTATCTCCCCTTCCCTAGGAGAACTTGCCCTCTCCCTGCAGGGGAACCCTAACCTCAAACAGGGACAAATTTATCTCATACTTCGCTACCAGGCTATCTACTTCCTTTTGTCCAAGAAGACTTATGAATGTGTCCGACCCCCTACCCGTTGCCCTAGAAGCAGGATGAACCCGCGAACCCTGAACCGGGACGCCCTCAAGTTTGCCCGGAATCGCCGGGATCGCAACAGAAACCACAGGGTTGGACGGAGAAGGGACCAAGGGCTCATGAGAAGAACTAGAGGAGGAAGAAGTAGCGCTAGAAGTGGCGCTAGCCATTACCTTAGGAAAGAAAAAGATAACACAAACACAGAAAACTCGAAACCAGAGCTCGCCGGAGAAGAAGAAGAAACCTTAGGAAGAAGACACGATTCAACTTTCGAAATAAACCCTTTTTGGCCTGTACGATTTCGCATATATATGAAAAGCAACGAATCCCTGGCCGTTCGATCTCAGTGTTACATTCCAATCAAAACCGTTGAACCAAGGCCCCCAAATCCTGACCGTTCAAATAGGCCATTATTACTCCTCCAAGAAATCCGTCCACGTCAGCATACCAAACGCACACCATGCTGTTGACAAAACGCACACCGCGCATGTCACGCCATATCACCCCTTTTAATATGAAACAGTGCCAAAGACACGTGTCCCTCAAAGAAATAATGAGCACAATACCATAGAACCAACACCATAAAAAACAAAACACACATTCCAACATAGGATCGCCAGTGAAGGCCATATTCCAACATAGGATCGCCAGTGAAGGCCATAAAAATGCCAAAGGATTTACAAACAAAACGACAAACGTCATTTATTCAGGTTACATACAAACAAAGCGAAAATAACAAAAACATGTTATCCGACGGACTAAAGTTAAATATCCGCGGATTCGTCCGAAGCCACGCTCGAATGAGACTCGGAGGAGATGCACGGACTCCCGCAACCGTCACTATCCTCGTTCCCACTAGGAGAACTCAGATCAAGACGGGGCGAAGGTAGGGACCCACCTCACGACGATAGGAGTCGTCTCCAAACATCTCAAATTCGAAACGTACACCCCCTGCATAAGTGACAACTAAAAGCTCCCCCGCCTCCATGCCATGATCAACATGAAAAGCCTCCCACCCTGCATCGATACATATCTCACCTAGGTCCCCGTTAACCAATAGAACGCCTGGCCACACACGTACTGCTCGGACTTACTAGGTGGATAAACCCAGTCCTTAATTCCGACAGATGTTCGTGAAAAGGAGCTAGGAATTCGCAAGTGGCGAGAGCATTGGCTAAAAGTGAAGAATTTATAAAAAGACAAACGTTGAGCCATGATACAAAAGATTTCTGACTATGAACGTTACCCATACAAGCCCTTAAGTAGAAAAATAGGCGAGAATTTCGGAGAAAAATCTACTTCGATAACAACGCAAAGAGAACACAGTAACCGTCGGTCACCTACTGCCATGGACGAAGCCCACCCCTACATAGACGTGCCAACTAAGAAGAATACTTGTTCTCGAACCAAGCGAAACGTGCGATTAGCTCACCTCTCGCTCAGATTCTTCGAACAAAGTACATTTTAGGGGGGACTAGTGTTACGGATATATTTGGTAAGACAGATGACAGTGACCTAGGGACCACCTGTCACACACAGGACTGTGTGTTCTCAGCCACGTAGCATCTTTGGCCACGTGGCAATATCACCAAACAACCTTGCACAATTCCGTTCGGCAATAACGTGAGGAATAAATCCTGCGAATAAGTCCGTCGGAATTATAATTATGACAGCCCTCTTATACAAGGCGTGGGGTGGAAGGAGAGAAGTAAAATATCTAACGCCTCTACAGTAAGTAGGCCTTATCCACTTACTACAGTGGGCAGATATTTACCCTACTTGCCTACAGAGCACCTACACGCTAGGCAGATATTTTCCTACCGCCTTAGAAGATATTCACCTAGCCCACCGCCTTACCCCACCGCCTTGCAAGATATTTGCTTAAACCGCCTCTCACTTGCTATAAAAGGAGAGGAAGGACAATAAGGAAAGGGACCGAAAAATACTCACTACACATTACACAAAGCATTTCCTAGAACTTCTTACCCTGATTTCTGACTTAAGCATCGGAGTTAAATCCGGGCAGAAAGGCCCAATTCCGATTATTTCTCCTCCTCTTCACAGGTCTATTAGTGGATAATTCCGGACGGAATTGCTGAGTGCCCTCCGCGTCTCCTTGTTCGCAAGCAGAAGTAAGCGTCCACACCAACTATAAATATTAACCGTTTGTCAAAGGCTGAGACCAGATCACGAGGCCACAGTAGCCAAAGAGTGAGGTGGATCAGTTTTTGGCATCAACATGTCTTAATTTTTTTTAACCCTATCATTAATCCCTCCCCAAGTATGGTCGCGTCGAGTCCGAGCAATGAGCGTACAGTCTTTAGTCATCGGTTGGCTCGGTAAGCTGAGTATATGATCGGTTGGTCGAGCGTTATTGGAGGGGATGCTGCTCTTCGGGCTGGTTCTTTCGTTCTTGATGAGGAGCCTGTGGGCTATTGGGTGGAGATTCGGGCGTGATACCGAGTCACGAAGTTTGGGTGACTTGTCCTACAGGCTTTGGTTAGTCGTGTTTTCTTCACGAGGTATGGGGACCACAGAAGTGGTGGACATTTAATACTGGGGAGCGTTTTATCTTTTGGGGTGATTTTCTAGAGGCGGTTGAGGGTGCAGGTGTGATGTGGGGGAGGATGTGGGTGATAATGGGCGCGCCCCCCGATGTAACACGTGGCGAGAATCCATTCGACCTTTCCCAACTATCTCGCCTGAGCCGTCAAATGTGACGCCACGCATCTGACTGCCATCGATGAAGATTCTAGCCGCTCGGCTACTGTGGCTGGGATTTGGTTACTGTTCCTAAAGGGGGGTTCCTTTTCCCTATTTGTCATCTTCTTTGCCGCGCGATTGGTGTATGTAGTTTGAATTATCTCTACAAATCCGTATTCCTTTCCTTAGCAAAGGTATGGAGTCTTTTTCTTCCCCTACTTATTCTTCTACTTCATCGCCTGTGGTCTCCTCTTCTGGTGTGAGTTCCTCGTCTAAGGTGGGTCACAAGCCTGGTAGGAAACCTTTGTTTAGTTCCGATGCTTTTCCCAATACCCTTGGGGCTGAAAATATCCACAAGTTGGCTGCTGAATATATGATTGCCCATGGCCCCACTCCCCTGCTCCATAGGGTCCCGATGCCATCGAATCTTGTGAGCTCCGCCCAAACGAGGGTGAGCTTGCTGTCTATTACGATGCGTTGTTAGCGGGCCTTAAACTCCCTTTTCCCAAGCTTTTCTTAGATATCTTCCGAGAATTTGAGGTCTGTCCCTTCGAGCTAGCGCCAAATTCTTGGAGTTGCTTGTGTGGGTTCATCATAGTGTCCCTTCTTTGTGAAACAACACCCACTGTCCCCATGTTCAAGCCTACTTTGGTCTGAGCCGAGAGCTTGGCACCGACTGGTATTATTTCGAAGCTCGATCAGGGAGATGCTTCCTCGACCCCGTTCCCTCTTCCATTAAGGGATGGAAGAGTAAATTTTTCTTTGTTTCTAGTGAGGAGAGTCTAGGAGTGAGGACCTGGTGGGGTATTCCTAAGATTCTGAAACTTGGTAAGAAGGAATTGTCGCTTGCGGAAAAGGCTCAGCTTGAGAAGCTTTGGAAGTATCGTCACCTTATCGGCGATACTTGCTTGACCCCTAAAATCCTTCAGGACAGTGGGCTTTTTACCGCTCGGGGTAGGGTTCACTTCGGCATTTCCACTTCGGCAATCCATTGGTAGATTTGCTATTAACTTCTTTTTCCTTCTTCGGTTGACAGGTAATCCGATGGACGTCAAGGTGGTCGTGAAGGTTCTACTGGCTGGAGTACATGTCTCCGAGTCAAAGGTAAAGCGCCCTGCTATCGATCAGGGACAAAAAGCTACCAAGAGGGGGAAGAACGAGAAGCGGGTTGGTAGCTCTTCTCAAGGGGGGATGGAGGCTCCATCGAGGGTGAAAAAGCCTTCGGGGCAGGTTCTTCCGAAGGCTAGGGGATATGTTAGGCTTTTCGAGGGGTATTTCGATGGGTCCTCCGCCCCGATAAAAGCTGCTCCACAAGAGAGGAGCATGGAAATCGTCGAGGCTGAGGAGGATAGTTCCTCCCATACGAAGCAAAGGAAGCAGGCTGCCTCGGAGAAAAACTGAGGTCGTCCCCTGAGTTGATCGACATCCCTGAGGAGGTCCAGAAGGCTCCCGTTGTCCAGCTTGCTAGATGGGAGGTGAGCCTCGTTAGAGCGGAAGTGGAGAATCTCCCCCCTGCTAGGCAGAAGGGGAGGTTGACAAGGTTGGCTGATATGTCGACGACCCTTACCCTCGGTGCTTCGTTTGCTGCACCGATTCTTGGGGTACCTTGTCAAGGAGTGTCGAGGAGGCTTCCAAGGCGCTCTACCGCGCTGAGGAAGAGGCGGCACATTAGAGGCCTTCTTCCGAAGCTCTTCGGGGTGGGGCTAAAGGGGACCCGTGACAGTGGATCTGTCAGGTGTTTCTTCCGCGGAACGGGGGAAGAAAGTCATGATCAACCTCGTCGATTAGATATTTTGCCATGAGCCTGAGGCCAGCGCTTTTTCTTTGGAGATACTTTTAATAGACGCGGCCGAGTCGACGCTTCGGTGCAGTCTCCTGACTGGAGGGGGAGAAGAAGAAGGCTATCGACTCTTTGGAGTCATCCACCGCCCAATGCCAAAAGCTGATGGGGGAGAAGGATATGTGGAAGACCGAAGCTGAGGGTTTTTCCAAGCGGATCAACGAGCTTTCCGATAGGAAGGAGGAAGCAGAGAAGACACGACTAGTGCTGGAAGACAGGTGCTTGCAGGCTGAGAACGGGTGGGCGATGGCGAAGGGACAGGTCAGACGGCTGTCTTCTGATTTGAGGTGATGAAGAAGTCTGTTGACGACCTTGAGAAGGATAGGGATAATTCCCTTAAGGTACTGGAGGAAAAATAATGCCTCCCTGGGGCCGCCCTTGCTAAGAAGGTTTCCACTGAAGCCAAGAGGATCAAGGTTTCGGTTGAGCTAGCTGAGCATAAAGAGACCTTGGAGATGAGCCAAGAAATAAGGGAGTTGGAAGACGGCTCGTCAGTGTATCAAAAAAAAGGCAGTGGTTACAAGGAGGGGGTCCGACACAGTTAAGAGGAGGCATTCGGGGTTCTTCGGGAATTGGTTCTGCAAAAGCTTCCCCTAGATTTTAAGACCCTTACTTACATGAAGGGGTTGAAGGCCCTTGCCGAGGAGAACCTGGACGTCGAGTCCGAGGATGAATCCTTGGAGGAGGAGTCCTCTGGCACGGGCTCTAAATGGGAGGGTTGTATAGTCACTGAAGGTGAGGAACTTTTAGTCCGTGTCTCTTGACTTCCTTAATTTCTTATAGTATGGTTTCCAAGGCTAACTTTTCTATGGGTTGTAGGGCCTCCGAGCGTCGCCCCTGTTGAGAGATAGGTCGTAGAGACTGTCATCGAAGGAATACCTCTCGAGGGCGGGGTTTCTACCGAGAAGGATATCTTTTCCGCTCTTCCCACTGTAGTCGTCAATGTCCCTTCTTTAATGGAATGGGGAGCGTACGCATAGATTTAGCTCCCAATTTTGTATTGCGCTTCGTCGTTTGGTCCAAATGTTTTCCATTCTTTGCCTCCGCCGAGGGGAATGTATGGACTAAACTTTTTAGATGACTTTATTTTTTAGTCTCAGCTCTGCTCTCCCCATCTTGCTGTCCTTTGAAGATGCCCACATTCTGTTTGTCGTTAAGGTCCCTGTGAGTAAGGAACATCATTTGTGATCAGAGTTGGACTAACTTCTGTTAGGGGTGTCGTAGCCCATGCTCGGACCCCGACGGTCAGATGCCTCTGGGGAGGTGTAACACCCATTTTTTTACTAAGACAGATGTCACACCAGCTGGACTAGGAGTGCACCCAACCCATAAGCTGTGTAATTGAAACTTGATAATAATAAAAAAAATCAAACTACTATTCATAAGAAATAAAGGAACTGTTTAATCTTATACAGAGTTTACAAATTTACGGAAGAGTTCTAGAAGTCTAAACATCAAGTGCAAACAAACACTATCCTTATCTGCTATGTTAGAGCCATCTACTGGAATACTCACACTCACTCACCTGCGCAAGTAGTTCACTTGAGTGAAAATCACTAATTTAAGGAGATAAATATATAATGAAAGATATACGAATCCCATAAATAATGCAAATCATATGCATTATCTTCTCATTAGATTAACATGCCAAGCATTTCAGAAAACCCGAAGAAAGCACATATGCAATCGCAATCACCAGAAGGCATATCATAATCATATACATATGCAAAGGCCTCGTATCGTATAAGCTAGCACCCCTAGTTCAAATATTTCTGAAAGGACTCCAACTCCCATCAAGGAACAACAGTATACATCTATATGATCCCGATGATCGGAAACACTGGTATACATCTATATGCATCCGGTACTTGACGACCAACGGTATACATCTATATGTGTACGTCAAGTATCAATCTTGTATCAAGTACGGGCTCTCACAAGAGACAGAAAGGGGGTTTTTATAAAAATAACGACTTTCGGAAACATTTTTAGTTTTAAGAAAAACGATTGAAAACAAAGTCTCTTCCTTAACCCGGTGTCGTCTACTTTAATATCTGGGCTCTATCCTGAGCCCTGCTGGATCCCCCATACATAACCAACTAAGGTGCAACCTACAATATATATCTAAATCAATCCCTACCATTTAAGGTTTCACTTTACATTCAATCATATTATTTCGAACATATAGCTTATAACTAAACATGAAATCCACTATACTATAATAGCGGAGAAATCCATCGACAAATCACAAACCGAGATAAAACTCATATAAACAAATCCGATGATAAAAACCCGAACATAAAAATATTCCAAGTATAGTGTAATCACTCACCTGATGTCCTTCGCTATCTAAGTTTGACCCGAACCTCCTGCGTGCCCCCCTACTCATCTCATCCTATACAATTATAAGAAATGTATTTAATATACTTGTATTGCTTTAGAGGTTTTCACTCCCCTTTAATTCCTATTATAATAATATTAGAGTGGGATTATTCTTAACGGTTTCTTAATTCATATTTAACACTCCTTAATTATTATAACCAACTCTTAATCTTCAACACCAAGATTTCTAATATACACTTAATTTTACCCCAAGGAATGGTTTACATATATGTTCTCAACAATTAAATTGTTCAATAAAGTATATCACATCGTATTCTAAAAATTAATCCAGTCGTAGGTTCTTAACTTAATCTTCACAAAATTATACTTATGCATACCAGAATTTAAACCAATAGCATAGCATTCCAAATCTCTATCTTCATCTATACAAACTGCATCCTAACAAACAGAATATTGGTATGCTAGAATTTAATACTTTCCCATAAGAACTTGTTCTCTAATTGACTTTATTAAGTAGTGAACCCAATTTCCTTTAAATGAGTTATGACCCATTCATTTATGCATTAAACATATCCAACAGTTAATGAGTATTAGATTCATGCTTGTACTACTCAGTTATAAGAAAGGAAAATCTACAGAAATCTGACCAATTGCGCAGCCTCCGTAAAATACTGATATCTCCCACTCTGTAACTCCGATTTGGCCAGTTTAGGATTCATTAGAAAGCTCATTTCATAACCTTTCTAACGTTATATTATACAAATTGAACAGAGTAGTATACAGGTCCCAGCTGTCCCATGAAGGTGACAACAATATGCAGGACTATAGGTTACCAGAATTGCAGAAATTCTGTCTGTCATGCGTAGTTGCAAAGAAATGGTCATAACTTCTAAAACGTACATTGGATTTCTCCGATCTAGGATTCGTTAGAAAGATAATTTCAAGACCTTTCTGTTGACATATACACACTCCTAACGGAGGTGTATAGAGAGCACAACTGTCCCTCGAAGTGGACAGCAGACTGTTTTCAGAAATTACTGTTCTTTGGGGCATTTTGTCATGCACATTACATGCAAACTTTAGTTCATCAGTTAGACATAGCTGAATAGTCCAGTAATCCCCAAATATTTAATACATAATCTTCTAATATTCTACTTCAGTTTTATCAAAAATTTGGGGTTCTCATCATCTCTACATAGTCCTTAAAAATGAGATCAAATATTCGATTTCCTGTAGTGCTACAGTAATTCATGTAGTAGTTTTATACTTAGCTTCCAATTCTATTGAATAGCTACAATTCATTTCCAATCTCATCGAGCAATCAGATTAGTCGTTAATACAATTATCTCCAGTTGAATACTAACCCAATTATGAAACAAACAACACATTGATCACTTGATATACATTGAAGTCCTCTGATTACATTTCCTTATTCCAATGAGATTGTCTTCATCCTGAAGTATGAGCTTATATGAAATTATCCAGAACATAAAGATAGATCATAACCATGCAAAGATGAGAGATAATCTTATGGATATTAAATTAGATTAAAAACAAGAATACTTGTGGCAAGCTACAACTTTATCAACTCAAATCCCTCATTCCTTCTATTTCTAGGCAATCAACACATCACTCTTCATTAATCCAACAAGAAAATCTGCTCATTGGAATACCCTCAAACCTCAATTGCATTCATACAACACTACAATACCACTATTCGAAATTAAACTTCACAGATCAGTACTCAGAATGGTCTAGCTTCTGAATATGGCCTGCTAACATCTACCCTATTCCATTCAAATTTCTTCATTAATTCACATCCAAATTAAGCCCATAAAAGTCACCGGAATCAGTTGCCTCTCCATGACGCTCGGGTTGGACTTCTGGTGCTCCTTGCCGGAAGAAGGGCTCGCCGACACCGCCACTACACTCGATGCTAGCTCTCGCTGAGACCTCGTTGTTGCCCCACAGGAAAGAGGAATGGAGGGGCTGGCGTCGGTGCTCAAGGGAGAGGAGAAATGAGGAGGTGCAGGCACGAGGGATGGCTTGTAGAGTAAGGCGTTTCCCTCTAGCTTTACAACTCAATTTAAAATAAAATACTATATCCCTATAGTATTTTGTTACTTGCCATGTTTATTTAATCTCATCCGTCTCTTGTGGTTGGGTTGGGCCAAAACAAGAAATATTGGCCAATTCTCATTTTGTTATATTTGTGTTGCAATTATTTTATTTTCTTAATTTTAAAATTTTTGTTTAATAACTAATAATCCCTGATTTATTTTCCAAAAAAAAAAACTAAACTATAATTCCTATGAAAAACCGGGGCGTTACAGGAGGGGTTCCACTTAACTCCGGGGGAGGACCCTCACTAATTGGGGGGGATGGTTACATGGAAGGGCAGCAGTGGCGCAAGGAGGTGGCAGTCAAACTCCTGCACCGATGCTCGTGCGCCTGTTGGCATCCACGAGGCTCCCCTAGACTTCCACCATAGCTGTTGCCAGTCCCGATGATTTTATCCAGGAAACTAAATTAAAGCTTTGCAAGAGATGGGACTAAGCCTATAAATAGGATAGGGGTTGGATCCCTGGGGGTTCATGCGTACTGTGGACATCATGGATAGCGATTTCCGCCCATCTTTCTATACATTATTGGGCTCTAGGGGTCCAGTTGATTATCTCCAGCTTCCACCGTCGTTCTGCCAGCTCATCGGCCGAGTGGATACCGGGCCGGTGAGTCTGAAGGGTCCGAACGGACGCGAGTGGGACATCGCCCTGCTTCAGGATGGGACCTCAGGGAAGGTATGGCTCAAGGAGGGGTGGCCGGATTTTTGGCAGACCACCGTGTATCCGCTGGGGAGTGCTTGGTCTTCTTCCACCTGGCAGGGGCGATATTCGAAGTTGAGATACTCGGCTGAGATAGAAGGATGAAGGAGTTCGGCCCCGATATTTATCCGGGTGCGGGTGGAGCTCTGGGATCCCCTACCCCCCTGAATCTTCCTCATAGGGGTGGTTTAGGGGTAGATTGTACTCCTTCTCCTCGCATATTAAATAAATAAAGTGTTTACGGTTCCATCAATGCTCCCCTTATCCTCTGTTTTCTTCTTCTCTCTCTCTGTCTCTCTGTTTCTCTGTCTCTCTGTCTCTCTGTCTCTCTCTCTCTCTCTCTCTTTTTCTTTAAATTTTTGTTGTGTATGCACTGGGGATTTTCCCCCGGATGTGAGATTGCCTCCCTTGAGTCTTTTCTTGGTTCGTTTTCGTTTCCCTCATCTAAGCTAGGTTCCTCAGTCCTGGGTAAAATACGTCTTTCTGCCACAATCCGAGCATGAATGCACATTCAGGCGAAATGCGCCTTTGCGAAGGGCTTCTGTTGCAATCCGATCGTGAGTGCACCTTCGGGCGTAATGCACCTTTACGAAGGGCTTTTGTTGTTATCCGGGTGTGAATGTGGCTTGGGGCGAAATGCGGTACAAAGGACTTCTGTTTCGATCCGAGAGTGCGTACACCTTTGGGCGAATGCACGTTTACAAAGGGCTTTTGTTGTGATGTGGCTTCGAGCAAAATACACCCTTACGAAGGACTTCTGTTGCGATTCGAGCTTGTGTGCCACCGGGCGGAATGCGCCTTTACGCAGGGCTTTTTGCTAAATGGATAATAAAAATGATAAAGAAGTAAAGTTTAACTTGATTGATAAAACCGCTATAATATTCGGAGTTGTAGGGACGCTTGAGCCTCCGCCCATCCATCTTGGCGAGCCAATATGTGCTAGGTCTTACAACTTTACTGGTGAGATAGGGCCCCTCCCAGTTGGGGATCAGCTTTCTGGTTCGGTTCTTGTTGCCCTGGAAATTGTTCGCCCTAAAGACCAGGTCTTTGGGCTGGAAGGCTACCTCTTTCACCCAAGAATTGTAGAGGCGTCTAACACTCTGACGGTATGCCGCCGCTCGAATGTTAGCGCAATCCCTCTGCTTTTCTAGGAGATCAAGTTCAACTTGGAGTTATTCTTCATTGGTGGCCTGATCAAAAGATTGTGTCCTCGATGTAGGGATCCCGATCTCCGCGGGAAAGACGGCCTTAACACCGAAGGAGAGGGTGAAAAGGGCCTTTCTGATTGTCGTTCAGCTCAGGGTTCAGTAAGCCCACAGGGCACCCAATATCTCTTCAACCCAACTTGGGTCGTTTTGGAGGACCCGGGTCTTCAGGTTGTGGAGAAGGGTTCGGTTCGTAACTTCAACTTGGTCGTTCGCTTGGGGGTTGAGTGACCGACGGGATTAGATCCCAAACTTGGTGCAGAAACCCTTGAACGTGGCGTTGTCGAACTGACGTCCATAATCAGTTATGAATAACATTTTAATCCCAAAACAGCAGTTGATAGACTTCCACAAAAAGCTTTGGCAGGCCTTCTCAGTAATAGATGACATCGGCTAGGCCTCGACCCATTTTGTGAAATAATCAATTGCCACTATCAACAACTTCTTTTGCTGAATGGAGACGGGGAAAGGGCCAAGGATATCTACTCCCCATAGTACGAAGGGCCTTGCACTAACCACTAGTATCAGCAACGTGGCAGGACGCCACTGGATGTTTGAGTGGTGTTGGCAAGCGTCGCACTTCTTGACAAGCTCCTTGGCGTCTTTGGATAGGGTGGGCCATTAATATCCCTATCGAAAGACTTTGTGGCTAAGGGCCTTCCCTCCAAGATGATCCCCTATGATTCCTCATGAACTTTGTGGAGGATATAATCTGTATCAGTGGGGCGTAAGCACCGAAGAAAGGATAGAGTGTAAGTGTGACATCCCAAAATTTCCTAAGTAAAATTCAGTGAATTTCTGAAATTTTTAACGAGGTTAATTAACTTAAAATAGATTAATTAATATTAATCTCAAGTTAAAGAAAATTAGAATAAAATGGACCGAAATCCATTCTCCCAACTATACTGCCGAGAGAGGCCTTAATGGGCCAGGCCAGAGTTATATAGAATAGTTGGAGATGGATAGTCGGCCGAGTTAGATTAATTAAACCAAAGATTAATTAAATATTAATTAATCCAGATTAATTAAGTAGGAATATCAGACAAAAATTAGAGTCCCGATAAAGTAGATCTGGCCGAGTCAAAAGCTGAGATTCGCGGATCTGGGTCGGGAGAGAAAGACGACCCGTGATGCTACAGTCAGCCCGTGTCACGGGGGTCATCTGACCCGGGATTCCCGGATCTAGGTAGGAAGAATCATTGATAATTATTGATAAGATAATATTTTTAAATAGTGATATGACATAAAGTAAAAGATAATATATTTATTAAATTCTTTTTAAAAGATAAAGTATTATAATACTTTAATTAATGAAATGATTATTTAAATAAAAAAAACAACAACAACTCTGTCTTTATAAAGGCAGAGATGAGAGAAAGAGAGAGAGAAGATCGATTCTCTCTCTCTCCTCTTTCCCTCTCTCGTTCATAGAGGCGCCCCCTTCGAGCCACGCGAGCCCCCTGACAGCCTCTCGGCCTCACGGCTCCAGCCACCAAATACCGGCCAGCCCTCAGCCTCAAGGAGACCACCGGCCCAAAGACCACCACCCCCGGCACTGCCTCCCGGAAAGCACCGCCCATTGTCCTCAATTTCTCAGCCAACCCCCGATCTTGCTGTGAGCTCTCACCTTTGGGAATTATTAGGTTAATTAGATGCATGATTTGAAGGATAGTGACGCCTAATGTAAGTGTATGCTGTGAGATTGAAGAGGATTAAGGAATGATACATGCATGGAGATGTGTAGTTAGATTGATTTAATGAAGGATGATAATTATGTGTATGCTTGTATATTTTCGGGGCCCTCCAAATAGAGGAGGTGCTGCCAAATTTTCGTAGAAATTCTATTATTAATGCTTAGTTTAACCCCATGTTTCTAGTATTGACACTTAATTTAATCCCCCATGATCATGCTTAACACTTGATTCTTTTAAAGAGTGTGTTAGAAGCTTTGAGATAGGGATAGGAATTTCGTATTTTCATTCTTTCGAAATACGAAGTTCGTGCCGATAGAAATTGTGTCTTATTTGACTTGATGGATTTATCATACTCTAACGAGTCTAAATTAGAGTGTAAGATAAGAATACGGACTCCGAATTTATAGAGTTCTTATTTCAACTCTCAGGTAAGGGCAAGGGCAAGTCTGCCGCCGCCGAAGGACCGAGTCAGATTTAGACTCGACCCAGACTCAGGTGAGGGGAATCTACCTGTACAGTTCATGTGTTTTACCGCATTTTTATACGATACAGATTTCAGTTCTGAAAGCATGAACTATGAGTTTTCATGAAAGTTTCTAGAGTTTTATAAACCCATTTTCATGCTTAGTATTCAGTAACAGAAAAGAGAAACAGTTACAGATACAGTTAGATTACATTCTATTGATGTACATGTATAGACCAGCGGTGGCTCGTGTAGAGCCAGAGAGTACGACACTGAGTTAGGAGAGGGGTGATTTAAATTCTGTTTTAAGTCCGAACTATCTGTTTTAAAAACACTTCCATTTTATAAAAATCAAAACCCCCTTTCTATCCCTTCGGATGCTTAGTGGACGTTTATATTGTCGACCACTTATATCAGATATACCTGTTGGTTGCTGGCCATACAATACTGAAGTAGATGTGTAGTCAGAGAATAGTCTTGTGTATTAGATGATGTCGCGTTCCTCGCCTTCTAGAGATAGAGCTCATCTCAGAGAGAGAGAGGGCACAGGTACAGATTACCCAGGGGGAATGTCGGTATCAGATCTAATTCACAAGACAGAGAATCAGAAACACAGTTATGCATTTTTAAGAGAATACTTGATCAATGTTTACTTGCTCAGTATTCAGTACAGTTTTCAGTATTTTAATTCAGTGTTTTCTATTTGTGTTTTACACGCCAGTTTTCTTTACAATTTTACTTTTTCTACAGGTACAGTTACACCCGACAATTTGTTCCTGCTCACTGAGCTCCAGTAGCTTAGCCCCTCTTCTTGACACTGTTTTCGCAGGACGTTATGCAGGAGTGATTCTAGCGGGTCGTCTGACCATGAGTAGAGGAGATGTACTGTAGTTGGCTCTGACTCGATGTCTAGATATCTTGTTGTTTAATTATGAGTGTTGTGAGAATTATGTTCCAGACAATATTTTAATTATTGTTGTATTAAACAATATCTTTCGTTTGAGGATTTTGTTATAATAAGTTTGCTTAATTACCTTCCGCATGTTGTTAATTTTCTAGTTAATTAGCAGATTACAGCCTTAGGTTTAGGGTTCATCCCCTAGATCTGGCTGGTGTGACACCTGGGTCCTGAAAAGGATAAGGGTGTTATAGTAAGACCTCTTGTAAAGTTGTCCCTCAAGAAGGCTGTACCGAGCGGCTCTAATCACAGTTCGTCGAGCTTGCTTCAGGTCAGCTAGTAGGGTCCCATCCCATAGATAGGTTAGGATCGGGTCCATCTAGCATGGTTCGTCTCCTATCTCCAGCAGTTCCTCTTTGGGTCGACATTCAATAGCCTTCATCGCCAAGTAATGCAGGTTAATGGGTTTACCAATATCAGCATCGAAGGAAGCAAGTTTTGATTGAAGGTCAGCTTCTTGGTTTTCGGATCAAGGACTCTTAGAGATGTGGAATCTTTGAAAGCTATAGATCACTTCTTCACCATCGCCTTGTATTTCACCATGTTATCTTCTCTTGCTTCAAACTCCTCGGTCAAGTGTCCAACTACTAGCTGTGAGTCGGTGTTGGCCTGCAAGTCTTGCACACCTAAGCATATAATAATCAATATACATGATTATTATATGCTTGTGATGATTTGAGATTGCATATTGTCTTATTCAAGTTTTCTGATTGGCTTGGCATGCTTATCCTGATTTAAGATAAATATTTAGACTCTCATGTTTTTGTATCTGATTACATACATGTACTATTATATTAGTACCGATTTTCTGTCGAGAGACAGGTATGTATAATACCTGGCAGAAATGTCTATACTCACTGAGCTCATGTAGCACATTCCTCTCCTATTATGTTTTTAGCTTGCAGGATCTGGACAGTGATCGTGTGAGGGTTGATGTCTAGATTGGCTCTAGGATACCTAGTTATTATATTGAGTCTTGTTGTTGTATTGTTGAACTATATGTGACTTATTTCCGCTGTATTTGGGGTCATTGTTGCCCAAGACTTGATATGTAGTACTTCATTATGACTTCGGTCATGTTTTAAACTTCCTGTGTGTAACAGGTTATGTTTATGTTTTGTGATAATTTAAGTATTTTAAGTATATTACTTGTTATTCAATTTATTTTTTACAGCCTTAAGCACAGGATACCCTCCTAACCTGGCTGGTATGACATCTATCTCGGTAAAGAGATGGGTGTTATAGACTTAATATGAGGTGGCTATGTTATTCATTCAACTTTTAATTCATGCACACTATGAAATCTATAGAAGAACTGTATATAATTTTAAAAACACCAAACAATAGCATGCTACTAGCTAGAATACTTCCATGCATAAACAAATTGAAAGTCACTTCTCATATGCTACAAATTCTGGCCTAAAGATGAAATTGATTGACCCTTTCACAAACAGTAAGGAAGGAGTCAAATATGCACCTCAAATTTTACCCACATCCCCTCTTGGGTAGCATCAAGAATTTTCTTCCACGTTGGCCATGCATCACTGAAGTTCAGTTGGATAGACTTTGTAATTGTTCTAACAATTTTAGGCGCTTCAAATTTCCTATCATAGTACAAATAATAGGAGGAATTAGTCTATATTAGTAAAGTATGACTTTAGCACAAATAAATAATTGCAAACCAACATACTTATCATGTAAGGTATTAATAAGGATTCGATCATTCAGATTTGTTGGTGTGGGTATTGCTTTGTTGGGACCTCTTGGATGTTACTTTTACCTGGTTTAGGGGTGATATCATCATGAGTTTCTTTAGTTGCCATATTAGGATCTTGTGTTTCTTTATCTTCAATGGATGACATCTGTGCAGCGGTAAAGGGGTTCATCAATTGTGGACTTTGTGAGGGTGATGGAGTAGGTTTGAACCAAGCTCCCTATGCTACTTGACCTGGAAGCTCTTTAGCTATTGCAGCTTCCAATATTCTCCTATTCTTGGGTTTTTTTTTGCAGCTTTACCTCTAGGCATGATATCTCTAATAGAACAAGAAATAACCATTTTAGTAACAAACATTTATCTATAATTAATTGATTACAATCATGCATAAATATTTGAACTTGTATCAAAAATTTATAGTATGACCCTAACTAACAACCACAAAATAAACAAGCCAAGTCAAAAAGTACCTTAACATTCCAAATCTGATCTAAAATGAGCTCCCTAATACTATGCTATAATTTGAAAGTATCCAAGATATGAATGATATGACAAGTGAAACACCATCAACTCCCTTTCTTTTTACTTTCATTGAACATTAGATATTCCTCCATATCTTTTGTATGATTCCAATAGATGATCTCTATTGACAAATGCACTATCTTTTCCACTGCCTAATAAAATCCAAAGCTTTATTAACTCCCAATGATAGTAAAGTTCAACCACAAAATCTTTGGCCAATAACATAGTTCTTTGTTTAACCTGTTGATGAATCTCACATTTACAAAATCTAACGACACCTTACTTTGGATATCAAGTACAAAACAAACATTAAATGCTTGATAATCTGATAAATTGAATAACAACCAGACAAAATAAAACACTGAAAAGTAAAGAATAGCAATATTGTAATGTAACCTAGATCTGTAAACAATAACAGTTTTATTGTACTTGATAACAACACCAAGAACAACATCAATTATTTTAATGATTATATACAGGAATAGATTTTATAAGCATCTTTATTATCACTGATTTGCTTGCCCTCCCAATTTACATTGTGCTTTTACCAAACAAATAGTTTTACAATGAAATTTAACACCATAAATGAAGGTGTTTATCAAGATGTTGAAGTGTTTAGACAAATACATGCCATCTATTCAAAAGATCTTGACAATGAAAGAATGCTTGTTCATGGTGATATTGAAGAAGTTGACGATGAGGAGGAGAAGGAAGGAGAAGAAGAAGATAAAGAAGAAAAAGATTAAGAAGAAGTGAAGAAGAAGATGAAGAAGATGATGGCGTTAATGATGATGATGATGACGATGAAGATGATGATGACGGTTAAGAACATTTTAGTAGCATGTCAAGAGGATCATTAAATATTACATGCTTTTGATCAAAGTTATCCCTAGGTTTTGTTATTGTTAATACTTTCTTCTACATGTATTTGTCCATTTTAAATGAAGGTGTTCAAAACCTACTTCTTGCCTTTGTTTTGAACACAACTCACTAGTTCCTGCAATAAGGAATTGTTGAGGGATAAGGACTGTAATAAACATGGTGACATTGCTCGGCTAATACAAATGGTTCATTACTACCAAGTACTGATTTATAATTAACTTCCACAAGCCCATGGCAAGGATCCACCCGAACTCCTTTATCTGTATCAAACCAATAGCAATTAAAAAGTACAATGCAGTTTCCAGCAGCAAAAAACTCCAACTCAATTACATCTAACAAGACACCATAAAAGGCCCGATTATAATCATTATAACAACTCCCTTTCACACATACACCGCAATTCAGTGTCGATCGGTTACGACTATATTCTTTAGTTTGAAACTTGAAACTATTCACAAAGTAACCCTTATAGCAGATTACCAAACGAGATGGACCATGAGCAAGTTGAGTAATATGAGGATCAATTTCGGAAAAAGTATCTTTGACCTAGGAGAAATATCGAAGATCAATAGTTTCCCACTAGATGAAAAATAAAATGATAAAAGAGGACACATAGTTTAATACGCACATATTGTTAAACCATTATGTAAATGTAGTCTCTCGTACTTTTTCAAATTCTTTATCTGTAACATGTGGGTTATTCCTCCTCACCATTTCACTGAATGTCCTAAATCGTATGATATACAGAATATGGTAAAAAATGACTTCCCAAATCATGTAGTTAAACACAGAAATAAATATTACTCACTCAATATATGGAATCATGTCTTCACAATTCATCAGGACATAAATTTCTGTTGCCAAATAATCATTTGTTATCAGATATTGAGTGTTTTTTTTTTCGGTCCCAACGGTCGTCCCTGATGTTTGAAAATCGAAAGATGCCCCATGGGATGCACCTCACCTCCATCATCATTACGTGGCACTCGAGTAAACCTTGTTTCAACATCCTCTTCGAAATACAAGGCACAAAAGGATACAATTTCCTCAATAATATATGCTTTACATATAGACCCTCTAACACAAGCTAGATTTTTCACTTTCTTTTTCAATTGATGTAGAAACCTACGTATCATAACCAATTAAAGTTAATTTAGTGATGAAGTTAATGAACACTTGAATTCGGTAAAAATTGTATATGTATAGATTAGTATACATTTCAAACACATACATCCAATGATAATGGACAGGTCTACTCATCTCAGCCTCATAAGGAAGGTGGATTATTAGATTCTCCATTGAATCGAAAAAGCCGGGTGGGAAAACCTTCTCCAGTTTGTAAATTATTTCAATTATATTTTTCCACAACAACTCCATTGATCAACTGTTATTTTAGTGGAGCAAAGATCCGGGAAGAAATTGGAAAGCTCAGTAACTGCATCCCAGATTGGGGTAGACACCAAATCACGAAAAGCAACAGGAAGCAATTGTTGCTGACTTTTCATTGCATAGACCTTGCCTTTTTCCAAGTTAAAACATCTCCCTATATTGGACGCAAAGCCATTAGGTAGTCGAAGTTGTTTCACCCATTTGAACACTCTATATCGATCCAACTTCGCTAAAACATATGAGGCCACAGGCTTGAATGTTTTTCCATTCCTTTTAACCAAATGTAAAGTTGGGCCTTTGCAATACTCAACTATATCTAACCAAGCCTTTACATTGTCTTTTGTTTCTCTTTTAACTTCCATCATGGTGTTGAATATATTATCGAAAATATTTTTCTCAACATGCATAACTTCCGAATTATGACGAATCAAATTTATATGCCCGTATGGTAACTCCCAAAAAGTGTTCTTTGTTTTCCAATGATGAGTCGACCTATAACCTCTTGGTTTTTGTGCGAAACATTTGGTGCTATATGTCAAATCTGGAGATCTATCAATATCTCTCAAAATTTCTTCACCTGATAATCTATCAATAGGAGGATCGTGATCAACTCTCCTTCTAAATTTATCCCTTTGCCTTCGAAAAGGATGATCATGAGGCAAGAATTGTCGGTGACAATAAAAAAACATGATTTTTTTGCCATGTATTAGATTAAATGACTTCAAATTTGCAATACAGTAAGGGTAAAATAATTTTCCATGAGTACTCCATCTAGATAATATACCATATACAGGAAAGTTACTAATTGTCCACATTAATGCTGCTCGAAGTAGAAAATGTTCTTGCCTATAATTATCAAAGGTTTAAATACCAAACCCCCATAGAATTAGCAACTCATCTATTAAAGGTCTCAAGAAGACATCTACATACTGCGATGGACTATTTGGCCCGGAATTACCATATTAAGGAATAAATATGGTTGCTTCATACACATCCAAGGAGCTAAATTTATATCACGAGCATTACTAGCCAACAAGAGTATGGTCTCGCACCTTGCTTAAAAGGATCAAACCCATCTATGCATAGCCTTAATGTGATATTCCTTGCTTTACTAGAAAAAGACTCATGTGTATGATTGAAGTGTTGACATGCTTCTACATCAATAAGATGATGTACTTAGAGAACTTCGATTATGTGCGTGCCAAGTCATATTCTTTACAATATTCTTTAATATGAACAACCTCTGAAGCCTAGGAATAAGTGGGAAGTATCGCAAAATCTTATAAGGAATTTTTGAGACACTTCTTTCACTTGTATTCCTTGATTTGTATCTAGGATGCCCACATACCGAGCAGTGTTCCAACTCTTCAAACTCTTTATTAAACAACATGCAATTGTTCTCACATACATCAATTTTCACATATTAATGAAGGCCAAATGTTGCTATCTTCTTCTTCATTTGATAATAATTCTCTGGCAAATGGTTATTCTCTGGTAGTAGACCCTTTATGATTACCATGAGACGAATGAAACAAGATCAACTAATGTTAAATTCAGATTTGCAATTTAACAGTTGTGACAGTGCTGATTGTATCGTGTGTTTTGTACAACTAGACAACACTAGATCATCCGCATCATTCAGCAGAGAAAAAAAAGTTGATGGCCTTAAACTAGGTTCTTTCTCCATGGACATAGACTCACTATCACAATTCCAATTAGAGTCAAGATTAAATTGAAAAGCATCCCTTACCATATTGGCATATGGATTTTCTGCTTCCATATCGAAGAATTGCTCAACGTCCTCTCTACTCTTGGATGATTGGCTAAGACCAGACAATGGCTCATTACAAAAACCACTATAGTATAAGTGTTACAGCACTTCATCTTGTTTAAGCAATACAAGAAAGTAGGTGGATTGCGACGAACATTTAGCGGCGGTTTGCGGAATTAGCGGCGGCTTTTTATAACCGCCATTATGTGCGTATAATTACAGACGGTTCACTAAAAACTACCACTAATTGCATTCACTTAGCGGCGGTTTTGTATAACCGCGGCTAATTCTATTGCATTTGGCGACAATTTTCTGCAAAAAGGCCGAAAAAAAAAATTTGGGAAATTTTTTTCCGACTTGCGCCTGAGTTTTCAATTCGCGCCCTCCCTTTCTTTCCAGACCAACCCACATCCCTAACCCTTTTCTCCATCTCTCTCTTTCTCTCTCGATGTCGATCTCGGGGACCCAATCTCTCCCTCCTTCCTCGCCCCCCTCCGATGGCCATTCTTCCATTAAATCGGCGAGCCTCCATCTCGATCTCCATATTCGTCCTCGAATCCGAGATCGCTAAGCCAAAAAGGTGGGAAGGGGCCGGTGGAGGAAGCCTAGGGTTCCGGAGGTAGAGCTGAAGGTCGAGGATGAGGACAAGGACGAGTCGGTGCCGAAGCAGGTTGTGTCACAAAGCCCAGTCGTTGCCCCACCACGTCCTCGTACCCCCGGCCAATGACGGGAATCTAGGTTTTTCCCTCCTATTTCTCCCTCACGATCTCTGTGCAAGCATTTAAATAGCGTTCGATCTCGACATCCTTGATTCCCTTGGAAGCGAGCAGATCAACGAAATCCTCAACAACAGGGGTACCTTCTACGCCTGCGCCGATGCTGTCACGCCCCGAGCCTCGGCCCGGGCACGTGGACAACCGGCCGCACCCGAATAGGGATTTACCCCTATTCAGGCACAAGTCCTCAGAGACTCCTGCACAACAATTAATCAGAAATAACAATAACAACGGAATTTGTGAAATAAATGAGGAAAGGAGTTTATACAACTCCGTACAAATACAAGTCTCACATATACTGAATAAAAGAGGTACGCAGACCTCAAGGTAAAACAACTCCCGAGTCAGCTAGTCGGTGATACCCCTGCCTAAGCTCGTCCCTACTCCTCCTCGTCTGAACCTGAAGAACACATAAACAAGTGCCTGAGCCAAGGAAGAGCGCTCAATAGGATCGTTAGAGCAGCAGTAATGGTGGGAGCCACTAGCAAAGATCGGAATGAGACGAGCATAAATATGCAAGTACAACCACATCAAACAAATAACACGTATCAGGAATGTGAATAAGTACACAGATGATAGTAACACTATCTGACATAGCCTCGTGGCCAGATATTATACACCCTCTGCCGGGGCCTCATGGCCAGATATTATACACCCTCTGCCGGGGCCTCCGTCCAACGGAGCACTAAGTACTCGTGGTAAGATATTATACACCCTCTGCCAGGGCCTCATGGCAAGATATTATACACCCTCTTCGGGGGCCTCCGTCCGATAGAGTACCAAGTACTCGTGGTCAGATATTGTACACCCTCTGCCAGGGCCTCGTGGCCAGATATTATACACCCTCTGCTCGGGCCTCCGTCCGATAGAGTACCAAGTACTCGTGGTCAGATATTGTACACCTTCTGCCAGGGCCTCGTGGCCAGATATTATACACCCTCTGCTGGGGCAGACTCTACTCAAATATGCATAAGAAAATAAGGAAGCAACAATCTCCCCGAGATATAAAACCGATACATATGAGGAAACCCATCTCGAATATGTATTGGGAACCTCTCGAGGAGATAAAAATAAAAGAATGCAAGAATCATAAGCAAAGTAAGAGGAATGAGATACTCACAAACCCCGTGCAAGATCCTACCTGATCTGGAGAGAAATCCCCTAATTCTCGTCGCGTCTCACGCGTCCGGATCAGGATCTAGTCAATAAAGTACAACCCAGTTAATTATACTCGATACTTACTATCATGCATAATTAAATGGTTAAGGTAGGTGCACAAGTCCCCAACAAAATCCCATATTTTCACTCTAGCGCGTAGTCACCGAGAACTGCAAATAACTTTCAATCCGCAAGTCGGATTTCCCCGATCCTGCTCTCGTTAGAAAGCCAATTCCATGATCTTTCTAATGGCATACTAATTAATGTGATCAGGGTACTACTGCTGTCCCAAACTGAACCCCAAAGGTGCAGCTCAAAATCGATTTCGAATGGAAATCGGACAGCACCTCCCCTGACTATCGGCTTCCGACAATCTACAAACATACACACAACCACATCCAATACATTTGGATTTCCATCAATTTAACCTCTATAATCCATTCATACAATCATTAGTTCAATTCATTCTTTAATTAGGTTCTTCCCCCTCTAATTAAGGTTAGGTGTTCACCGTCGTCGCCGATCGGCGGGGATGTGCGCGCGGGGGCGCTGACGGGCTGTAGGCCCACAGATCTGGGCGCACAAGGCTGCTGGACGCGTGGAGGGCGCGAAGGGGCTGGTCGCTTGAGGCGAGGGCCATGCAGTGCGTCTGAGGCCGGCAGCGAGGGGCGCTTGGCGCGCGTAGCGCAGTGTGCCGCGACGCAGTCTTTGGGGTGTCTGCGGCGATGGGAGGTGCGGGGCTCGGGATCCAGGCCGGGTGGCACTACTTGGCCTTGGGCCGGCGCTGAAGCCGGGCAGCGGAGGCTGCGGGCACGCTGGCCTTGGGGAGGCTGGCGTGCGTGGGCTCGCCGGGGAGGCCGGGGCGGCTGCGCGCAGGGCCGGAGGCGAGGAGCTCGACGGCGTGGAGGGCGCGGGTAGGGGTCGGGTGCGGCTGAAGAAGAAGGGAGAAGGGGAGAGAGATATTTCATTCTCTCTCTCTCTTCTTCTTGTTATATATAAAGTTATTTATTTTAATTATTTAATTAATCAAATTAATTAAATTAGTTTTTTTTATTCAAATCACATGATTCCTGTTTATGCACATGTCTACTATGCATACACGGGTCTACTATTCCGAGTGGGGTCCACCGAAATAATTCTCTCATCCCCGGGGCCCGACCTGGATCCGCGAATCTCGGTCAACGGTGCCAGCGGCACTGGCGTACTGTCAAACAGTAGGATCTGTCTCTCGTCAGACCAGATCCGAGAATATCGGCTTTAATCGTTTTCTCTAGTCACTGGCTTACTGTCACATCACGGGGTTGTTGCTGTCCCCGACTTGATCCACATTTCCTGGGACTTTATCTTTTTCCTGTTTCCTTCTCGGTAATTGATCTGGATTAATTAATACTTAGTTAATTGGGATGAATAACAACGTGATAATTTCCTCGAAATCATCTGTTTAAATATCTTAAATTTCCCATTTAAGATCCAATAATTAGAAATCTTTATTTATTTCTGAGCAGGCGTTACAGATGCCCTTATAAAAGGCAACGATGACCTCTCTACTGGTTCCAAGCTTACCCTTCTTGTCACCTTACTCTGGAAGTACAGCCTCTGCTCCCTCGTCGAGGACCTATTTCTCCAAGCCCTAGAGGTTAGAATAATGCTTCACTTGATTTTCTTATTAGTAGCTCCTAATCACATTTTGTTTCTTCTAATTCAATTTGTTTTCAATGATTTGCAGTTCTTTGATATGTCAAGATATAATGTAATTAAAGCCCTTGAAATCTATAAGTGAGCTGGCCAGCATGTGAGAATTTTTATTGTTGAGGGAGATGATGTTTGAGAGTTTAATGTTTCACTCATTCTACTTAATTTGAGAGATTTATTATTCTGGTTAGTTTTAGGAGTTCATACTGAATTCCAGATTTTATCTATACCTTGATTTTCATGCTTTAGTTTTCCAAGCATCCAAAATCCATTTTGATGGTTGAATATTGAGACTTGGTAAACTCACTCCCTTTTGATTTAATGTCTCTTTGGCTACAGGCTTTTCTTTGTTGTATCACTCTGATACCCATCCAAGTAAAGTTTAACTAATCAAACACATGCCGACTGATGCATTTTTATGTTCGGAGTTGGATCAATCGCTTTTTTTTCTTGTCTTTTCTTTTTCTTCTCTCTTCTTGTATAGTTGTTCTATTTTAAGATTAAAGCAACCATAAAGGTGAGTTAACCAACATTAATGTGGTGCTTGCTAGTGATATTTCTCATCTTTGTTTGGTACTGTATGTTTGCAAACTATAAATGAGCTTAATTTTAAAAAGGCTTCTTTGCTGGGACTGCTTAACATCAAAAGGAATGCCATTGCGCTTTATTGTTTTACTGTTATGTTTTCTTAAATGAAATTGGATTTCATATGTAATTTCCTCTCCATGATAGTTTTTACTTTTTCATGAATTTTCTATTAAACTTTTATTGTTTTCATGGAGGAAAGTTGGATAGAAGTATTCATTACCCTTGAGATAAGCTTTAATTAGCTGAATAGATCTATATATTGGAGCTTTATATAGAAGAGCAATTATTTAATTGCTCATTTTATATGGGTGTTGGTATGTGTCATCATTTAACTTCACCATGGCATGTATGTTATAGTGGCCTAAATTCTGGATTGAGCCAATCTATTATTCATTGTCTTCCATTTTTTTTCACTTGCTTTCAAAGACAAAATCATTCATAGTTTGCTTCTTCTAGGTTGATTTTCAGTACGATAGAAATAGCTACTACTTCAATGGTGATGCTTTACATGTCTTGCATTTGCATAACATGGTCAGACATTTGTATATCTCTAATTTGATGTTCCAATAAATTTTATCTATACCTCTGTACTGCTGATTTCGACAACAGTATATCAGTAAGTTCTTTCACTACCATTTTTGTTCCGATGGAGGGTTATTCCGAAGGGATTGAACCTTCTAAGGTTTGTTTTTCCTGTTTCCTTCAAATTCTTGTAAAACCTGCAATTTTGATGTGTCATTTGTATATCTATTAGTGAATTGTTTTTTTTTTCCTGACTTGGAATTTTTACAGTAATGTTGCTCAGGAACCCATGCTGGAGGAATGGATGGCGAGGGCTAAAATCTGTGACACATTGCATGATCCTGTTGGTGTTACTAATATGCTTATAGCATAGTTTCTATTTTTCCTATTTGTAGGCATTGGCATCTTATATCTTATGTTTTAATTGTTAAATAATGTACTTTCTAGGTTAGGATTGCGTTGGTTGGAAAATATACTGGTCTTTCTGATTCCTACCTGTCTGTATTGAAGGTAATATCTTCTTTTTTCCCCCACAAAATACCTGTTTCATCAAGTTCTATTAATAAATGAATGCTCCCTGCTTACCTTACTATATGTTAAACTTTCATTTCCATTAGCGGCAATCAATTAAATTGCTCCCTTTTTATAATGGAATGTTTTTTATTCCCTTGCTTTTTATTCTATGTGATTGTCTAAGTTGGATTATTTCAAAACTCTTCTTGTATGGGATGGTGGTATCTTCATTTTTGTAATTAATGTACTGATGTTCCATTCTGTTGTCTTAGTTTGTCATTTATCTCTTGTATTTTATTACTGAATCTGTTTACTTTTGTTTACCACTTGAACAGTTGTCAAAATGTGATTGCATTGTTCATCTAGTTTCCAAAGAGCATGTTTGTTATCATTATCTGTATTTTGCCATCTCATATCTGTCATGCTTTGCCTTTGTGTGCATCTATTGTTTTAAAATTCTTTTTTCCAAACTGTTACCCAATGCTTGAGAGTAAAAATGTTTTTGCATTCCTAATTTTTCCGACTGTTCCATGGTGGAAATAAATTAACGTGACTGTTTTAGATGTGTTGAGCCATCGTCTTATTTAGTTTCTTTTCCAAAGTGCTTGCAATTGTTGAGAAAGGCATTTGTTGGGAACTCCTATTTAACCTAACTTCAACCTTTTTTTTCTTTACCATTTCTTTCGTCAACCTTATTGACAATTGTGAGATCATCATATCCAAGGATTTTTGGTTTTGCTTTCTTGTTTTCTGTGTTTAATTATGCTTTTTTAAAACATCTATTTAATTTTATTTTTTTCTCATTTGTGGATGGTTATTGGAGTTTTCTTTTTCTTCTTTTTTGTTTTTTGGTAAAGTTGTTGTAGTAGTGTCTTGAAGCTTGGTAATTGCTCCATTTTCCTTCAAATTTCAATAACAACTGTTTTGTAGTTACATCAATTTCTCATTGCATTAGCTTACAAATTTGTTGTTGTTGTTGTTGTTGTTGTCCTTGTTGTTATTTTCATTGAGTTTCCATAGTTGTTGGCATATATTAGTGCTTTATTTTTAAAAGTTACTGCCTTTGTTTAATTACAATGGAATATTTATGTCCAAATTACTGTTTTTTTTATATAAATCAATGTGGAGAGAAAAGATAAGCTAAAAAGTGAAGTTTCTTCAGGACCTTGATCCTCGTTGCAGCAAAGTAGGTTTCTCTCATGGCATTTGGCTGTTTTCCATGTATTATTCCTTTCTTATGTCTTATACTATGAACTGGCTGATATTACAGGTTACCAGAAAGACGGTCATGCTTGATGAAATTATCAACTATATTCAATCGTTTCAGCAACAAGTCGAGTATGCCACTTGCTATGTTTTTTGAGTTTTGGGATTTTAATGCTTGAAATATACAAAATTAACTAGTATTACATTCACACCGTCTCTTTAACTTTTGAAATATAGGAGTTAAATTAACTGAGTGGACTATTTTTCTGCTATCCTTTTGCAGTTTCTATCTATGAAACTTGCGACTTTAAATCCTCGTTTGGACTTCAACATAGAAGCGCTGCTTGCTAAAGATGTAAGTAAAGCTATATTTTGTTTGATAGACAAATTAGATTAAAAAAGGATCATAGCTTTCTTTTATTCCAGATGATGCTTAATATGCTTTTTGTACTAATCCACAATATATTTCACTCATTAGTGTTTGTTCATGATAGCTGCTCCAGTCATGAGGTTGCTCGTCATTATCTATTGGTTTCTCGCCAGATATAATGCATTCCCAGATACATTTGGTTGGTGTTGCGTATAATTGTAAATTTTGTTAGAAAACACATTACAAAGATGTGTCAAACATTTGGTTGTATGAACTATGAAGTGTCCCTTTGGTGTTGATAAAATGCTTCAAAGATATTTTTAATTTTGAATGAAATGGCCAGTGGATTGGTTTTAAATTTGAGTTGAATGGAGGTGAATGGTATGAGATAAAGGTTCAAAAAAATAAAAAATAAAAAATAAAAAAAATAAAAAAATAATGATTTCAAAAATTGAATGGCACTCACGGCGGTTTAAAACCGCCGTGAAATAATGAAAAATTTAAAAAAAAAATAAAAAAAGGTCGGCACATACTGCCAAATGCAAATGAATTTTGCTGCAGTTATAACGACGGTTATAAAACCGCTGCCAAATGTAAACACTAGTTTCAGGCAGTTTTGGTGGCGGTTATAAACCACCGGGAAATGGATACGTCAGTTAGCGGCGGTTATACTGGCGGTTTGAAAAACCGCCGCTTAATGCCCTCCTGACGCTGTCATTAGCGGCGGTTTGCCAACCGCCACAAAGATCATTTCACGGTGGTTAAAACCGCCGCAAAATGTCTTTAAAACCTCCTCTAAATGCCTTATTTCTTGTAGTGAAGAAATGAATGATTTTGACAATTCAAACATGGGCATCTAATTTTATCAGCACTAGTAAACCATTGCTCATTCATTGCAAAAGTTATGTAATCTTCAACTGCCCCCATATATTGTTATGTTATATATCCATTCTCGTCTAAACGAGCACATGCCCAATATCTATCCTTAGCCATTGTACAATCCTAGATGATTTAAAACACCACGAAACAATGTTAGATGAATACTATTTGTTTTAATGTTTCTTGCTATATTAAAAATCATAGTGATTTAGTTTCATGGATTATCAAATATCAATAATTTTATCAGATTTTTATTAAAGCTATAAAATCATGTTGGGTTTTAATTGTAAAAGATAGTTGTTAGCACATGAAAATGAAAAGATATTGTTCCAATCGTATCATGGTTATCAAATCAATAAAATCATGGGGAGATTCACCAATAGAACTCAACATAAATCTAAGACAAATGCAACTTATGTATCAAAAGAATTATGAGAATAAAGGAGACTGATTAAAAACACGAAGCTCAGAATTTCAAAAAAAAAACAGAAAGCCACATCCATATGTGAATTTTTGTCTTCAAAAAAAAATTATGAGATTAGACAATATATAATTTCAACTTTAAAAAATTTGTCAAAAGCAAGCAAAACAACAGTAATAAAGATGTATCAAAAGAATTTCAAAAAATAAGGAAATTACAATTCAAAGCCACAGATGTATGGGTTATTAATGCAACCTTGTCTTGATCAAGTAAAAAGCAACTGACATGTACCTTTTAAGAAGAGAAAAGATGAGGTTAATTTTTAAAATTTATTGATTCGAACCTCAGAATTAGGTAAAAGCATTAAAGTATGTATATGATACTGTTCATATGTCTTCATGGAGTGTGGAGAAGCTAAAATAAATTTTTTTGTTCTCATGGACTGTAACTCTCTTTGACAGTTTAAGCTAGCTGACATATTATACATATTATACATCTCTTGGAACCATGCAAATGGGCCAGTAGTCATCAGAGATGCATTAACACTTCTTTATGGACTGCCCCAAATATTTGATTTTAGAATTGAAGAAAGACCACTTTTCTCCAATCTCATGATTGATCTTAGAATTGAAGAAAGAAAAGGGTAAGGGGACATTTCAAAGCTGTTGGTTTTCTAGGCAAAGGAATTCCTGCAGAGAACAATACATTTTCTCCTCTATTTTTCCCAATGAAAGACAACAAGTTGGGTCAGACTGCATCAGAGCATTAAGGAGACTGATTAAATGTTTTATTCTAGTGTTACTATTGTGTTTTTTAAGGAAGTGATAGTGAGTGTAATGCTTATACTTTGAGATGAAAATTTGATGCTTTCCATAATGTGATAATATGACAGCATATTTTCTATAAGATTTGCACTCCTATTGCTTCAATCAAACTGGCTCTTAATTAAAGCAATTATATATGATTTATTGTGTATATATATATATATATATATATATATATATATATATATATATATATATATATATATATAGATATAAATGTTCCTTTAGAATTTCACTAAAATTTATTAGTTTACATTAGTGATCTGGATTTTTGTAAATTTTCTGAAGGTTTTGCTTTTTGTAGAATAGTAGTAGGAACAGAGGTAGATGGGAGATGAAGAACCTTGGGGCCTCAATGACGGCTCTCAAGTTTTCTCATTAATCTTATACATAATTACAAAACCCTAACTCTTTATATACACAATTAATATAACCCGGATCCGTTAATTCGAACATCTTTCTCAACACTCCCCCTCAAGGTGGGCGATAGATATCAATCATCCCCATCTTGTTACATGCTTTAACACATTCTTGAGGACCTAGCCCTTTGGTTAAGCAATCAGCTAATTGTTCGTCAGAATGAACATGATTCAGCTTCAAAATCCCGTCATCGAGTCTCTCCTTGATGAAGAAGCGATCAATCTCAACATGCTTTGTGCGATCATGTTGTACAGAATTGTTAGCAATGCTAATTGTCGATTTGTTGTCACACCAGAGCTTCAATGCATCACCTCTAAATAGTCACAGTTCTGACAACAAACCCCGCGTCCAAAGCATCTCACAAAGACTGGCCGCCATAGCTCTGTACTCGGCCTCAGCTGTAGACCGGGTGACCACCTCTTGTTTCTTGATACGCCAAGACACAAGGTTATCCCCAACAAAGACACAATAACCTGAGGTGGACCTCCTGTCATCCAAGCAGTTCGCCCAATCAGCATCACAATATCCTTCCACATCCAAGTGTCCATGACTCTTGAACCAAAGACCTTTTCCTGGGCTTCCCTTCAAGTATCTCAGAATCCTGTATACTGCCTCCATATGCTCAACCACAGGATGCGTGCATATACACGCTCCTGCCTTTCGAGCATACACAATATCAAGTCTCGTGTGACATAAGTAGATAAGACGACCAACAAGTCTCTGATAGCGCTCTACGCAATATCAGGTCTCGTGTGACATAAGTTGATAAGACGACCAACAAGTCTCTGATAGCGCTCCTTGTTCGCCGAGTTACCAGATTGGGCACATAACTTGTGATTCTGCTCAATCGGAGTAGAAGCCACTCGACACCCTAGCATTCATGTTTCAGTGAGTAAGTCCAGGACATACTTCCTCTGAGAAAGCACTATTCCTTCAGGAGACCGTGCAATCTCAATACCAAGGAAATATCTTAGTTGGCCCAAATCCTTATCTTCAAACTCTTTACCCAGCCTTCGTTTTAGGTGAGAGATCTCCTCAGCATCATCTCCTGTAATAACAATGTCATCCACATAGACAGCCAGAATTGTGACATGGGATTTGGAGTGTTTGTAAAAGACAGTGTGATTCCCACTACACTGCATATAGCCTATACCACACATTGCACGTCTGAACCTATCAAACCATGCCCTTGGTGATTGCTTCAACCCATATAAGGACTTCTTCAACCTACATACCTTCCCGACTGTCTATGGAGTAGTAAAGCCGGGAGGGATCTCCATATACACCTCCTCTTGTAGATCTCCATGCAAGAAGGCATTCTTGACATCCATCTGATGTAATGGCCAACCAAAGTTCGCTGCACATGAGATCAAAGTCCTCACCGTGCTCATCTTTGCTACTGGAGCAAAGGTTTCATCATAGTCAATCCCATAAGTTTGGCTATACCCCTTTGCAACTAACCTTGCCTTGTACCTGTCAATCTTCCCTTCAGGAGTTTGCTTCACAGTGTACACCCACTTACAGCCAACTGCCTTTTTCCCAGTTGGGAGAGATACAAGTTCCCATGTCTCATTCTTCTCCAAGGCTTGGAGTTCCTCATGCATAGCACCCTGCCACTTAGGATCCTGCTTTGCCACTCGCCAGTCACTCGGTATTGGCACTGACTGTAATGATGCAATGAAAGTTTTGTATGTAGGAGATAATGAAGAATAAGAGACAAAGTTAGCAATATCATTCTCAAAGCCAAACCTAGCTGGAGGTTTCCCAGCATTGGCTCGAGGTTCTCTACGATGGGCAATAGGCAAATTAAGAGAGATAGAGACATTACCACCCGACTCGGAGGGAGGCGGGGAAGATCCTGAGGAAAAAGGAACTGAGGAGAGGCCTGGGACAGTGACAAACGTGGACTGGTCATCAATCTCAATCGTAGGGAGAGCGGAGTGCTGTTCACGCTGCGGCTGCTGTTCTCCATACTTCCCCTGGACACCTGTCTGCCTTCTTTTGTACACCTTCAATTCTCCTTCAACCCCCTGCTCACCATGCTCCCCCTGGACACCTGTCTGTCTCCTTTTGTACACCTGCAATTCTCCTTGTCCTCGTGTTAGGTGATTACCAACATCTTCAACATCTCCATCTTGACACGCCTCCTGATCCCTATCATTCACAGGACACGGTATGAGTCCCACAATCACATCTCTACGATTCTCCCCCTCTCGACCAGCACCACCTGTGCTAGGAGAGGAATTCTCAAAGAGAGATGTCAAGTCCGTCTGCTCACCATAGAAAGGTTCCGACTCCCTGAAGGTCACATCCATACTCACAAATAGCAGACGCTCAGTCGGGCTCCAGCATTTATAAACTTTCTGGCTAGAAGAGTACCCAACAAATACACACTTCACAGCCTGAGGGTCCAACTTCCCCACCGAAGGCCTATGATCTCTGACAAAGCAGGTGCAACTAAACACCTTTGGAGGGACGACAAACTTGTTCTTACCGAGGAGTATCTCGCATGGTGTCTTCATTCCCAGTACTCGTGAAGGCATGCGGTTGATGAGATAAGCGGCTATCATCATTGCCTCACTCCATAAGATCTTTGGCACATTCATAGTGAGCATGATAGAGCGTGCCACTTCCAGCAGATGTCTATTCTTGCGCTCAGCCACACCATTTTGGGCAGGTGTATCTAGGCATGAAGTCTGATGCAAGATCCCCTGAGTTGACAAGAAGGATGCAAATTCTTTATTAACATACTCAGTTCCATTATCAGTCCGTACAATTCGAACCTTCGTATTGAACTGAGTCTTCACACAGGCACAAAAGTCTTGAAAACACCGAAGCACCTCACTCTTGTGTTTCATCAAATAAATCCAAGTCATGCGAGAATAACAATCAATAAATGTCACAAACCACTTGAATCCACTAACTGAAATAACGAGACAAGGTCCCCATACATCCGAATGAATAAGAGCAAACGGTTCAACACTTCGAAGACCAATACTAGAATAAGTAGAACGTGTAAGCTTGCCAAACTCACAAGCATCACACACAAGTGTACTCCTATCTACCTTGTCCATTAATTCTGGTTGCAACCTACGTAAGCTTTCGAAAGATAAGTGACCTAGACGACAATGTTGGAGTAGTACTGCAGCTTCTACTCCCCCACACAGCAAAGAAGAGCAAAGATCAACACTCCCCTGATCCAAGTACCAAAGTCCATCACGCCTGGTGCCAGTCCCAAGCCTCTTCCCGGTTCGCTTCTCCTGAAAATGACATGATTCACGGTCAAAGAGAACATGACAATCTAATTGATCAATAATAGAGCTAACTGAAAGAAGATTAACAGGGAATGAGGGAACATGCAAGACAGACGAGAGTGTGATTGATGAAGTGCATTTGACCGAGCCAATTCCTCTAATGGGTTGAGAAGTCCCATCAGCAGTTTGGACGGTCTCATTATGAGGATGCCTATATGGTGAATATGATGCAAACTCACTACATGTACCAGTAATATGCCTAGATGCTCCTGAGTCTATAATCCATTCTACATGCGATTTGTTTGTAGATGTAATTGCCTGAGTCTGAATACCTGTGCCCACATGGGCATAGTTGGCAAAGTTACCGAAAGCAGTGGTCATAGAAGGATCCTGTATGGTTTGGCCCTTGCCCTTGGAGCTCTCAGTCCTCAACTTCAATTGTCGGAACTCCTCCAACTCAGCAGCATCAACAGCGGACATCTCAACAGTCTGACCTTCATCAGTAATTGCTAAGTTGGCTTTAGTTCCAGCACGACCTCGACCACGGCCTCCTCCACGTGCACCTCTATAGGCCCCTCTGCCTCCACCTCCAGTACGACCGCGACCAGGATTGCGCGGTTGTGGGCAACTGTAGATAAGATGCCCCTTTCTCCCACAGTTGTAGCACTCTCTATCATCAGTAACAGGAGCAGGAACTACCAATGCAGACCGAACAGGGGGTGATGTATCACCAGTCATCACCTTCAATCTAACCTCCTCTTGGGCCATCGCAACAATAGCCTCCTCCATAGTGGGAAGAGAAGGTTGATGACACATTGTGGCTCTCCTGTGCTCAAACTCTACATTCAAGCCCTTCAGGAAATGAGTGACCCTCCTGCGCTCGATCCATCTCTTGCTCAAAGCTGCACTTATAGTATCTGGACATGCCAAGGGATCATAATGGTCCAAGTCAGACCAAAGGTGCTGCAACTCAGCAGCATACTCCAAGACACTCTTTTCCCCCTGCTTCAGATTCTCAATTTTTGTTTGAACCTCAACCATAAGCATCACATTCCCTGCTCCAGAATACATCTTGGCTAACATTGCCCACATATCAGTCGCATTATGAATTGCCTCCACCATCCCAGCAATAGTCGGGGACATCGAACTCATCATCCATGCCACAACCAGAGAATTAGGGGCGCACCAGGTCCTCCACTCAGCGCTCCCCTTGTCGGCAAGCTCGACACATGTCTCCTGCAAATAGTGCTCAAGCCCCTTTGTTCTCAAGATCAGACTCGCCCTCCGAGACCAACTCAGATAGTTCTTTGCCCCTTCTAATTTCACATCATTGGACATCAGCTCCAGCCTCTGCACAATCTTAGGCCGTTGCACAATCTCCCGAGTGGATGAGGCATCTACCTCACTTTTGGCTCTGAATATCTTCGCAAATTCCTCAAGGAGATCCTTCATATCATGAGTTGTAACTGGAGTCGCCATTATCAAGTCACCAACAAATCAACGATTATAACTTGGAATCTTGGTCAAAACAGCCTGGTCAAACTCTTCAAAGTCTTCCAAGAGAAAAGTCTTCAAAGCTCAAAGCCAAATTGAAACAAAGAATCTGAAAAGGCTTCAAAGGTCAAAGTTGTCAGCTTCTCTCTAAATTGATAAGTCTTCAAAGTCCCAAAGAAATTTGAAAAAAATCTTCAAAGGGCTCCTCAAACGCCAGCTTAACAATGGTCTTTGCTTTCCGAGCGAGGGTTCAGGCCAAAGACGCGTGTGTAGCGTCCCTCGGTAGCAGTTCGTCCTCCTCTGTCTCCACAGCGCCCCTGCAAGCTCACGGTGGCGACCCTGTTTTGTTGCTCGCCGCGATGATGGCCAGCAACGTCGAGTGTTCGCTCCTTTGCTGGCCGGCCCCAGATCTGCTCAGATCTGGGCGCTGCCTGCTGCCGGATCTGAGCGCGGCCTGTTGTCGCTTCACCGCTGCTATGGCCTCGCCTCTTTCGCCCAGCACAGCCCCAATAGTGGATCAGCAGCAACCTCGAACATCTCCTAGCTCTGATACCATGTAGAATAGTAGTAGGAACAGAGGTAGATGGGAGATGAAGAACCTTGGGGCTAGAGGTGTCAAACGGGCCGTGCCGCCGCAGGCACGGCGACGCCGCCGCGTGCACGCCCGCCGCCGGCACGTCGGGCCGGTACGCGACGCCCGCTAACGGCCCGTCTTTGGGCCCCGCTTCAGCTGCCAGCGGCAAGACGCACGCCGCTGACCCGTGCCGTGCCGCTTGTGCACGCTGCACGGCCCGGCCCGCGAGCACGCATGTTTTTTTTAAAATTTTTATACAAATATTTAAATAAATATACATGTTAATAGGGGTATAACAACAATTTTTGTATATAAATCATGCAAAAACCCTCTAATGACATATATCTAATGGATAACAAAATATAATTATAGATATTTGTTACATTTGTAAGGATATAATTAAAAAGACCGAAAATTATAGATTGATTTTTTACTTTCTATTTTTTTAATTTTTAAAATGTTTCCTTTTTTTATTTATAGCAATATTCATGGTAGTCCCAAACTTCCAACTTTGTTTACAATTAATTTTAAAAACATTGGAGGGAATGATTCAATTCAATGGAAGCTCGTCCTAGATTATTGCAAAACATTTCAAGGTAAGAAATTAATTTCTAAAATTTCTTTTTTTAAAAATCTTCCTTTCTTAAAAAATATTTCCTTTTTTTTATTTATAGTAAACTTCCAACTTTGTTATAAATTAATCCATGGTATTGACAAACTTGGGAGTTTATATTTTCTTTTTTGGGTTTTTGAAAAAAAATTAGTTTATTTAGAATTATTCCTAATTTGATTAATTTCTAAAATTGTCACAATTTTTATAAGTTTTCTATTGTTTATATTTGCTTTCTATTTTTTTTGAAATTTTATAGATTTTTCTTATTTTTTTCTGATTTTTTTACGATTTTTAAATATAAATTCAAATTTTTTAAAAAAATAAAAAAAGTGGGCATTCGGGCCGACGCGACACGCCATCTTTATGGCGTCGTGCCGGGCCGGGTGCCGCAGGCGTCGCCGTGCCACGGCCCTCTCCCGGCCGGGCGTGCGTACGACGCGATATCCGCCGGCACGGCGCCCGTCTTGCGTCGGGCGGGCAGGCCCGTTTGACACCTCTACTTGGGGCCTCAATGATGGCTCTCCAGTTTTCTCATTAATCTTATACATAATTACAAAACCCTAACACTTTATATACACAATTAATATAACCCGGATCCGTTAACCCGAATCCGTTAATTCGAACATCTTTCTCAACACTTTTCTATTTGTTTTATACAGTTAACTAATAGATGAAACTTGTAAATATAGAAGTGTCAAATATATGGATCAAAGCTTTCTTTTTTCTTTTTTTTTTGTGTACATTTGGCTTATAATTAATTATTTAGTCTGAGATCAGATAAAGCCTTGTTTCCCAATTATACACAGTACCAAATCAGGAAAATAGTTTAAAAACTTATAAGTTTAGCTAAAATAGATTTAAAAATCCATATAAACATATAGAAACTTCAAGAACATATAACAACATTGAATTCCCACTTTTGAAAAGGTAAATAACCTATTTTGATTGAAAGTATTGTTAATTTCCTCAATATAAGGTTTATGTGAAATACTAAACATGAAATGAAACCAGACTATGATATAAAAAAAATCATAGAAGACAGTGGAAACTTGAAATCAAGCACAAAGTAATAATATGTGCACTATATCAAGTATATTTATTGTTTTTCTCAAGCATTCATTCTTCCTCTCAATATTAACTTGATCAAAAAAAGAAATGAAAGTAGGGATTGTCATTATATCCAAATTCAATAAACAATTAAAAATGCGGTCAGTTTATTATTTTCATCAATTATTTGGTTCCAAAGAAAATCAATCAAGGTTTGACATGAAAATCAAAATTTCAAAAAAAAAAAAAAAAATATGAAAAACAATCAATTTAAGCATTGATCAAAGAGCTATTACATATAAAAAAGAAAGGAAAGTAGGGATTGTCATTATATCCAAATTCAATAAACAATTAAAAATGCGGTCAGTTTATTATTTTCATCAATTATTTCGTTCCAAAGAAAATCAATCAAGGTTTGACATGAAAATCAAAATTTCAAAAAAAAAAAAAAATGAAAAACAATCAATTTAAGCATTGATCAAAGAGCTATTACAGTATGTGTAAAACGTATAGCATAATTATAATTTTGCTTAAGAATTGATACCTCCTTCATGATCAAAATAATTAAGAAAAAAAGTTAGGGATTGAAATGAAAATAAAAATTCATGAAAACAATGAAAAGTTTAAATCAAGCATTAATCAACCATGCTGGTAACGCCCCGGATTTTTCATAAATAAACATCGAGTGATAAGCTAAATTCTCATTAAAGTTATTATTAATTAATAAGAATTTAAATTATTAAACCTCAAGTTAGATAATTAAATGGAGTTGGGACTCATGTTGAGACCAAATATAATTAAGTTCGAGGAAGGCCGTGGTGGGCCGGGCCCCTTTGCTCTCCATGAAATTTATAAGTTAAAGGTACAATATTAATTAATTAACTGTATATTAATTTAAATGAGAAAAACCAAGCTTAATTGGGCCAGCATTTTGAGAGAAGTAAAGTGGTTGGAATTGGGTTGGGCCCAAATGAACTTCCTCTAAAGCTCTCAAGGATTATATCATCATGGGGGTTATTATATGATTAAGAATCTTAAACCTAAGGCTAATGACATTCAATAATAAAAAACTGAGAAGGAGACAACGCCTCCTCACGCGTGCGCTAGACGACGCGTGATGGGCGGATCTCGGTCAGGCGAGTTCTCTTTTCCCGTGAACGTACAACACCTCCATAAAGGCATAGAAGATGCGTGATGCCTAGGTATTCAATGCATAAGTAGGAGAGGATGAACTTCCTCTCTTCTCCTCTCATCCGAAGACCAATGAAACCTACAGCCATGATCTCCATTCCTCTCCTCTTCACGGCGAGGCCGTGCTATTCTGATGGGGAGATTCGGCCAGCGACAATGAACTTTAAATCAAACCCCAGCAAGCTGCAGCCCATTCTTGGAGAGCCAGGTTGGTCGGAGTTGGGGGATTAAATTTTGGAATGTTAATTGGTGGATTTAGCTAAGATGAGGGTTGATTGTATGTACATGTATATTGTAATCCTTGATGTTGGAAGGCAAGAATGCATGATAGATTAAAAAGGATTGTTAATTTCAGAACATCTCCATGCTGTCATGTCCTAAACTATGTTAGTATGAAGAATCGCACATCATGTGTTCGATAGAATGCCTCAATGAAATCAGTGGGTTTTAACTAGTTTGAAGGTTGATTTTATATGCCAGAATATATGAATTATTATAGGTCGAAAGCATGGATGCAATGCATGTTAAATGGTTGTAGAAATTGAACTTCAACGGACTGTCCTGTTATGAATGAAGTTGTTAATCCATGTTGCATGCCAAATTTTTGAATAAATGCCTCTAGGACATGTCGATAGAACATAAAGCATTTAATCCCTGTTATGTGCTAGTTTTTGTTGAATACTATAAATCCATAGGTGTTAGGAATGCCCTATTAGCAAATCTGTGGAATTTTAAAGATGCATGCCAAGTATTTGTGGTAATGATGCTGTCAAATGGTATATATACAGACCTGCAATTTGGTTGTCCTTCTCGAGGAACAATTGAGCATTTTATGCTCCATTGATTAGAGAGTTTAATATTTTGTTAGAAATTTTATGAAATTATCTTTCTAACAAGTCCTAGAACGGAGAAATCCGATGTCCGGATAAGAAGATATGGACAAAACTTTCCGACTGCTCATAATCAGTAGAAATTCTACATTTCCTTGTTTGGGCTAACACAACTAAATTATGTATACAATATAAGGCCAATTAAGGAATCCTATAAGTTCATTACATGGTTGTTATGAATTCTAGGGAAAGGGAAGAACTTCTCAGGAACGTCGGGAGGACCGAGTCATCCCTAAGTAACAAAGGAATCAATGTGAGTAGACCTACTGAACATTCTCGTATTTGATTGGATTTTCATTGTATTTTTATTTAAATGATTCATATATTATTTTCATTCATGTTTGTGAATGATGTATTTTATAACCACTTTCCTAGTATAGTGGATCTTTATGTGTTGTTATTTCGATTTTATGAAAATGACACAAAAATGATGAATAAAAGATTAGAAATGAAATGAATATCGATAAATTCACCCTACATGGTCATGCTTGCTAGATCCAAATGTGGCTCTGTGATAGAGCCAGTTGGTCCTCGGACTGTTGGGATACCGAGTAAAGGAAGGGGTTCTTTCTAAACTAGTTTTCATTTTTCTTTAAAAACTTTTCTTTCAAAGGTTTACTTTCTTTAAATAAAACCCTTCCTATTCTGGAGGGGTGCTCGGTACCGTGTGTGAAGACCGAAATGGAGGAAACCATAAGGCTTCACAGGTTATTATATATGTTACGGAAATATTTGGTAAAACACGTGTCGCTTGCCTAAATGGCCACCTGTCATAAAGGGCTACGTTTCCTTTAGCCACAAGACAGTCAGTCACCACCAAAGTCATTAGCATCAATTCCGTCTGGAAAATAAGGAGGGCTCACCCCTACAGAAAGTACGTCGGAATTATACAAGAAGTAAGAAGGTGATAGCCAGCTGGGTAAAAGCGTATCTAACGCCTCTACAGTAAATAGATCTTATCCACTTACCTCTACAGTAGGTAGATATTTTCTACTTACACACGTGGTACCTACACGGTAGGTAGATATTTTTTACTTACCTACGTAGCACTTACACAGTAGGCAGATATTTTCTTACCGCCTTAGAAGATATTTTCTCATTCACCGCCTTACTCCACCGCCTTTCCTAAACCGCCTTTAAGTTGCTATAAAAGAAGAGCGATAAGAGAAAAAGAGGAGGATCGGAAAAAAATCACCACACAAAAGAGCTAACTCATGTCTAAGACCGCCTTCTTACAGCTTTTCTGACTTAAGCATCGGAGCTGAATCCGGGCAGAAAGGCCCAATTCCGACCGCCCTTTTTCTCCCTCTTACAAATTCATCTCAAAGGAAAGGAAAGCCAGGGTAATTCCGAGCGGATTTCCAAAGCATTCTCCATGTTCTCCGTTCAGAAGTTGAAGTAAGCGTCCACACCAACTATAAATTTCAACCGTTTGTCGAAGGCTGAGACCAGATCACGAGGCCACAATAGCCAAAGCGTGAGGTGGACCAGTTTTTGGCATCAACAGTTTGGCGCCGTCTGTGGGGACCCTTACAAAAAGCTAAATGATTACTACCAGAAGGTCAAAACGGATCCAAGAACAAGGAGCACCAAGTAATCCCGAAGGACCTGGCGAAGTCCGAGGGCATGAGGAGATTCCGTCGAATAATCCACCTATCTTATCTCCATCGGAAAATCCTTCCGCCCCACCCCAAGAACCAATCCCGGAGTTTTACCTTAACATGCAGCAGCAGTTGGAACGGTTAGCTCAAGCTGTTCATACTTTAACCCATCCGTTACTTCCTCCCACACAAGTTCCTCCTAATGTGCCAACAGCCCCACCAACCAATTCCGAAAGCAGAGGGAGGACAAGGACTCGCACTCATGGAACCAGAAGAGAGAGAACTGCCTTCTCTGCTAGCTCGGAACCCCCCTCCGTTCGACGTCGAGAGCAAGCTGCCACAAGGACAGAATGGCATACGAGAATGGAGCGGACAAGGACTAAACATAATAGCCCATCCGTTCCAACTGTCGACAGAAGAACACAGCGACAGGATCCTTCGCGAGAAACAAGAAATCCGAACGGCATGTTTTTAACATATGCTCGCCTTTCATCAAGGAAATATTGGAAGAGCAAGTTCCTGACAGTTTTCGACCACCTACAATGATTGCATACGAGGGCAAAACTGATTCGTCTCGCCACTTGAAGTCTTTCCGATCGAAGATGCTTCTTTTACGGAATTACTGCGGCCTTTCGTATGTGCCGAGCTTTTCCCGCCACCTTAGAGGGAAAAGCGCAAGACTGGTTTGTTGATCTTCCATCTAGCACAATTCCTTCTTTTCATGTTCTAGCAGATAGCTTTCTAGCTTATTTTGCTAATTACTCAAAGCAAAAGAAAACTACATCTACCCTTTTGCGTGTTAAGCAACGAGGGGGGGAAACACTCCAAGCCTATTTAAACCGTTTCATAGAAGAAACAACAAACGTTGCGGATCTTATTCGGCGCATGGCTGTAACCTTCCTAATGGAGGGTTTGCTAGAATCCCCTTTTCGTTTTTCCCTCACCTTGGATCCACCAGAAACCATACCCGTCCTCATGATCTATGCCCAGAAATTAGGGATGGCAATTATACCCAAACCCGACCCGACCCGACCCGACCCGACCCGAGTTTGACGGGGAAAACCCGGTTTGACCGGGTTTCGGGTCGGGTTCGGGTAAAACCCGAATAATATAAAGCGGGTGCGGGGCGGGTATGGGAAACTTGATACCCGACCCGAACCCGAACCCGAACCCGACCCGAAATGTAAAATTATTATTCTCCATGAAAATAATGATGGTGATGAATGGGGGTTCTAAAGGGCTATGTTCCTTGGATTAAACTTTTCAATTTTTACTTTAGTATCATTTTGTATAAGTTTGAATGTGCACTTTATTATTTTGGTTTGATCTCTTTGAAGATGATGATGAATGGTGGTCATTTTATCTAAAAAACATTAAGATTTTGGATTGAAGTTTTCAATTTATACTTTATTATTGTTTTATGAGATTTTAAATGTGCATTTTTTACTTAGGATTGAAATTTTAAATTTTTATTGTTAATGTTATGTGGGCGGGCCTAGAGTCGGACGGGGGCGGGGATACCCGCGTGTACCCGATTCGGGTTGGGTATAGGGGTGTTTTAAAAACCCGTGGGTATGGGGCGGTGGGGCGGGGAGTCGGGTCGGGGGCGGGGTAGGCAAAACCCGCCCCCGACCTGACCCGTTGCCATCCCTACCAGAAATACATCAATTCTGATGAAATCTATACGGGTTGGGAAGAAGAGGCTCGGCGCGCCCCTGTTGAACTCCGGAAGGGAAAAACCCATCAAATGTCAACAGAAGGCCCCCGGAAATACGAAAAGAAGGCGGGCCACACAGGGACAATAAGGGAGGACAGGAAACCTCAACACGCCCTCAGCGACATGTGCTGCAACCTAGAGAATCTTCAAAAGAAGAAAAAATTGTCAGATACGACCACCATACCCCACTAAATCAGACCAGAAGCGATATTCTCATGCAAATCCAGGACCAACAACTCTTGACATGGCCAAAACCTGCAAAGAATCCCGAGCGGTAAAAGAATAGTAAAAGATATTGCAAGTTTCATCAAACTAGAGGACATGACACGGAAAAATATACCCATTTGATGAACGCCATTGAAGATGTCGTTAGAAGGGGACAATTGGAGCAGTATATCAACATTGATACCCAAGAGGGGCCCGAAACTTCACAGCCAGAAGAAGAAGAAAAATGGAAGATGGTCGGATTTATCAGTGGTGGTCCTGGGTGTTGTGGCGAAAGCTCCGCCTCTCGGAAAAGCTATGCATGAATGGTGGGGGCGGCACAGGAAACAGAAACACCACAAAGAAGATCACGGCCTACAGCTCCCATCATTTTTTATGATAACGATGTCAGCAGGGTTCGCCACCCCCATGACGACGCCTTAGTCATTGCCATCATGGTTTTCAGTTTCCAAATGAAGAGAGTTCTGATAGACAGTGGAAGTTCAGTTGACATTCTCTTCTGGAGTGCCTTCGAATGAATGAGATATGATGCAGATAATTGTCTTCCCGTAAAATCATCCTTAATAGGGTTTTCCGGAGGAGTGATACAGCCAGAAGGAATGATCTCTTTGCCAGTTACAGTAGGAAAGTCGCCTAGATCATCAACAGTGACAACAAATTTCCTAGTCGTACGCTGTGCTTCAAGTTACAACGTTATTCTTGGCAGACCAACCCTCAACGCCTTGAAGGTTGTAATTTCTATGTACCATCTTCTCCTCAAATTTCCGACGGAGAGTGGTAGTGGAGAGGTAAGAGGAGATCAACCCTTGGCGCGACAATGTTATGTTGCAACCCTCAAAGGAAAAGCTTTAGACATAGGCAAAACAAAAATTTCGGAAGCCATGTTGATCAACAAAATAGCCGAACGGGAAGATGAAGAACTTCGACCCACACCAGTTGAAGAGTTGCTTACGGTTCCTCTAGATACAACTAGGATGGAACGCACAGTGCGGATTGGTGCAAATCTAACAACAGTGCAACAAGAAAATCTCATGGTGATACTAAGGACCAATTCTGATCTTTTCGCCTGGTCATTAGAAGATATGCTAGGCGTCAAACGTGATGTCATGGAGCACCGCCTCAACATAGATCAGTCGTTCAAGCTTTTCAAACAGAAACAGAGAAATTCTGCACCAGAGAGGCAGAAGGCCACAGAAGAAGAAGTATCAACCCTTTTAAAGGCCGGGCTTATCCGAGAAGTGCACTATCTAGAATGGTTGGCCAATGTGGTTCTAGTAAAAAAGTCATCCGGAAAATGGAGGATGTGTGTTGATTTCACGAACCTAAATAAAGCTTGTCCTAAAGACTCATTCCCTCTACCTTCAATTGATGGCATGGTTGATTCCACGGCGGGACACGAAATGCTGAGTTTTTTAGATGCCTTTTCAGGCTACAATCAAATCCGAATGGCCAAAGATGACGAAGGAAAAACATCCTTCATTACAAGCACAGGAACTTATTGCTATAAGGTAATGCCGTTCGGTTTAAAGAACGCCGGAGCCACCTTCCAGAGGCTCATGAATACGGTCTTCAAAGAACAACTTGGCAGAAATGTTGAAGCTTATGTGGATGACATTCTGGTGAAGAGCCGAAAAGACGACGAACACCTCTCAGATTTACAAGAGGCCTTTCAGTCACTTCGGACTTACAACATGCGCTTAAATCCGAACAAATGTGCTTTTGGTGTCCGGTCAGGGAAATTTCTCGGGTTTATACTGACCCAAAGAGGAATAGAAGCGAATCCGGAAAAGGTCAAAGCCATCCTTGACATGGGATCACCCAAAAGCCTTCAAGAGATACAAAGGCTTAACCGACGCCTAGCAGCTCTGGGGAGATTTATCTCTAAAGCCGGAGAAAAAAACCTCCCACTCTTCCAAGCCTTGCGAAACGCACCAAAAATGGAGTGGACAGAAGAATATGAGAAAGTCTTTCAAGAGCTTAAAGATTATCTCCGATCGCCTCAGTTGCTAGCTAAGCCACAAGTAGGGGAAGAGCTCTACGTCTACTTGGCCGCTGCTCCTCGAGCGGTCAGTGCAGTACTTTTGAGGGAAGACAAAGGAGTTCAGAAGCCAGTCTATTACATAAGTAAGATCCTTAACGATGCGGAATCAAGATATCTACCGCTTGAAAAGTTGGCTTTCGCCCTCATCACATCCACAAGAAGATTAAGGCCTTACTTTCAAGCGCACAAAGTGACGGTGCTAACGGATCAGCCCTTAAAGCAAGTCCTCCATAAGCCTGAAAATTTCGGACGTCTAGCCAAATGGGTAATAGAGTTGGGTGAGTTTGATCTCGCCTATAAACCCCGAACAACAATCAAGGCTCAAGTTCTGGCAGATTTTATTGTGGAATTGACCATTCCCGCAAATGAGGATGAAGTCCCGCCAGAATATCCAGAAGAAAGTCCTAGCATCCCATGGTCCTTATATGTTGATGGATCAGCGACTAAAGAAAGGTCAGGAGCCGGCTTCGTTCTTTATTCTCCTTTCCAAATGGAAAATTGCAACAGTTCTTAAGTTCCAATTCCGAGCAACCAACAACGAGGCCGAATATGAAGCCCTCATCGCAGGATTGCGTTTGGCCCGAGGGCTCGGAATTCAACGCCTACATGTATATTCTGACAGCTGGTTGTTAGCCATACATTGGGCAATTTTGAAGCAAAGGAGGAGAACATGGTCAAATACCAAACAGTGGTAAAGAAGATAGTCCCCCACTTTGCTTATTTCCAAATTGAAAAAATCTGTCGGGCACAAAATGAAGAAGCGGACGCTTTATCTAAAAAAGCCACTGCGCCGAACAGCGATGCAGAATCTCCCTTCAACCTATAGTACCTTCCGACAAAAACTATTGAGGGATTAGATGGAGAAGTACAAAGTACGGCAGAAGAGTCAAGTTGGATGGATCCCATCAGAAACTACCTGCAAGGTGGACCTACACCATCCAACAAGACAGAAGCCAGACGGATCTCTTACAAATCCGCTCAATATACCATCATTGGCGAAAATCTATACAAGAGGTCCTATACGCAACCCTTCTTACGGTGCCTGCGTCCCACAGAAGCAAACTATGTCCTTTAAGAAATTCATGAAGGTATTAGAGGGGGACATATAGGAGGCAAAGCCTTAAGTTACAAAGTCCTGCGGCAGGGCTATTACTGGCCAACGTTAACTCGGGATGCAGTAGCATTCACTCGAAAATGTGATGCCTGCCAACGGCATTCCAAGATTCAAAGACGACCACCAACACTGCTCAAGCCAATTATTAGCCCTCGCCCATTTGCTATCTGGTGAGTTGATCTCCTAGGGCCATTTCCCACTTCAATTCGACAAATGAAGTTTTTGATAGTGGCTATCGATTACTTCACCAAATGGGTAGAAGTTGAGACCTTGGCCAAAATCACGGAGAAAGCTTGTCAGGGTTCCTATGGCGAACGGTTATCTGTCGATTCAGAATTCCGGTCGCCTTCATTTCTGATAATGGGCGGCAATTTGATAACAAAGCTTTCAAAAGCTTTTGTTCGGAGCTCGGAATTGAATCCAGATTAACTTCTGTGATACATCCCCAAGCCAACGGCCAGGTGCAGGTAACCAATCGCACCTTGCTCCAAGCTCTCAAAACCCAGGTCTCTAAAAAAGGAACTAACTGGGTTGAAGAAATTCCGGGCGTCCTCTGGGCTTACAGGACAACCACAAGAACCCCTACAGGAGAAACTTCGTTGTCTCTCACTTATGGGGCAGAAGCTGTCATCCCTGCAGAAATAGGAATGCCTACTCTACGGACAAAGCAAATCTTCTCATCAGAAGAAAATGAGATGAATCTCCGAGCGGAGCTTGACTTACTTAAAGAGCAAAGAGAAGCTGCAGAAACAAAGGCAGCCATCTATCGCCAAAGAGTAAAAAGGTTTTATGACACAAGGGTAAAAAGTGACTTCTTCCAAATCGGCGACCTGGTCATAAGAGAAAATGAGTTCCAGGGAAACAAAGCCGAACGGGGAAGCTAACTCCTAATTGGGAAGGCCCTTACATCATACAGAAAATTGTCCTAACAGGCACCTATTATCTGGTAAATATGGAAGGAAAAATACTCAAGCGTCCATTTCATGCTGAACACTTGCGACGCTACTATCAGTGAATCTTGTATTCGTCTCCTAAATGTTCCATGGAATAAAGCTTAAGCCCTTTCTACAAAAATGAGGTGAAAATCCCATTCTACAAAAATGAGGTGAAAATCTCATTCTACAAAACTGAGGTGAAAATCCCATTCCTAAAAGATGAGTCGGAATTACCCTACAAGGATAAACGATAACTCTCATCCAGAAACAAGGGGCAAAAATCCCGATCGAAATATGAGGCAACAATCTCATTTACAAAGGCAAGGATCTTACTCAACAAATCAAAGTCCCCAGATTGGACTAAGAAGAGAAGAACCTACTATGAAGCTTGACTTACAAGCCAAATGAAGGAAAAAAGACCTTGCGAAGGACTTCTTAAAATGGTGAAAACCATCGCTCGGAAATAAATCTTCACCAAAGAAAAAGGTTTGTGTTTCATTCATACAAATTGAAATTACATTCCAAAATAACTAGGTGTTTACAAGAACATGTCCTAAAAGAAAAAAAAAAAAATCCCTAAGAACTTGGGCCCTCAGGGCGGTCAGCCGCTTCTGGAGGAACTTGGGTTGGAGGTTCGGAAGGGGCTGGGACAGGAGCCTCTGGAGTCTTTATAAGTTGCAACTCTTTTAGCTCCATAAATTTCTTCAAGACTCCAGCAAGCCCCATAGATAAAACGTCCGCAGGAGGAACATGGTGACCCACCTGCTGCACTACAGAATAAATGCGGGTGGCCCCTTCTTTGGCTTTCGCCCTAAGCCGAGCGACCTCTTTCTCCAATTTATCCGCTCGTTCAATTAGGTCTTTCATCTCTTGCGAGTCGGATTTAGGGGTCCTCTGTCTGGAAGCCAAGTCTTCCGTGAGTGTGTCACGCTCCCCCTTGAGTTCCTCTAACTCAACCTGAATGGCAGCGAGTTCCGCAACCTTCAACTTTAGACTCCATTGGGCGTCAGTGCGCTCATCTTGAGCAGATTTAAGTTCCTCCTTCAAACTGCTAGAATTATCCTGTAGTCTTTTGATATCCTCCTTAGCAGCCTGAAGAGAGCCCTCGGAACTCGCCAGCTTGGCCGCTAAGTCATTTTTCTCTTTTTCTATAGCGACCAACTGTTGAAGCCGCTCAGCTTTATCCTTCTCAAAAGTATGGATAATAGCGAGCTGCTTCTTTTCTTTTTCCTCCAAGGCCTCCACCTTAGAGTTTAGCTGGGCAAATTCTGCCCTACTTGCTTCTATCTTTGCCAAGTCGTCTTGACAAAGATTGCCGACTCGATCCACTCAATGCGCAGTCTACGAAATAACAATTATAAACGACACCAAGTTTAGGAGCAAAAGAAATATGAGAACGGTCCTTACCAGCATGGCCGATCGGAAAAGCTGGCAAGTGGCCTCTTCCCTCCAGGCTCCCTTTAGCTTAGTGGAGAGCCGTTCGGGCCGCATGGCCATCAAAACACTTTTCACAGAAGCAGCATCCCGAAAAGGGATGTCTTCAAACGACAACTCCTTCCCTTGAGTTGCCGGTCCTCTTAAAACTGAGTCTGCCACCCTCAGTTTATCCAGGAGAGCCGCCTCTCCCGCCTCCGCCTGTAAAACAAAACCTAAGTTAAAAAATTATTGCAGAACACCCTTAAGAAGTAAATCCTTACCTCCTTGAGGAGGATATCTTCTAGTTGACTAAAAGTGGGCCCTTCAAAAATTGGCGATAAAGCCGGACGAGCCTCTTCCACAGGTGAACTCACCTGTAAATCATAATTCCGGGACCCGATGCGTCCTCGGAATTCTTCCTCTTCGTCCTCCTCTCCCGTGAGGACGCTGTAGCAGGGTCGCTTTTGCCCCCTTTCTTGGAAGAGTCGACCTCTTTTCTCTTCCTATTCTTTTTCTCCTCCTTGGAGGTATCAACACCTTTACTATAGGCTGCTTCCTTCTTCTTCCGCCCACGAGGTAAAGGCGGATGGACTTCACCTTCATAGGAAGCCAGGAGGCCCTTAACGTAGCTCAAGTCTTCATCCTCCATCGGACTTTCTGAAAAATAAAATTCCGAATCATGTTAGATATCGAGATTCAAGATCAAACTAAGATAGATATACGAATAAATCCTACCAGCAGATACTATTAAACGACATTTAACGAGGTTTTCCTTGGTCAAGAACTCATCCATATAAACTTTGGATAGCCCCGTCATTGACTTAAGAAGAACCTCCTCTTCTTTCGTCATTTCCTCGCAAATCTTGTCCGTTCGGGGAGCCTCCCACTTGGTTCGGACATCCCACTAAGATTTATTTTTGACAAAGAAAAATTTACTCTTCCACCGCTTAATGGAAGAAGGAACTTTCCCTAAAAACTTTCTTCCGGAACGAGCCGAGAAGTAATACCAATCGGCATTAGACTCTAAACATAGGCTAAACAACACACGGAACCAACGGACGGTCGGACTTACTCCGTAATTTTTGAAAACAATGACAAAACCGTTCAGTAATCTCCAAGAATTCGGAGTCAGCTGTGAAGGACACAGATGATACTCCTCTAGAATCGCCTTAGCAAAATCAGAAAAAGGGAGCCTAAGGCCACCCGACAACGCATCTTGATAGATAGCTATCTCTCCTTCCCCGGGAGAACTTGCCCTCTCCCCAGAACAGGGAACCCTAACCTCAAATAGAGAAAGATCTATCTCATATTTCTCTGCCAGGTCATCTATATCCTTTTGCCCAAGAAGACTTATGAATGTACCAGACCCCCTACCCATGGCCCTAGAGGCTGGATGAATCCGTGAACCCTGGACTGGAATATCCCTAGGTTCACCTGGAATGGCGACGGAGACTGTGGGGTTGGACGGAGAAGGGATCAAAGACCCGTGAGAAGAACTAGAGGAAGAAGAGGTAGCACTAGCCATTACCTTAGAAGAGAAGAAGATAAGAAAAAGACACAGAAAGCTTAAGACCAAGTCTCGCCGGAGAAGAAGAAGTTTTCAAAAGACGCAATTCGACTTTTGAAGTGAAGCCCTTTTTTGCCTGTACGATTCCGCTTATATGTAAAGGGGATAAATCCCTGGCCGTTAGATCCCGGAGCTACATCCCAATCGAACCGTTTAACCAAGGGTTCCTAAATCTGGACCATTCGGATATCCATCATCACTTTTCCTCAAACAAATCAAAAACCCGTCCACGTCAGCATACCAAACGCCGCCTGGCACATAGAAAACCGCGCTTATCATGATGTTGACAAACGCACACGTCGCGTATATCGCGCCACTATCTCCCTTTAATGCTAAATAGTATGGGAGACACGTGTCATCTTAGAGAATAACATGCGTTGTGTAAAGCCCACATCATAAGAGACAAAACGCACACATCCCAACATAGGATCACCAGTGATCATTTCTTCTTGAAGAAATCGAAGACTTTATGAGCAAATTAATAAACTTTATTCATATTTCAATGACGGTAGTATTAAAAAGCACACAACAAAGCCGCATGGCGAACCCTGGTAAACATGTTATCCGTCGGATTCCCCAGTTAGCAATTCACAGATCCGTCCGAGGACCCGCTCAGATAAGATTCGGAGGAGACGCACGGACTTCCACAACCGTCGCTGTCCTCGTTATCGCTAGGAAATCCCAACAAAGCGCATGGGCGAAGATGGGGGCCCACTTCTTTACGGCAGGAGTTGCTCCCAAACATTTCAACTTCAAAGCGCACATCCCCTGCATAAGTAATAACTAAAGTGATAATTAGAAGATCCCCTGCCTCTACGTCATGGTCAACATGGAAGGTTTCCCACCCTTCCTCAATGCTTATCTCACTCAATCCCCTATCAACAACCAGCATTGATAGCCATACACAGCCGTTCGGACTTACCAATTGGATAAACCGTCCTCAATTCCGATAAATGTTCGTGAAACGAACTTGGAATTCGTAAGTGACGAGAATACTGGGTAAAAGTAAAAAACTTTAAAAGGACAAACGCTGAGCCATTTTACCAAAACGCAAAGATAGCAGCAGAATGGATAAAAACACTATCTATGCTAGCTCCTGAAATAGCAAAACTTGGTGACACTATAGACGAAAATTCCAGAGAAAAATCTACCTCGATCCAAGACAACAAAAAGACAACACAACAAGTGTCGGTTACCTATTAAAACACATGTATCTAGAAAGAAACCTGCACCCACATAGACACGACAGCTAAAGAAGATACTTGTTCTCGAACCAAGCGAAAAGTGCAATTTGACTCACTCCTAGCTCAGATTTTTCGAACAAGTACACTCTGGGGGGACTAGTGTTACGGAAATATTTGGTAAAACACGTGTCGCCTGCCTAAATGGCCACCTGTCATAAAGGGCTACGTTTCCTTTAGCCACAAGACAGTCAGTCACCACCAAAGTCATTAGCATAAATTCCGTCCGGCAAATAAGGAGGGCTCACCCCTACAGAAAGTCCGTCGGAATTATACAAGAAGCAAGAAGATGATAGCCAGCTGGGTAAAAGCGTATCTAACGCCTCTACAGTAAATAGATCTTATCCACTTGCCTCTACACTAGGCAGATATTTTCTACTTACACACGTGGTACCTACACGGTAGGTAGATATTTTCTACTTACCTACGTAGCACCTACACAGTAGGCAGATATTTTCTTACCGCCTTAGAAGATATTTTCTCATTCACCGCCTTACTCCACCGCCTTTCCTAAACCGCCTTTAAGTTGCTGTAAAAGAAGAGCGATAAGAGAAAAAGAGGAGGATCGGAAAAAAATCACCACACAAAAGAGCTAACTCATGTCTAAGACCGCCTTCTTACAGTTTTTCTGACTTAAGCATCGGAGCTGAATCCGGGCAGAAAGGCCCAATTCCGACCGCCCTTTTTCTCCCTCTTACAGATTCATCTCAAAGGAAAGGAAAGCCAGGGTAATTCGGAGCGGATTTCCAAAGCATTCTCCATGTTCTCCGTTCAGAAGTTGAAGTAAGCGTCCACACCAACTATAAATTTCAACCGTTTGTCGAAGGCTGAGACCAGATCACGAGGCCACAATAGCCAAAGCGTGAGGTGGACCAGTTTTTGGCATCAACAATATATATTCGATAAAAGGCTGAAATGGAAGATACCGTGAGGCCTGCTGAAATGGTGAAAACCGTAAGGTTTATAAAAATCTGGACTCATAAGTAAGTATTTCAATAGGGATGCATGCGAATCGATATGAGGCCTATATATTCTGTACTTACATTATTAGCATTGGGTATGTTTGTAATCGATGATATTTTCGGGTTTTGCCAATACTACATTACATGCTATCCAGGTTGGAAGATAATGCACAGACATCCATGCTTTCGTTTTTTTTCTACTTATATGTGTATAGATTACTTTGATATAAATGTTTATTCATGTTGCTGACAGCAGTAGTACATATTTTACCGGACAGTAACATTCACAATTTACTGAGCTTTTGTAGCTCAAGCCCCTCTTTTCTTTTTTCTTTTCTTTTGTTTTTTTTTTGTACAAATAGTAGATAGGGGTCTGGGTAGTGACTTGTGTCCACGGGCGAGGCTCGATGCACTTGTAGTTGGCTTTAGCGTCCCTTAGATGTTTATCTTGATTATGATGTTGTACTTATATTTGGAGACTTGACTTATTTGGACACAAATGTTATGTCTGTGGTGTATTTGTATTTGTAAGACTTAAACCTCTTTGGTTGAAGTTTATGTTTTAAATTATTGTCTCCAGTTATGGTATGACAGGTCACTGTTTAACAGCATTAGGCTCGGGATACCCTCCCGAGCTGGCTGGTGTGGCATCCGTCTCAGCAGAGAGATGTGTGTTACATTTAGTGGTATTAGAGACAATGATCCTATGTCTTAGAGTCCTAGGGATAATCAGAGGGTTAGGGTGAGAGTTCGCGTTAATTGATTTAAGCGTTTTAATAGTTAGAAATTACTAAGTAGAATTTCAAATTTTAACTAATATTGTTGATGCTTCAGAATGCCGTCAAAGAGAGGAAGAGGTCGACTACCCTGTGTGCCTCGGGAGGAACCTGTGGAGGAACCACCGATGGAGCACCCTGGGATGGAGAAGATGAGGTGGAGGCATCCCAGGCTCATTATGGGCAAGGAAATGACCCTGGGATGCGGCACGTCCTTAAGAGATTGGCACAAACTTTGGAAGCATTCCCTTACCAACACCAGGCTCGTAATAGAGACCCATATTATGTTTCTAGAGCGAGGCAGATGGGAGTTACACAATTCCTTGGTACACAAGACCCAGCCGAGGCAGAAGCGTGGGTTAGATATTTGGAGCTGGTATTCCGGGTGATGAGGTGCCCAAAAGAAGACAAAGTTGTTATCGTTACACTACTTCTTGGAGAGGGAGCACTCTTGTGGTAGGAGTCAGTCCTCGAGCGCCATACGAGGCCGGACACTCTGAGATGGGCAGATTTCAAAAGGGCCTTCGACAAGAAGGATTCGCCCTGAGTCTATCGGAATGTCAAGAGTGGAGTTCATCCATCTTGTGCAAGGGAACATGTTAGTGGCTGACTATGTGGCCAAATTCACTAAGCTCAGCCGTTATGTACCCGAAATAATAGAAGAACAATGGGACAAGTATCGAAAATTTGAGGGTGGACTACGTGATGAGATCCGCACTATAATGGTCGCTACTGATTTTGAGGAATATGGCACGATAGTAGAATTTTCTCTACAAGTGGAGCAAAGTGTGGAGAAAAAGAAGAAGCGAATGGAAAAGTGGAATAAGAGGAACAACCTGAGTTCTCAAGCTGGCGAGAGTTCCAGGCTCAATAAGAAGAGGAACAATAGTAGCAATAGTGGGTCCTCATCGGGATGATATGGAAAAGGGAGGACTCAATGTCCAACTTTTAAGAAATATCATTCGGGAGTTTGCAGAATGTCAACAGTAGGAGGGGAATGTTTCCATTGTCATTAGGTGGGACATTTTAAGAAGGATTGCCCCTTGTTAGCTCAGGGAAGTAGCACAGCTCCTTAGTACAGCGCATAAGGCCAGGAAGCGCAGAAGTCGCAGGGATTTTCTGTTGTGGGCTACTCATGAGGCAGCCGAGCCGGGCAGCCGAGCCGGGTCTCCAGGAAGCAGATCTAGAGGAGGAGGCCATAGGGCCCAATCGTAGATAAGAGCTCAAGCATTTGCTATGACACAACATGAGGCTGTGAACACCCCTGACGTCATTGCAGGTACGATACAGATTTATGGTGTTGATGACTGCATTCTTATTGACCACGGTTCTACGTATTCCTATATTGCTATCTCCTTTGCATTGCCTGATTATGTGTATGCTACAAGACTGGTACAACCTATTGTGGTGTCATCCCCGATAGGTAGTTCAATGATTGTAAAGGTAGTTTATGAGGGTTGAGATGTAAGGATAGACGATTAGGAGCTGATTACCAATCTGATCCCTATGAGGATTTTGGACTTTGATGCGATCCTAGGGATGGACTGGTTGTCTGTCCATCATGCCACCGTCGATTGCTATATAAAGATGGTGAGATTCCAACGACCAGGTGAGGCGTAGATTCTCTTCTACGCGAGACGAGCCAAGACAGAAAAATCCTGATTGGCAAGTAAGGTAGATGATACACTCCACAATGAAGACATACAGGGAATTCCAGTAGCCTGTGAATTTCCATATGTACTCCCTGAGGAGTTACCTGGGTTACCCCCATCTAGGGGTGTAGAATTCAGTATCGAGTTGTTCCCAAGATCAGCTCTGATTTCCAAGGCACCATACAAAATGACTCCAGTAGAGTTGAAAGAACTGAAGACTAAATTGAATGAACTACTGGGGAAAGATTTTATTAGGCCTAGTGTCTCACCCTGGGGTGCGCCTGTATTGTTTGTGAAGAAGAAGGACTGCATGATGATGATGTGCGTCAATTATCGGCAACTGAACTGGGTCACCATCAGAAATTAATACCCACTATACTCCATGAGTGTACAACACCTCCGTGAAGGCACAGAAGATCCGTGATGCCTTGGTCTTCAACGCATAAGTAGGAGAGGATGAACTTTCTCTCTTCTCCTCTAATCCGAAGACTAGTATAACCTACAGCTGCGACCTCCATTCCTTTCCTCTTCCCTGTGAGGCTGTTCTGTTCCAACGGGGAGATCCGACCAGTGACAAGGAACCTTAAATCGAACCCTAGCGAGCTACAACCCATTCTTGGAGAGTCAGGTTGGTCAGATTTAGGGGACTAAATTTGGGAATGTTAAATGGTGGATTTAGCTACGATGAGTATTGATTGTATGTACATGTATATTGTAATCCTTGATGTTGGAAGGCATGAATGCATGATAGATTGAAAAGGATTTTAAATTTCAAAACATCACCATGTTGTCCTGTCCTAAACTATGTTAGTATGAAGAATCACACATCATGTGTTCGATAGAATGTCTTAATGAAATCAGTGTGTTTTAACTAGTTTGAAGGCTGATTTTATATGCTAGAATATATCAATTATTAGAGGTTGAAAGCATGGCTGCAATGCATATTGAATGGTTGTAGAAATTGAACTTCAAGGGACTGTCTTGTTATGAATCAAGTAGTTAATCCATGTTGCATGCCAAATGCTTGAAAAAATAATTTTGTGACATGTCGATAGAACATGAAGCCTTTAATCCTTGTTATGTCCTGGTTTTAGTCAAATACTATAAATCCATAGGTGTGGTAATGTTTCTGTAAAATGGTATATTTACGGACCTGCAGTTTGGCTGTCCATTTGGAGGGACAGTTGAACCCTTTATGCTACTCTGATCAGAGAGTTTAATATTTTGTTAGAAATTTTATGAAATTATCTTTCTAACAAGTCCTAGATCGGAGAAATCCGATGTCCGGATAAGAAGATATGTACAGAACTTTCTGATTGTGCATAATCAGAAGAAACTCTACATTTCCTTGTTTAGGCTTACAAAACTAAATTTAATATGAAGTATGTATATGTTATAAGGCTGATTAAGGAATCATATAAGTTCATTAAGTGGTTGTTAGGAATTCTAGGGAAAGGGAAGAACGTCTCGGGAACGTCGGGAGGACCGAGTTAGGCCTAAGTAGCAAAGGAATCAATGTGAGTGTACCTACTGAACATTCTCGTATTTCATCGGGTTTTCATCGTATTTTTATTTATATGATTCATTTATTATTTTCATTCCGGTTTGTGAATGATGTTGTTTATTACCGCTATTGTAGTATAGTGGATCTTCATGTGCCGTTATTTCTATTTTATGAAAATGACACGAAAATGATGAATGAAAGATTAGAAATGAAATGAATATCGATAAATGTACCCTATATGGTCATGCTTGCTAGATTCAAATGTGGCTCGGTGATAGAGCCAGTTGGTCCTCGGACTGTTGCGATACCGGGTAAAGGAAGGGGTTCTTTCTAAACTAGTTTGCATTTTTCTTTAAAAACTTTTCTTTCAAAAGTTTACTTTCTTTAAATAAAACCCTTCCTACTCTGGAGGGGTGCTCGGTACCGTGTGTGAAGACCGAAATGGAGGAAACCATAAGGCTTCACAGGTTATTATATATTTGAGAAAAGGCTGAAATGGAGGATACCTTGAGGCCTGCTGAAATGGTGAAAACCGTAAGGTTTATAAAAATCTGGACTCATAAGTAAGTATTTCAATAAGGATGCATGTGAATCGATATGAGGCCTACATAATTTTTACTTGTATTATTACCATTGGGTATGTTTGTAATCAATGATATTTTCGGGTTTTGTCGATACTACAATACATACTATCCAGGTTGGAAGATAATGCACAGATATACATGCTTTGATTTTTTTCTACTTATATGTGTGCATATTATTTTGATATAAATGTTTATTCTTGTTTCTAATAGTACAGGTACATATTTTACCCGACAGTAGCGTTCACAATTCACTAAGCTTTTGTAGCTCAGACCCCTCTTCTCATTTTCTTTTTTTTTTTTACAGGCAGTAGACAGGGGTCTGGGTAATGACTTTTGTCCACTGGCGATGCTCTATGCACCTGTAGTTGGCTCTGGCGTCCCTTAGATGTTTATCTTGATTATGATATTGTACTTATATTTGGAGACTTGACTTATTTGGATACAGATGTTATGGCAGTGGTGTATTGTATTTGTGAGACTTAAACTTCTTTGGTTGAAGTTTATATTTTAAATTATTGTCCCCAGTTATGGAATGACAGGTCAATATTTAAAAGCCTTAGGCTCGGGATAGCCTCCCGAGCTGGCTGGTATGGCATCTGTCTCAGCAAAGAGATGGGTGTTACATTTTGTGAGATCAGAGACAATGATCCTAGGTCTTAGAGTCCTAGGGATAGTCAGAGCCTTAGGGTGATAGTTCACGTCAATTAATTTAAGCGTTTTAACAGTTAGAAATTACTAAGTAGAATTTCGAATTTTAACTAAAGTTGTTAAAGTTTCAGAATGGCGCCAAAGAGAGGACGAGGTCGACCACAATGTGTGCCTCGGGACGAACCACAAATGGAGCAACCTGGGGATGGAGATGATTAGTTGGGGGCATCCCAGGCACATTATGAGTAAGGAAATGACCAAGGGATGAGGCACGTCCTTGAGAGACTGGCAAAAACTTTGGAAGAATTCCCTCACCAACAGCAGGCTCATAATAGAGACCTAGATTACATCTCTAGAGCGAGGCAGATGGAAGTTACACAATTCCTCGGTACACAAGACCCAGCCGAGACAAAAGCCTGGGTCAAACATTTGGAGTTGGTATTCCGGGGGATAAGGTGCCCAGAAGAAGACAAAGTTGTTATCGTTACACTACTTCTTGGACAAGGAGCACTCTTGTGGTGGGAGTCAGTCCTCGGGCGCCATACGAGGCCGGACACTCTGACATGGGCCAATTTCAAAAGGGCCTTCGACAAGAAGTATTCGCCCTGAGTCTATCGGAATATCAAGAGAGTGATGTTCATCCATCTTATGCAAGGGAACATGTTAGTGGCTGACTATGAGGCCAAATTCACTGGGCTCAACCGTTATGTACCAGAAATGATAGAAGAACAATGGGACAAGTGCCTGAAATTTGAGGGTGGACTACGTGATAAGATCTGCACTATAGTAACCACTACTGATTTTGAGGAATATGGCGCGATAGTTGAATCTACTCTAGGAGTGGAGTAGAGTGTGGAGAAACAAAAGAAGGGAATAGAAAAGTGGAATAAGAGGAACAACCCAAGTTCTCAAGTTGGAGAGAGTTCCAGGCACAATAGGAAGAGCAACAGTAACAGTAGTGGTGGGTCCTCATCTTGAGGATATGGAATAAAGAGGCCTCAATGCCCAACTTGTATGAAATATCATTCGGGAGTTTGTAGAATGTTAGCAGCAGGAGGGGAATATTTCCATTGTAATCAGGTGAGATATTTTAAAAAGGATTGCCTCTTGTTAACTCAGGGAAGTGGCACAGCACCTCAGTACTACGCAGGAGGCTAGGGAGCGCAGCAGTCGCAAGGATTTCCTGGTGTGGGCAGCTTTGGAGGCAGCTGAGTCGGATCTCCAGGAGGAAGATCCAAAAGAGGAGGCCATGGGGCCCAATTGTAGATGAGAGCACATGTATTTGATATAACATAACAAGAGGCTGTGAACACCCCTAACGTCATTGCAGGTATGATTCAGATTTATGGTATTGATGCCTGTATTCTTATTGACCCCGGTTCTACGCATTTCTATATTGCTACCTCCTTTGCATTGTCTAACTGTGTGTATGCTACATATGGTGGTGACATCCCCCATAGGTATTTCAATGATTGTAAAGGTAGTTTATGAGGGTTGTGATGTAAGGATAGACGACCAGGAGTTGATTGCCGATCTGATCCCTATGAGGATCCTGGACTTTGATGCGATCCTAGGGATGGACTAGTTATCTGTCCATCATGCCACCGTCGACTACTACATGAAGATGGTGAGATTCCAACGACACGACGAGACAGAGATTCTTTTCTACGGGAGGCGAGCCCCGACAAAAGAAGCCTACTTGGCGAGTATGGTGGATGATACACTCCCCAAAGAAGACATACAGGGAATATCAGTAGCCTGTGAATTTCCAGATGTATTCCCTGAGGAGTTACCTGGGTTACCCGTACCTAGGGGTTTAGAATTTCTATCGAGTTGTTTGGAAGATCAACATCGATTTCCAGGGCACCATACAGAATGGCTCCGGTAGAATTTAAAGAACTGAAGACTCAACTGAATGAACTACTAGGGAAAGGGTCATCAGGCCTAGTGTAACATCCATCTCTTTATTGAAACATATGTCACACTAGCCAGGTTAATAGGGTATCCTGTGCCTAAGGCTGTAAAAAATTAACAGTGAAGTACTCAAATCTCGTCATATTAAAATAACATAATCATATCCAGTTACACACCAGAAGGGTAAATATGACTGAAGTCATAATAAAGTACAACACTAAGAGTCATGGGCCACAACGTCCCTAAATACAGAGGAATAAAAGCATGGATGTTCATCAATACAACAACATAAATACTAAATAAAGACAAGGTACGCCAGAGCCAAATCTAGACTTCAATCCCCGCTCGCGACACAAGCTACTACTCGGATCCCTGTCAAAATCCTGCAATAGAAAAAAAAATAAGCGAAGAAACTGAACTATACGGGCTCAATGAGTATGGACAAATCTGCCAGGTATTATACATACCGCCATCTCGATAGAAACTGTACTAAAATACTAGTACATGTACATATGCACACATAAATCATTAGGGTCAGCATAATTATCTTAAATCATGATAAGCATGCCAATACAATCATAAATCCAAAGAAAGCACGTATGCGATCTAATATCATAACAAGCATATAATAAACATGTATATGCAATGGTCTCGTATCATAAAAGCATGCACCCTTAGTTCGAATGTCTCGGACGGACTCCAACTCCCATCAAGGAATAGAGGTATATATCTACATGATCCTGATGACTGGGAACAGCGGTATACATCTACATGTGTATGTCAAGTATGAATCTTGTATACGATACGGGCACCCACAAGAGTCAGAAATGGGTTTTATAAAAAGAATGACTTTCGTAAACATTTTTGTTTTAAGGAAAGCGATTGAAAACAAAGTCCCTTTCTTAACCCGGTATTGTCTACTTAATATATGGGCTCTATCCTGAGCCCTGTTGGATCCCTCATACATATCTAACTAAGGTGCGACCTGTCATACATTTAGTAATCAATTTCTACCCCTTAGGGTTTCACTTTACCAATTCTCATGCTCTTTAAATTTTAAACAATTAAACAAGTATGAAATCACTATACAAATGCAGCGATAAAATCCAGCTGCATCCACAAACCGATATAAAACTCATAAGAATACGAGTAAACCGAATTACTATGAATACATGTATACAAACTATGTTTATAGAGATGTCCCCTTACCTGAAGTCCTTCGAAAATTCCTTGGTCTTCTTGCTGTTGCTCTCGAGGGACCTTTACCCTTTCCTAGAATTAATAATAATAATAATAAAAATCATTACTGGAGACATAGACATGTTTAAGTACATCCATACTTCTCTACTCATGTTAAATTATCATAACATTATGGATATCTATACTTTACTTTCTAACATGTCGGCTCTTATTTATAATCAAACAAAATCCTCTAACACTAATTAGGGTTTCTTTTAGGTTTTTAACAAGAAATAGGTATGTAAGAATTTTAATAAAAAAAGTTCGGCATAGTCTCCTTTGTTTTTAGGGCTAAAATTTTTTATACAAACATTCATTAAACACAATATTATCTTATACTATACAGTTTATCAACTCATACCCAAGCCTTAACCATTCAATCACATCTCAGAAATCGACCTCATAGTAGGTTCAGGACCTAATCATTATTCCATCCATGCAACATTTTATATTTAATTATCATTAAGTTTCTCCACCAGCCTGAGGTTACCTGCAAACAATTTAAGCTTCAGGTGATCGCGTCGCCGCTCAGATTTCGCCCAGTTCAGTCCACTTGCATCGTTCGTCCGGACTGCTGATAAGAAGGGGGCGAACAGAAGGTGGGGTCTTACCGAAACCCCACAGAGTTTGCTGCAGTGGCACGGGCGGCGCTGCTGGAAATAGGGCCGGGGAGGACAGCTCGCGTCTACCGGGAGCTCAAAGCGGGCCGATGACGGGCGTGGCCGGGCGTGGCCGGGCGCTGTGGTTCCGGGGCGCTGGCCGCCGTGCAAGGAGCAGTTTGGGAGGGGGTCAGAGGGTGGCCGATGCGAAGGAACGGCGGGGAGCTAGTCGTCGGAGAGGGGGCAGGCGTGGGTCGGGTCGTGATCGAGGATGAAGAAAAAGGAATGATAAAATCCGTAATTGAATTTTGATTCCAATCATACTTAGCTCTGCCCAAACTTATATATATATATATATATATATATATATATTATAATAGATAATTTTAATATTCAGTCCTATCAATTTAATTCAACTTTAAACTTTTTATTAATTTAACTTATCATTTCCCTATTGTCACATGGGTTTAATTATTCTAAATTATCTTCAATCTTTATGTCACATCAACCTTTAATCCATCTTATCTCTTCAATAATTAACCAACCCAGATCCGGAAATCCTGGATCAAGGATTCCAGTGGCACGGGCGCACTGTAATATCACGACATCTGTCTCTCATCAAACCAAATCCGAGATTATTGGCTTTTGACTCGCTCGATCTACTTTATCGGAACTCTCATTTTTGTCTGGTAATTGTCACTTAATCAATCATGATTAATTAACATTTACTAAAATTTCTCAATTAATTAACCGAGGTTATCTTAACCATCCACCTCCAACTATTCGAAGTGTAAGTGGCTTGGCCCAATAAGGCCTTCCCTAGGCCCATTATTCGCGAGGCTGGATTTAAATTTATTAATCCTCGATTTTCCTTTAATTGAGTTTTAAAATATTTAATTTATTTTCCGTTCTAATTAATATCATTATTTTTTTAGAAATTTCTGCTTTATTTATTTAGAAAATTTAGGGCGTTACAATTCTCCCACCCTTAAGAAATTTCATCCCCATTTTTCCATACATATATATCTAAAATAGATGAGGGTACTGTTCCCTCATCTGATCTTCCCCTTCCCAAGTGGCCTCCTCTACTTGGTGATGGCTCCATAATACATTTACTAGAGGTATTATCTTGTTTCTCAAAGCTTACTCTCTTTTGTCAAGGATACATATCAGTCCTTCTACGTAAGACAAATCCTGAGCTAACTCTATGGTCGGTCCCATAAGAATTTGATATTGATCTCTAAGGCATTTCCATAGAACCGGTACGTGTAACACATTATATATCCTTAACAGCTCATCTAGTAGCTCGAGTCGGTAGGCTCCAGGGCCTCTTCTGTCCACGATCATGTATAGCCCAATGTAACATGGGCGAAGCTTCCCACGATTGCGGAATCTGAGTATACCTTTCCAGGGGGATACTTTCAGATATACTCTCTTTCCCACCTCGAACTCTAAGTCCCGACGGTGATTATTAGCATAACCCCGTTGCCTATCTTATACGTTCCTCAGTCGCTCCCGGATCAGCTTCATCTTCTCTGCAGTTTCCTGTAGCAGTTATGGGCCAAGTATCTTCCTCTCACCTTCCTCATCCCAACATAGCGAAGTTCTACACCTCCTGTAGTGCAGCACCTCGTAAGGTGGCATCCCAATGCTACTCTGGTAGCTGTTGTTATATGCGAACTCCAACAACCACAGATTCTCATCCTAGCTCCTAGGCAGTTTCATGATATAAGCTCAAAGAAGATCTTCATGTATCTGTATTATCCTCTCCGAATGCCCCCCCGTCTGCAGGTGGAATGTCGTGCCAAAATTCAGCCTCGTCCCTAAGGCTTGTGCAAACTCTTCCAGAAATAGGAAGTGAACCTCAGGTCTCAATCCGATACGATGGACATGGGTACTCCATGTAGTCTAACAATCTATTCCACGTACAACCTTGCTAACTGATCATGAGAGTAGGTTGTCTTGATTAGGAGGAAGTGGGCAGCCTTGGTCAGTCTATCTATGATAACCCATATGGCATCCTTGCCTTGACTGGTTCGAGGGAGACCAGTCACAAATCTATGGCTATCATTTCCCACTTCATTCTGGGATCTCCAGGGGTACTAATAACCCTGGTGGCTTCTTGTGTTCAATTTTAATCTGCTAACAGATCGGACATTTAGCCACATAGTCAGCGATCTCCTTCTTCATCTTCTACCAAATATAATTCTCTTTAATGTTGCGTTACATCTTCATACTCCTCGGATATATTGCATAAGCCGAGCAATGAGCCTCCTCCATAATCTATAGTTTGAGACCCTCATGGTTTAGTACATATAGTCGAGTACCTAGCATCACTGCTCCATCGGAAAATAAGGAGAAGTCGCCACGCCTTCCACCCTTCATCTCGCAACCAGTCGCATTAATATGTAGTCTTGATGTTGAGCTTCTTTGATTTTTGCAATCAGTGTTGGTCGAAGATGAAAGTTCGCCAATAGTACCCCTAGCTCGTCCACCGAAAGCTGCGCTCCAGTGGATCTCAAATCATGGAGTTGGGTAAGGCTGGTGGTCCCCAGTCGTGCCATCGTCTTCCGACTCAAAGCATCGGCCACTATATTCGCCTTCCCAGGGTGATACTCGAAGGTGCAGTTATAATCTTTCAGTAGTTCTATCACTTCCTCTGACGCATATTAAGCTCCTTCTGGGTCATCAAATACTTCAGGCTCTTATGGTCGGTGAAGATTTTATAGGCTTCACCATAGAGATAGTGTCGCAATATCTTAAGAGCAAAGACCACAGCTGCTAACTCCAAATCATGCACAGGATAGTTTACTTCATGAGTTTTGAGTTGTCAAGAAGCAAAGGCAATAACTCTACCCTGTTACATCAAGATACACCCTAAACCCCGATATGAAGTATCACTATAAATGTTAAAACCTACTCCAGCTGTAGGTAGCTGTAGGTAATGTAAGAATAGGAGCAGACACCAATAGGTCTTTCTCCTGGAAGCTCTGCTCGCAATCCTCGGTCCACTTGAACCTTGCGTTCTTCCTCAGCAGTTTCGTCATCGGTTGAGCAATCGAAGAAAATCCTTTAACAAATCGTCTATAGTAACTGGCTGACTCCAGGAAACTTCTGATTTCCTTGACATTGGTTGGTGCTTGCCAGTTCACTATTGCTTCTATCTCCTGGGGGTCCACATAAATTCTTGCCGCTGAGACGACATGCCCCAAGAAGTTGATTTGTTCCATCCAAAATTTGCATTTACTGAGTTTAGCGTATAGTTGTTGCTCCAGCAGAGTTTGTAGTACTATCCTAAGATGGTTGATGTGCTCCTCCACGTTCCGAGAATACACCAGGATATCGTCGATGAAGACTACCACAAACTGGTCTAAATAGGGTGCGAACACCTTGTTCATCATCTCCATGAACGCCGCTGGTCTATTCGTCAACCAGAAAGGCATTACTGAAAACTCAAAATGCCCATATCGAGTTAGGAACGCCGTCTTCGACATTCTCCTCTCGTACACGTAATTGATGGTAGCCCGACTTCAGATCAATCTTGGAGAACACACAGGCTCGTCGTAGCTGGTCGAACAGATCATCAATGCGTGGTAACGGATACTAGTTCTGTATAGTAACATCATTCAGATGTCTATAATCTCGCATATCCGCATGGAGCCATCCTTCTTCACGAATAGCACAGGTGCACCCCAAGGGGAGACACTAGGTCTAATAAACCCTTTCTTCAGTAGCTCGTCCAGCTGGGCCTTCAATTCGTTCAACTCTACTAGGGCCATCCTGTATGGTGCCCTGGAGATCGGAGTTGTTCCAAAAATCAACTCAATAGAGAACTCCACGCCTTTGTGCGGTAGTAATCCGGGTAAGTCCTGGAATACGTCAGGATACTTGTACGCCATGGCTATATCCTGGACCTCTACCATAGGGGTTTTCGCTTCCACCACATTTACCAAACAAGCTTCCTCCATCTCGGATAGTCTCCCGTAGAAGAGAATCTCCGCCTCTCTCGGACGCTGGAAAAGAACCATCTTCCAATAGCAATCAACCTTGGCATGGTGGAAAGACAACCAATCCATCCCTAGGATCGCATCGAAGTCTAGGATCCTCATTGGGATCAGATTAGCTATGAGCTCCTGGTCGCCTATTTTTACATCACATCCCTCATAGACTACTTTAACAATCATTGAACTACCTATGGGTGATGCCACAATCAAAGGTTCTTCTAGTCTAGCAGCATACACATTCTCAAGCAATGCAAAAGAAGTAGCGATGTAAGAATGTGTAGAACTAGGATCAATCAATATGCAGGTATCAGTATTAAAAATCTGTACTGTACCTACAATGACGTCTAGGGTACTCACAACTTGCTATTACGTCATTGCAAATGCCTGGGCCTGCAGCTGAGATTGGGCCCCACGGCCTCCTCCTCGAGACCTTCCACCAGATGACCCTCCTCAGCTTCCTCCAGCACCACCCATAACATAAAATCCCTGCGTCCTATGCGCAGTGTTATCTCCAGCACTAGCCTGTGGAGCGACTCCGCTCCCCTGGGTAAGTAGCGGGCACTCCTTCTTGTAATGCCCCAGCTTCTTGCAATAAAAGCACATATCGGCACCACACGTCCCATAATGATATTTATTGCAGATTGGGCACTACGGTTTTTCTCTCTTGTTCCCACTTGACGAGGACCCACCGCTGCTACTGTTGTTGCTCTCTTTGCTGGGCCTTGTGTCTCCCCTTACTTGGGAGCTTGGGCTACTCCTCTTGTTCCACTTCTCGAGCCTTTGTTTCCGCTTGTTCAGACCCCTCTCAACTCAGAGTGGAGACTTGACTACACCTCTAAAATCTTCAAATCTAGTAGCTATGACAAGAATCTTGATCTCATCCTGAAGTCCCTCCTCGAACTTCCTACATCGGTTCCAGGGATCCTCCACCATCTCCTGTGTATAGTGGCTCAGTGCAGTGAATTTAGCCTGATATTCAGCCAGTGCAGAGTTTCCTTGAGTCAGATAGATAAACTCCGCTCTTTTTTTATCCAGGTGAACTCGGGGTGAGTAATCCTTCTCGAAGGCCCTTTTAAATTCCAGCCAGGTCCACACACCAGATCTGCGAAGGCATATACGAGCCGATTCCCACCATAGCAACGCTTCTTGTCCCAATAGCAGTTGCACTGTAATGACTTTCTCATCCTCCAAGATCCTTATGGCCTTAACACCATCTCTACTTGTCTGATCCAAGCTTCAGCTTCAGTTGGATCCTATATCCCGAGGAAGTGATTAAGCCTCATCTGTCGGGCTCGAGTCACATAATCCTGATCCCTACCCCTGGGTTGCTATTGTTGTTGTTGTTGTTGTTGTTGATATTGTTGTTGTTGTTGTTGAAAATTGGGGAAAGCAACAAATGTCTGTGTCATCTGCTCAAAGAATTGTTGTATGCCACGGAATTGTTGGATACCCGGGTTATATCCCGGAACAGGATGCGCATGAGAGGCATCACCATATTCTTCTGGTTTTGCGGCATCCACGTGTGGCTCCTCCGTCCTCTTTTCGGCAGTATTCTGCAACATCCAAGAAGTGTCAATTACATGACATAATTTCGCTTAGAAATTTATACACCTAAATAATCATGTTAACTGACTTCGACACACACCCTAAGGCTCTTACTACTTCTAAAACTCTAAGGACTAGGAGTAACCGGCTCTGATACCACTAAATGTAACACTCATCTCTTTATTGAGACAGATGTCACACCAATCAAGTCAGGAGGGCATCCTGTACCTAAGGCTGTATAAAATTAACAGTGAAGAACTCAAATCTGGTAATATTAAAATAACATAATCATAACTGGTTACACACAAGAAGGGTAAATATGACCGAAGTTATAATAAAGTACAACACTTAGAGTCATGGGCAACAACGACACCAAATACAGTGAAATAAAAGTATGGATATTCAACAATACAATAACATAAACACTAAATAAAGACAAGGTACGCCAGAGCGAAATCGAGACTTCAATCCTCGCTCACGACAAGAGCTACTACTCGAATCTCTGTCTAGATCCTGCAATAGAAAAATAATAACCGAAGGGACTGAGCTATACCAGCTCAGTGAGTATGGACAAATCTGTCAGGTATTATACATACCAGCCTCTCGACAAAAACTGTACTAAAATACTAATACATGTACATATGAAAATATAAATCATGAGGGTCAGCATAATTATCTTAAATCATGATAAGCATGGCAACATAATCAGAAATCTGAAGAAAGCACGTATGCGATCTCATATCATAACAAGCATATAATAAACATGTATATGCAATGGCCTCTTATCATAAAAGCTTGCACCCCTAGTTTGAATATCTCGGAAGGACTCCAACTCCCACCAAGGAACAGATGTATATATCTATATGATCCTGATGACTGGGAATAGTGATATACATCTATATGAGCCCGATACTTGACGACCAACGGTATACATCTACATGTGTATGTCATGTATGAATCTCGTATCCGATACCAGCACCCACAAGAGTCAGAAAGGGGGTTTTATAAAAAGAACGACTTTTGTAAACATTTTTGTTTTAAGAAAAGCGATTGAAAACAAAGTCCTTTACTTAACCCCGTATCGTCGACTTAATATCTGGGCTCTATGCTGAGCCCTACTGGATCCCTAATACATATCTCACTAAGGTGCGGCTATGATACATGTAGTAATCAATTTCTACCCTTTAGGGTTTCACTTTACCAATTCTCATGCTCTTTAAATTTTAAACAATTAAACAAGCTTGAAATCACTATACAAATGTAGCGATAAAATCCATCGGCATCCACAAACCAATATAAAACTTATAGGAATACGAGTAAACCGAATCACGATGAATATATGTATAAACACTGCGTTTACAGAGATGTCCCCTTGCCTGAAATCCTTCGAAAATTCCTAGGTTTGGTTCGGTCCTACTAATGCTCCAGTCGGACCTTTATCCTTTCCTAGAATTAATAATAATAATAAAAATCATTACTAGAGTCATAGACATGTTTAAGTACATCCATACTTCTCTACTCATGTTAAATCATCATTAACATTATGGATGTCTATACTTTACTTTCTAAGATGTCGGCTCTTATTTATAATCAAACCAAATCCTCTAACCCTAATTAAGGTTTCTTTTTGGCTTTTAACAAGCAATTGGTATGTAAGAATTTTAATAAAAAAATTCGGCAGAGTCTCCTTTGTTTTTATGGCTAAAATTCTTTATACAAACATTCATTAAACACAATATGATCTTATACTACACAGTTTATCAACTCATACCCAAGCCCTAACCATTTAATCACATCTCAGAAATAGACCCATAGTATGTTTAGGACCTAATCCATACTCCATCCCTGCAACATTTTATCTTTAATTATCATTAAGTTTCACCACCAGCCCGAGGTTACTTGCAAACAAATTAAGCTTCAGGTGATCGCATCGCCGCTCAGATTTCACCGGAGTTTAATTCGCTGGCACCGTTATTAATTTAACTTATCATTTCACTATTGTCACATGGGTTTAGTTATTCTAAATTATCTTCAAACTTTCTATTGCATCAACCTTTAATCCATCTTATCTCTTCAATGATTCACCGACCCAGATCCTGAAATCCCGGGTCAACGATTCTAGTGGCACGGGCGCACCGTTATATTACGGCGTCTGTCTCTCGTCAGACCAGATTGGAGATTATTGGCTTTTGACTCGCCTGATCTACTTTATCAGAATTCTCATTTTTGTCTGGTATCTGTCACTTAATCAATCTTGATTAATTAACACTTAATAAAATTTCTTAATTAATTAACTGAGGTTATCTTAACCATCCACCTCCAACTATTCCAAGTGTATGTGGCCTGGCCCAATAAGGCCTTCCCTAGGCTCATTAGTCGCGAAGATTTATTTACATTCAATAATGCTCGATTTTCCTTTAATTGAGTTTTAAAATAAGTAATTTATTTTATGTGCTAATTAATCTCATTAATTTTTGAGAATTTTTTGCTTTATTTATTTAGAAAATTCATGGTGTTACACCTAGTGTCTCACCCTAGGGTGTGCTTGTATTGTTTGTAAAGAAGAAGGACGACACGATGAGGATGTACGTCCATTATCGACAGTTGAAAGGGGTCACCATCAGAAATCAATACCTATTACCCCGTATTGACGATCTGTTAAATCAAATAAATGGAGCGTGTGTCTTCTCAAAGATCGACTTGAGGTCGGTGTATCACCAACTGCAAGTAAAGGAGGAAGAAGTGCCCAAGACAGCGTTTCGAACAAGGTACGGGCATTTTGAATTCCTTGTAATGCCCTTTAAGTTGACTAATGCACCAGCAGTTTTCATGGGGATGATGAATATGGTGCTTGCACCCTATCTAGATTAATTTATGGTGGTTTTCATTGATGACATTAAGGTGTATTTCTGAGGTATTGAAAAGCATGTGAACCACCTCAGGATAGTGTTACAAACCTTGAGGGATATGCCAAACTCAGTAAATGTGAGTTTTGTCTCAACAGCAGGAATCTATATTGATCCTCAGGAGATTGAAGCAGTAGTGAACTGGCAAGCCTCGACTACAGTTACGGAGATCAGGAGTTTCTTAGGGCTTGTAGGTTACTACAGGCGATTCGGTTAAGGATTTTCTGCAATCGTCCAACAATTGATAAGTCTGCTGAGGAAAAATGCAAGGTTCGACTTGACTGATTAATGTGAACAGAGCTTCGAGAAGTTGAAGGACGGTCTAGTGTCTGCTCCTCTCCTCACATTGTCGATTAGTGGAGGTGGTTATAAAATCTATAGTGACGCTTCCATCCGGGGATTAGGTTGTGTCTTGATGCAATAGGGCAGGGTTATTGCCTATGCATCTAGACAACTCAAGACTCATAAGGCGAACTATCATTTGAACGATCTGGAGTTGGCGGCGGTGGTCTTTGCTCTGAAGATCTGGCGACACTATCTTTATGGTAAAGCCTATAAAATCTTCACCGATCACAAGAGCTTGAAGTATCTTATGAGCATAAAGAATTAAACGTGCGGCTATGAAGGTGGATGGAGCTATTGAAGGACTACGATTATACCTTTGAGTACCACCCAGAGAAGGGGAATGTAGTAGTAGACGTCTTGAGCAGAAATACGATGGCACTATTGGGGACCACCAACTTTGTCTAGTTGCACGATTTGAGGTCCACAGGAGTCTAGCTTTAGGTAGATGATCTGGGGGTACTACTGGCCATTTTCCATCTACGGCCAACATTGATTTCTCAAATCAAAGAAGCTTAGAGACAAGACTTCAGATTGATTAAATTAGCTGAAAGAAGGCAGAATGGAGTACTTGGCGATTTCTCCTTATCTGCAGATGGAGCAGTGATGTTGGGTAACCTACTATATGTACCAACAATGAGAGCCTCAACTTACAAATTATGGAGGAAGCTTATTGCTCAGTGTATGCGATACATCAGAGGAGCATGAAGATGTACTACAATATAAAGGAGAACTACATCTGGTGGAAGATGAAGAAAGAAATTGCAGAGTACGTGGCAAGGTCCCTGATCTGTCAGCAGATCAAGTCTGAATACAAAAAGCCACTGGGTTTACTTGTGCCCTTGGAAATTCCTAAATGGAAGTGGGAGCGTACAGCGATAGACTTTTGTTACTGGCTTACCTCATACAAGGTAGGGTAATGACGCTATATGGGTCATCATTGATAAGTTGACCAAGTCAGCTGACTTTATTTCGATGAAGACTACGTACTCTCGGGATCGGTTGGCACGGTTATACGTAGATGAGGTAGTGAGACTACATGGTGTACCCATCTCCATTGTGTCCAATTGGGACTCGAGATTCACCTCTCATTTTTGGCGGAGCCTACAGAAGGCCTTTGGAATGAGGCTAAACTTAAGCACAGCATTCCACCCACACACGAATGGGCAATCCCAGAGAACTATAAAAATACTTGAAGACCTACTTTGAGAATGTATTATGGAGTTCTCCGAGAGTTGGGACGAGCACCTGAGGCTGTTGGAGTTTGCTTATAACACCAGTTACCAGAGTAGCATTGGAATGCTCCTATATGAGGTGCTCTACGGCAGAAGATATAGGACTCCGTTATGTTGGGATGAAGAAGGTGATAGAAAGATACTTGGCCCTAAGCTGGTTTAGCAGACCTCAAAGAAAGTTAAACTCATCCGGAAGCTGCTCAGAGTAGCTCAAAACAGGCAACAGGGTTAGTCCAATAACTGCCGTAGAGATCTAGAGTTTGAAGTGGGAGATCAAGCATTTCTGAAAGTATCTCCATAGAGGGTTATTTTTAGGTTCCACAAACGTTGGAAGTTGAGCCCACGGTATATCGGGCCATAAGAGATAGCGAAAAGAGTGGGTCCCGTGGCTTACTGACTTGCCCTACCAGAGGAGCTATCGAGGATCCATGATGTGTTCCATATATCAGTCTTGCAGAAATGTGTCTCGGATCTAAATCACGTTTTTGACGAGACTGACCATAGAGTTGGCTCAAGACTTGACCTACGTAGAAGGACCGGTACAAATTCTTGATAAGAACTAACAAGTATTGAGGACTAAGGTGATAGCATTGGTGAAGGTCTTGTGGAGTAAATACCAAGTGGAGGAGGCCACTTGGGAGAGAGAAGACCAAATGAGGGCACAATACCCTCATATGTTTTAGTTACCGATGTATGGGAATTTCGGGGATGAAATTTTTTAAGAGTGAGAGAATTGTAACACCCCAGATTTTCCATAAATAAACATCAAGTGATTTTCTAAATTACCATTGATGTTATTATTAATTAATAAGAATTTAAATTAATTAAACCTCAAGTTAGATGATTAAATGGAGTTGGGCCTCATATTGAGACCAAATAAAATTAAGTTGGAGGAAGGCCTTGGTGGGCCAGGCCCTTTTGCTCTCCATGAAATTTATAAGTTAAAGTTACAATATTAATTGGTTAAATGTATATTAATTTAAATGAGAAAAACCTAGCTTAATTGGGCTAGCATTTTGAAAGAAGTAAAGCGGTTGGAATTGGACTGGGCCCAAATGAACTTCCTCTAAAGCTCTCAAGGATTATAACATCATGGGGGTTAATTAAGGTTGATTATGATTAATAATCTTAAACCTAAGGCTAATGACATTCAATAATTAAAACTTAGAAGGAGCCAACGCCTCCTCACACGCACACTAGACGACGCGTGAGGGGGGCGGATCTCAGTCGGGCGGGTTCTCTTTTCCTCGTGAGCGTGCAGCACTTCGGTGAAGGCACAAAATATCCATGATGCCTTGGTCATCAACGCATAAGTAGGAGAGGATGAACTTCCTCTCTTCTCCTATGATCCGAAGACCAGTGAAACCTACAGCTGTGACCTCCATTCCTCTCCACTTTCTGGCGAGGCCGTGCTATTCCGACGGGGAGATCCGGCCAACGACAAGGAACCTTAAATCGAACCGCAGCAAGCTGCAGCCCATTCTTGGAGAGTCAGGCTGGTCGGAGTTGGGGGATTAAATTTTGGTATGTTAATTCGTGGATTTAGCTAAGATGAGTGTTGATTGTATGTACATATATATTATAATCCTTGATGTTGGAAGACATGAATGCATGATAGATTGACAAGGATTTTAAATTTCAGAACTTCTCCATGATGTCTTGTCCTAAACTATGTTAGTAAGAAGAATCGCACATCATGTGGTCGACAGAATGCCTCAATGAAATCAGTGGGTTTTAACTAGTTTGAAGGTTGATTTTTTATGCTAGAATATATGAATTATTAAAGATTGAAACCATGGCTACAATTCATATTGAATGGTTGTAGAAATTGAACTTCAAGGATTGTCTTGTTATGAATCAAGTTGTTAATCCATGTTGCATGCCAAATGTTTGAATAAATGCCTCTAGGACATATCGATAGAACATGAAGCCTTTAATCCCTATTATGTGCTTTTTTAGTTGAATACTATAAATCCATAGGTGTTAGAAATTCTCTGTTATCATATATGTGGAATTTTAGAGATGCATGACAAGTATATGTAGTAATGCTATAGTAAAATAGTATGTATACAGACCTGCAGTCTGGCTGTCTCTTTCGAGGGACAGTTGAGCCCTTTATGCTCCTTCGACCAGAGAGTTTAATATGTCATTGGAAAGTTCATGAAATTATATTTGTAAGGAGTTCTAGATCGAAGAAATCTGATGTCCGGATTAGAAGATATGGACAGAACTTTCTGACTGCGCATAATCGAAAGAAATTCTGTATTTCTTTGTTTGGGCTTACACAATTAAATTTAATATGAAGTATGTAAACATTATAAGGCCGATTAAGGAATCCTAGAAGTTCATTATGTGGTTCTTATGAATTCTAAGGAAAGGGTAGAATGTCTCGGGAATGTTGGGAGGACCGAGCCAGCCCTAAGTAACAAAGGAATCAATGTGAGTAGACCTACTGGACATTCTCGTATTTAATTGGGTTTTCATCGTATTTGATTTAAATAATTTGTATATTATTTTCATTCTAGTTTGTGAATGATGTTGTTTACTACCGCCATCGTAATATAGTGGATCTTCATGTGCCGTTATTTCTATTTTATGAAAATGACACTAAAATGGTGAATGAAAGATTAGAAATGAAATGAATATCGATAAATGCACCCTATGTGGTCATGCTTTCTAGATCTAGATGTGGCTCGGTGATAGAGCCAGGTTATCCTCAGACTATTGCAATACCGGGTAAAGGAAGGGGTTCTTTCTAAACTAGTTTTCATTTTTCTTTAAAAACATTTCTTTTAAAAGTTTACTTTCTTTAAATAAAACCCTTTCTACTCTAGAGGGGTGCTCGGTACCGTGTGTGAAGACCGAAATGGAGGAAACCGTAAGGCTTCATAGGTTAATATATATATTTGAGAAAAGGCTAAAATGGAGGATACCGCAAGGCCAAACGAAATCTATGGAAACCATAAGGCTTATAAAAATCAGGACTCGTAAGTATTTCAATAGTGATGCATGTGAATCGATATGAGGCCTATATATTATGTACTTACATTATTACCATTGGGTATGTTTGTGATCGATGATATTTTCGGGTTTTACCAATACTGCATTACATGCTACCTAGGTTGGAAAATAATGCACAAACATACATGCTTTTGTTTTTTTTCTACTTATATGTGTACAAATTACTTTGATATAAATGTTTATTCATGTTGCTGATAGCATTGGTACATATTTTACCTGGTAATAACATTCACAATTCACTAAGCGTTTGTAGCTCAGGCACTTCTTCTCATTTTTTTTTGTACAGATAGTAGACATGGGTTTGGGTACTAACTTGTGTCCATGGGCGAGGCTCGATGCACCTGTAGTTGGCTCTGGCATCCCATAGATGTTTATCCTGATTATGATGTTGTACTTATATTTGGAGACTTGACTTATTTGGACACAGATGTTATGTTTGTGGTGTATTGTATTTGTGAGACTTAAACCTCTTTGGTTGAAGTTTCTGTGTTAAATTATTGTCCCTAGTTATGGAATGACAGGTCATTATTTAAAAGCCTTAGGCTCGGGATAGTCTCCCGGGCTTGCTGGTGTGGCATCCGTCTTTGTAGAGAGATGGTTGTTACATTTAGTGGTATCAGAGACAATGATCCTAGGTCTTAGAGTCCTAGGGATAGTCAGAGGGTTAGGGTGAGAGTTAGCGTCAATTGATTTAAGCGTTTTAACAGTTACAAATTGCTAAGTAGAATTTCGATTTCTAACTAAAGTTATTGATGTTTCAGAATGCCGCCAAAGAGAGGACGTGGTCGACCACCCCGTGTGCCTCTGGAGGTACCTATGGAGGAACCACCGATGGAGCACCCTGGGATGGAGAAGATGAGGTGGAGGCATCCTAGGCTCATTATGGGCAAGGAAATGACCCTAAGATGCGGTACATCCTTAAGAGATTGGCACAAACTTTGGAAGCATTCCCTCACCAACAGCAGGCTTGTAATAGAGACCTGGATTACGTCTCTAGAGCGAGGCAGATGGGAGTTACACAATTCCTCGGTACATAAGACCCAGCCTAGGCAAAAGCCCAGGTCAGACATTTGGAGCTGGTATTTCGGACGATGAGGTGCCTAGAAGAAGACAAAGTTGTTATCGTTATACTACTTCTTGGACAGGGACCACTCATGTGGTGGAAGTCAGTCCTCGGCCGCCATACGAGGCCAGACACTCTGACATGGGCCGATTTCAGAAGGGCCTTCGACAGGAAGTATTCACCCTGAGTCTATCGGGATGTCAAGAGAGTGGAGTTCATCCATCTTGTGCAAGGGAATATGTTAGCGGCTGACTATTAGGCCAAATTCACTGAGCTTAGCCGTTATGTACCCAGAATGATACAAGAACAATGGGACAAGTGCCTGAAATTTGAGGGCGGACTACGTGATGAGATTCGCACTACAATGGCGGCTACTGGTTTTGAGGAATATGGTGCGCTAGTTAAATTTGCTCTATGAGTGGAGCAAAATGTGGATTTATTTTTAAATTTTTTTAAAACTTTAAAATGTTACCTACACTCTCTGCCACACCCTCTCTTTATATTTATGGCACGAAACCTCCACTCAGAGTATCTGGACGAACAAAATCTAGGTCTACGTGCCATATTACCTAGAAATTGTCCCAGATCTCTACCACCATCACCAATTTGTTGCCCCGTATTATTACTACGGACAACTTTTTTTGGTGCATTTTCTTCGCTATTCTAGAGTCTCTCAAGCCGTGTGTGTCCCCTAACATTCATATGAATTTTTGTACAATGCTTTCATATATCAAATATTGAATTTTAAAAACTTCATAAAATTAATAAAGATGCAAATAAGTATAATTATAAAACTTCGTGAAAACTTTTATGAAAATTGAATGAAGATATACTAGCCTGGATTAGATGAATTTCCTTCATCTAAAGGAGTATGACTCGAGCTTGGATTTGAGTGAGCAAGGACTTCTCCTCCACCACGTACCCTACCTCGCCATGCAAAGTGCCATATTTAGCTATACCATAAAAGAAGCAAAATTAACAAACATATTACCACCCAATAATAACATCATAAGATGCAAAAATAATACAATAAGTGTTATCATTAATATAACAGAATAAATGAGCAATGGAATGTTAATAAGATAATAGTGGAACATGGACAAATTGTCTTTACATCAAGGGTTTTTTTTTTTTTACCCACCTGAACAATGTCGATTTTTCGATCCATCACCTCAACTTTTTTAAGTCTATCAAAAAGACTTTTTTAAGTTTCAAAAAGACACCTCCGTCATCTCCCAGGTGACGGCCATGAGATTAAGTCATTAATTTATTTATTAATTTAGTTAATTGTTAGTTTATTAAGTTAATTAAACTTTAGTCAAAAAATTAACTTTTCAAAAATTAAACTTTAAATAACTTCTCCTCTGGTGCGATCTGTCTCTCCTCCCCGTCCCTCATCGGCATCAACTACGGCCAGGTCGCCGACGACCTCCCATCCCCCACATGACACACTCCCCCTCCTCCGCTCCCTCGGCCCAGCCCACGTCCGCCTCTACGACGCCAACCCCATCTCCACCTCCAGATCGTCTTACCGTGCTTCCTTCCCTTCCCTCCTCTCCACCACCAGATCTATCCAAAACACAAAACCTACAAAGAAGAGATAGAAGCAAACCATCCCAATCACCTTCCATAGATAGATCTCCACGCTCAAATACACGTAGAAGAGGCTGGAGACTGCAAGCAAATAGAAAAAAAATGTCGCGTACAAAGGGAGGAGGCGGGACGGAGAAGGGGGCGGAGAGGAAAGCAACGGAGCGCCGGCGGAGAGGATGGCAGCCAGGCCGGTGTGGGGGAGGCCTTAGCTGAGGGTGGCAGAGGAGGAGAAGGCATCGGGGGTACCATTGCCTAGGGCGAGGAGGGTGACGGCGGCGGACAGGGAGAGGCGGAGGCGGGAAGAGAGGGAGGCGACGACGGGGGAGAAGTGGTCGGATGCTGCGCGGACAAGAAGGAAGAAGTGAGCGAGAAGGAGGAGGGCAAGAAGGAGGAGGGCGAGAGGGGAGCCATCGGGGAAGAGGCAGGAATGGAGGGAGGTGTAGTTGACGAAAGATGGGGAGTGGGAGAAGATGGAAGAGCAGTGGGTTGGGGATGAAGGAGAGGATGCGCAGAGGAGGAGACGGGCATGGAGATGGAGGTGCCATCTCCAACAGTCCAACCCCATCTTTAATCAAGTATGAGTTAATTAAAGTTTAATTTTTTTATTAAAATTTTATTAACTTAATAAACTAATAATTAATTTAGTTAATAAACAAATTAGGGATTTAATCTCACGGCCGTCGCCTCAGGGATGACAGAGGTGCTTTTTTGAAACTGAAAAAAAGTTTAGGCTTTTTTATAGACTTAAAAAAGTTAGGCTGCCGGATCGAAAAAGCAACATTGTTCAGGTGGGTAAAAAAAATTAACCCTTACATAAATAATAAGAACAAGTTAAGTGTTCCTCCAAGAAGAAAGATAAAGTGAAGGCAAGTAGAATCCTCATGAAATATGTTGACAGTATCCATGATGCATATGTGAACATAAGTGTCCCAAAAATAAACAGTTTGACAATCATAAATTTTTAGTGTATAACAGTTTGACAATCATAAGGTTGTATGTACTCAGTAATCTAAGCAAGTGACTGGTTAATTTCACAAGATATTAGGTACAAAATGTTTAGCATGTAACTTTTCTTAAATGCTTATGAGAAAACCCATGCCAAAGAGATAAACATCAAAATAAATACTGGTCATCAGATATACAAATCAATGAAAGAATATAAGAAAAGAAAGATATCCAATTCTTTTTCCATAACATGGTATGCATTTAAGTAAATACCATTTCAAAAATAAACTCTAATAAAAAAAATGATTGAAAAAGAAACTTCAACCTTCCTTGTTCATTTAATTGTTTATCATCCTCAAGCCTATAAGCAAATTAAAGTGGAAAATAAGAATCTAGGAAACTAACTGAGGGTCTTGATTTTGGATCACAAGACGACCTAAAATGTTTTGCTTCTAGCAAATGCCTTTCTAATTTGGTTAATTTTTAGATCAGCCATGATGTTGAAGAATTTGCTTGATGCATTTAGGGCCTACATTCAAAGGTTCAAAGAAGTGAAATTTTATGTGAGACTGAGTTAGTGAAGGCCAATCCAATGCAATAACATGTATGAACGATTAACAAGTTGCACTATGAAAAAATAGGATGTGGCTAGGATCAAATGTGTATCAACAAGAAGAATCTTGAGCATTTGGAAATTGATTTTATCTTTAATGTCGTTGATTTCATTAAGTTTAATGTGATAAAACATTAGATGCACCTGCTACAAACTCTCTTAAATTCAGCCTTTGATTGCAAATGTAAGGCAGTGTAAAGAAGAGATTGAGGACATTAAAGACTATAGGTACATGCCAACTAAAGATGAGACTTATTATCAATTTAATGGGCTAGTTAAAACTGATCTTTGTTTATTCAGAACAGATGGTGATGATCCTCTAAATTAAATATATAATCAGGATGTTCTCTAATGACCACTATTTTGAACATATACTAACAACCACTGATCACAAATTAGATATAGAATTAACTCCCAATATGAATCATGCACTAACTAATTCACTAACAATGTTTCTTAGATGAAAAATTAAAATAAACTGCAATCAGACAGATAACAAATTAAACATAGAGCAACATAAAATAGAAATTTGAAAAATAAATAAACAATAATAAATTGGATTTTGTAACTCAATCAATAACACTTGTCAACAAAACACACACACACACACACACAAACAACAACAACAAATAAAAATAATGAGCACTAAATAGTATGAAAAGATACCCTGTATCCTATAGAATAGAGACGTATAAACAAAAATCCAATACATAGCGAAGAGCTCCAACATAACCTTAGGGTTCAAAGTCCCTATAAAAACAACTCACAACAAAGATAAAACACAAATCATATAGAACCAAATTAGAATTAGGAAATAAATCTCGATGAGGGGAAAGGAAATGGGCTAGCTGGAATCCAGGAGGAAGAGGAGGGCTTTCTAATATGCACGTCATTCAGGGAGGTCTCTGACTGAATCAAGCTTTTTAGGAATGGCTCAGCCTGTAACCATAACATCAAACAATGAGAAGGCGAACAAGAAGAGAACAAGAGAAAGGATGATCAACTACGGCGAGAGCTGCCGTTTTTTAGAGCTTGGATACGCAAAAGGATGGGATTAATGACCTCGATCCTCTCGGTAATGGTTTTGATCTCATTGATTGGCAGCAAGAAGGATTAGAGAATTGGGAGAATTAAGGATTTTGGAAGGAAAATGTGAGCGAGAGAGAGGGAGAGAACCTGACTGGAGAGGGCTCACGAGCTCAGGCTTTCGGAGAGGAAAAGGAAAAGGTTTTAGTCGTCAGTTAGGTCTCGCGCGTCCAGGGTTTTCGCGGGTTATTGTGACCTTTAGTGGCGGATTATATTATCCACCGCTATAGATCACATAGCAACTAATAAAAATTTTTAACGGGTTCATTAGCTCTGTTAATTAATTAAAGGGGTTTATTGCGGCGGAACCTCTCCGCCGCTATAGATCTTGTCAAGTTATTTTTTCATCAGCCGATAACTGCGGATATTGTAATCCGCCGCAATAGATATTGCATTAGCGGTGGATTTTGATATCTACCGCTAATATCTGCCACAATTGATCAATTTGCTTGTAGTTGTTGTTAGGAATTTATGTGTTTATTCCTTTCTGTTTTTATCTCTTTATGAGTTTATCTCCTGTAGTGGTATTATATATACCCCAACTTATTATCAATAATAATTAAGTATTTTCCTATAATAGTATTAAGAGCAACGATCTAGAAGCCCTAATTTCTTTTTCAAGCCATCAGCCACACGCCAGCCATCTGGCACCAGCCGCACATCTGCCATCATCACCGCACGCCTGGCTGCTCTGCGCCTCCGCGCGCCTATCAATTCAGCAGCCCCGAGTGTTCCAGCGCGCCCACGCGCGCTCAGCTCGAGCGCGCCCATGCGCGACCGCGCGACCATACCCCCGCTCCCCTACGTCGCCCTGCGCCCGCGCGCTCCCTTTGCGCCCATGCCCTTGCGTACTCCCTAGCAGCGCGGCTTTGCCCCCGCGTGGCACCCGCCGGCGCCCCTACGTCCCCAACCATCCCCCTGCACACCCTAGCCCCCCCTGTGCGCACCGTTGCACATCCCTGCGCGCCCAGCACCCTTTGCGCTCCCCTTCGTGCCCCTGATCTTCCCTGCCACGACTGATCCGCCATGGCCGATCGCCGCCAGTCCACCACCTCCAACCGATCCTCCCGGCAATCTTGGGCTCCACACCCGTCATCCCCCTTGCTCAACCATGGTAGTAGCTCTCAGGGCATGTGTCAAATCTGTGGCACTATCGGTCACTATGCTCGCCCGTGCTGTCTTGTTCCCCCACCTACATGGGATCACATTCTGGTGCCGCTTCGTGGCCTGCCTCGTGTGCACACCGGCACATACTACCCTGCTCCAGGTGCTCTTTCTGATTGGGTTGTTGATTTTGGTGCTTCCCATCATATCACCACCGCCTTGTCCACCCTGACGCTTCCTCAACCTTACAAAGAGTCTGAGACTGTCGTCATTGGTAATGGTACTTGTCTTCCTATTAAATATATGGGATCTATGCTTCTTTCAACATTACAGGGCTCTCTTACTCTCACGGATGTGTTGCATGTTCCATCCATGTCCTTAAATTTTATCGGTTTAGGCTCGTTGTGCTACTAATGCCGTCACGGTTCAGTTTTTTGCTGATTCTTTTCAGGTGCTGGATCGTCACACCGGGGTGATTTTGGTCACGGGATGGCGAAGGATGGTTTCTATGTTTGGCCGACCACTAAACTACATCTACCAACTATCACTCCCCACTTCCCCGCCCTCAGTTCGGTTCGTTCCTCTTCACCTTTGCTTTTGTTGTGGCACAGTCGTTTTGGTCATCCTTCTATTAAAGTCTTCAAACAACAGTTGTTATCCAACGGTATTTCCTTTTCGCATTCCCAGTTAGTTAAATTTTCTTGTCATTTGTGTTATATTAATAAGAGTCACAAGGTTCCTTTCTCTCAATCCCCTCTTGAAATAATCTATTCTTATGTTTGGATGTCGCTTGTACTATCTCTTGATGGCTACAAATATTATATTATCTTTGTAGATCACTTTACCAAATATATTTGGTTTTATCCTCTTATTCGGAAGTCTGATGTCCATGCGACCTTTGTTGCCTTCAAAAACTGGTTGAAAAGAATTTCCAGCTTCCCATCCGCATATTGTACTCTGACAATGGCGAGGAATACATTGCTCTTCGCCCATTTCTCACTACCAATGGTATTTCTCATTTCACCACCCCCCCTTCCCCCCCACACACACACACACTCCAGAACACAATGGATATTCTGAACGTCGACATCAGCACATTGTCGAGACCAGCTTGTCCTTACTTCATCATGCTTCTCTTCCCACTCGATTCTGTTCCTTCTCTTTTGCTGTTGCGGTTTTTCTCATTAATCACATGCCGAAAGCAAACTTACAATTCCATTCTTCCTTTGAGTTTCTCTTTCACAAACAACCACATCCCAAATCTCTTCATGTCTTCGATTGTCTTTTGTTGTCTTTGTTTTCCTTGGCTTCATCCCTATACTACCCACAAACTTGACCCTTGGTCCAGTGCTTGTATCTTTTTAGGATATTCCTTGTCTTAGAGTGCATTTCTTTGCTATGATTTCTCCACCCATAAGCTTGTCATCTCCCGTCATGTTTGCTTTATTGAAGATGATTTTCCTTTCTCTTGGTCCTCGTCCACCTCCGTCCCTGCCGACCATTTTGATCCGACCTTCATAGCATCATCTTGGCTACCGCGGCCATCGTTGCCCCCAAGTGGCCTCCCGGCAGCTCTAGTTGTACCTCCTGTGCTACCTTCTTCTATGCGGCCTGTACCGCCCAAGTCCCATCCCGACGCCCCCACCGATCACGTCGCCCCATCTGAGTCTGCCCTCAGGCCGGATGTAGTGCATCCCATAGGACCTACTGTCCGGCTCCACACCCGTAGAGGACTCGGCCCGGCTTGGTTCCCTTTGTCGCGAAGCTCTTCCCCATGGTTCCCAATGCACCTCCTTCCTTGGTTCTGGCATTTTCCTCTGATGCTCCCGGTGCTGCTACTCATGTTCACCCGATGACTATGGTTCAAGAACTCTATTTTCAATCACAATCCGAGGTACACAATCTCTGCTACAGTTTCTTCTGATAGTGAACCTGCTACAGTGGCACAGGCTTTTCGCCATCCACATTGGTTTCAAGTCATGCAAGCCGAATATGATGCCCTTCAACACAACAGGACCTGGGTACTTGTTCCTCTTGCTCTCCATCAGAACCTTGTTGGGAACAAATGGGTGTTCCGTATCAAACGGCGCCCAGATGGTACCATTGACCAGTATAAAGCTCGGTTTGTTGCCAAAGGATTTCATCAGCGTCTCAGCGTTGATTTTCATGAGACTTTCAACCTAGTTGTTAATCCGGTTATTGTACGCACTGTCTTGAGTGTAGCCTTGCATCACAACTGGTCTGTTCAGCAGCTTGATGTCAACAATACCTTTCTCAATGGCTGTCTTACTGAGGAAGTTTACATGGCTCAACACCCTGGCATGTGTTACCCTCAGTTTCTTGATTATGTTTGCCGTTTGCAAAAGGCTCTCTATGGTTTGAAGCAAGCCCCGCAGGTGTGGTACCAGGAGTTGAAGCTTTTTCTTCAGTCTCTTGGTTTTGTTACTTCTCGCGTGGATACATCACTTTTCATTCTGTCGACGGGCTCTGCTCTTATCTATTTTTTTGTTTATGTTGATGACCTTCTGATTACTGGCAATGATCCTCATCTTGTTGATCGTATTATTTGGCAACTTGACTCCAAATTTCCCACCAAGGATCTTGGGTTACTTTCTTACTTCTGTGGTGTTGAAGTCACTCCAACCTCTAATGGTGTGCTTCTTTCTCAGCACAAGTATATTGTTGATCTTTTGTAGAAACACCACATGCTTGACTCAAAACTAGTCTCTACACCTTTTGTTGTTGGTGCATCCCTCCTTCTTCATGATGGCTCCTCTCTGGTTGATGCTACCAAGTATAGACAAGTTGTTGGTGGTCTTCAACATTTACACATGACTCGCCCTGACATTTCATTTGTTGTCAACAGACTTTCTCAGTTCATGCATCAGCCAACTAAGACTCATTGGAGGGCTGTTAAGCGCTTACTCCGGTATTTGAATGGCACCAAATCTCTTGGCATTTGACTTCAGGGGAATTCTCCTCTGCGATTTCACGGCTTTTCCGATGCCGATTGGGAGGGTAATCCGGATGATCGTACCTCCACTGGTGCATATGTTATGTTCTTGGGTGCTAATCCCATCTCCTGGCAGTCTACCAAGCAACGCAATGTTGCTCGATAATCTACTGAGGCAGAGTATCGTGCTATTGCTTCTGCTGCGGCTGAAATTCAATGGATCAAAACACTTCTTCATGAACTGCATGTCCCTGTCTCTTAAGCACCCACTATTTACTCGGACAACCTTGGTGCCACGTATTTATGTGCTAATCCTATATTTCATTCTCGGATGAAACATCTTGTCATTGATTATCATTTTGTCCATGATCTTGTTCAGTCATCCCTTCTCCGGGTTGTTCATGTCTCTACTGCTGATCAACTTGCTGATGCACTAACAAAACCTCTGCCTTGTCCTCGACTACTTGACATTTGTGACAAGATTGGTGTTGCCTCTCGTACACCATCTTGAGGGGCATGTTAGGAATTTATGTGTTTATCTCTTTCTGCATTTATCTCTTTATGAGTTTATCTCTTATAGTGGTATTATATATATCTCAATTTATTATCAATAATAATTAAATCTTTTTCTATTAGTTGTAAGTTTTTTCTTTATTAAAGGTTTATCATCTTAAACACACAAAACATATACTTGGTATCAAATAAGTATATTATGGTTTTAGAATTTACCAATAAAAACAAGATCCGGATGCATGTTAAATATGTGTTGCATTATTAAATCCAAGACAATTTTAGTAAACCCTAGTTATTCATCAAAGAAAAAGATTGATCCGCGCAAAATTAACATGCAAAAAGCATCAAAATCTCTCTGCAAGTTTTATAAATCCACTTATTGGATATTCAAAAAATTGGGTACAGTACTGTTATATAGTTGATTTTGTTCATCGCAACGTTTTTATAAACAGAGTTTGATGCTTCCACGAGGATGTAAGGCAGGTGAGAGATGGTGACTGAGAGGAAGGAACGAGAGATGATTTTCACTTCACAGGGCAATTACTTAAAATATGAAATCTAATGAAATGGTCATGGATTGAATGACTTTGTACGGTGGGGAGCATGGAGCATTAATTGTCTCCCATGTGTACTCTCACAGTTGCAAAGCTTAATTCTGGTTCTTCGTTCAATGCTCTTGTTGCAAGGGTTGCTAAGGTTTGATGAGTAGAAATAAGATAACTAATTAATAGAACTCTTTAATATATATGAATATTTTATATGGAAACTATATATTGTGTTTTTAACAAGATTCTTTTTTCTGAGGCATACAACTAGTTTATTAATTATTAATGAAGGTTAATGAATTGTCCCTCGTTAATTTGCAGGTTTTCTCTTTACAATTTATGTTTATATATGGTATAATCCTCAAAATAGTCCCTTTATTTTAACCAGGTGGTCCTTTTAGTCCCTTTAATATAATTTGAGCCTTTTATCTCCCTTAGTTTTCGAGTTTAGTCCATTTAGTCCCTCTGTCAAATGAAAGTTAAAATTTCTGTTAACTTATACTGATGTGGCTTTTTATAATATTAAAATATAATTTTTACAAAAATTAAAAATAATAAAATAAGTACTAGGTTCGGATCTGGATGATGATAACGGATTCAAACCCTCATTTTATTAGCACGCAAAGTGTAACGGGTTTGGATCCGTTATCATCATCCGGATCCGAACTCGGTACTCATTTTATTATTATTATTATTATTTTATAAATAATTTTTTAATATTATAAACAGCCACGTCAGCATAAGTTAACAGGAAATTTAACTCCTATTTGACAGAAGGACTAAATAGACCGAAATCAAAAAATAGAGAGAGATAAAAGACTCAAATTATATTAGAGGCACTAAAAGCGCCACCTGAGTAAAATAGAAAGAATATTTTGAAGATTATACCTTTATATATCAATGGTTTTGACATTAAACTTAAACAACCAAACAGACCAGTACGGTTGTCATGTCATTTTGTGACGGTAAAGATAAAGAAAAGGGAAAATTACTGTAGCATCCCTGACTGTTCACTTTCTAACTTTTCAGTCCCTCTGACTAAAAACTATAGTATTCAGTCCCTCCTTTTTAAAATACTGACTTTTTAGTCCCTGCCGTGACCTGTACCCGTTACTTTATGATAAAAACCCGAAAATACCCTCCCATTCCCGCCCAAAAATGACCTTTTGGCTGACATGACAGCAACAGTCTTTTTCCATCAGTCCATGTTGTGTACTTCCATTCTTGTGAGAGAAGCTAGTCCTCTTCTTCTCCTTCTCTTCGTCTCCTTTCTTTTGTTCTTTTGCAGAGAGCTTGTGTTGGGTTTTAGTCTTGTAGAGAAGTTACGGCGTAGTGAGTCTGCGGCGGCAACAGGCTCGATGGGAGAGTCTTTCAATGACAAACTACAAAGGTAATAGATTTTCCAGACGTGGTTTCATAGCGTGCGTAGTATAATTCTATTGTTTTTGCAATGGCTTTCTTGTTGCAAGATTTTGATGGAAACCATTTTCGCCGTCGAGCAATATGGGGGAGAAGGTCTAACCTTGGAGCTCACAGTGCTCACTTGTTGGGAGTCAGCAATAGGTGATATATGTGAACGGTGGGACCTTGACCCCTCTGGCGTGAGAGTGAGCTATATAGCACCAAACGATCGTAGAACAACTTGTCCCATTGACGATTCTACGGACTTTGTGCGTATGTGCAACATTTTTCACTCGTTCAACAAAAATATGGTCTACCTTATTGTGCAACATTCTTCTCTTCTAACGTAAGTTACTGTTTTTTTTTAGTATGTGTTTATTATTTCCCGCAACCGTGTATTACAAACACGTAAGACTTTACGACTTTCTTAAAGTCTTTAGTATTGATCTTATCTCTTTATTATAGACTCAAACACTTTAGTATTATGCTTATCCATTTAGTATCTACTGTAAGTGTTTAAAATCCGACTTATCTATTTAGTATTACGTTGTTCTGTTTAATATTGTCTCACTTAGAGTCTCTTATCAATCCACAAGGATCCTCTTGCCGAGAGCATGTCTTTGAACATTGTGGGTTCTTCTCAAACTCACGAGATTGCAGTGCTCAGTGTCGGCCAATGATTTCAGAACGTGGAACACTTCAGGAATGCGCTCCGTGACCTTGCTATCAAAAGGAAATTTGATTTTACCTTCATAAAAAATGACAGAGAAAGGGTGACGACCAGATGTGCTAAGGCAGACTGCAATTGGAGGGTTCATGCTTCTCGAGAGTGAAATCTTCATAGCTATAGAATAAAGACATTGCAGCCCACACATGTGTGTGGTGGCGGTATCGGGACGAGTTCCCACCCGAAAGCATCCAAAAAATGGGTTTGTGATCGTGTGATCCAGAAGCTTAAGGATCGTCCCTTGTATCGGGCTGTTGACATTCAACGGGATATTTTGCGAGAGCACGGCGTAGGTCTTTCGTACAAGAAAGCATGGATGGGAAAGTCTCCACGGGAGTGAGGTACAAAGCTACAATTTGTTGTTATGGTACATCAAAAAGGTGATGGAGACAAATCCCGGTAGCGCTGCCACAATTGAAAGTGATAACGGGCGATTCAGACGTGGTTATTTTTGTTTCCGTGTTTGTGTCGTTAGCTTCATGTTGGGTTGCAGGCCGTTGTTGTTCGTTGATGGAACACATCTACTTGGGAAATACGGTGGCATCTTGTTAGGAGCGACGGGCAAAGACTACAATGAGGGATTCTTCTACATCGCATTCGCCATAGTGGACAATGAAACTGACGGCAATTGGACTTGGTTCCTCACTACTCTCAGGGATACAATATATGGAGATAAGGATTACGACAAATGCATTACATTCATATCCGATAGATCGAAAGGTCTAGTTTATACCATCGCAAGGGTGTTCCCTTCATCGTCTGACGCCTATTGTTTGCGACACCTAGAGGCGAACTTCATGAAGGGAAATACTAGTCTTGGGAAAGCATTGAAGGAGGAGTGTTGGGCCCTCTTTACCCGCATCGCATACGCATGTACTGCTAAAGAATTCAATGACGCGGTGAAGGACCTCCTGGCCGCATCGGCACAAGCGGACCGTTGGCTAATCTAGAAGTCTGATGTGGCCCATTGGTCGAATTATTTGTTTAAGGGGCAAAGGTAGTGTGAGATGTACTCGAACGTCGCATAGTCATTCAATGCGTGGATCAATGAAGCGCGTGACCTCCCTGTCACCGAAATGGTCGACTCAATCAGGTAATATTCACTCGCGACAAAATAGCTTTACTATTTAGGGATACTCTTTAGTATCATAGTGATGCGCTAAATCCGCAAGTGAACGGGTCGAATCAAGTAATAAAGTGGACAAATGTCGGGTTATCGATCCTAAGGGAGAAAGGAAGTACTAGTAGTGACTATTCGTCTATTATCTAGTCGATCAAGATTGGTTGGTGGTGACTAAACCTAATTCTAAAATTAATAGTGCAAATTAACAAGTAAAATTGACCTTGAAGATAATCAATCGATGAAGGGGATACTCGGGTTATTGAATCCCCCTTGGATGTTCTTAGAGATGGATAATGATATCTATGCTAATTCTTGGTGAATCATTGGCCAAGGGTTCCTAATGTGATTTCATCCCCTCGCTCGAGGGTGATTACTCAACCTAGTGCCCTTACTAGTTATGCTCTAGGGAACCTATCTCTTGGAAGAGCTAGCACCCAGGCTTCCGGTGTACTCATAACCCTTTCTATTGAAGTTTGTCTACACGTGGGGAGGCGCTCGCATCTTCCCCCACATGGACTATAGAAACCTCTCCGGGCTCTCGCAACGTAGAGGGGTTAATACCACCATACATAACATTCAATAGATCACAATGCATTCAACCAAGCAATTAACATAGAAAACAATATTAATTAAACATCATCCAAGGGTTCATCAACACCCAAGTATCAAAAAATTAGCTCTCCATCAATGGAGAGTAACAATCCATGCTAAAAGAGAAGGAAATCATAAAGTTCATGAGAGAAAACCCCTAATGGCCATTGATGATGGATTCCTTGCTTCTCTATTGCCCCTTCTTCTTCTTCTTGAGCCTTTTGGTGGAGGGAACTCCTCTAATCTTCTCCTCCTTGATGGTGAAGAAGATGATGAAAACCTCCCCTAAACGTTGATTCTTTGTCTCCGAGATACTCCAAGATGACCAAAAACCCTCACTAAGCTTTGTATTTATATCCCCCCTAGGGTTTTGGGTTTATTTCCCGATTTTACCCTCGGTCTGGCTAAAAACGCAGCTGCAGATTTACGATATACGACCCAGTATACATATCATACGACCCCGTATACGACCCATATGACCTAGTATACAGACTCCTATACGGGGTCGTATACTTCTCCGGGGTCCGTATACGGAGTCTTGTCAGTCCGTTCAGGGGTCCATATAATTCTCCAGGTCCATACGGGTCCGTATGGGACTCCGTATGGGTAGTTCTCCTGCTCTGTTTCCCTGTTTTGGCCCGCATTCTCTTGAAAACGCTTCCCTTCTCTTGGGATCTCTATTTTCTGCCATGTTTACAGCAACAAAGCTATTTTGAGTACAAGTGGGCCAATACTCCTCCAAAACTTATAGTAATATGCATGAATATTATATATAAATGATGCTCATTTGAACACTTATCACATAGATAACCCTTTACTATCGGGCTTAACTCTTCACTATCAAACGGAATGCTTTAATATCCCGTATAACGCTTTACTATTAGGCTTAAGTCTTTAGTATTGATTGGAAAGCTTTATTATATCATACAACTCTTTAATATCGTATTTAAAGCTTTACTCTTCTCTAGAAGCTTGATTATCTTTTACAATCGTTTACTGTTCGCAGGTACAAACTCATGAATATGATGTATGCCTGGCGTGAGCATGTCCGGCACTGGGGAACACATCTTTGCCCAGCAATACATCGGAAGCTCGAAGACACTATCGAGGCAAGCCGCTTGCTCCTCGTTGGCTGTTCGGATGGTGAGCAATTCGAAGTTATCGACCAGTGCAGCTAAGTGGTCAATTTGCGGACAAGGACATGCTCTTGTCCGACCATCGCATGCTTGCGCGGCAATTGTGACTTCAGAGGCAAGTGTACATCAATTCGTGGATGACTACTTCACGGTGGAGATGTAAGCCAATGCATATGCAGACCATATTTCTCCAGTTCCCAGCCATGATAAGCCGACAAATACAACCCGCGTCCTCCAGCTATGGCCACCTATTACGAAGAGACGGCCTGGGTGGCCGAGGCGGACAAGAATTGAGTCCCAGGCCTTGGACGTGAGAGAGTTATGGTGCAGCCGCTGCAATAATACTGGCTACAACCGCAGGACTTGCAATGCAATAATAGCTGATTAATTTACTTCGTCTAGTACTTGTTATGATGCATAGATTGGGTAATGAATAGTTGGGTGTTGAATGTAAATATCTGTGATTTTAACCAGTTTTGACAAATACAAAATGTGACATATACATTTATAAAATGCTTACATAAATGCATTGCTTGGTAGAAGGATAGTAAACACCTGGTCAAAATAGCATGCACTCAAAATCGTAAAGAGTTAGTCCTGATTGTAAACACTTACGACAAGATATTAAAGACTTACGCCAGATAGTAAACAATAAGTCCTGATAGTAAACACTTAGCCTATGATTGCAAAAACCTAGCAATTCTTCGAGGATACTTCTTTAGTTGGTGTTCTCTTCCGTTTACCCTACGGAGATGTTCGACTGAATCCTTCGGAAAGTATGCTTGCGATATTCTCCAGCCGTAGACGTGGAACCTCAGAGCGATTTAGGTGAAGCTTCTCACCATTAAGTATTTTCTCCATGAACCACATGACGTAAACAGAGTTGTCTACACTGTCCTCTTTCTATTGAGGGCAGTTGCGGTCATGAGAGAGTTCAAACTTGTCTGTTTCGAAGTAGTCCCCATGCTCGATATGAAGTGCAGATTCGAAAAGAGCCCTCTGCGTTTAGAACAAAGAAATTTAAGCGGGTGCGATGGGGAGAATACGAAATATGAAAGTGATTGACTTACCATTTCCTCAGCCGTCCTGTCATATATCCGGCTGTTAAGAGATGAGTAGTGAATATACTGCCTCGTCTCTTTATCCATGACAAGGAGGTGGAATTGCCTGTTTAGAAGGATAGGCATAAGAACAACTTCCAATGAGTTGAAAGATTTGACTGCATCGGACATCAGTGTGAGGGATTTATTTGTAGTGTGGAGCTGTTTCGCGAGTAGCAACGCAAAAGGCCTGGTGATGGATCCACGCCTCTTGTATGGGGAAGGTGTCTTTTTCAATTCGTCCAGCAAGATCATGACGAAGACGTCCATGACATCGTCGGATACAAGTTCTCTTCCCTCGACTAGTAGGTACAATTGGGCACAAGTAGTAAAAGCCCATTCATTCTTCAAATAATTGTGCTACAAGAGAAATCAGAACGCACATTAAATAAACAGTTCGGTCAAATACTAATCTGTTAAGTATAATACGAAGCATTTAAGTCGAATACTACATCGTTAAGTAAATTACTAAGATCTTAAGCATAATACTAAGCAGTTGTATTAAATACTAAACAGATCATGATGTATGAAAATTGTTCTCACCTGTCCATCAGGCAGTTAAGGAAGAAACTGATGATTGCTTGCTTCTCTTTGTTGAGGCACTTGAATCATGTAGGCCGCTTGTTTTTTGGAATGAAATTTGTCTTGACCGGCTCTACATTTTCTCTGGCATAGACGGACGCCTCTGCATCAATCACATTTTCATATGGGTGGTGAAGGGGTACCGAGTCTGCGGTGGGAAGTGGATCTGCAATGAGTATCTCACCAACAGGGCCTCTTGCACTGCCTCCGATGGCATATCGGTTTCCAGGATGGCGGGGGTCTTTTCCTCGACAGGGAAACTGTCGACTTAAATAGTGACGGGCACGGGGTCTGCCTCGGCTTCTTCGGTAACCACCAGGCACTCATCCCCGGCGGGAAGTAGGTCGCCAATAAGTGAATCTCCAATAGTTGTCTCACCAGCGGGTGCCTTATCCACTACTTCCATAGTGACGAGAACGGGGCCCGCTTCAACTTCTTTTACAGGAACGATGCCTACAATAATGTGGGGGGCCTTCCATGGGACTTTCGTCGCCAATGGGGGCCAACGTTTTTACATCACTTGGTGTCGTATTCTTCAATATCGAAAAAGTTTCGATTATTTTGTCAACTCTGTGCACTTGTTCCTCGCCTTCTGTTCCTCTTTCTGTAGCCGGCGGGCTTCCAACTTCCGGAGCTGGTTCCATAGCTTTCCTCTTCCGGACACTTCTTGACCTTGACCGCAGTTTGTGGGCAACTGTTTCATCTACGATATCCGCCAATGCAACCAGGGATCGAAGGGGTGCTTCCAGGCCCCTAGAAACAGTTGCCTTACTTTGTTTGGACGGTTGGGATTGGTGTGAAGATTTGGTCGCTCCTTGCTCTGGAGCCGACTGGTTGTCTCTTGCAAGCAACATTTCTATTTGCCTGCGCATTGCAGCTACCTTCTTCAACAGTCTATCATACCCGGTCTGCAAGCGTTGCATTACATCGTCGTTGCTTGGGCTTGGGCTCCTCCGGCTGGACGGAGTAGGACGAACGGTCGGCGGCTCCACGGCCCTGCAGTGCCGGGATTTCTTCTCATTCCTCTGCTGGCTGTGCGTCTGATCACGTGCGACACTTGGACCAGCAGCCGTACTAGTTTTCTCCTCCATAGTTGTGCCATGGAGTAGCTGGATATTGGTGAGAGAAGCCTCTTCTGCGTTCTCTGGGAGGAGGTTTGGAAACTGTGAGAGAATATTACAGAAACATTAGTAACGTTAGGACCGTTTAAAAAAGTAAAGCCTGTAGTAGAATATTAAAGCCTTTAGTCTAATACTAAAGTCTGTAGTATAATACTAAAGCCTTTGTACGAATACTAAAGACTTTAATGTAATACTAAAGTCTTTGAACAAATACTAAAGCCTTTGTCACAAAACCAAAGACTTTGAATAAAACTGAAGATTTTCGCATACAACTAAAAACTTAAGAGTTGAAATGACCAAGTAAGCTTACCACTTTCCCCTTGAATGATGCCATAAGTGCCTTGACAGTAGTGGTCTTATTGCAATTGGTCTCATCGTAATATAAAATTCTTGGAGTCCACCCGAACTCCAGCTTCTTTACAGAATGAGTTACTTCATAGAACTAGATTATCAGCACGATCGAGCACCCTCTGAGATAGCCTGTGTTCGTGGCCTTCTTCCCAGAATGCCTTTCATGTACTTGAGCAGATGTAAGTTGGACGCCGTCCATGAGCCATGTATGCACGGCCTGTGCCCATGCATACGTCCCCAGCGCCTTTAGGTTATCGGCATAATGTGCGCTCCAACTTGGGGTCATGCAGTTTGTGGTCGGAAACAAGAAGGCACCCATTAAATACACTATTAGCAATTTCACAAAGTTTTCCTCCGCGCCTCTCCTATGCACAAGATCGAGCAGAGTGTTTTTAATGCAATCTCGATTCCTTGAGTAGGCTTTATCGAGGTAGAGGTCCTCAAATGTGGATCGGGCAGTGGGCCGTTTGAATTGCACGGCAGTTCCACTGCAGCGCAGTCCAAGTATTATGGCGACGTCCTCTGGATGGAAACTCACCAAGCTTTCCCTGATTCTAAATTTCTGAAGGCGAGCGTCATAAGCCTGCATGAGTGCATCAAGCACGCCCCTTTCCTGTTCTATTCGCTTCATACCAAGCAGGGGAGCAAATGGAGTACTATTAATGATTTGCCTGTGTTTTCGGTTCATGTGTTTGTTCAATTCAGTGAGGCAGTCAACCAGTGGACCCATGTAGCAGCGTCCATTAACCAAATTCTCAGACATGGTATAGTTACCTACAACGAAAACGCCAAAATATATACAAACAATTAAGTCATGTGCATTGTTCTAAACAGATACATATGATTTTAAACACCTAAGGCAAATATTAAGCGGATTGTCTATTATACTAAACAGATTATGGCGATTTTAAACACTTTGTTACTGATTTTTAAAACAACATACCACAATGAAACACATTCAGTAAATAACATGTCCAAAAGCACATGAACAACACCACCGGTGTACATAGCTTCATTGCCTTACTGTTAAACATGAGAAAGGATCAAAACCCTGAACCCTAAACCGTAAATCTCCACAATATGATTACAATCCATATGCACAAATTGTATTCTGCTACAGATGATATGAAAAAGGAAAGAATAAACTCAAAAAAACAAGCAAACAAGGGAAATCGAACACCGGCGGCGAAGCCCCAATCTCTTCGTATAAGAAGGTTTATGGTTGCGTTGTGGTTGGTACCTTCTTTACAAACTCCGGCTGAACTCAGGGAATCGTTGCTGGAAGAGAAGATGAAGGATCGTCCGGCGTACTGTTTAGCGTTTTAGGTATTTTTTCCAAAAGACAAGGACACAAAGGAGGGAAGAGGAGAAGTCACTCAAGGGGGCAGTAGCGTCCTTTCACCAAGGGACGTGACCTGTACGGGCGTGGCAAAAGACGCAGAAGCGCTCAACTACTCCAAGGGCAAAAGCGTCTTTTCACCCCTTTCTAAACGCTGTTTGAAGCTGTTTGGAGTAAAAAATCAGTCCCTGGATAAAAGAGGGACTATATAGGGATATTGAAAATTGTAGAAATTTTTTAGGGATTTCAAAAATTTTGGGGGATTATTTGTTACTTTCCTCTAAAGAAAAACATGTTGATTATAACAAGAAGAAACCCCATTGATAAATATATAGTGATAGGACAACAAAGCAAGCCCACAGACAAAAATGAGCTCTTACAACAACAAGACAGATGGATGGATATCCATACTGGTGATCAGTGTACCCTGCCACACTGCAAACAACAGTGCACGGTAAAACACTCACCACCTTATTATTCTTACTTTTCGATGTGTATATAGTAGTCGATCATAGTGAAGCCCTATACTGGGGCCTCCTCCCAAGTCTCTCAATACAGGGTATACTGGGGCCTCATCCCAAGTCTCTCAATGCACCCTGCAAACGTACACCACAAAATATATAACAATGAGCTTTTAATTATGCAGACAGTCGACAGAGTCACAGAGGCGGTGAAATAAAAAATAATAGTTCTCCAGTAATTGAAGGGAGGAAGAGAAAGAGAGGGAGAGGGAGAGGGAGAGGGAGAGATTTTCAATAACCTCCTCCCTCAATATAGAGGGCATGTTTTTCTTGTACTCCCCTTCCTATAAAGTTTTAACTTTGTACTAATTATTTAACTGTGCAGCTACCGTGCATCTCGGTATTGTGAGGTTGTACTAAGTTTAGGTTATGAAGTGAGAGAATCTTTTAAAAGTTGAACAACTCTCGTATATATATACATGTAACTGCGAAAGAGGCTTATTTGGTTATCCTTATTAGTTACATACAACTTAAAGAAGTAATTGAAGTTGGATAAATGAGCCACGAAACGCGTTTCTCAAGCATGCAGATACCCCTAATTAATTAATTAATTAAGAATGGTGAAGAGTACTTAAGCAGAAACAGAAGCTTACTTGCTACAATCAACAGAGATGCTAATAGGGTAGCCGACCGAGACGCCGCACTTTCTTGGTAATCCGCTGGCGCGTCCCGGATTGATCCCGGGTATGTTTTTGGGTAGATTCTTGAGGCAGCCGCACACCTGCTGCCGGACCGGCGTCGTGTTGGCCTGGTTATTCAGAGAAATCACTCCCGCGCAACAACCAGGCGGCACTGACGACACCGGTCCTCTCAAGTAGCGGATGCACGGGGCCAAAGACTTCGCCACCATCCCGCAAGTCACTGCTGCCTGTCCCCTCTGCCACTCCATCGCCATGCAAACCACCATCAAACCCACCATGAAAACCTTAACCTTCAAACTTGCCATGCCTGGCTACCAAACAAACTTAATTACTAGCTCCAAGCTGTACTCTTAATTTGACTATTTCTTTCTTGTAAAGCTAGCTGTGATGAAAAGAATGGGGGGCGCTCGATCAGCTGCTTTATATACACAGGAGGAATGAGGGCAGGTGGAAGACGGTGGACCGTGGATGTGATTAAAAATTAAATAATTCCTTCATATGATCCCTTACCAATCTCTGCAACCAGAGCATTAAAAGCAAAAGTATTTCGAAATCATTAAAAGAACCATCATTTCCAAATATTGATCAGATTAATTTTTAATTTGAGATTGGACTGTTTATGTGATTGGGAGACTAAAAATTAATGTATGAATAGTGTGAAAGGAAGAAAAATTGTTATTAGTACAGTTATTTTTCTTCTTTTACACCCATATATATGCAATTAATAATCAGGAGACGTGTTAGCCATCTCTCTCCCATTCGTGGACCTTCATTCACTATCTCCTTTTCTACCAATTAATTACCCGGAAGGAGATAAAGATGATGATGGCTTTATTGCTGAAACAAAGTCTGATTGTACGTATCATCTTTTGACACGTAAATCACTGGAAGATATCTTGCTCCACATACCTGCACCCCGCACGTACGTACGACCAACATGTCCGCCCTTCCTTTCCATCGTTAGCTCCATGCCCTCAATGCTCCGTCCGTGGATTCGCTGGTTCATCGAGTTGTTAACCGGATGGCACCGCCCACGTGGGCCGTTCGGCCCGTGGTACTCACTTAGCAGATCAAACTGACCTGTCAGGTTATTTTTTTAAAACTGTTTTAAAAGTTTTAAAAGCTCCTTAATAAAATGAAAATGTTTTTTTTAATAGCAATAAAACAGTAATTTTTTTTAAGGATTTTTATGTTTTTATTTGGATAAAATAAGATTTTTAACCTCCACGATAACTAAAAACCGTTATATATATATATATATATATATATATATATATATATATATATGTATAAAAAAAATTATAGATAAATTTATTATTTAGGCTCTGTTTAATTATAAATAAAAAATTTTGATATAATTTTAATTATATAAAAAGTGAAGATGATTATTACAGAAATTTTTACATATTTTATTATTACAGAAAGAGTGTTTAACTCACATAATTTTAAATTATGTAAGAAATAAAAATGATTATTATAATAGATAATTTATTATTGGTCTCTGAAATAGTACTCTAATTACCTTGGGGTCTTTAGGAGATTTTGCTTATTATTTAGTTTTGTATATGTGTATTTAACTTTAAAGTCATTGAAAACAATATCAGGGACTTAAATTTTTCTTATTATATACAAAGGTTAGTAAAACTTTAACACCACAAGTCCTTGTCATGGGAAGAATTCTGCGGTTTTTGTTTTCTTTCATTTTTCTTTTTCCTTGCACGTGCATAAATTTATGTCCGGTATTATTTAATAGTATAGGTAAAGGTAAGTAAGCCAAGTAATTGAAGGGAGACCATGACTTCTAGTTCAATGTCCAGTCCTACTGATCATTAAACCATTAATCTACTCATGTAGGTTGGCCAACGCACCAACCTTTTGAACTAATTTCTTATAATGTTTAATTAAAAATGTTTTATAAATTTTAAATATTTATTAATTAAGAATAATAATTATAATTAAATTTATTTACCTTGATTTTTATTAATTAAGTTAAAAATGTTGGTAAATTTATTCCCTTGAGAACAAATTTCAAGCTTTAAAACTTCTAACTAAACTTATTCCAGTTTAGTGTCTAACCCCAACCGAAAATTAATCTATAATTTTTTCTCTTTTTTGTTCAATTTAATTAAATCTTAATTTATAGGCCTCTAATAGAAATATTATAGATACGTACCCACCTTTGAGAAATGTTATAAGAGACTCCAATTAGCGGATCACAGGTATTTTAAGATTGATTCACATATAATTTCTTGTCGGGAGGAAAAGCATTGAGGTTGATGAGATCAAATTGAGAAGTAGAAGAAATGAACATTTACTTTTAATTAATCATAATTCATTAAAACTTTACTCACATTATTGTTTGTAAATAGGGAAAACTATTCTTTGCGAAAAGAATGAAACGGAGTTTAAATTGAATATAAACTAAAAAAACTCAAAAAATAAAAATCCTAAATTATTTACTCACATAATTTTAATTATGTAGGAAGTGAAGATGATTATTATTATATAAATTCTTGAATATTTTCATCAAATGCCATGCAAAGTGTACATGAATATGAATGAATATAATATAAGATTATAATCATTAAACACTTATCAAATACCTCCAAATTTCAGCGTTTAACCTCTGGCTAAGCATAAGTGGTTCAACTCTTTTATAAGTTTCCCATTGACGTGTGCATTCCTTTATTTCAACCCAAGGTTTCAGATCAATCCTGTGGAATGTTTCAGCATGACTCTAAATGTAACACCCTTATCCTTTTCAGGACCCAGGTGTCACACCAGCCAGGTTTAGGGAAAGAACCCTAAACCTAAGGCTGTAACCTGCTAATTAACTGGGAAAAATAACAACAAGCGGAAGGTAATAAACAAACTAGATAAGTTAAAACACCAACTCAACCTGAATTAATACAAAGCCAAATAAACATTGTCTTAATCTTAATGTCTCACAACACTCGAAAACAAATAAACAGAAACTAGACACGGAGTCAGAGCCAGATACGGGGCATCATCATTAACTCGTGGCGGGCGGCCTCTAGAAGAACTCCTGCCTATCGTCCTGCGAAAACAGTATCAAAAAGTGGGGCTGAGCTACTGAAGCTCAGTGAGTAGAAACAACTTTCGGGTGTAATCGTACTGTGATAAAAATAACAAAATCAGAAGTAAAAGCGGCGTGTAAAACATAAATAGAAAATACTGGATTAAAAATACTGAAAACTGTACTGAACACTGAGCAAGTAAGGATTGATCAAGGTATCCTATTAAAAATGCATATCTGAGTTTCTGTTTCTCTGAGAAAACACTGGATAAAAAAAAATACTGAAAACTGTACTGAACACTGAGCAAGTAAGGATTGATCAAGGTATCCTATTAAAAATGCATATCTGAGTTTCTGTTTCTCTGTCTTGTGAATTAAATATGAAACCGACATTCCCCCTGGGTAATCTGTACCTGTGCCCTCTCTCTCTCTGAGATGAGCTCTATCTCTAGAAGGCGAGGAACGCGGCATCATCTAATACACAAGACTATTCTCTGACTACACATCTACTTCAATCTTTGTAAGGCCGAGAACCAACGAGTATATCGATCTTGAGGTCGAATATATATATCGTCACTAAGCATCCCAAAAGGGATAGAAAGGGGTTTTGATTTTTATAAAATGGAAGTGTATTTAAAATGTATAGTTCGGACTTAAAACGGAATTTTAAATCACCCCTCTCCTACTCAGTGTCGTACTCTCTGGCTCTACACGAGCCACTCTGGTCTATACAAGTATTTCAGTAGAATGTAATCTAAATCAGTATTTGTAATCGCTTTCTTTCTCATTCAATACTAAGCATGAAAAGGGTTTTTCATAAAACTCTGGAAACTTCATAAAACTCAGAGTTCATGCTTCTAAAACCGAAAACTGTATCGTATAAAAATACGGTAAAGACTCATGAACTGTACAGGTAGATTTCCCTCACCTTGGTCTGGTTCAAGCTTAGATCTGGCTCGGTTCCTCGGCAGCGGCGTACTTGCCTTTGCCCTTTCCTGATAATTGAAATAAGAATTCTATAAATAAGGAGTCCGTATTCTTGTCTCGTACTCTAATATGAGCTAATAGAATACGATGAAAGTACGGAACGCTACATCATGCTCGTATTACTCCCTACTACTAATTATCCTTCGATAATGCTTAAATGCTACCCTCCTAAACTAATAATTACCATATTAAGCATGGAATGAAGCTACTTATTTAACTAAGCATGGGACTCTTAACTAAATCTCAATTTAATTCTTAACTCTCATAGATTTCCAAGGAAAATCGGGCAGCACCTCCTCTATTTCTAGGGCTTAGAAATGGATACAAACATTCACATTTATCTATAATCTCATACATACATGTCTAAATAACACTCACATACAACTACTCTCACAATCTCCTCTACAATCCCCACTCTATATCAGCCCTGCAATGAAACATTACTCATGAAATTAAGCTCCATGTTTTCATTATACCTTCTCCTGCAAAACCTCACAAATTACTAGGGTTCAGTTCACCGGAGCTAAGATCTTTGAGTCTTTGCTTGGCCTTCGGCGTGTCTTGGTGGCGCGAGGCGCCGATCTGAGGCAGGGCTACACCGTGGACGGGACGGCAGCGATCTTGGCCCGTGAGGCAGCCTTGTATAGTGGCTGAGCGGCCGGGAAGGCTGGCCGGCTCACGGAGGGCCAAGAGGCGGCAAACGCAGCTGCAGCAGTGGAGAGGCGCGCTCGTCGGCTCGCGAGGCTCAAAAAGAAGGGCAGCCGTGTGTGAACGAGAGAGAGATCGAGAGAGAGAGAGAGATTTGTTTTCTCTCTCTCTTTCTCTCATCTCTGTCTTTTAAAGACAGAGAGATTCCTTTTTTTTTTTCTTTTTTATTTATTATTTATTCTAATCAATTATTTCATTTGTTATAATATATTATTTTAAATACTTTATCCTTTAAAAGTATTATCTTTAAATACTTTATATTATTTTATTTATTTCTTTATGTCACATCAGCATTTAAAAATATTATCTTATTAATAATTCTTCTGACCCAGATCCGGGAATCCCGGGTCAGACGACTCCCGTGACACAGGCTAACTGTGGCATCACGGGTCGTCTTTCTCTCCCGACCTAGATCCGCGAATCTCGGCTTTTGACTCGGCCAGATCTACTTCATCGGGACTCTTAACTTTTGTCCGATATTCCTACTTAATTAATCTGGATTATTTAATATTTAATTAATATGAATTAATTAATCTTTAATTAATCTCTGGTTTAATTAATCTAACTCGGCCGACTATCCATCTCCAACTATTCTATATAGCTCTGGCTTGGCCCATTAAGGCCTCTACCGGCCCTATAGTTGTGAGAGTGGATTTTGGTCTATTTTATTCGAATTTTCTTTAACTTGAGATTAATGTTAATTAATTTGTTTTAAGTTAATTAACCTCATTTAACTTTTCGAAAATTTACTGAAATTGACTTAGAAAATTCTGGGATGTTACACTAAATAAAAATTTTCACGCCACCTATCATATTCTAAAGACTTAAAACAACAACCATACTCTCAATGGAAACTAGAGGCTCCTTGGGACTCTAAGGACAAAACAACCAACCCCCTAATGAAGAGTTGGTGGACAAGCTTAAGAGTTCAACAAAAATACCTCTCTTTTTTCTTTTTTCTTTTTTACAATTATTCCGGTTGGGCATTCCTAACTGATCCGACTTTCCAGGAATAATATAGAGTGTAGATCTCCTTTTCTGAGAGATGCACAAACTGATTAGGCACCAGAACACCCAACTACTCGAGAGATTGCATCTCTACATGAATATGTTCATTGTTGCAAGCAATCTTTAGACTTGAGGAACACTCTGATTAGGAGCTCGAACCCCAAACTACTTCGTCACCCTTAGTAGAGGAACACTTTATTGGTTATTTTCCTAACTTCTATGTACATGACTATGTATGTTATTGGTATCTTACTTGTCTACTAAAACTTTGCATATATAGAGGCTAGAAGTTTGAACGAGTATCATGAAACCTCTTGGAGCCATTGAGGATGATACTTAGCAAATCAAGTCATGAGACCATGGAAATGGGTTATCTAATGTCACTAGAGAGTATGTTTCCACAAGGATTTTCTCTAAGTGTTGATGGTGTTTCATAGAATAAATTCAAAAATTTTTCTCACTTGGTGTAAACTAGAATTAAAGTAACACTGAAATTTTTCAACAAGCAATCAGCCGTGTACACTTAGCATGTATTTCACATAAATATTTGTAAGGAATTCAACAATTAGCTTCATAGGTACCAATCTCCGCACTTAAAGATTTTTAATGAATCTAAAGTTAGTTGGATAGCTACCTATCCCCACACTTAAAGTCATACATTGTCCTCAATGTACTCAATAAAGTATAGCAAGAGATTAAATACGTGACAGAAAAACATGGAAAAGGGAAACCTGAAACATCCTTGGTTACTTGGTGATGATTCCGCATTCCAAGTGGTATTTGTGTGGTCGATTCCGGGGGTTTCACTTCCATCTCTACATTTTGCGAGGCAAGAAAAAGTCATTATTGCTCACAATAAGAGAAATCAACTAGAAGCCACAAAAAGTACAAAATAAGAGATAATAAGTTTAGCATGGAGAAACCCTTGCTAACTGATACAAGTGATTATAAAAACAACTAGAAACAGAAATGACTGAGAAAAAGTGAGGTGATGATAAATCATGAGCCTCTGTTGTGGGGCTCCTCGTCCTCTGGTGCAATGGATGGTGTGGTAACTTGTGCTGGAGGTTGCGGGGCTGGTGCTGCGGGAGGGGTCTAAGTTGGAGGTGCAACTGCATGTGGTGGAAGACCGCAGAGGAGCAAGAGTATCTTCCTAAGCTGGGTTTTGATCTGGCATTACTCCTCCAAAATAGTTTCCTGCACGGCCCACAGCTCGGTGATCTGCTCGTCGGTCCTCTGGCGGTAGCTCCATGATGACGATGGGACGATAGCTACTACGGTAGGAGAGTCTCCTAATCCCGGAGCAAATGTGTCATGGCTCTTAACCTCGTCCCTTGTCAGCTCTAGGAGGACTGCACAAATGTGTACCCAGTGCTAGAGTGGTGAATCATCCCCATCATAGGACCATAGTGAAATCGAGTGGCCTGATAGTGTGCAATCTATGCATCCCCTATAGCTGCAGCTGCATGTACACCCATCCATCGGACAAACATACTGATGTATGGCCCCGTGCTAATAGCAACTAGCCAGATGTCCTGCCCATGGTATACCAAATAATCGGCAAGTATGTTGTAAAATCCGAAGATTTTAGGTTATTATTTTTCTAATTATTTTCCTAAAATCATTGGTTGATAAAAGAAAGCACCAAGGTTGGTTTTTAAAAAATAAAAAATAATAAAAATAATTCACGTAATTAGATGATTACTTGGTTAATTAAAGAAATCTCCCAAAATTTGAGATTGGTTAAATTTATGGGAGATGAGGGATTAAAGTGGTTAATTAGCAAAGCATAGAATTTGGGGGGGTATATGGTGCGTTCTAAGATACCTTGCGACAGTGTAAGGTAGTATACCTTTGCACACAATTTACACACACTCGCACACAATTCTTATAGGGCTGCACACAATTCATAAACGGGCCCGTTTCACACCATGCGGGCCCGTTTACAATTCAATGCACACAATTTCTACTAGCTTGCACACAATTTGTACTAGCTTGCACACAAATTGGTATGTTGCCTTGGGTTCAACCCCCAAGGTATCTTAGAATTCACCGGGGGTATATATATAGATATAAATAAGTTATGCTGTAGATTTAATATATATAAACGGTTAAAGATAAGAAATTGATTAAGATAAGATGGGTAATATATATATATATATATATATATATATATATATATATATATATATATATATATATATATATATATATATATGCTTAAGTTAAGATGTGTAATATAATATATATTTATTATATTATGTTGATGCCAAAAACTGGTTCACGTCACGCTTCAGTCACTGTTGCCTCGTGATCTGGTCTCAGCTTTCGACCAACGGTTAGAATTTATAGTTGATGTGGACGCTTACTTCTGCCTATGAACAGGGAGTGTATAGAAATTCCGCTCGGAATTACTGGAGTGACTCATCAGCGAGCCTGTAAAAAAAGGGAGAGGATGGTGATCGGAATTGGGCCTTTCTGCCCGGATTCAGCTCCGATGCTTAAGTCAGAAAACTTGAAGAGAGAAGTTTAATGTTAGGTAGTTTTTGTGTGATGATTTTTTGGATCCCTTTTCTTCTATTAGTGCTCTCCTTTTATAGCACCTTAGAGGCGGTTCAGGAAAGGCGGTGGGGTAAGGCGGTGGGAGTGAGGCGATGAATTAAGTAAATATCTCTTAAGGTAAGGCGGTGGGAAAGGCGGTAGGAAGGTGGTAGGAAAATATCTGCCTACTGTAGCGGGTGGATAAGGCCCACTCACTGTAGAGGCGTTAGATGTTTCTCTATCTCTTTCTTTCTACCTTACGCCCTTTATGAGAGGGTCGTTACAATTCCGACGGACTTGTTTGCAGGATTGAATCCTTACGCTATAATTCCGAGCGGACTTGTGCAAGGATGGTGATACTGCCGTGTAGCCAAAGGAACAAGTGGCTCTTTAACTTAACGACACCTGTCTTCACCAAATATATCCGTAACACTAGTCCCTCCCCTAGTGTACTTGTTCGAAAAATCTAAGTGAGGGGTGAGCTAAACGCACGTTTCGCTTGGTTCGAGAACAAGTATTATTCTTAGTTGGCATGTCTATGTAGGCGTAGGCTCTGTGTACGGTCGCTTGTACCTAAGGGACACATGTTTTAATAGGCGACCGACGTTTACTGTGTTATCTTCTCGCTGTTATCGAGATAGATTTTGGTTCCGGAATTCTCGCCTATAGTGTCAATGGGCTCTTCTATTTAAGGGTTTTGTATGGATAGGGTGTTTTAACCAGAAAACTTTTGCACCCTTCTATTTTTGTATCATGGCTCAGCGCTTGTCTTTTTACAAGTTTTTCACTTTTTCTCAATGCTCTCGTCGTTTACGAATTCCCAGTTCTTTTCATGAGCACCTGTCGGAACTAAGGACTGGGGTAATCCACTTGGTAAGTCCAAACGGCTGTGTTTGGCCATCTGTTTTGCTGATTGACAGGGGGGTAGGCGAAATGAGCCTAAACGCGGGGTGGGAAGCTTTTCATGTTGACCATGATGTGGAGGCGGGAGACCTTTTAGTTTTTACTTACGCGGGGGGTACGCGCTTCGAGGTTGAAATGTTCGGAGACGACTCCTGCCGTAGAGAGGTGGGTCCCCACCTCCGGTCAAGCGTGAACCCAGCTCCCCTAGTGGCAACGAGGATAGCGACGGCTGCGGAAGCCCGTGTATCTCCTCCGAGTCTTATCCGAGCGTTGCTTCGGATGGGTCCGCAGACGTTTAGGATAATCCGTTCGGAAATATGTTTTTAGGGTTTGTTATATCGTTTTATTTACGTTCGTCATGTGTAACTTGAATAAATGACGTTTTGTCGCTTTGTTTTTAAATCCTTTGGCTTTTGTTGATGATCCTATGTTGGAGTGTGCGCTTTGTCTTTGTGCGGTACAGGCTCTGCCTTCCATGCGTACCGGCTCTACCTTCTATGTAACGCTTCTTGTTCCCTAAAACGACACGTGTCTCCTCTACTATTCAGCATTGAAAGGGGATAGTGGCGCGATATGCGGTGTGTGTGTTTTGTCAACGTGATGATGATGGGCGATGGGGCGTGACTTTCCATGTGTGCGGTAGCTTGGTACTGACGTGTACAAAATTTTGAATTGTTTCGAGGAGGTGTATGATGGTTGTTTGAACGGTTTAGATTTGTGGGCCTTTGGTTCAAGGGTCCAGATCGGAACATAACCCTAGGATCTAACGGCCACGGGTTCATTGCCTTTATATATAAGGGGAACCGTACAGGCGGCAAAAGGTTGTGTTGAAAATCGAGTCTTCTTCTCCACGAAAATAGAGTCTTCTTCTCCAGGTTTCTTCTTCTCCGGCGAGCTCTGGTTTAGTGCTTTTTCTCTTATCTTTTTCTTTCTCTAAGGTAATGGCTAGCGCTACTTCTTCTTCCTCTAGTTCTTCTTATGAACCCTTGATTCCTTTTTCGTCCAACCCTACAGTTTCTGTTGCAATTCCGGCGATCCCGGGTGAACTTGGAGGCGTTCCAGTTCAGGGTTCGAGGGTTCATCCTGCCTCTAGGGCAACGGGTAGGGGGTCTGATACATTCATAAGTCTTCTTGGACAGTCGGAAGTAGATAGCCTGGTAGCTAAATATGAGATAAATCTCTCATTGTTTGAGGTTAGGGTTCCTTCTGGGGAGAGGGCAAGTTCTCCTAGGGAAGGGGAGATAGCCATCTATCAAGATGCGCTATTAGGTGGCCTTAGACTCCCTTTTTCTGATTTTGCTAAGGCGATTACTAGAGGAGTATCATCTGTGTCCTTCACAGTTGGCCCCGAATTCTTGGAGGCTACTGAACGGCTTTGTTATTGTTTTCAAGCATTACGGAATAAATCCGACCGTCCGTTGGTTCCGTATGCTTTTTAGTTTATGTCTAGAGTCTAACGCCGATTGGTATTACTTCTCGGCTCGCCCTGGGAGGAAATTTTTAGGGAAGGTTCCTTCTTCCATTAAGCGATGGAAGAGCAAATTTTTCTTTGTCAAAAGTAAGTCCGAGTGGGATGTCCGAACAAAATGGGAGGTTCCCCGAGCGGACATCGCTTGTGAGGAAATGACGGGTGAGGAGATGGTTCTTCTTAAGTCAATGACAGGGTTATCCAAAGTGTACATGGATGAGTTTTTGACAAAGGAAAATCTTGTTAAATGTCGTTTGATAGTGTCCGCCGGTAGGAATTATTCGTTTATTTTTCTAGTCTGATTTTTTAACTACAGTATCTAATAATAATTTTTTGATATAGGAAATCCGATGGAGGACGAGGACCTGAGCTATGTTAAGGGTCTTTTGGCCTCTTTCGAGGGTGAAGTTCACCCGTCCCTGCCTCGCGGACGGAAGAAGAAAGAGGTGGTACTTGGCCAAGGGGCTGATACCTCCAAGGAGGAAAGAAAGAAGAGGAAGAGAAAAGAAACAGGCTCTTCCAAAGAGGGGGTTAAGAATGACCCCGGTGCAGGGTCCTTACGGGAGAGGAGGACCAAGAGAAGGAATTCCGAGGACGTATCAGGTCCCGGAATTGTAGGAGAACTAGTGGGGGCACCTCAGGAAGAGGTTCGTGCGGAAGAGATCCGCCCGACGCTGTCCCCAATTTCCGAGGGCCCTTCTTCCAGCCGACCGGAGGACATCCTTCTCGCAGAGGTGAGAATTTCTATTTTCTATAAGTATATTTCACTTATAACCTTTAACTTAGGTTTTATTTTACAGGCGGAGTTAGGAGAAGCGGCCTTCGTGGATAAATTACGAGTGGCGGATTCCGTTTTAAAGGGATCTGTTACTAGGCAGAAGGAGTTATCTACTGAGGATACTCCTTTTCGTGATGCCACATCCGTAAGGGATGTTTTAATGGCCATACGGCCCGAGCAGCTCTCTACAAAACTTCGAAGGGCTGGTAGGGAAGAGGCCACTTACCAATTATTCCGTTCGGCCATGCTGGTAAGGGTTGTTCTCATATTTCCCTTTGTTTCTAAGCTTAGTATATTTTCATGAGCGTTTTGTTATTTCATAGACCGCACAATGGGCGGATCGGGTTGGTGCTCTTTGCCAAGAAGATTTGGCTAAGATGGAAATGAATAGGGCAGATATCGCTCAGTTGAGCTCTAGGGTGGCGGCCTTGGAAGAGAAGGAGAAGAAACAGCATGACGCTATCCAGGCCCTTGAGCGAGACAAAGCCGAGCGGCTGCAACAACTATCTGCCCTAGAGAAAGAGAAGAGCGAACTAGCGGCTCAGTTATCTATTTCCAAAGGTTCTCTTCTGACTGCTGAGGAGGATATCAAAGGGCTACAAGATGAATCCAGCAGTTTGAAGAAGGAACTCCAATCTACTCAAGAGGAGCGAGCCGCTGTTCGATGGGATTTAAAGTTGAAGGTTGCCGAAGCTTACTGCCGTTCAAGGCGAAGTTGGCGGAAATAAAGGGGAGCGTGATACACTTAGGGCGATTTGGCTTCCCGCTTGAAAGCTCAAGTCCGACTCGCAAGAAATTAAGGATTTATTAGAACGAGCGGAAAATTTAGAGAAGGAGGTTGCCGGCTTAGGGCGAAAGTTAAAGATGGGGCCACTCGTATATATTCTGTGGTGCAACAAGTGGGCCATCATATTCCTCCTAAGGAGGTTTTGTCTATGGGGCTGGCTGGAGTCTTGAAGAAATTTACGGAGCTCAAAGAGCAACAAGTTATCAAGACCCCGGAGGTTCCTGTTTCTGTTCCGTCGGCTGTCCCCGCTCTTTCGGAACCTTCTACCCAAGCTCCTTTAGCTACTCCTTTGGAACCTTCTGCCCAAGCTCCTTCAGCTACTCCTTTGGAACCTTCTGCCCAAGCTCTTTCAGAAGTAGGCAGTCGCCCTGAGGGCCCTAGCTCTTAGGATGTTTTTTTTTTTTATGAATGTTCTTGTAAATGTTTAATCACTTGGAATGTAATTTCTATTCATATGAATGAAACGCAAACCTTTATTTTGATGACGTTTTATTTCCGAGAGATGGTTGTCTTTAATCATATAAGGAATTCATTCGAGAAGTAATTGCCGAAGTCTTTGGTAAACTTCTTTCTTCCTTCTTTCTTTGACTTTGTAAGGTGCTTTGTAACGAGTCCTTAGTCCAATCGCGGGACTTTGTTGAATGAGATACTCGCCTTCATAAATGAGATTGTTGCCTCATATTTCGATCGGGATTTTTGCCCCTTGCTTTTTGGATAAGAGTTGTTGTTCTATCCCTCAGGATAATTCCGACTCTTTTTCCAAGAATGGGAATTTCACCGCATTTTTGTAGGATGGGAATTTCACCGCATCTTAGTAGGATGGGAATTTCACCGCATCTTGGTAGGATGGGAATTTCGCCGCATCTTAATAGAAAAAGAAAAGACTTGAACTTTATTCCGTGATTTTTAAGGAACAGCTACAAAATTTACTGATAGTAGCGTCTTAGATGTTCAGCATGGAATGGACGCTTGAGTGTCTTTCCATCCATATTTACTAGATAATAGGTGCTCGCTCGGACGATTCTTTGTATGACGTAAGGGCCTTCCCAGTTAGGAGTTAGCTTCCCCGTTCGGCTTTTTATTTCCACGGAACTCATTTTCCCGTAGGACTAGATCGCCGATTTGGAAGAAGACTCTTTTTACCCTTGTGTCATAGAACCTTTTTACCTTCTGGCGATAGACGGCTGCTCTTGTTTCCATAGCTTCTCTCCGTTCTTCAAGTAGGTCAAGTTCCGCTCGGAGTTTTTCCTCATTCTCTTCTGAGGAGAACGTTTGCTGTGTCCGCAAGGTTGGCATCCCTATTTCTGCAGGGATGACAGCCTCTGCCCCATAAGTAAGGGAGAATGGGGTCTCTCCGGTGGGGGTTCTTGTTGTTGTCCTGTAGGCCCAAAGGGCGCTCGGAATTTCTTCTACCCAGTTAGTACCGTTTCTGAATACCCGTGTTTTCAGTGTTTGAAGCAGGGTGCGGTTTGTCACTTCTACTTGGCCGTTGGCTTGGGGATGTGTCACAGATGTTAATCTGGATTCAATTCCGAGTTCTGAGCAAAAGCTTTTGAAGGTTTTGTTATCAAACTGTCGTCCATTATCAGAAATGAAGGCGACTGGAATGCCGAATCGACAGATAATCGCTCGCCATAAGAATCCCTGACAGGCTTTCTCCGTGATTTTGGCTAAGGGTTCGACTTCCACCCATTTGGTGAAGTAGTCAATGGCGACTATTAGAAACTTCATTTGCCTAACTGAAGTGGGGAACGGCCCTAGGAGATCGACTCCCCAGATGGCGAATGGACGAGGGCTAATGATGGGTGTAAAATTTGTCTTTGGTGGTACGCCTCTGGATCTTGGAATCTGCATTTGGCGGCGTCGCATTTCGGACGAATGCTATTGCGTCTTGAGTTAGTGTTGGCCAGTAATAACCTTGTCGTAGGACTTTGTAACTTAAGGCTTTGCCCCCTATGTGACCTCCTCCAATGCCTTCGTGAATTTCTTGAAGAACATAACTAGCTTCGGTTGGACGCAAGCATCGCAAGAAGGGTTGCGTATAAGATCTTCTGTATAGGTTTTCATTGATGATGGTGTATTGAGCGGATTTGTAAGAAATCCGTCTGGCTTCTGCTTTGTTGGGTGGTGCCGATCCACCTTGTAGATAGTTTCTGATGGGGTCTATCCAGCTTGGCTCTTCGGCTGTACTTTGTACTTCCTCCTCTAATCCGTCGATGGTTTTTGTGGGAAGGTATTGCAGGTTGAAGGGGGGCTCTGTGTCTTCGCTCGTCTTTGTGGCCTTTTTGGGACAGGCGTCCGCCTCTTCGCTTTGTGTTCGGACTTTTTCGATTTGGAAGCGGGGGAAGTGTGGAACTATTTTCTTTACCACTGCTTGATACTTGACCATGTTTTCTTCCTTCGCTTCAAAGCTGCCCAAGGTATGGCTTACTATTAGCTGTGAGTCAGAATATACATGCAGTCTTTGAATTCGAGCCCTCGGGCGGATGTAATCCTGCGATGAGGGCTTCATATTCGGCCTCATTGTTGGTTGCTCGGAATTGGAACTTCGATCTTATCGCCGCGATTTTCCATTTGGAAGGAGAGTAGAGGACAAAACACCTTGCCTTTTCTTAGATTCTTGATCCGGTCAACATATAAGGTCCAAGGGATGTTAGAGCTTTCTTCGGACTCTGTGGCGGGGGTTCATCCTCGCTTTGGGAAAGTTAATTCCATAGCGAAATCTGCCCGATGCCTTGAGCTTTTATTGCCGTTCGGGGTTTGTAGGTGAGATCGAACTCGCCCAATTCTATCACCCACTTGGCTAAGCGTCCGGAGTTTTCAGGTTTATGGAGAATCTGCTTTAGGGGCTGATCAGTCAATACTATGATCTTGTGGGCTTGAAAGTACGGCCTCAACCTCCGCGCAGACGTGATAAGAGCAAAGGCCAACTTTTCAAGTGGTAGATATCTCGATTCTGCATCGTTAAGGATTTTACTTGTGTAGTAGACAGGTTTTTGAACTCCGTTATCTTCCCTCAGAAGAACGGCGCTAAGTGCGTGTGGGGCGACTGCCAAGTAAACGTAGAGTTCTTCTCCCACCTGTGGCTTAGCTAGTAACTGAGGTGACCGGAGATAGTCCTTAAGCCCCTGAAAGGCTTTTTCGCATTCTTCTGTCCACTCCATTTTGGGTGCTTTTCTTAGGGCTTGGAAGAGTGGGAGATTTTTCTCTCCGGCTTTGGAGATGAATCGCTAAGCCTTGGCCGAGACGTCCGTTAAGCCGAATTTCTTGAAGACATTTAGGAGATCCCATGTCAAGAATGGCTCGATTTTGTCCGGATTCGCTTCTATCCCTCTTTGTGTCAAAATAAATCCCGTGAATTTTCCCCGATCAACGCCAAAAGAACATTTGTTTGGGTTTAGCCGCATAGTATAAATTCAAGAGATCAAAAGCTTCTTGTAAGTCGATAGGTGTTCATTGGCCTTTCGCTCTTTACTAAGATATCGTCCACATAGGCTTCGGCATTCCCCGCCAATTTGCTCTCTCGAAATCAGAAGTTATGAGCCTCGAAGGTGGCTCGGCATTTTAGACCGAACGGCATTACCTTATAGCGATGCGTTCCGTGCTCATAATGAAAGACGTTTTTTCTTAAATCGCCTTTGGCCATTCGGATTTGGTTGTAACACGAGAAAGCATCCGTGAAGCTCAACATCTCATGCCCCGTTGTTGAGTCAACCAAGCTATCAATTGACTGATAAGGGAAACGTAATCTTTTAGGCGTGCTTTGTTTAAGTCAGTGAAGTCAACACACATTCTCCATTTTCCTGACGGCTTTTGACTGTGACCACATTGGCTAACCAATGGGTAGTATACCTCTCGGATAAACTTAGCTTTTAGGAGGTTAGATACTTCTTCTTCCGCGACCTTACGCCTTCTCAGTGCGGAATTTCTCCTTTCTCGCTTTCGTAATTATCCGATTGTTGGTATGTTTGGCGTTGGAACTTGTATAGGAGGAGGAGGAGGATGAGTCAAAGCATGAATGTACTGAGTCAATAACTGCTCCAATTGTCATTTGTAGGTTAAGGTAAAACTGGAGCAATTCTTGAGGTTGAACGTAAGGACTATCGATGGCGGATGCGATGGGCGGACTATCGACCGGATTTCTTCATGCCTTCGACCTCGCCCGGATCCTTGGGATTATTTGGGGCTCCCTGTTCTTGAATTCGTTTTGATCTTCTGGTAGTGGTCATGTGGCTTTTCGTAAGGGTCCCCACAGACGACGCCAAACTGTTGATGCCAAAAACTGGTTCACGTCACGCTTCAGTCACTGTTGCCTCGTGATCTGGTCTCAGCTTTCGACCAACGGTTAGAATTTATAGTTGATGTGGACGCTTACTTCTGCCTATGAATAGGGAGTGTATAGAAATTCAGCTCGGAATTACTGGAGTGACTCATCAGCGAGCCTGTAAAAAAGGGGAGAGGATGGTGATCGGAATTGGGCCTTTCTGCCCGGATTCAGCTCCGATGCTTAAGTCAGAAAACTTGAAGAGAGAAGTTTAATGTTAGGTAGTTTTTGTGTGATGATTTTTTGGATCCCTTTTCTTCTATTAGTGCTCTCCTTTTATAGCACCTTAGAGGCGGTTCAGGAAAGGCGGTGGGGTAAGGCGGTGGGAGTGGGCGATGAATTAAGTAAATATCTCTTAAGGCGGTGGGAAAGGCGGTAGGAAGGTGGTAGGAAAATATCTGCCTACTGTAGCGGGTGGATAAGGCCCACTCACTATAGAGGCGTTAGATGTTTCTCTATCTCTTTCTTTCTACCTTACGCCCTTTATGAGAGGGTCGTTACAATTCCGACGGACTTGTTTGCAGGATTGAATCCTTACGCTATAATTCCGAGCGGACTTGTGCAAGGATGGTGATACTGCCGTGTAGCCAAAGGAACAAGTGGCTCTTTAACTTAACGACACCTGTCTTCACCAAATATATCCGTAACATATTATAATAGGATGTCCAACATCTACGTAAAGAGTGAGAGAGAGCTGCATGCAATTTAATTGATATGAAATTATTTTTGTGTAGATTTATATCCCTAAATTTGGATTTTATATATATATATATATATATATATATGTTCAGATATACATATGTGAATTGGATAGACAATTGATTTGATTTTGAAAAATGGTGAGTTGACTGCAAATGAACTCCAGTATTTTGACTTGTTTGCCGGGTGTTCTATCGATGTTTTTATCGATGGATTCTTAAAAGTGGTATTTTTAATATGTACGTAGATATGCTCATAATAGAGCCAACTTTGAATGTTTTGTATATTAATCTGTGTCTATGTCACGTGTGCACCGTTTGAAACATGCCTATGTCGGGGCTTAGGTCCATTGGGCCACCATGTTGAATGTATGCAGCCGAGAACGCTGGTTATGTGAATGGAATTGTGAGCACGGGTAGTACTGTTGAGATTGGGTGCATACGGACTAGATACGACTGATATATTTGTAATTTACACGAGTTTGTGACATGATTATGTTAAGATTTATGCATGTATGTCCGGTATGAATTTTGTTATGTTTTGACAAATATATATGTTACACAAGTTATTATTTTTGTAATGAACCCTGATATTGATTCCGCTGTAAATACTTTTATTATTATAGATAGTTGATTTATTTTATTGCATGCTTTATGATTCACCTAGGCCTTGTATCCGAGTTGGGATCCTCTCCGCTCGGGTGCGGCCGGTCTGTGTACGTGCCCGAGGCCCCTTGATCAAGTTAGAGAGTGACATATGTAGCCAAGGTGAAGAGGTGTGCACTCAATAATGCTATACAACATGAGATCAGTGCGTGTAACCACTCCACTATTGTCCTCCCGTCCAGCGATTGAGTGCGCAATAAGTGCATTAATATAGCGATGGACTGGGTAGATCAGAATTGACTCCTTCTTTTAGTCAACGCTCCCTTTGTGAGTGATAAATGCCCAATACCGAGTCGATGAGACACTGGTGGGGAATTCGACGATCCGTACATCATATTAAGTGGTGGTTGTAAACTCTGGGTTATAGAGCCTAATGGTGATGGAAACCTCGGTGTACGTCATCGTACACATCTCATAGTACAACTAAAACATGATAGCCTCCTGGAGCAGTGCTGAGACCAAGCAATGATCTATCTCTATCGTACTCAGAATCTACAGAGTCAGCTCTTTGAATACTGGTAGTCAGGCATGAAGATGCCCTTCCAACCTACTACAAAAATAAGCTCACGCACGCGCTAGGCAATACAGAGCTATTGGAGTACCTCTCAATCAATAATCCATGTATGATCGAACCTCTATGGTACGAGGTGTGCATAGCGCTCCTTGAAACGCGGTTGGGTAAGGTGTAGCACATCAAAGGAGGAACCCTCACCCCGCTTATGTTTGCAGCCTCCGCTACTCACGTGCTTGGTCTTTGTCATCTCTGCAAAGAATTAAAATTAATTACAAGAGCAAACAAGATTTTAATAATAAATACTAGTATAATTTACTCTCCATACAGGCCCATACTGGTCGTATGGCTTCCCGTTCACCATTCAATTGGCTACATACGTGTTCGTATGGAGCCTTGTTTAATTTACCCTACTACTACTGGGTCCGTATGGCTCGTAATAGTGCGCTGTGCCAGATCGTCTGGCTGGAATGATGGTGTTCCCTCTAATGTCGACCTAGAGACGATAAGGCTTGCAGTTCTAAAGATCTAAAATCGCATGTGGAGCGCGTTAGGGTCGACCACGAATCATCTATGAATGAAAACCCTAGGTTTCGAAGTATAAGCATATCACTCCCTGACCCGAATCCCGGGACCTTGAGCACGTGAGCAGACTGGCCGTACCCAAGTGGAGACGAGCCCCACTCGGATACAAGGCCTAAGTAATCAAAAGCATGCAATAATATAATCCACTAACTTCAATAATCAGAGTCGTACAGAAGAATTTAAAACATAATTAAACATCCTACACTGGTAATGACCCTATAAGGGTCCTACAAAATTAAATACAATCTCACATATAAGTGAACCTGAGGTCCTTGAACCTCTACTAGAATATCTAGATCCCTCGCACAGCTCCTGATCTTGAGTCACCTACACCTCAAGTCCTGGAACAAAAGAAGGGAAACAAGTGGAATGAGCTTTCGAATGGAAAGCTCAGTAAGTACCCCCGCAAGGAATGCGAAGAGGTCATGAAAACAATAGTGTAAAATTGATCCACACAAAGCAATACCAAAGGAAAGACTGAGCTCAAACACACGAGGATCATTATCACTAAGCACAGGAATAAAGCATGAAGTCAAATCAAACATGAAGAACAAACTTGTCATCTCCCCGGCTGCCATCGACCTAAGTCGATCTTGAAACTTATAATCCAGACCCTTGAGTCTGGTACCGCTCCAACATGTACGTACACGGCCAGCGTATCGTCCCACTGAAGGGTGGACATCCGAAGTTTTCTCCCCCTGGTAAGACTACAGGACATCCAGAGTGTCCTCCCCCTTGACACCCGTAGCATAATCTGCATTGAACGGGAGATTCCACAATACAAGAAAAACTGAAACACCAACCCGAACGGAGCACCGGCTCACGTGTTTCCACTACCATGTGCCGATCAACGGGAAGACTTGTTCAGTGTACATAAGAATGTCCAACAAAACTAACACATCAATATGCATACACTGACATGGAAACTCGATAAGGCAAGAAAGCGAATACGTGTATGCAAATCCAAACCACAAAGTACCAATCATGGTGATATCAAGGTCAATAAACAATGCAACATTAGTTCAAGGATATTCAATAATATCAAGATCAATAAATGCTCAAGCAATGAAGCAGAAACAAAAGCACAAAATAAAAAAAACCCAAAGTTGGGTGGGTACTAGGCAGGTGCACTTACAAAAATCACGAAGTCTGGTGTCCAAAGGAACCAACTCCCTTCGCATCTACGTCAATCCTGATGAACAAAAGTAAACTTAGTATCCTCACTATCCCCATTATAATTTATTAATATTGACAATAACATTAATGTATAATTCCTGAACCCACTGCGCAGTCCCAAATAATAGCTCATAACTTTTTACCTAAGAATCTGTTTGAGTTGATCCAATGCTCGTTGGAAAGATCTCTTTCCCATCTTTCCAACGGTATATTATACATCCCTACTCGACAATCACAGGCTGCCCAGCTGTCCCTCGAAGGGGACAGCAAGTCTGCAGCCCCTTAACCCTTCTCAAACTTTACTAATCCAACCCAAAGAACTTGATCAATGCTAATACGATTGAACCCAGTTTATTTAACATCACCAACCTCAAGGACCTCACACAGACATGCACTCATATTTACCTGAACACCATTAACCAACACCTCTGACTACTAATATCTAATCATAGAGGACACTAACCTTAGACCACTTACGTTTGTGCGTGCATAAAATTATGAACACAACTATCCATAAGCCTCAACAGAGCCTCACAAAGCCACTAAACACCTACTAAGTGTTCACTATCATTACTCTAGTGTCTTTAGAAATCTTTGTAACTCACAGGGCTAGGTATCTATACCTCATCGTAACCAAATTAAACTCTGAGTTCAACCTCCTCAAACGATGTTTAAAGAGAAACTATTAACCACACTGTCCCTCTTTGAACCTACATGTTCCCTCTTTCATTAAACGTTCACTGAGTTCATGGCATCAAGTCGTCATTAAATTTTAACGTAAACAAAGTCTCTTCAAACCCACACTAACTTTCCTCATAATCATCAATGAAATCAGATTGCAAAAACAAACTAGTGGACACATTCACACTACCCTTGCTACACAGTCGCTGCCCATATCCCTTGGCCACATCTCTCCTATGCCACTAGTGACAACTTCAGCCCTCAATCAAGTATTTTCTCAAGAACAATCATGCCCTCACCTCCCACTAACATGTACTACATATCAAAAGTCTGACTATTGCCAAGTCTTGAGGACCCCCTTGAAGTTTATCACTTAGAACCATTAACTACACTCAACTTTCTTCCTATTCCAAGACCCATACATCCCATGCATTTCTCATTGTTTTAACAAACTTCACTGAAGGAGATAACAGATCCAAAAAACATAAATGTGCTTACTCTATCATATATATATAAGTTATCTACTAACTCACAGATGTGAAGTAATCACCGGAGATGGAGGCGGCTCTCCTCTCGATCAGAGCTTCATTGGTTTTTTTTTTGGCCGGTGGCTCGCCGTCCAAATCTCAGAAACTCGCCCCGTTTTTGACCTCTGATCCTCAGCGATGGATCAAGACTGCCCGTCTCTCCGGTGCCACAGTGACGTCTCCGGAAGATGCTCCGCCAGCCTTCCTTCTTCTCTGCCTCTCCGTCTAATAGTGGTGGTGTTAGGGTTCCAGGGCTCGTCCTTCTCTTATAGGTCTCGTGGAACAAATCCAGATAAGGTTTTATCTCTTGCTAATGGTTTTTATCTTTTAACTTGTATTTTATTTGCAAGCTGGCTGAACCGCGTTCATCGGAGGAGTTAAGATCACGCATTTGGATTATAGTTGGATTGCAGTATTTCACGTGTTTCCATTTTAATTTCATTCTAATTCAGCTGCTTGCTTGGATCTCATGCATTGCTTTTCACGTGGAGGTTAGATTTTATAACAATATCTTAATATATCAAAATTCTATCCATCAAGTCATTGCTCAAAATCAACAATTCCAACCAGCATGCGCTTGATTCCAAAATGAAAAGAAATCAAATTTCATTACTACAGGCTTTTCTATCATAATTTGTTCTTTATAATATATATATATATATATATATATATATATATATATATATATATATATATATATATATATATATAATAGATATTAAAAACACGTATGTATATTTCTATACTCTTCCAGCCAAAATCCATGCCCCATATATATATTTCGTTTACTATTAAGCCCTTTCCTTTATAAGTCCTTTATTCAATTTAAAGGGGAGTTTTATCCTCAAGCCCCCTTATTTTCTGGAAATTACCAATGGGTCCTCAAAGGCCCCAATTAACACTAATGAAGAGCTTAATCAATTAAACCCCCATTCCTCATAATATTCTATTTAATCCAACTCGGGGACTTTCATTAATTTATCAATTATTAAGTAATCGAATAAATTTTGTTATTCATTCTTTTCAAATTCCCCGATCATACATAATTACCAAAATGCCCTTGGTGACTCCAAACAATTCCACTTAAGGGATTAGCTAATTGAATCCCCCCCTTCTTTCATCCACCAAGAGGCATATTTTTAATAACTAATTAATTAAAGGAAAACTTAGAGGGTGCTTATACATAACTTTTTAATCAACTAAATGCTTAATTAATAAATAGGAATTTCAAATAAATCCGACATTGGGAACATTCCCTTATTAACAACTCGACTAAAACAAAAACCAGGAAAGAAAGAAAAACGAAAATTTTTTATCCTAAAAAAAAAAAAAAAAATTCTCTATTCTCACAAAGCATGTAATCCTTCAAGAAATTGAGAGGGCGATGACATAACTAGGGGTTTCGTGCTCTAAATACCAAAAATGTAATTGCAAGGGTATCGAAGAAGTCGTGGGTGTCGGGAGGTGGGATGAGTAGGAAGAGGAGAAGAAGAAACAACGAAAGTAGGTGAAGCACACAAATAAGGGTCCCTACAACTTTTATAAGGAAAACTGTCAATATGGGCCCATACGTGACTCTATAATGGAGCTAAGTTTGGCCTTCTAGGGGTACCATACCATCCCGTATAAAACCCATATGGATCTATATAGCTCAGGTTTTTGCCAAAATTGAACGGAGGGGAATCTTTACGGTCTCGTATGTTCCCCCGTATGACCTTGACAAAAGACTATGTGGCAAGGCGTACGGTCCCGTATAGACCCGTATGAACCTGGTGCTTCATAGCAATTTAAATTCCTCGATTTATAGAAGATCGTATGGATCTGTATACACCCCCATTTCATCCTCTGATTCCTCCATACGGGTCCCTTATGGTCCCATATAATCCCCTGTATGCCCCATCTTTGACTCAAACAACCATAAAAAGAAGGATGCTTGTTCTATGAGCATAATGCAACCCTTAGAATTGTAATTTGTAGTAAAAGCCACCTTGAGTAAAAGGAATCCAAAGAAGCAAATTCGAGGACCTAAGAATATCTTCAATTTATTTAGAATATTAAAATTATCCTATGCTTAAACTAATTGCAAAAGTAAAGAATTTTTGCTAAAAACTTGGGTTGCCTCCCAGAAAGCGATTGTTTAATGTCGCTAGCTTCACATACTTTTTGCATTCCTCATGGTGGTTAGAAAGCATGGAGGCCCTCTCCAACTCGGAATCTGAAACAATTTTCGAACAATGAAAATCCCAAACTATAATAGATAGAAGACTCACCATGATGGATACTCGTATAGTATCCTACCTCATCCTGAGCCGAATTATCTTTCTTGCTTTTACCTTTCTCTTTCCAGGATTTTACTGGAGAAACTGGTTTCTTCTTCTTCTTTGCCTTCTCTCCCACCTTATCTTTTCCTTTCAACTCAACACAACCCTTGGTAGTTCCATTAGGTCCTTCATCCAGTTCTCCAAGATATTCTTTTAACGGGTCGATGGCCAGCATCCCTTGTATAAAGTCAAGTATAATAAGGACAGTATCATCGATAAAATAAGAAGTATCTGCATGAGCTATGGTGTAGCGGATTGCTTCTAGTAGTCTAAACACCACTTCACTCTCGGCGACTTGAAGTATCAACTTCCCTTTATGGTGATCTGTTAGAGCGCGAGCTGTGGAAAAGAATGGTCCTCCAAGTATAATGGGCACCTCAACATCATCATCCATATCCAGCAGGACAATATCCACTAGGAATTGAAACTTGTCCACTCTAACCAACACATCTTCCACAATTCCTTGAAGACGCTTTACAGATCGGTCGACTAATTGCAATTTCATTCTCAATGGTTTCGATTCTCCAATCCCTAATTTCATAAACGGTTTGTAAGGTATCACATTAATGCCTGCCCTGGAATCTATGAGTGCTCTCTCATGAATCCAGTCTCCAATAACCAGGATTATAAATCAGCCTGTATCCTTCAACTTTTTGGGCAGTTCAGACAATACAATTGTCGACCACTTTGCATTTTGAGTGTCAGTTGAAAATTCCAAATTTCATAAACAGTTTGTAAGGCATCACACCGCTTCATATACTTTGTAAACTTGGGCATGTGGGAGAGTACCTCTACTAACGGTAAATTGATATGCAGTTGCTTTAACATCTCCAAGAACTTCTTGATATTTGTGTCCTCTCTGTCTTTCTTCAACCTCTCAGGTTATGGTAGTTGAGGTTGGTATTCGGGTATGGGTGGCTGCTCCCTTTCCTTTCTCATGTACCCCTTCTTTAGAATTTTCTTTCGCTCCAGATTTTTCAGCCTCCATATGTTGTTCCTTAGAGGGAGGATTTTTCACCTACAGCTCCACTTCCTTGCCACTCCTCAAAGTGATCGCCTTTAACTATTCATGAGGGGTGGCTTTAGTGTTATTGGGGAGGTTGCTTGGGGTCTTTCTAATGTACCTCTGGAAATTTGCCCAACTTGGTGCCCAAGGTTTTGAATCGATGCTTGAACGTTCCTCAATGTTGTGTTAATTGTGTCAAACTTTGTATCGGGTGTCACCATGAATCTTGCCAAGATAACCTCCATGGTATACTTCCTCCCTTGATGCTTTGGAGGATGTTGAATTCTTTGAGGGAACCGTACTCCTTGTAGGTTGCCATGGGAAAGTGTTAGATTGTTCCAGTTTTGCATATAGAGGTGAAACTAATTGCCATGTGGCCTTGGAGCATTTCCCATGTATTGTACTTGTTCTATAGGAGAAATTTATGTACTAGAGATGGGGCATTGTGACACTTCATGTCCTCCACCACACGTACTACAAAATATGACTGAAGCGGAATTTGAACTACCACAGTCGAGAGATCAAGCTTCTTAGACAATATTTTTACTTTCACAGTAAGGCCAGAATTTGAACTCACTGCATAGGCTTTAACACTTGTGGACTATTTCCCCCTCGATGACTAATGTGATTCATTACTAGCCATGTCTTTGGATAATTGTTCCGCTTCATCGGGGTACTTGTTACTCAATGACCCACCAACTGCGGCATCAATAACCTACCTCATGTGATCATTCAATCTATTATAGAAGGTGTGGATTTTTGTCCATAGGGCGAGGCCGTGATGAGGGCAATGCGGGAATAAATCCTTCAAACTTTCATAGCCCTCAAAAAGTGATTCTAGCTTTACTTGTTTAAAAGCTAAAATTTCCCGTCTGATTTTTGTAGCCTTGCTTGGAGGAAAATACTTGCCAAGGAACTTGTCCAACATATCTCTCCATGTTCTAATAGATCTCGCAAGAGGTGTGGTGAGCCACCGATAGGCCGCATCTCTAAAACTGAATAGGAAGAGACTCAATCTAATTGCATCTTCAAAGACCCCATTAATCTTGAACATGTTGCAAATTTAAACAAATCTCGCCAGATACACATGTGGGTCTTCATCCGACCGACCATCAAACTTAGTAAAATTTTGGATCATGTTGACTGTACTGACCTTGATTTCAAAGTTCATGTTCACTGCTGGGGGGTGAATACTAAATTATACTATGGCCTCGTATTCAGACAATGTTATTTATCGTTCACCCATTACTGGGAATTCCTTGATCTTAATATTAACCATTGAAGGGGTTGTGTTCTCAGCTTCTGAGGATGCATCCGGTGGTGCTTCTTGAGATTGCACTTGATATGACTCCTATATTTCTAAGGGCCAGCGATGCAAGGTTCTTACAATTTCTCTGTCCTCTTCAACTAAACCCATTGGATTTGCTCGGGCCATGCACCGGTTCCTAACAAAACAAGATAGGGAATTTGATAATTGCAAAGAAACAAGAGTATCGAATAAGAATAAAAAGCAAAATAAAAACCTAAAACTAATGACTAAATAAAAGACTTCTAGCATTCTTAATAATCTCAGTCCCTGGCAACGGCGCCGAAAACTTGGTTACATTTACGCAAGTGTAGGAGTAAGAACAAATAGTAAAGTGGACTATGAAGAGTCGGATGTCAAACAACAGATACTAGTACTAGTTATCCGTCTATTATCTACTCTATCCAAACTTTGGTGAAATTCTAATCTAATTCTCAACTAAGAAAACCTAAAAAGTTGAATGCACGAAAAAATGATAAAAGAGTGAAGGTAATCAATCATAAAAAGGGGGCGTTCAAGCAATGAATCCCCCTCGGGTTTTCATAAAGATGTAGATGAAAAATCTTATGGTTAGTAGTTGTAGCAATCTGGACCAAGAATTCCTATAGTGTATTTGATCCCTCTCTTGAGGCGATTAATACCTAGCACCCTTATAGTATTAGCGTTCTAGGGAATAAAATTCTTGGAAGGATTATGGGAATAAGACATATTAAAGACTCGCACTCTTTAGTAACCGATTTCTCGGCGTACTCACAATCCTCTCTATTGAGGTATGTATGCACACATGGAGGCGTTCGCTTCTTCCCCTGGTGCGTCGGATTGGAAATCTGGGTTGTCACAACGTAGAGTTCCAACTCAATGAATAACACTCAATAGATCTCTAATGGAAAGCAACTAATTAACATTTAACATTTAATCACCAAGATCAAACATTAACCCAATGGTTCATCAATACCTAAACTCCTAGAGAGTTAGTTCCCCATGAGAGGGGAACACAAATCCAATATAAAGCAATAAACGGAGGAAATAAACCTAATGTGTTACTTTGTTCCCTCCACTACTGGTGGCTTCTCGAGATCGGATCTCCTTCCTCATCCTTCAAGCTTCTCATTCTCACGCTGCCCAAGATGGATTGCAAGAGGGTGGTGGAATAATGGACCAAGAGCTAGCCCCTCCTAAACTCTAAAACCCTTATTTTTCTAGTTTAGATAAATAGAAAATCGTGTGACATGACGCGCCCACCTCGGCCTACTACTAAACATAAGTCGAGGTTGACAGGAGCTATATGGGTTCCCATACAATTTCCCATACGGAATGGTATTGGCCCGAATGGCCTTTTCATTCACAAATCTCCAGGTTTGTACTGCCCCGTAAGCATTGGGTATAGGTTCGTATGGGTAGCGCACGAGTCCTGTTGGCCCCCGTATAATTGTCTGGAAAGTCAAAAAAATGCTTGACCACGGAGTTACTCCTTACGGGTTGTATGGGATCCCGTACGGAACCGTATAGGCTCCAGAAATCCTTCATTTTGGCCTCAAATCACTTTAAAAAGTCTTCTCTCGGCACATGCATTATGCCCTGTTTATGAAAAAGAACACTTATTCAGTACCAATGGGCTATATTTTCATCAAATGACATGCAAAGTATATATGAATATGAATGAGTATGATATAAAATTATGATCAATTAAACACTTATCACAAACCTTGCCTGAGAAAATGTATTCAGTTAAGGAGAAAGCCCAATTAGAAGTTCTCAAAAAATTTCCTAAGATCCCCCTTGACAAAAATTGATTACGTTGGAGAGACTCCGAGATCATCATCTTTTCTTAGTATTGAGTAAAAAATCTTGTGTTTCGCTATCAAAATTAACTCGGGCTTCACTCTAACATTGTTCTGTGCTTGCAAGCCCTATGACGGATATTGACAAGCTGATGGGCTTCCTCATTTCCCAAGTGGAGATCGTTCCTCCGACCTCTCTTGAGAAAAAGATTAAGACGACAACAGAAGGACCTTCAAAAGATGGAGGCTAATAAAACAAGCTATTCAATTAAAAGGGCACGAGAAGCCCCTTGTGCTTCCTTGAGGGTTGAGCCGCCCTCTGAGTTTGATGAGCCAGTGTCCGATATGGTTCCCCGTCCCCGATGTGCCCAAGCAGCAGCTACTACAGCTAAAGGGGATGAAGGCAGTGTGTGATAAGTATTTAATTGATCATAATTTCATATCGTATTCATGTACACTTTTCATGCCATTTTCATGAAAATATAGGCCGCTGGTACTTAATAAATATTAGTTTTTATAAACAAGGCACAATGATGATGTGCCGAGAGAATGGGGGCTTTTAAAGACGATTTGAAGCCGAAACGGAGCATTTCTAGAGTTTATACAAGCGCATGCAGGCTTCCATATGGTCCGTAAGGATCAAGGCAGTAGAACGAGTCCCCCTCTGACTTTTTAGAAGACCAAACGGGGTAATGTATGGGCCTATACAGACCATTCGGGGTCATATACGGGCTTATACGGGCACATATGAATCGATGCGGCACAAGTTCCAATTCTCCATGAGCCCATACAAGATCCCATATGGCCTGTATAGGTACCTCGTATGGCTCTTTGTCGACCTTGAATTTTGTTACGCAATGGGCCCAGGCGGACACGACACATATCACACGCTTCCTCGTTGTAATAAATACCGACTTTTCGGATTTGGGGAAGCATCTTTGATCTATTAATCCTTTATTCCATTATTCCATCGATCCATCTGGGGAGGAGAGGCTGAAGGCAAGAAATGAGAAAGCTCCATTGAAGATTCGATCTCTAGAAGCTACCAACAGTAGAGGGAATAGCGTATCTTATTATGTTTATTTCCCACGTTCATTATTTTGTATTGGATTTGTGTTCAACTTTAATGTGAAACTAACTTTCTAGATACTTAGGCATGATGAACCCTCGGGTTAGGGCTTAACTTGGATATTAATTTCTATCATCAAATGTATGATTTTGTTTTGTGTATCTATTGAATGTTTTGTATCGCAATAGTTTCTACATAGCGACAGCCTAGAAATCTATTCTAGTCCACTTGGGGAAGAAGCGACCGTCTTCCCGTGTATAGACCTACTTCAATAGAGAAGATTGTGAGTACACCGAGAGATCGGGTACTAAGGAGAGCGAGCCCTTAATATATTTTATTGCCACAATCCTTCCAACTTATAAGTTCCCTAGAACACTTACAAAAAAATCACAAAATTGCAAGGGTAATTTTCCTTGCTAAATTAGGAAATTCCCTCACTAAATTACATCAACAAGGGAATTCCAAGGGAAAATATTCCATTATTACTTCGATCCTAGCAAATATTTTGCAAGGGAATAGACCCTCGCTGAATATTAACGAGGGATTAGTGAGGGAAGATATCTCTAGGTATTTAGCAAGAGCTAGGAGTTTCCTTGCAAGTCCTCGCTAAGTCCTCTCGCATCATCCCTCTTCATTAGATAGTTTGCAAGGACTTAGCGAGGGAAATAATTGTAGCTATTTAGCGAGGGAATCACTTCCCTCACTAAATCCTCTTTTTGCGAGGGCTTAGCTAGAGTCTTATACGTAGGTATTTAAATTTTTTTAATTTATTCACTCACTAATCCCTCGCTAATATTTACATATCCCACCAATATATTTTCTAATTTATTTGTCCCTTGTAGTACAATTTTGAATACCAATATATTAATTAAAAATAAAATGCCAATACTCTACATCTTGGCTCCATCAGTAAAGACAAAGCACACCATTTATAACCATAACAAAGAAGCAAAATTTGAGAATTGAAACTAAACTGTAATTGATTTGAGCCAAGAAAACATAAATTTATTAAAAAATAAGTGTTGATTTTAAGGGTATTGATATAGATTTCCCTAGTCATAAACAACAATATCAGTAAAGATGCAACGACCAACTTAGATGTGTTATAACAAAACATAATGCAGAAAAGGGCTTGCATCTCGGTAAGAAATTTGGATGGGGGTGTGGATATTGGCAAGCATCATGACCGCAATGGTTTTGGTTTGCTGTCATTCTTTCTTCTCAATCTGAAAAACTGTTGCATAGTATTTGCGCACTCTCCTACAAGGACTGCTCATCTAATTGATTGACAAGGATTGAAACAATTGTCACAAGAATAAATCAAAAACTACAAGATCAGGCATACAATGATAGGGAAAAAAGGGTCACACATTGTGGGAAACTACAACCAAGTTACAAATTTGTTTTATGTCACACAACTGAAGTCAAATATGACATCTACTGGGAATGAGTGTAAGAACAAAACTCTTCTATTATCACCGGGTAATGAAAAGACAAAAACTCACTGCCTTAATATATAATGAAAAAAGCAAGTATTCATTGTTTATTTGCGGGTGTGCAGAATGGAGGTGTTTCCTCCTGGAAAATTTAATTCATTTCTTCAGACAAATCATCACATTGTGTTGGTTTTAATCTAGGGAAATTTTTTTTCAAAATTTGGGAAGAGTGAATAAACACGTATAAAACAAAGATCCATGATCAGTATTCATAAAAACACTTTTTATGAACATTACGTAAATTATAATAATTAAATTCTACTTGTGAATTGAATCAAACTAGAGCGTACCTTGAATTCTTGAAATTTGAAAGCTCGAAGAACGACAGATCTTCTTCTCCCGAAACCACAGTCTTCCTTCCGCTAATAAGAATCCAGATTTGACTTGTGTGTACGAACAATCTCAAGATTAGGGTATAGATCACTCTTCTAACTTTGTCTCTCAAAATCTAATCATACAAGCAACTGAGACTAGGACTTTTATAAAAACTCTCTTTGAAACCAGGATAAGATGATAAGATTTGGTTTGAATTCAAATAAAATTAGGCTAAACATCTTTTGAATTCAAAATTAAATTTTATCATTCAAAATTGAGAGAGAGATTTTTGGCCAAGCTTAAAAATAAAATATCTCTTATCTTTATCCTTTTCCGTGTATTTAATTATTTGATTGAAAATTCAAATTCAAAATCAAATCTAACAACCAACTTGCCCCATACATTGAATCTAGACATATGCTTCACAAGCTTATCTAAATTCAAATTAATTTGAGCTAATCTTAATTTTAACTCAAATTTTAAACACATGTGTCATGGCTCACAATATCCAATAAGTCCATAAATAAATATATAATCAAATTATGTATTTATTTATTTTATTTATAAATAATCTTATTATTCATCAATACTACAAATTAATTCTCAATTAATTTGTAATAAAGTGATCAACACAAAATCAATTAAACTTGTCCAATTGGAATTCCTCGTCTAGAGGGGGACTTATGGACCTCTAATCTCGGGCTCCAATAAAACTTTATATCAATTAATTAAACTCTTTAATTAATCAATATGTTTTATTAATTCCAAAGTTACTCCACTAAAAACTTGAAATTGCACTCCCAAAATTACAGATATAAAATTACTCGGGATTCGAGTCATCCATATAATATAGTTATCTCCTATATATTGATCCTCCATAAATAATTCATAATTAGAGCTAGGTAAAGATCCGTTAACCTTTCTAATTATATCTTTATCCTCAAGTACTAATGATTCTCTAATGAATAATAAGATTCAAGAACAAATCAAGAATCTGAGTACTCATACCATTCAAGCCCCGAACCATCACTAAAGGGAATTATTTATCTACCTCTTATAAAGAAGGAATGGATTCCATCTTGTAACATTCCTTGCTATTCATTTTGTTGCACCTAAAAAATACAAAATTTAAGGATTATGATCTTATAATCCGTACCGAGTAAATCAAAAGATGTAACCCAACAAATAGGAGTTTGCTAACCTCTCAGGATTAAGATCATTATACATCCGATCATCAGTGACATGATTTGAATACATTATATTTTAAAGAAAATTATCAATAATTCAAATCACATCGTATCCCAGTCCCATATTATCTCATTATGTATAGTGCCCTCATTAGATGTCCCTCTACATCAATGGTTTGGATAAAACCTTTTCATTCTTAATGATAATGAGCTACACTAGTGAAAATTAATTAAAGATATTATATTTTAATTGTTAAGTCAAACGACTAGTTTTCACCGACTAATTTAAATTATCATCCTTAAATAATATCCTCCCCATATATATAACACATATATATATTTATTTAAGGTTACGTAGATAATTATGGAATTTTGTGATATTTATAAAGTATTCAAACAATACATGCACTTGTAATAACAATATTATTTTATTCATAATTAAATAATGTTCATAACATCATATGCTTTAGGGCATACATCACAACACATTGTACATGGATATTGACAGAACTACAATAGAAAATCAGACAAGACTAAAAGAAAGATAATTCAGTAGCAGAATTCTCAATCAGGAGTGTAATGGAAGATGTTACGAAGGAGTCACGACCTATGAGGTTCATTGTCATGGAAAGAAAATAATGTCACTCTTAGGATACGACTAGTTATCTAAAGTATATTTACCTGGTCACCACCAATAATCAAGAGAGTTGTATAGGTTGGATGGAAAACACAAGAATGGAACTTGTTCCCACTGGAGCTCAGCTCATGGATGCAGTTCCCTGATGATAAAGACCACATCTTAATATAATCCTTACAAACTGATGCCAAGTAGTCACCATTTACATCCTCGAAAACAGATTAGAAATCAGAAGAAAATTGAAGAAAACTAGAAATAATAGAAGCTTAACAATCGGACCTTGAGAAGAAGAAGCTGACGATGTTGTGCTTATAATCAAAAACCTCAAAGATCACATAAGTCGAACAAATCCAATTTCAATAAGATACTTTACATGAGTACCCGTCCTTCAGATGGAGCCTACGAAATTCCAACAACAGATTAACCCAAATTAATGATATTGTGGAAAAGTTTTAATATGGATTGTATTGTAAATATTAAAGAAAATAATAAACCAAAGAAGGCAAACCTCCTACCATGCTGCAGATTTTATCAGCAACAAAGAATCACTTTAAAGACTTTCTTTTTGGTGCACTGAATTGGTACGAGTGTTTTTCAAGAATTGGTAGGAAAAGAAAAAAACCAAAGGTATAGTGAGGTTAGAATTCCGCTTTGTTTATATAGATGAATTCGATCAAAGCAGTAATCATTCACTTTTGCAGAAAAAAGGTTGAAAACACATAGCATAGGCTTCTAGTAAGGTGAGAATGCAGGGAAATTAAAGCTATATAAATACACATCCAGATCTATACATCACTAATAGTTCTTTGAGCAAATAGCAACTAATTCATGTTACTTATTACAGGGAGCCCAGACCTAAAGAAGTCATTAAAGATAGACCATAAAAATGATGAATTTCATATATATGTGGTTCTTTTGTTTTCAATTTGATTTTCATCTGTGGATCTCAAGTGTTTAAAAAAAAGCTTGTTCTATGAGCAAGTAAATTTCTTATCTATTACATAAATATGTATTTATAGAAACATGTATGTTTAGTGTAATATAGGCTATTGTTTAATTTAATATATAATATATGTATGATGTCTATTTTTTATTACAGTTTTCCGGTAAGAGTAAGGGTTTCAGTACCAGTAAGTACAGTAAATTGAGATAAATTAAGAAAAAGAATAATAAAAAAGAAGCAAGAAATAAGAATAAAAAATTTTATATATCAATGTCGATTAAAGCTAGCATTGATTTTCTTTCCATGGACCCCAAAAAGAAGGATTCAAAAGAAAGAAAGCCCCACACTTCGTTTTGCAATAACTAAATCACCATCAGAGAAAAAAATGTATGGCTGGATTGGTCAATGTCTTTTGTTCTCTTTTGTTTTCCAACTAAGTGAAATATCAAGATATGACTGAAATTTTTAGTACCAGGAAACAGAGAAAAGAAGATTCTTGCACTGATTTGATGATCTACAAAGTCCAAGTGTCATATTTCAAAACTCAATCATGAAAAATATTAGTATTACTTAAACAAACTTCTGTGAGACCATCAACACCACACTGCAACAGACATCACGGAAAATTTTGTGATTGAAAAATCATAGATATATCTTTTTCTCAACCATTATTAGAAAAAAAAAGAAAAAAGAAATGAACACAAATCTTGATAGGTGATCTATCAAATATCAAGTGCAATTGCAAGACCTGTTTTTTCTACTCCAAATAAGTGATGTTTTATTTTATGAATTAAGATTGAAGATGTTTGATTACCAATACTTCGCCTTAGACGATACTAGAAAACAAAGCTCAGTTTACCAACTTCAAAGATACTCTAAAGTAATAACTTTGGTTCCTCTCTAATTGTTGCCATGCATTTATACATAACTTTTCCCAAAAAAGGAAAAACAAAACAAAACCTTGAAAGTCAAAAGCTGCTTTAGAGTAATTAAATGATATCTCGATAAAAGCAATTTAATTGTTGAATTGTATTAGGTGTTAACTATCTTGCCGCAACAATCCTATTCAAGCTTGATGGTTCATACTTATTTATGATATAGAGGGCTACAACCTACAAGTGTCAAATAGGAGAGTTGAAAAGCCCAAATCAAAGTAGAATGAATCAAAATGCAAAGGCATCTCAATTAAATCATCATCTATTACCAAGACGCCATTGTAAACTAAAAAGTCTTTGAGATGCTAGAACAATCAAAACATTTCTCATTGATATTTTACAGGCATGTGATTTGCAAAACAAGAAGTTTACGTACATGTTTTAGTTGATCCAGATGAAACGATTGCTTTTGAAACCATCGATGGAGTTAAACAGTCCAAGAATATATGCTCACCTGCAGTAAGATAACAAATTAACTAAATCATGGATGTCAAAGGACACTAGATCAAACTAAAGGTATCCAGTAAAAAAAATAAAGCTATAATACTCAACCAACAAATGCACCCATATAGAGAAAAGAGATGGTATTGAATCAAACTTAGTCATCAAATAAAACAGAAGAATTTAACCAACAACTAACAAAACAAAAAAGACTTTACAAAAGATTTAGCAACAGTGCCTCAAGGAAACTAAATCACCTATACACCAAAAGAAACAGGGATTCTCACATTAATTGAATATTTTTGATAAATCTTACACTAAGTTGATGCTCAAATCGGTTACTGTCTTAGGGGCCATTTCCGCTAAGAGTTCAACCAAGGAAAGGAGTGATGTGAAGGCAATTAGAGTTAGGGGAGGGAGCTTCCCACGACTTCAGGTCGTTTGGTGGCGTGGAGACTGAGAGGTGGTCGCCTGGATGGGGCCGCCAAGCCCTACAATACAAGGAAGTCCAGGGGATCTCCCCCCCCCCCGGACCCACCGATACTCAAATTAGTTGGGAGGAGGTTGTGAGTAATGGAAAGAGGTGGTTGGACAAGGTAAGAGAGTTAGGAGCCCTTTAGGAGAAAGTTGAGTTGCACCCTAATACCGGGATTAGCACCCTTGGGCAGCCTGTCGTTTGTGTCCCTTCCTTGCTGTATGTCAGGTGTAGCCTCCCGACTAGCCACCTTGTCGGGCACTCTTCTTGCCTAATGCAACGTTAGCTAGGTACGACGCCTGCCACAAGTAGCAGGGTGGTACCTGCCTTCAGGTTGATGGGAAGGGAATCTCCACATGTCCCCTTCCCAAGATCAAACTGGTCTACAGTGGAATTCTCACGATTCGCGCTGTGTGGGTCGTGGGATGTACCCCCTAACATTTGCCCCCCAGGTTATTGGGTCGGAGGATTCTCAACCTTGACTGGCTTGATAAATAAGACTCTGAACATACGGGCCGAATCGGGGAGCTTGGGCAGCTGCTCCGACCTCGAGTTCTATCCGTGTTTGACCCCAGATGGGGGCCAGAGAACAGTGTGACCTTCCTCATCCCGACCTTCCTTTAGCGGTCCCCTTATCTTTATACGGCCTCTTCGCAGGGACTTGGTGGTGCCATGGGTCAACTGGCTTGGAAGGTTCCGACACAATTTGTAGCGAGCAAAGTGGGGGTAGGGATCGCCATGGGGACCTGTGTTAGGGAATACACTGGTCTTCATCTGCCAACTCTACACCAGAGTAGTCACACTTGAAAACTCCTTGAACCTTCCCCTGCAGCAGAACAGATTGGTGGAGGCTACTAACCAAACAAGGAAGCAAGAAACCACAAGAACAACGAAGGCAATAATCAAACAATACAAGGTTTTAACTTGGTTTGGCAACGTGCCTACGTCCACAACACACAACATTCACTGGATTCAAAGAGATTCAAGGAAAAAGAAGATACAAGAGATTAGCTCTCTCTAGCTTTAACAATGCACACACACCCTTGAGGATAAGATAGCCTCAAACTTTTATCTCCTTCACTGGTGTGGTTCCCAAGAACCATTCCTTATATAACACTCTCCTGTCACCTCACCTGTAATAACTGTAATGCTTGCAACGTTAGACTTTATGTTTCCAAGATCTAGTGCCTTCGGACTACCACGCTGAACATTCCCACCTTGGTTCATCCACGTCAGCACTTCACATAAGTCTTTCTACTCGGACATCTTTAGCCAATAATGCTCAATACACTTGGCAGATTTTTTATCTCCTTCACTGGTGCGGTTCCTAAGAACCATTCCTTATGTAACATTCTCTTGTCACCTCGCCTGTAATAACTGCCATCTTGCAACATTAGATTTTATGTTCCAAAGATATGGTACCTTCAGACTACCGTGCTGAACATTCCGACCTTGGCTCGTCCACGTCAGCACTTCACATAAGTCTTTCTACTCAGACATCTTTAGCCAATAATGCTCGATACACTTGGCATATCATCTGAGATATATCTTACTATGACTACTCGGCAGTACTTCTGAATAGCTCGGCCTGATATACGTGATTGCTCGCCCGCATGTTCGATCACTCAGCCGACACTTCTGATCGGTCGCCCGACCTCCTTCATCTCGGCAGGATCGCTTGGCCAACTCCTCGGCTTCTCCTTAGTTCGGTAGGATAAGTTCTACAGCTCTGAGGCTCGACAAACTCCAAACTCCTCACTTGAATTTCGGTAGGATTCATATTCCTCACAATCTCCCACTTGAAGACTCCAAGACTTCATCTTCTCCTTCATATACTCCCACTTGAGGCCGACTGTCATCCATTTCTCAAGTCTCAATCTGAACTTCCTCTGGGTGTGGTTTACACATTCTGCTAGTCTCGCAGACCAATATATCAACAGGGTTGTCCTTGGTGTGGATCTTCTCCAGATTTATGATCCACGCAGAAATATACGCGACACTTCTCCAGCAAGTGTACGGGGTCGATCAAGTAGTAAAATACCCAAAGGTAGGATAGTCGAATCCACATCGACTGTCCACTAGTACTAGTTATCCTCTATCACCTAGTCAAAACTATATGATGAATTATGTGATTAAACTGGTTAAATATCCTAACTAAAAGCTAATGTGACCAATTGGTGGATTTAGGGTAATCAGAGATGAAATATGGCACCTCGGATCACAATCCCTCTAGGATTCCCTTGTAAATGATTGATTCCCTATTACTGGCTAGTTGCTAATAACTCCTGGAGGATATACAATGCACTTCTCAGTGTAACACTAGATCTCTCGTGATTCTCATGCACACCCTAACACCTATGTTCTACAGGAACCTATCTAGATGAATCCCCGGCTAATACGATATTCTAACCGTTCTGAATCACTGCATAAACACTTGTGGTGCTGGATACTCTAACCTAATAAGGTAGATGACTCGGGGCTTACGCATGGAAAAACCACCCAAAGATATCAAGAAAGATAAAAACTCTTGGCTAATGCAATAACAACCATCCAACCATCCAACATAAATACTAACGTGCTAATGTTATCCCCTATGGAGATAGATAATCGGGCTCATGCACGGGAAACTACACAGAATTACAATCCCAGACAATCAAGATCTAACAAAAAAATTATTAATAAAGCAAAAACCGAACATAGTACGAAATCAATAACAAGTTCATCGTAGAGTTCTGGTATCTGAGGCACCATAGAAGGTTTAGCCTGTCATGCAATGATCTATCATAACTAAGATACTAGAGGAGGTTACACAATTAAGCATAGATGTCTTCCCTTGATAACGCCTCCTACGCCTTCAATTCCTCTCGTGAAGCCCTAGCCATCGCTCCGAGAGTCGCCCCGAGACTACCCGCCAAAAGTTACTCATTAGGGTTACGTGGGTGGCCTTTTATAGTTTTTCAAATTTGCGAAGCACGATCGTGTTGATCTCAAACACGCCCGTGTTGACTTTGAACATGCCCGTGCTCATCTGGTGACTTGGTCAATGCGATTTCAATATACAAAGAATTGCACAGGGTTTAACATGCCCGTGTTAAGTGAGAGTAAGACCGTGCTCTTCTCTGCATGTGCAATATTTTGTCCTTTTCGCTCAAAATGTCTGGTTCCTGTTCCTTTTGCTCCTAGGTACCTATTTACCTGTCCAATCACATAGGAATACACAAAGAAGCACAAAAATAGAGAATTGATCCTAGAAAACGGCATAAGTGCATGTGAATATAAGGGGAATTTATGTATAATCTTGTACTTATCAATTCACATTCTTCTTAAGTGTTCAAATGAGCGCTATTTTCCATCATATTTATATATGTTTTATATGTATTTTAAGGATGTTATAGCCCGCGAGTATTTAAAATGTGTTGATTTTTATGAACATGGAAAAAATATCGGAGTACTGGGAGAAAGTGAGCATTTGAAGAGAAATTGAGGCCAAAATGAAGCAGATCTGGAGAAGGCAAAATGGCGTACGGGCCTCCATACGGCCCATATGAGCCCATAAGAGATGTCGTACGATCTGACGTATGGGCGTACAAGGTGACCCGCATTCCAGACTGGCCCGCATACGACCCGTATGAACCCCCGTATGGCATGCATAAGTCACCCAATTGGTGTGGATCCAATACTGGGAAAAACTGTAAAGAGCCATCCTTCACCTATAGGGGGTATATAAATGGAATAATTTTAAAGTTTTGGATACTAGCATGGGGAGAAGAGTAACTTGGGCAAGAGGCAAGAGGAGAAGAGGGATTCAAGGGGCTCCATCATCTTCACCACTTGGAGAAGAAGAAGGGGCAAGATTCAAAGAAGACATCAAGGGGCATCATCATTTTGTATGCAATAGTATTTTCCTCTATGATTCTCTTGATTTGCATCTATTTAGTATTGGATTTGTGTTCCCTTCTCATGGCGAACTAATATTTTAGGTATTTCGGCATTGATGAACCCTTGGGTCATGTATGAACATTGATTTTGAATGTGAATGATTCTCTAGTTGTTTTCTGTGATTAAGATCTATTCAGTGTTATTCATTGCATTTGTCTAATCTACGTTGCGAGAGCCCGAATTATCCAATTCGTTGCATCAGGGGAAAAAGCGAGGGCCTCCCCGTGTGAAGGCATACCTCAATAGAAAAAAATTACGAGTACAACGAGAGCTCGGGTACTAAGGAGAGTGACTCTTTCATATGCATTATTCACGTAGTTCTTCCAAGTAATTGATTCCCTAAAACATCATAGGTAAGGGCACTAGAGTAGTAGTTTTGCGTCGAGAGAGGGAGTGAAAGGACTTTAGGAATCCTTGGTCCAATCTAATGCAACTAGGAACCCTTGCATTCATTATCTATCTTTAGGAGTACCCAAGGGGGATTCATTGCACGAATACCCCGTCTTTATGATTAAATTACCCCAAGATTTCATCTGGACCTTTGTGGTGCTTAAATTTCTAGGTTTTCTTAGTTCTAGATTAGTTTAAACACCTCACCAATGCTTGTTAGGCTAGATAGTAGAAAAATAGTCAGTACTAGTATTTTCCATCACCTTGAGGTTCAATACCTAACTCCCATAGTCCTTATATTACTTGATTCGACTCATACACTTGCGGTTAGCATCATACGCATCAAGTTCTTGGTGTCGTTGCCGGTGAGTGATAAGTGTACAATTGTACATATGTTTTCATCATATTTGCAAGCACTTATCTAGATATTTTGTGTCAAATCCTCTATTTTTGTACTTCTCTGAGTTTATTTTATGTTTAAGCAGGTAAAATAGATGCCCGGAGCAAAAGGAACGAGAAATGGGACAAACCGGGGCAAAACAAGCCAAAAAGGACCTTTACAGAGATATGCACGGCCACAACACAATGTGGCATGCCCGTGCCAAGGGGCATGCTACTCTCTGGATGAGCGAACGCATCGAAGAATTTGGCACAGGCGTTCGGATGCTTGGCACGCCCGTGCGCCCCAAAAACACAACCTACAAATAAGCTACAATGTTCCAGAAATTATTTAAAACGATACAGAACTCACAATACAATCTCCACCGTTCATATTAAATAAGAAGGGGTTAGGAACATCCAGTTAAAATTCCAGGTTGATCCGAGTTGATTTAATTACCTGATCGCACTTGATGAAGACTGCGCAGAGTTGGGATTTTCGTCCAAATTATCCCGAATTATCTAAAGATTATCTGGATTGACTCCAACTCAAATTAGAAGTTATCCAGAAGTAGAAGGAAAATTTTGCTGGAGATTTTCAACCTATATAAACCCAAGGGGAGAGGAGATTAGACCATCTTTGGATGAGAGTCGAGAGCCGGAAGTTGGTCAGAGTAGAAGAGATCGAAGGTAGAGAAGACATCAAGCAAGAGAAGCCGTGTTTCTTAATTATGTCTTCTCTAGTTTTCTTTATTAATGTATTTATTAGTATGAGATACTAAGCCCCTTCAGTGGTGCCTCGGACACATGAACCCTAGAATTTCTTTTAGTAACTCTCATGGATGATTCTTGTGGTTCTATGTTTTGATTGATATGATTGTGTCGTGCATGAGTTGATAACATACCTTGCTAGGTTTAGCAAAGCATGTTCATGCTTAGGGTTTTTATTGCATGCCTCATATATGCATAGATTCATGTCTATCTTAGTTAGATTACAACTAGACATAGGTAATGAGTTCGATCTGCATGCCGAGAAATCGGATGTAGCATCTAGATGGCGCAATTGTCGAACACCCAATAACTAACTAATAGAGAACTAATAATGGGGATTCAATAACCAATACAATCTTTTCATAGTTGCATACTAGATAACGAAGAATAGTTAGTACTAGATTCCAGTTCCTGTGGATTCAATAACCCTACCTTTTGGATAATTTACTACTTGAGTGACCCCATACACTTGTTGGTAGTTGTTGCGCACTCTGCACATGTATCAGGGAGGTTAGGATTACTAGGAAAGCTAGGAGATTATTACTTTAGTCATTTTTCTTTTTGTTCCTTTGTTTATTTTTCTATTTGATTTGATTTCTTGCATCCTAATCCTCTTCACTATATTTCTTACAAGGAATCGTATGCAAGTCTTAAAAATGTGATGTTCTTCAAGTTGGATGCATTGGATTGATGAATTGAAGATAAATTGTCCAACCAACAGAAAAGTATTTGGCAAGATCAACGGCTTGAGATTGAGAGAGTTGATTCTTTCACTATGTATCCAGAGTCCACCTTAGTACCAAAAGATATGTTTATAAGGGATTTATGATAAGAGGTACCTCAACAAAGTTATGATCAGTTAATGAAGTTTTTGTATGAACAATGTGGTGTGGATATCATTGAAGAGCAAATTTTCTCATCGTTCATAAGAGATTCATGCAAGAGTGACTTCCCGAATCAAGGGAGTATAACCATGGATGTTGATCTCATACAAGATACAAGGCAAGCTACTCCAACCCCACGCCCAAGAAGGAGAACCCACTCTTACCTCAGTGAGTGAAGTGGGTAATGCAGACCAAACTTTGTGAAATCATCAAGTTTTGGAAGTAAAAGGAGGATTGGAGGAAATAGATGAGAATGTGAAAAAGTTGAAACCATCAGTGGTAGAACCCCCACAGCTTGAATTGAAGGAACTCCCTAGTCATCTTGAGAATGCATTTCTAGCTGAGGATTCAAAACTCTTGGTCATCATTGCTTCAAATTTGACATGTTCACAAAAGGAGAAGCTACTGCAAGTACTCAAGAGGAATAAGAGAGCTATTGCATGGAAGATATCTGACATCAAAGGGATCAACCCATCGTTCTGCACTCATAAAATCTTAATGGAAGACAATTAACGATCCTTAGTTTATCACCAATGAAGATTAAACCCGAATATATACGAGGTTGTCAAAGCAGAGGTTATCAAACTTTTACATGTCGGGGTCATCCCCCATTTCAGACAGTACATGGGTGAGTCTAGTGCAAGCATTACCAAAGAAAGGAGGAATGACTGTGATGACAAATGATAAGAATGAGTTAATCCCTACAAGAACCTTCACAGGATGGAGAGTATGCATTGATTATAGGAAGCTAAATGATGCCACGAGGAAGGATCATTTTCTGTTACCATTCATTGATCAAATGCCTGAAAGATTAGCCTGACATTCTTACTATTATTTCGTTGAAGGTTTCTTGGGGTACTTCCAGATTCCCATTGCCCCAGAGGACCAAGAAAAGACCACATTCACTTGTTCATATGGTACATTTTCTTATCGTCGCATGCCCTTCGGATTATGCAATGCTTCGTCTACCTTCCAACGACACATGTTAGCTATCTTTGAGGATTTTGTGGAGAACATTATGGAAGTATTCATGGATGATTTCTGATAAGAGTTTAAATGTTCATAATTTTATATCACATTCATGTATATTTTGCATGTCATTTGGTGAAAATGTGGCCCACCAATGCTTAATAAGTGTTATTTTTGTTAAACAGAGCACATTGATGGTGTTTCAAGAGAAAGGAGACTTTTGAAGGCTTTTCGGAGGCAAAAACATCAAAGCTAGGAGCTACAAAGGACCTACAAATGCCCCCATACATTAAAGACAAGTTCCCCGAAGTTTTGGAGTAAAAACATGGCTTTTTTTTATAGGCATACAGGAAATCATACTGTAAAAACATGGCTTTTTTAGAGGCATACAGGAAATCATACAAGTTCATACAGACACTTGTACGGACTACTGCTATAGTAATTTCAGCTTCTTCTGTTTTTCCCATACGACCCGTATAAGCCATACGCGGTAGCATATGGTCTGATATACGGCCGTATGAGTGGACCTGCATTTCATACGTGATCTCATACGAACCGTATGACCCTAGGTCCGAATTTGCAGGAATATAAAGGCATGTATACGCCCGTATGGATACTTGTATGGCCCATTTCTGGGCTCGATTTCAACATGATTTGGCCCACATGAACTCTAAAGGGAAGACTCCTATAAATACCAATATTTTAGGGGTAAGGATGCTATCTCTTGGCCTTTCGCCACCTTTTAGGCCGACTTGGGGATCTTGGAGTTCATTGATAGCTATTGTTTAAAGGGATCCTCTTGGGAACGAGCTAGGGCTTGAAGGGAGATCATCATCAATGATCCAATCTGTGCACCAACAGTGGAGGAAACATCTAGGAGGTTTATTTGTGTTTATTTTGTTTTTTTTTCTCATTTTCTTGTATAGGATTTGTGTTCCCCTTTCATGGGGAACTAATAGATTAGGTATTGGGCATGTTGAACCCTTGGGTTATGTATGAACTTTGATTTTGATTGTTAATGGTTATCTAGTTGTTTTCTATGATTGAGATCTATTGGATGTTTTAATGTATGTTAATCTCTCTACGTTACGAGAGTTTGGGGAGATTTTCATAGTTCATATGGGGGAAGAAGTGAGAGCCTCCCCATGTATAGACCATCTCCAATAAAGGGGATTGTGAGTATACCAGGAGCCCGGGTAATAAGAAGAGCGAGTCCTTTAGATGAATTATTCGAATAATCCCTCCAAGAATTAGGTTCCCTAGAACATCATCGGAAAGCGCACTAGGATTAGTAATTCATCTCGAGAGAGGGAGTGAAAGCACCTTAGGAACCCATGGCCCAATCCATTGCAACTAGTGATCTTCGTATTCACTATCTATATTTATGAGAACCCAAGGGGGATTAATTGCCCGAATACCCCCCTTCCAATGATTGATTTACCCTAAAATTCAATCCCGTCATTGGTGATATCCAATTTTTAGGTTTTCTTTGTTCAGATTAGTTCAAACCACCACCAATCTTTGTTTAGACTAGATAATAGATGACTAGTTAGTACTAGTATTTCTTGGTCCCTCGGGTTCGACACCTGACTTTTCAAGAGTCCACTTTATTACTTGATACGATCGTTTGCATTGCATCAATTTCTCAGTTTTTGGGGACTCGTTTAATCTTTTCCTCACAAATTTTGAAAAGGTGTTGACAAGATGTGAGGAAACCAACCTAGTCTTGAGATGGGAAAAGTGTCACTTCATGGTGAAGGATGGAATTGTGTTAGGCTACAAAATCTCAAGTAAGGGGATTGAGGCGGATAAAGCAAAGGTCGACACCATTGAGAAGTTACCTCTACCTACTTCAGTTAAGGCAATCCGAAGCTTCCTTGGCCTTGTCGGTTTCTATGGATGGTTCATCAAAGACTTCACCAAGATAGCAAAACCATTAACCAAATTACTGGAGAAGGATGCCCCATTCAACATCAATGAAGAATGTCTAACAGCCTTCAACATTCTTAAGGAGAGACTGATCCAAGCCTCCATCATGACTACTATGGACTGGAGTATTCTTTCGAACTTATGTGTGATGCAAGTGATCATGCAGTTGGAGCAGTGTTGGGGCAACGAAAGAACAAGTACTTCCAACCTATCTATTACGCCAGCTAGACTATAACTAAAGCACAAGAGAACTACACTACTACTGAAAAGGAGTTGCTTGCAATAGTCTTTTCTTTTGACAAGTTCCGTCCGTACTTGGTCCTCTCCAAAGTTATAGTTTACACCAATCATTCCGCCTTTCTCTACCTCCTAACCAAACCGGATGTTAAGTCACAGTTTATTCGTTGGGTACTTCTACTACAAGAATTTGATTTGAAGATCATGGATAAAAGAGGTGCTGAAAATTTAGCTGCAGATCACGTGTCCCATTTGGAAAACCCAAGTAGAGATCTTCTGAAGGAGGAAGACATCAAAGAAGAGTTCCCAGAAGAGCGTTTATATAGCCTCCAAGCGATTCAAGAAGAAATCCACGTTATTAACGAGGAAAAAGAAGCTCCTTGGTTTGCTGACATTGCCAACTATCTTGTGGTCGGCTTCCTCCCTTCTTCCTATGATTACCCACAGAAGAGGTAATTCTTTATGGAGTTGAAATATTACATGTGGGATGATCCCTATCTCCTCCGAGTTTGAGCAGATCAAGTAGTAAAAAGGTGTGTCTCGAAGGAGGAAGTTTAGAAATTTTGGAGTACTGTCATGCAGGACCTCCAAGTTAGCTAAGAAGGTTCTTGATTCCGGATTTTAGTGGACTATACTTTTTCAAGATGCATAGAAGTATGCCTAGTCATGCGACCGGTGTGAGCGGACTGGTAACATTTCCCAACGTGATGAGATGCCACAAAGCCTAATGCAAGTATGTGAAGTTTTTGACGTTTGTGGCATAGACTTCTGGGGCCCTTTCCCAACTCCCGCAGTAATAGATTCATTTTAGTCACTTCTCTTGACTGAGCTCCCGTATGAAATGATACTTAATGTTGATGTGCTTGGTTCTTGAATGGAATGCTGTGTTTTGGGCAAGGTAGATAACACTCTGGCTATTTGAGTGCAACCATCATTCACTCTGCTCCTTGTTGAGTTCCTTCAAGAAAGCCTTCATCCAAAACAACACCTTGCACACCTCTATGGCTGCAACATACTCAGCCTCCGTTATAGAAAGAGTGATCATTTTTTGAAGTTGTGACTGCCATGCTACTGCTCCACTCCCTAGTGTGTACATGTAGCCCGCGGTACTCCTCCGAGAGTCCAAGTTCTCAAAGATAGGATGCTTGGTCTACCATAGTATAGATTCATCTAAGATGTTCCTCTCATATACCTGAGAATCCACTTCACTGCCTCCCAATATTCCTTTCCTAGATCACTCATATACGGTGCCCCTACGCCAACTGTATGAGTGATGATGGGTTTGGTACATGTCATGGCATACATGAGGGAGCCCACTGCTGAAACATAAGGAATTTTCTTCATTCTTCTTGCTCTTAATCGATGGCTGGAGCTTGCTTCTGAGAGAGTCGAAAGTATGCTCCAAGTGGAGTGTCAACTGGTTTTACACTCTGCATTTTGTACTTCTGAAGTACCTTTCTAACATACTCGACTACTTGGGACAACCGCAGCTCTCTTTTCATTCTGTCTTGAATAATATACATGCCTAGAATCTGTCATAACAAACCAAGATCCTGCATCGCGAATTCTTGAGACATACTCTTCTTGAGATTTTCTATCTCAATCATGTCCCATCCTGCAATCAGCATGTCGTCAACATACAGCAACAATATGATATAGAAAGTGTCGAGGTTCTTTAAGTAGCAAAAACGATATGAGAGACACCATTGAATCCAACTATTTGAATGAGCTCATCGAACTTTCTTTACCACTACCGAGGAGCTTATTTCAAACCATACAAACTCTTCTTCAGTTTACAAACCAACTTCTCCTTACTTTCAACAATGTATCCCTTCGGTTGATGCATGTAGATCTCCTCTTCCAAATCACCATGAAGGAATGCAGTCTTCAAGTCCAACTGCTCAAGATGGGGATCTTCCACTGCTACAATACTCAGGACTGCTCGGATGGTCGCGCTCTTCACCATTGGAGAAAAAATCTCTGTGAAGTCTACTCCATGCTATTGTTCGAAGCCCTTGACTACTAGTTCTACTTTGTAGCGCTTGCTTCCATCGGCTTTCTCATTCAACTGATAGATCCACTTATTCCAGAGCCTTCTTTCCCTTGGGTAGTTCAATCAACTCCCAAGTGCTATTTGATGACAACGAGTCTATCTCGTCATCTATGGCATGCTCCCACTCAATAGATGAGTCTACTTTGCATGCCTCCTCAAAGTTTTCAGGCTCGCCACTATCTGTCGGCAATAGATAGTCAAGGTTTGAGTCATACCTTTCAATCGGTTTGCGTACTCTTCTGCTCTTCCAACCAACTGGTGTTTGCAGAGGAACTCCCAACGACTGTGGGTCTTCATCTTCATCAATGATGGTCGGCCGAGCCTCTTCTCGGCCAACTTCATGAGTTTCAGTCGGCTTAGATTCTGCTCGGGAAGAGCTTGACTCAGCATGCTTGGCTATAATAACATCTTGTGCCCCGGGGGCACCTGGAAATTTGGTTACCTCAAAATCGACAAACTCGGAGACACTCTTCCCTTTGACTTTGATAGTCCATGTACTAATATGCTTCATTTTAGACGACATCCATAAAAAATGAAATAGCACTCCACGACTTGGAATCGAGTTTTCCTCAAATTTCAAGCTTAACATGTACATAGCGTGCACACCCAAACACCCTCAAGTAATCATACTTGACCTCCTTTCCAGTCCATGCCTCCTTAGGTAACCCTCTATCCAGGGAGTATGATGGAGATCGGTTGATCAGGTATGACGCGGTGTCTACTGCATAGAACCAGAATGTAGTCTGCAACCTTGCACTAATCCGCATGCTACAAGCTTTCTCCAGAATCGTCCGGTTCATCCTCTCTGCATCTCCATTTTTCCTTGGTTGTCGGGGGATAGTCAAGAGTCTTCAAATTCCATTCTTGTCACAGAAGGATTGAAACTTGATAAGCGTTTAATTTATCATATTTGTACACCTGTTTTATGTATATTTTTTATGCGATGCAGCTGCAAGTGTACGGGCCGTAATCAAGTAATAATAGTGGACTCAAAGATTGGGTTATCGATTCTCAGGGAGATGGAAGTTTTAGTAGCTACTACTCATCTACTATCTAGTAGATCCAAATGTGAGTGATTATACTAAATATAATCTAGGAAATTGTAAACAAAAACAAGGGAGTCAATTTGATCTTGAAATCAAACAATCATAAAAGGGAGATACTTGGGTAATTGAATCTCCCTTGGACTTCTAAAGGATGGATGATACTCTCTATCTTGACACTTGGTTAATTCTTGGCCAACGGTTCCTAAGGTGCTTTCACTCTCTCCGAGGCGAATTACTAATCCTAGTGCCCTTACCGATGATGTTTTAGGGAACCTAATTCTTGGAACGATTATGGGAATAATATATCTAAAGGGATTGCTCTCCATAGTACTTGGGTTCCCGGTGTACTCACAATCCTCTCTATTGGAGATGGTCTACACATGGGGAGACGTTTGCTTCTTCCCCTATATGGACTATGAAAATCCCTCTGGGTTCTCGCAACGTAGAGGGATTCACTTACATTAAAATATCTAATTGACTCATGAATTCAACCAAGTATTCAAGAATAGAGAAATAACATCAATTAAGTTGTAACGCCCCGACCCGGATCCCGGGACCTCGGGCACGTCAACAGACCGGCCGTACCCGAGTGGAGACGAGCCCCGCTCGGATACAAGGCCTAAGTAAACAGTAGCAGATAACAAAAATAAATTCAAAAAGTTTATTAATCCAATAATAAACAAATTCAAATCAGAGTGCTAATGCGGAAAATAAAGTACAAGGGTCCAAAGCCCTAACAAACTCCAGGACCTACAGGGTCATAAACCAATATCTCACACAAGAACTGAAGAGAGATCCCCCGATCTCGACAAGTATCACACCCCGACTCTCGCACGTCCCTGAGCTCGAGTCAACCTACTCCTCAGGACCTGAAATGAGAGAAGGGAAAAAGTGATGAGCTTTCGAAAGGAAAGCCCAGTAAGTGCCCTGCAAGGATCTCAAAGACATAAGATGAAACATGATATCAAAAATCAAAGATTCATCAAGCAATGGGGATACACCCCACACAATCAAAACCCTAGGAGTCTACCACAAACATCGAAGCAGTGCGACTCTGTCAATGGCAGCCCTCGCGTAAGAAGGAACTCAAAGAAACTTCATGAACATCCCCCGATTGATACACAAAGATCTGGCCGCTGACTAACACTGCCGCTCCTCGGTAGCGCCACCTCTCTCTCATGTCGACATGGTCAGTGATCGACTCCAGCGATTTGGCGAGGATGCCGGCAGTATCGTCCCTCTGGCCACGAATGCCGGAACGCCAGGGTGTCCCGTCCCCAACGCTCTCGCAACATCCGGAGCTCACCTGCTCCACTGAATTCGGGCGGAAGAAGAACGCAGTGGGCGCACACCAACCCGGCCAGCACACAAGTACCGCGTATCTCAATGGTCTCATGGCAGACAACAGGAGGCTATGCTCAGCGAGCCCGCTCACTCCACTGACGGATACCTACCTAGCTGCTCACAAGCACCACAAGTGCCTACAGTCAAGTGTCGGCCCACGGGAGGGCAAGCCCAACAGAGCATTCCAAACAAACAGGTAGTAACAATACTACCACAAGCACATCAATCACACACATACGAGGAAAGAGAGCAATAACTATCATGTATGTGCATGTATCCAAAAACAACAGGTATCACAAAGAAAGACATGCCAACAACCAGCATTTAGCAAATCAAGAAACCCAAACAATGGGTGGAATCTAGGCAAGAGTAACTTACCTTTAAACGAAATCCAACCAAACGATCAGTATCTATCCCGAAGAAGCCTCACGCTCCTCGACAATATCTGTATACACAGATCTATACTCAACACACGTACAAGTGTTTAATAAAATTACCACTTATAATTCACATGTTACCAAATGGGTCCGGTCCAATAAATTCAACTCAAACCATTAATTAATCTTAATTCCTTAATTATCTAGGATCCTCAACTTTCCAAACTGGCCCAAAGGCCCAACCCATGTGTGGTCTCCTCTAAACTGGAATCCGAGTCTCACCAAGACACCAAGCCCAAACTTGGTTCTATAATACCCCATATTATTTAGTCATCCTCCAAAAAAACTAATAAATCTCCCCACTGTCCAGCAAAACAGTCCACTTTTGATTTTCCCGAACTCTTTCCAAAAGATTTTCCTTGACTGTAACTTGGCCCTTGGTCCGGTTTCTTATCTTTATGAGATGGTCCTTGAGATCCTCTCTGGCTGGACGCATCGATGTACTTGGCTTTGTTCACCACCTCTGTGTAGCTAGTACACATATGTCCTGCCACAATTTCTTTTAACGATTGCCGCAAACCAGTCTCAAACTTACGGACATTGCTTTCCTCTGTGGGGACCATGTCTACTAGAAAGCGCGCCAATCTGTCGAACTCAATTTCGTATTGCTCCACAGTCATGTCACCCTGAACGAGAGTGTTGAATTGTTGTGCCATTAGAAGGAGTCTTCCTCGGGAAAAGTATTTTGCAAAGAAAGCTTTCTTGAACCCTTCCCAAGTCTCGAAGGGTACCCCTTTTCTAATTCGTATCTCCCCAAGATACAAATCTTCTGCATTCCCTTGCATTAGGTAGGCTGCCGTCCTAACTCGCTCCGAGTCCTCAGCCTGGTACATGTCAAAAGTTTTCTCCAGTTCCCGAATCCACATCTCGGCCTCTTCAGGGCCGGCAGTACCATCAAACGGACGAGGGGAAGGCCTCTTAATTTCTCCCATCAAGCCTCTATTAGGGGTTGGCGTAGCAGGAGGTGGCGGTGGTGGTGGTTGTGCTTGGCGTTGTTGTCTTTCTTCCTGGATGTATCCCATCATCTCCCTCATTAATTCGATCATGGTTATGGAGGGTGTCTCCCCCCTTAAGTCTGGGCCTGCTGCTCGTGGCCTCGCAGTACCTGATTGGGCAGGCAGTTCCTGCTCAACTTCCATATCCACTGGGGGTGGGGGACCCTCATTCACCTGTGGTTGGGGTACTTCTTCTATTGGAGGCGGTGGTACCTCCACACTGCATGGCCGTCCACGTCTACCATCCCCACGTGCCATAATAGCTGCAATGTGTTTATAAAATTATTACTCTACTTAGCATCAAAATCCACTCACACTTAGCATCATATTTTACTCTACATTAAAATATCTAATTGACTCATGAATTCAACCAAGTATTCAAGAATAGAGAAATAACATCAATTAAGTCATGTCCAAGGAATCATCAATCACCCAAGTATCTATAAAATTAGCCCTCCATGAAAGGAGAGCAACAATACAATGCAAAGATGAAAACAATCAAAGAAATCATAATGAAAGAGACTATTGCATACACCATTGATGGCTTCTTTAACTCCTCCTCAATGTCTTCCCTTCTTCTTGCTCTAATGGCTTGATGATGAAATCCCAAAGCCCAAATCAAGATCAATTCGTTTCCCTCAAGCTGCCTCCTCTCTCTAAACCCTCATTAGTCGCCTTTTATACCCCTAGGGTTTTTAGGACGAGATTTATCGTTTTGCCCCCCTTTTTGGTCTGCAAATTTGCTGGGAACTTATGACATATGGGCCCGTGTGCGGGTCGTATACGAAACCATGTAGCTTCCAGGTGTATCCATACGGTCATATGCCCATTTAGGCCTTACGGGATGTTGTGCGGTCCCAAAGGAGATCACTTGTATGGGCCACGATTCTCCAGGTCCATATGGGGCATATAGAAGCCCGTATGCATGTGTTCTTTCTTCAGGAATGCTTCATTTCGGCCTCAATTTTTCTCAAAAAGCTTCCTTTCACCTGGGGCCTTGATATCTTGCCCTGTTTATCAAAATAAACACATTTTAAGTATCGGTGGACCAAAACTCCTCACAATAACATGCAAAGCATACAGGAATATGGTATAAAATTATGCTCAAATGAACACTTATAAATTTTGCATGTGATTTGGAGTAGTTTTGGCTCGCTGATACTTAATTTGTGCCTATTTGTATGTACAGGGCGACAAAAGGCCTCAAGAATCGAAAGGTAAGAATTTGACATCATTTGAGATGAAAAGGAAGAAATCTGAGGTTGTATGGGAAGGCGTGCGGGAGCATGCACCTGAATGAAGCAGAATTCCAACTATACATGCACTCGTACACCTGCACAATTCAACTGCACGCACTGTAAACACCACCTAACGTAGATAGAGAGGTGTGCAGAAGGTCGCACAATTGACCTGCAGGCTACCAAGAACTTGACAAAGCAGTATGAGGACAACCTGCGCTCGGGTCCTAGGCCTAGTTAAACTGGTTTTACTCAAAAATCAGACTCAAATAACCCAGATTGAACAAGATCCGTTATGATTTTAAGGTGGTCTATAAATAGATGATTAAGGTATATAGGAAACAACTTTTCATGCAATTGTTAATCTTGTAACCTTGGACAAAACTCTTTGCCTATTGGCAAGCTCCACCTCTCTTCCCTTCAAAGGATTAAGGTTCCATTGAAGCATTTGGAGCCAGGTCGTGGCAGCACTGATAAGCGTTGAATTAATCATATTCTTATAATATTTTCTTGTATACTATGCATATGAATTGGAGTTATTTTAGCCCATTGATACTTAATTTGTGTTAACTTTCTTTTACAGGGCATTGGAGAACCTCAAGCATCAAAAGGAAGAAATTCGACACCATTTGAGGCGAAATAGGAATCAACTTGAGACATTGCAGAAATTCTGAAAGAGCAGCAAAGATCCAAATTTTCTTACAATAGCTACATGACTCTAAATAAAATCCCCATGGTTAAGATTGGAGATCAACAAGTCAGGAACGCTCAGTTGAAATTTCAAGTCAATTCGACAAAAAAATGGTCATCCGATCGAACGTTTGATGAAGACTACGTGATGCAGAAATCCAGCCCGCGGGTGCCCGCACGGGCACTCGTGCTCCCGCATGGATGCCCACTTGAGTTCTCAGGGCCTTCCAGAGCATCATGCGGGCGCTTGTACGGACCCAACAAGACCAATACGAACCCAACACGTGTCATACACTTCTCTATCATTATAAAGCCTATAAAAATACCTGAGAAATTAGGGTTTTTGGGCATCTTTGGACCATCCCCTTTGGGGGCTACTCCTTGGGTCATCATCATCATCTCTCCCACACACAATTGATTAGGGTATCAAGCTTCATCGTCAAGGTTTCTCTGTGGTGAAGTTTGGTGGAGGATTTGTGGCACCAGTAGTAAAGGGAATATCGGAGGAAAGTTTATTTCATTATTATATCAATGTTTTCTCCTTTATTTGCATTAGATTTGTATTCCCCTTTGATGGGAAACTATCTTTTATGTACTTGGACATTGTTGTGATTAGTACTTAACTTTGCTTGTATGAATTTCTATGTTTGAATAAATGTTTCAATATTTTGAGAACCTATTGGATGTAATGTATAGTATTGATGCTCAACGTTGCGACAGGCTTGAGTGTCAATCTAGATCTATAGGGTTGTAGATAGTTAAAGCTCCCTCTATATACATATAGATCTACTTCAATAGGTGGGGGTTGTGAATAATCCTAGAGATCGGGTGTTTAGGTGAGAGACTCCATTAGATGTTATTCCCACAACTCTTCCAATATGTATGTTCCCTAGAACGCTAATGCAATGATGAAATTAGGTTAGTAACTCACCTCGACGGAGGGTGTGAAAGCACTATAGGGGAAGAAGCTAATATTTTTCAAGTAGAAATCCATACATATAATTATCCACAAGAACCCGAGGGGGATACCATTCCCAGATACCCCTCTTCTGAATGATTGCCCTCACGACTTCATTACATCTCATTTTATCTTGTTTTCTAGAATTAGAATTTAGATTAGTTAACACAATTACCAATCTTTGTTTCGACTAGATAATAGATAAATATTTAGTACTAGTAATTCTCGGTCTCAGTGGGTTCGACATCCGACTTTCATAGTCTACTTTACTACTTGGTACAACCCGTGCCCTTGCGGTATAAGCATAAGCATTAGGCTTACGTCAAGTTTTTGGCGCCGTTGCCGGGGACCTTTAGGTCACTAAGAACACTAAGAATATTTGAGTTAGTATTAGTTGTAGGTTTTTAAAATTTTCCTTTTAAATTTTCTTTCATACATTTTATTTTGCTTACCCCGATCATTAGCACTATTAATTTTTCTTCTATCTTATTTTTGCGAGGAATTGGGAGGGGCAACGTACCACAGTTGTGAAGCCGACGTGGTGCAACATTCGACATTAAACGAATGGAGCGAAAGACAACAACTTCAGCAATTTGAGTACTCCTATCAAGAATGCCTGTCCATAAGCTGCTGCAAAAAGGAAGCATGCACGACGTGCTTCTTGCATTGTTGGGAGGAATGCTACAACACGGGATATCAAGGGCAGCAACCTGCCTCGGAAGAACTAGTCTGGCAGAAGGTGTTCAACAACTTCATCGAGCAGGTGCAGTAATACTTCCAACAACTTAACAGTATAAATGTTGGATTATCCTTAATCGCACGGCAGCTACCATTAGACCCCCTTGAGATTAACTTGCAAGAAAACACGCTGGAAGGAGTTTACCAAGTAGACCTCATCTCAATATGCGAAGCAGGTACAAGAGAGCGACACCACCCTCTAGCTATACAAGGGAGAACTGAAGGAGAGTCATATAAAAGCGACCTGAATCACCCAGAAGGATTAGGTCTGTCTATCATTCAAGAGGAAGATTCTGGATTCGATCAATGCTCAGAAGATCAAGAGTTCGACGAGACATCCAAAGAAAATAATGAGAGAGAGAGAGATCTTCGGTACCCCTAGAATTGGAGCTAAAAAAACCGCCAAAGCATCTTGAGTATGCGTTTCTGGGGAACAATTTTAAACTCCCCGTAATTATTGCAGCAGATCTAGTCCCTAAGCAGAAGAAGAAGTTGTTACAAGTGCTAAAAAGGCATAAAAAGGCAATAGCGTGGAAAATTACAGATATTCAAGGGATAGATCCATCATTTTTCACCCACAAGATTTTAATAGAAGGAAAGCACAAGCTATCAGTTCAGCCCCAGAGAAGGCTTAATCCGAATATGCAGTAGGTAGTAAAAGCCGAGATAATTAAACTTCTTGATGCCGAGGTCATCTATCCTATTTCAGATAGTAAGTGGGTGAGTCCGGTGCAAGTATTACCCAAGAAGGGCGGGATGACTGTCGTGACAAATGAAAAGAATGAGCTTGTCCCCATGAGAACAGTAACATGATGGCGTGTTTGCATTGATTACAGGAAACTTAACGACGCTATGAGAAAGGATTATTTTTCGTTGCCTTTTATCGACCAAATGCTTGAGCTATTAGCTGGACATTCTTACTACTACTTTTTGGATGGATCAAGAGAAAACCACTTTCACTTGCCCTTATGATACATTCTCACCTACTGTAGTATGCCCTTCGGCCTCTGCAACGCACCCGACACTTTCCAGAGATGTATGCTGGACATTTTTGAAGATTTTGTTGGTAGCATGATAGAAGTATTTATGGATGACTTCTCCATCTTCGGGGACTCATTCGATCTATGCTTGTACACTCTGAAAAAAGTATTTGCTAGGTGTGAAGAAACCAACTTAGTATTGAGTTGGGAGAAGCGTCACTTCATGGTACGGGAAGGAATTGTCCTCGGTCACAAAATCTCTCATAAGGCATTGAAGTCGATAAAGCCAAGGTAATAACGATTGAAAAATTACCCCCACCCACATCAGTTAAGGCTGTATGAAGCCAAGGGTTTCTCTAAAATTTCTAGGCCATTAACCAAACTTCTTAACAAGGACGCCCCATTTAACTTCAATGATGACTGCCTATCTGCTTTCTCCACCTTAAAGGCAGAGCTCACTCAAGCACCGGTTATGAAAACACTAGATTGGAATCCACCATTTGAACTAATATCTGACACGAGTGATTACGCGATAGGGGCAGTTCTGGGGCAAAGGCAAAATAAGCACTTTCAGCCAATATACTATGCTAGTAAAACTCTCACTGATGCGCAAGAGCACTATACAACAACAGAGAAAAACTCCGTACTGTTGTGTTCGCATTCGATAAGTTTCGCTCATACATGGTCTTATCCAAGGTTATAGTCTATACAGATCATTCAGCACTGCGCTACCTGCTAACCAAAACTGATGCGAAACCATAATTGATGTGATGGGTCCGCTTGCTATAGAAGTTTGATTTGTAAATCAAAGATAAACGGGGAACCGAAAATATGGTTACAAACTATTTATCTTGATTAGAGGACCCGTACAAGAAAAAAATAAGAGATGAAGATATCAACGAATCCTTCCCTGAAGAGCGCTTATATCGCATACATGGGCGGAACGAGGAACTGCAGACGCTGAACAAAGAAGTTAGGCCACCTTGGTTTGTGGACTATGCTAACTATTTAGTAGCAAGAAAACTCATTGAGGATTATATGTATTCCCAAAGGAAAAAGTTCTTCGCTGACCTTAAACACTACATATGGGATGACCCATATATGTTTCAGATTTATGCTGATCAGATACATCGGAGATGTGTCTCTAGAAAAGAAGGATGGAAAATTCTCAACCATTGCCATGCAGAACTGGTTGGGGGACACTATAGTAGAACGGTGAGGAAGGTTCTTGATGCAGGGTTTTATTGGCCCACGTTATTTCAAGATACCCTAGAGTTCACTCGCCGGTGTGATATCTGGCATCGTTCAGGAAATATATCCCATTGAGATGAGATGCCACAAAACTCAGCCCATGTATGTGAAGTGTTTGATATTTGGGGTATAGACTTCATGGGCCCCTTCCTAAACTAGAATGGGAACAAATTCATATTAGTTGTAGTGGATTACGTCTCCAAAAGAACTGAAGCACAAGCATTACATTCAAATGATGCTAGGAGTGTAGTCAAGTTCTTGAAAAAGCTATTCTCCAAGTTCAGCATGCCTAAAGCTATCATCAGTGGCCGAGGTGCACACTTCTGTAATACTCAATTTGCTAAAATACTTAGACGATACGGAGTTATACATCGCACTTCAACCCCTTACCACCCCCAAACGAGTAGACAAGCGTAAGTATCTAATAGGGACATCTTAGAGAAAACAGTTGGAAGGACTGGTCCGATAAATTAGATAATGCATTATGGGCATATCGAACAACGTACAAGGCACCTACGGGGAACACCTTGTATCGGATGGTTTAAGGACAGGCGTGCCAACTATTAGTGGAATTGGAATATAAAGCTTATTGGGCCACCCAATTCCTCAACTATGATCCATCTCTCGTGGGGGATAAGCGGAAGCTCCAATTGAACAAGTTGGATGAATAGCGATATACAACATATGTGAACTCAAAACTATATAACGAGCGAACCAAGTAGCATCAGGATAAATTAATTAAACAACAAAAGCAATTCAAGGAAAGGGACCAGTTATTACTATTCAACTCATGACTTTGACTTTTCCCAGGCAAACTACGTTCATGCTGGTCAAGACCCTTCACAGTTACAAGGGTCTACCCTCATGGAGCGATAGAAATCCACCACGAAGCTAAGGGGACATTCAAACTGAATGGCTAGCAGCTAAAGCTGTATTATAATAGCAGCACTCGGAATGAAGATAGTGGGAATATTGTATTATTCGACCCTCCTTGACCATTAAAACAAGAACGTCAAGCTAACGATGTTAAACAAGCGCTTCTTGGGAGGTAATCAAAGAATTTAAAGGGATTTACGCACCAATCATACCCTCAGTCAACTCCATCATTTCAAATAACGTGATGAGGAATCCGTAATCCAGCACATTCAGTGAAATTCAAGTTCTAAATCAATAGGGCTGGGAGTCAATATCATCATTGATAATCAGCAATTCAATTGCTGGAAATCTCATGCCTTCAATCTTTTGAGAAGGGATCGTGCGGCCACAGGTGGGACTGCACTAGGGTCCGCACCCTTCCCAACGACAGGGGCATGTAGGCGCACTTGGGAGCTGATGAGAGCCTTATGCTTATGCTTATGCTTATACCGCAAGTGTATGGCTCGTACAAAGTAGTAGAGTCGACTATAAAAGTCGGATGTCGAACCCACAAAGACCTATATCACTAATTCTATCTAATTGTCTGCTACCTAGCCTATTCAAAGGTTGTTGAATTCCAAATCTAATTTCTAAATTAAAGATGGCTTGAAGTTATGTTGATGAGAGTAGTAATGGAAATCAATAATAAAGGGGACATACTCGGGCAATAAATCCCCTCCGGATATTCATAAATTGGGGCTAGTATGGATTTCTAATTAATAAATGTGGTTTATGGACCAATAACTCCTACAATACTTTCACACCCTTCGTCGAGGTGAGTTGCTAACCAAATTTCATCATTGCATTAACGTTCTAGGGAGCATACATCTTGGAAGAGTTATGGGAATAATAAATCTAAAGGAGTCTCTCACCTAAACACCCTATATCTAGGCGTATTCACAACCCCCATCTATTGGGGTAGATCTATATGTATATAGAGCGAGCATTAATTGTCTATACCACTATAGATCTAGATTAACACTTAGAGCTATTGCAACGTAAAGCATTAATACCATATAATACATCCGATAGGTTCTCAAAACATAGAAACATTCATTCAAATATAGAAATCCATACAAGCAAAGTTAAACATAAATCTGGAGGTTCATTATGCCTAAGTATCTAACAAGTTAGTTCCCCATCTAAGGGGAACGCAAATCCAAAGTATGATTCATGAGAAAGAAATGCAACATAAGAGAAGACACCCTTCCCCCCACCATTAGTGAGGACCGTTGGCGGTATATGTGGAAATGCCCCTTCGATGCTTGTCATTACCTTCTTGCTCCACGGTCTTCAATGATGCCCTAATATCTAAGGTGGAGAAAGGGTTGGAGCCTCCAAGAGAGAGGATGATTTTTCAAGTTCCAATCCCCTTCTCAAACCCTAAAAGTATCTATTTACAGGATCCAGATCAATTTATATTATTGGTGTCCAAATCAGCTAAATTCGGATTCAAATCAACTAAAAATTAGGTCAGGTCAAGTCAGCGACGCGCAGCGTGTGGGTGATCATTAGGGCACACGACTGCCCGCACATCTTATCTCAAGGCCTGTGCTATCGGTGATACGGGCGCACGCTGGGCTGTATAGCTCTTTGTAAAGACTGGGGTGTGTGCTCAGAGTACTGTGTGTGGGCATGTGGGCGAGCAAGGTTGCCAGTTTCCTGCTGTGTGCGGGAGCGTAAGGGCTCACATTGGCCCGCGTGGCTTTAGGAATTTTGGATTTTTGCTTCGATTTGTGCTGCATTATTTCCATTTTACTCTCAAAGCTCTACAATGCCCTGCAAATAAGAATTAACACTAAATAGGTACCAATGGGTAGAAATTACTCGAAATCTCACGCAAAGTGTACAAGAATATGGTATAAAAATATGATTAATTGAACGCTTATCACAAATATCCCCACACTTTAGCGTTTGCTTGTCCTCAAGCGAACAAAGAAATAAAATTTCAAAACATGAGAAGAGTTCAACCTCAAGCTACAAAGTATTTGTATTTTGTTCTACTCAAATCATTCACCATTGACATATGCATTTTCCTATTTCAACCCCTCGGACTTATATCAATCACATGACACAATTTAGTATGGCTCTAGATGAGAATTTCACTCCACTTACTATGTTCCCGAGTCTTAGAGTGGCAATCATACCTTCAGTGGACTCTAGAGGTTCCTTGAGGCCCTAAGTACAAAACATCTAGCCCTTTAAGAAAAGTAAACTTTCTTTTTGTTCGTTTCTTTTCAATTTTTCAACTTTTCTCTCTTATTTTCATATAAATCCCTCTAGGGCATCCCTAATGGATCCAACTTTCTGGTGGACCAAGGGTTAACATATAGTGTAGATCTTCCTTTCTGAGGATGTACATGCTAGCTAGGCATCGGAACACCCAACTACTCAGAAGATTACAATTCTCTATATACACACTCATGCTGACAAGTGACTTTTCAGCATGAGAAATACTCTGATCAGGATTCAAAAACCCGAGCTTACTTAATTACCAAGAGTTGAGGAGCACTATCTTGGTCTTTATTTTCATAGTCTCTATGTACCAAAATTATTCGTTATTTACAACTCTACTTGCAAGGGCTAGAAGTTTGACTAGTGCCACGAAAACTTTGGAGCCATTGAAGACAGTACGTAACAATCTAAATCAAAGAAACATGATCATGGGTTATCTAATATCACTAGAGAATATATAATAGTCATGAAGATTTTCTCTAAGTGTCCAAGATGTTTCATAGGAAAAATTAAAAATTTTGCTCAAATTGTGCAAACTAAGAGTAAAACAAAAATTGAATACATTTTTTTCAAACATGCCGTCATTTGTATATACTAAGCATGTATATATGTAAAGATTTGCAATGAATTAATTGGATACTATCCCCACACTTAAAGGTTTGCAATGAATTAATTTGTAAAGATATGCAATGAAGTTCATAGCTACACATGTGTACCAATCCCCACACTAAAAATTTTGCGTTGTCCTCAATGCAAACAAAAAGGTTTATAGATGATTAGAACATAGTAAAATAAAGAGATGGGTAAACTGAATTTCCCTAGTTATGTGGGAAGTGTGCCTATTGCTTGAGTAAATTTGAAGAGGTCACCATACAACAGTTTAGAGAGAATCCTGAAAGTATGATGGGAATCAAAAGACACAACCGCATAAGAAAAGCAAGTATCATAGAGAAAGATGTCTCAACTGAAAACGGAATAACAGGTAACAAAAATGTAGAAGGGAAAGGCCCTTGCAAACTAGAAAAGATGTGATATAAATCCCAATAAATCCACTCATGGTGGTGTCCTTGTGGAAAGTACAGGAGTGGCATTTGGAGTGTTCCTAGCTGGTGCCGCAGATGGTGCTGGAGCCGAGTTTGGGTCCCGGGAAGAGGAAAAGAGACTCGGATGAGCGTGTGGTGAAGTAGAGGAGGTATGAGTGGAAGCAGGTGGGGCAAGAGATCCTCCACGTACTCGGAGCATATATAAGATCTGACCAATATTTCATCGTAACTACTCATGCTGGTCCCGGATCCGTCGGTCAGATGTAGAGAGATACTGCAATGTCGCTTGAATCTGGCTCTGCTCCTCCTCAAGCCTCTGTTGTTAGTCGGTAATGTGACTGAGCTCCTGCAATATTGTCTGCTGCCTTGCCTGAATCGCCTTGAGTTGTTGGATGATTTGCTGGTGGCTTGGGCTATAAGGTGGTAGTGGAACAACTGAGGATGTGCCCTCCATGGGAAATGGTGCAGGTGCTGGTACCTCCTCCTTGTCCTCCTAGGGATCCTCTCTACACTCGCGCCCCGCTATGACATATCCCCGTTTAGTGTGTATAATCATCCCCATCAACTTGAGAGTCAAAAAGCCGAGGGGCTACGTGACACGGATCTTTTGCGGTCTTGGGTGGGGCCCAAGCAAACTCATAGTGATATAGGGGCCCGAAAAAATCATCCTAAACTTTACGAATAACACCTGCCGGGTGATGTAGTCCGCAATGATGTGACCGAGGTAGACGGGGACTCTCTCGGTCTTATTGTATATCGCCAACAAATCGATAACGGTAACGTGGCCGATGCTCTTATCCCTCTCTACAAATGTGACCGCTTCGTGAGAGCCCCGGATGTAGCATTGGATCTGATTAGAGAGGCGTGACGCCTTCTTCGGTCGGTCAGCCGCCGGGAGACTGTCTCCGATGAATCAGCAAAGGGGATGCTCACGGGGAAGTCGACGATGAGCTCTCGGTACTCGTCCGTCTTTGTATATGTATATGCGGGGACCCCAAACGCCTTCTTCGGTCTCAGAGTCGCCTCGTGATACCGCCCAATAAACAAATAAGGGCATGTATACAAGGAAGTCGCACAACTAACTCTGGTACTGCCTGTCTCCAAGTATGCTTGGTCGTTTAGGCCCATGTGGATGGAGAAGTCTGTAATGCTGAGCTGCCTCATAACACCATGGACCTTGAATCTGATGGCGTTTGGGGTCCCCCGCAGTGAAGTGACTCCTATCATTCTCGAAGCTGCTCAAGACCTCGAGTGTCATATCTCTGTATACGAGCCCGATCCCATCCTCCAAAAGAAATCATGCTTCGAACTGCATCCTCTATCTCAAGCTCGCAGAGCACACTCCAATCGATGTAACAGGTGATACTGAACTCCTTCAAGGACAGAGAGTTATATCACTCCGGATAGAGATCCTAAAGGAATCGGGAGGCCGAGGAGGATGGTCTCTCACTCCTCTTCTTCTTGATGCTCTTCCTAGATACTTGCTTTCTTCACGCCATACCTGCAATTGAAGAGAATGGGAATTAATCACATAGCAAGTTTCCTGAGCACAAAAAAAGGCTTCCAGGACAGCTTGCGGGCGCATGTGGGAGCACGCCAGCCCGCACGCTGCGTACAGAGTTTTCGAGCGTAGGGTTATGGCAATGCGGCCGCACGCGGCTCCATTTTGTTCAATAATTAAGGGAAAGATTATAATCTCGATACACTAAAGACCATCTATGCATAGAAATTTTATAATCAACTCATAAATGGGAGAAACCGCTAGAAAAACCTAGAATTGGGCTTGATTTTGAATTATTTGAACGGTGCTCGCCTTGATCTCAAAGTTGTTTGTAACTTGAGGGGGGTGGACACTGAATTCCTCTCCCGTGTACTCCGGCCTTTCATTGTCAGATAGCGTTCTTCTTTGCTCACCCATAGTTGGAGAGTCCAACATTTTGATATTCATTTCTTTAGGAAGGACGTTCTCAGACTCTGAAGATGAACAGGAGTTACCTTTTGTGGCGTGCCATGTGCTTCTCCAATTCTCCAGTGCAGAGTGTACTTGATCTCGCTATCTCCTTCCACCAAGCTTGCTGGATTTGCTCAGGTCATGCACCGGTACCTTGCACGAATAAGAAAGAGCAAGAATTAATAGTGCGAATAATTAGAGTATGCAGAATAAAATAAATGAAGTAAAATTAAAAATAAATTTTTTTGAGAGAAAAACTACAACTATGACTAACTAACAGACTCTTAGTATTCCTAGTGACCTAAAGGTCCCAGGCAACGACGCTAAAAACTTGATGAGAGCCTTATGCTTATGCTTATGCAGCAAGTGCACGGGTCATACGAAGTAGTAGAGTACACTATGAAAGTCGGATGTCGAACCCACAGACCTACGTCACTAATTCTATCTAATTGTCTGCTACCTAGACTATTCAAAGGTTGTTGAATTCCTAATCTAATTTCTGAATTAAAGATGTCTTTAAGTTAAATTGATGAGAGTAGTAATGGCAATCAATCATAAAGGGGAGATACTCGGGCAATGAATCCCCTCAAGATATTCATAAATTGGGGCTAGTATGGATTTCTAATTAATGAATATGGTTTATGGACCAAGAACTCCTACAATGCTTTCACACCATCCGTCGAGACGAGTTACTAACCTAATTCCATCATTGCATTAACGTTCTAGGAAGCACAATTTTGGAAGAGTTAATAGTGCAAAGGAGATAGTGAGATCGAGCGCACTCTATACCAAAGGATTCGAGAAGCACAAAGCACGCCGCAAGAGGTAAGCCCAGGTTCATCTTTAGAGTCTGAGAACGTCCTTCCTGCATATGTCAATATCGAAACCATGGATCCTCCAACCGTGGCGGAGCGCAGGAGCATACTATCTGATTATGAGAGGCCAGCATACACAGGAGAGGAATTTAGCATCCAAACCCCTCAAGTTGCAAGCAACTTCAAAATCAAGACGGGCACCGTCGAAATAGTTCAAAATCAAGCCTAGTTCGATGGACACCCTGATGAGGATCCTCACGCATATTGGCGCGCTTCATCCAAATTTGCAATATGTTTAAGATAAATGGAGTCTCCGATGATGTCATTCGTTTGAAGTTATTTCCAATCAGCTTGAGAGAAGCGGCATATTGTTGGCTCACCTCACTTCCTGCAGGAAGTATAAGAACCTGGAGGGATATGCTAGATAAATTTTTAGAAAGATATTTCCCTCCAAGTAAAGCTGCACAGATTAGACAGGAGATTTCTGCATTCAAGCAAGGAGAGCAAGAGTCACTGTTCGAGGCCTGCGAAAGATTTAAGGATTTAATCATGCGTTGTCTACATCATGGCATGGAGCTATGTGCGAAACTCCATACCTTGTATAACGGGGTAAACAATCGCACTAGACAACTAGTGAATGTAGCAGATGGTGGCTCCTTGGGAAATAAATACCCTAAGGAAGCCGAGCAACTAATCGAAGATTAGGAAAATACTGAATCAGCTTGGGCACCTAGAGAAAGACAACCTGTAAAATTTGGAGTTAACTCAATTAATCAAGATTCTGTCCTTGTAGCACAAGTAGTTGAACTCGTCAAAAGTTTGACCAACTTATTTCAGGAAGACCCTCAAGTTCAGTTGCACTCATCTTGTGCGGTACTTGTGGAGGAGGGCATGATTCATCACAATGCCTCATTGCAAACATGGAAGTGGCCCCCGTAGAGGAAGTCAATATATGGGCAATCAAAGACCCCAAGGGATCTAATTTCTCCCTTATATGCCTAACTAGAGCCATCCGTGTTTATCCTATGGCAATACCCAAGGTTCAAAGAACCCTCCGTGATTCAACTCCTTAGATCCAAAACCTCCACAACCCAAGCAAAACCTTGAGGATGTTTTAGCTAAGTTCATGATTACCACAAATTCAAAATTTGAATCATTAGATACTTCGATGTGAAACATCCAAGCAAGTATTCAAGGTTTATCAAACCAAGTCGGGAAATTATCTAGAATTGTATCAAAAAGGCCTTAAGGGAGCCTAACGAGCGACATCGAGGAAAACCCCCTCGGGGATTTGAAGGCTATCTTACTCAGGAATGGTAAGGAAGTGGAGATGTTGGTCAGAAAGCTTGACAAGGTTACCACCCAGGTAGAAACGGGTGAATCAACTGGAGCACATGTGAGTGTGGCTTAACAGCATCAAGCGAAGGATAAGGGAATAGAAACGACACTTATCCTCGAAAGTACCAACCTAGGGTTCCCTATCCCGAAAGATTGAAGAAAACAAAAGATGATGAGCATTTTAAGAAATCCTTGGAGACAATAAAGCAAATCAGATGTGAGTTTACCTCTTATTGATGTACTTTCTCAAATGCCTAAATTGCCAAGTATATTAAGGAACTCATTGACCAACAAGAGTAAACTGGAGAAAGTCACAAAGAATAACTCTGAACTCTCAGTGTTTAGCAATACTCCAAACCAACCTACCGAAAAAGTTAAAGGATCTAGGTAGCATAGTAATCCCTTGTATTATTGGGGATGGTGTGGAGGAAAGTGCTTTACCAGATTCAGGCGCTAGCATCAATATGAAGCCTTACAAGCTATTCATGAAACTAGGTCTGGGAGAGCCTGAAACCACCAAAATGACTACTCAACTCGTCGATCAATCAGTACAGAAACCACGAGGAATGGCATTAGATATGTTAGTAAGGGTGGATAAGCTTGTGTTCTCAGCTGACTTTGTATTGCTGGACATTAACGATGATATTGAAGCACCCATCATCCTATGAAGACCATTTTTGGCTACTGCAAAAGCCTTACATGATCACGCTGAAGGAAAGATGTCTTTAAGAGTGGGCGATAGTATAGTAGAATTAAAGCTTCCTGCAGCGATGCGATATACACTTGATCAAGATGATACCTCTTATTTCATCGATGACCTTGAACTAATCTCTAAAAGCTGCAATCAAGAAGTGTTGCAAGCCGACCCACTGGAAGAATATTTATGATAGTTTGACGATGAGAAAGGATATGTCGTGGAAAGCAAACCTGATCTCATAAAGGAGAGCAAGCAAGGATGAACAAAGAAAAAAGACAAGGGGTCAATGAAATTATTTGTCCAATTATTATTTTGAAAGGAAAAAGACAAGGAGAAGAGTAATGAAGAGACCCTAGTCCTTAGCAAGGTAAGAAATTCATCACTTGTCCGCATCGACGAGTCCCCCATATACTCCAGTTTAGGGTTCTCTTTGTTTGGAAATTGTTTCAAGGGTAAAGTCCATGAGGGCATTCACGCATTTGTTCCACCTTGAGCAGCAAACCCAAATGTCAAGCTCGAGATATTAAACAAGCGCTTCTTGGGAGGCAACCCAAGTTTTCAAAAATTTCCTTTCATAGGTTTCATAGTTTTAGCCTAGAATAGTTAGTTGTCATTTTGAAATAAGTGATTGATCCCTCTAATCTCTCATAAATCCCGGTAGGGCATCTCTAATCACCGCACGCGCAACACTTACCTCACTCCTCTGCTCAGGAGCCATATGTCGTCGCCCCAAAGCATCAGCAGCATATACTACTCCTGTCGTTTCCCTCTCGCTCACATTGAGAGGGATTTTTGAGATTTGTATCACATTTGTATTTACTTTATTCACATAGCTAGGGTTTCTCCCCGCCATCATTTTGTACTTTTCCCTCCGCTGTCGCTAAGCTTCCACTCTTTATGATATATATATATTCTCTTTATGTGATCATCTTTTAATTCTCTTTGATGATTGCAGAGTTGTTTCTACAATTGTGGATGAATGTTTTAGTATCTCACTCAAGCAATTGGATACAATCCCCAATTGAATCGGGGAAGTTTCAGTTTGTCCATCTCTTTCTTTTATTCTGTTGCATACTCTACTGTTTGCATTGAGGACAATGCAATTTTTAAGTGTGGGGATAGTGTCCTATGAATTTATTGCAAATCATCATATATATACATGTTTATTGTACACAAATGACGGCATGTTGAAAAATTGTATTCAATTTTGTTTTACTCTTAGTTTGCACCATTTGAGCAAATTTTAAAAAATTTTCCTATGAAACATCTTGGACGCTCAGAGAAAATCTTCATGACTATTATATATTCTCTAGTGACATTAGATAACCCATGATCATGTTTCCTCTAATTTAGATTGTTAAGTACTATTTTCAATGGCTCCAAGAATTTTTTTGGCATTAGTTCAAACTTCTAGCCATTGCAAGTGGAATACAAATAGTGAATATATTTTATACATAGAAACTATGAAAATAAAGACCAAGATAGTGCTCCTTTACTCTAGATGATGAAGTAAGCTTGGGTCTCTAGCTCCTGATCAGAGTGTTTCTCAAGCTGGAAAGTCACTTGTGAGCATGAGCACGTGTATATAGATTTGTAATCTTCCTGAAGTATTTAGGTTCTCCAAAGGCCTAACCAAAGATGTGTATCCCCTAGAAAGGGAGATCTACACTCTATGTTAATCTTTGGTCCCCCGGAAAGTCGGCTCTATTAGAGATGCCCTACCGGGATTTATGAGAAAAGAAAAGAGAAAAAGTGAAAAATTTGAAGCAGAAAGAACAAAAAGAATATTTTCGCTCTTTCATAAAGGCTAGCTGCTTTGTACTTAAGGCCTCAAGGAACCTATAGAGTCCATTGAAGGTATGCTTACAATATTAAAATTCGGGAACATGGTAAGTGGAGTGAAACTCTCATCTAGAGCAATTTTAAATCATATCTTGAGATTGATCTAAGTCCGAGGTGTTGAAAAGGGAAAATACAAGTGTCATTGGTGAACTCTTTGAGTACAACAAGTATGAATGCCTTAGCCTGAGGTTGAACGCTTATCAATTCTTTTTAAATTCGATTTCTTCGTTCACTTGAGGACAAGCAAACGATTAAATGTGGGGATATTTGTGTTAAGCATTCAAATGATCATGTTTTTTATATCAATCCAATATGCATTATTGATGCAAATTCAAGTAATTCTTGCCCATTGATACTTATTTTGTGTTAATTCTTATTTTCAGAGCACCATGGAGCTTCGAGAGAAAAACAAATGAAATACAGTACAAATCGAAGCTAGTAAAAGAATTACTGAAACCATACAGGTAAGCTTACGGTCGTAAGCCCCCGTATGATGAAGAAATAAGCACACTTATGGCCATGAGCACCTGTATAAGAACTCTAAGCACAAACCTCCCGACATATAGAGAGTTACACGGGTACACATACGGCCGTATCATCAACTGTGTAACCTAGGGAAGAAGCTCACAGGCACATATACGGCCGTAAGAGCGCCCATATGCCTCATACCCATTTGTGAGTTAAGCCAGTTTTATTGTTGATTTGAGTCTGAATATGACTAATGGGGTTACTAATCATCTGTATTTAGGGGGATAATATAAATAGCCAATTTTGGGTTTATAGAGGGAGCTTTTGGATCTTGAACATCATCATCCCCTTGGGGGCTCCCAACCTTCTCTCCATCTTGGAGATTAAAGCATCAATGAAGACTTTGGGAGAAAAGGGAGGAAGGCAAGCATTGAAGAGACACCGCCAACGGTCATCACCAACTATGGAGGGAAGAGCATTTCTTATCATGATTCTCATCTTTTCCTCTTTGGTTGTATTGGATTTGTGTTTCCCTTTAATGGGGAAGTAACTTGTTAGATACTTGGGCATGATGAACATCTGGATTTATGCTTAATCTTGTTAGTATGGATTTCTATATTTGAATGAATATTTTAATATTTGAGAACCTATTGAATGTTTTGTATGTTGCGACAGCTCTAAGTGTCAATCTAGATCTATAGAAGGTGTAGACGATAACGCTCCCTCTATATACCCTAGATCTACTTCAATAGGTCGGAGTTATGAACATGCCGAGAGATCGGGTGTTTAGGAGAGAGACTGTATAAAATGGATTATTCCCATAACTCTTCCAAGATTATGTGTTCCCTAGAACTACTCACGAGTGTAGATCATTAACTCGCCTTGAAAGAGGGGGTGAAAGCATTGTAGGAATTCCTGATCCATACCTTATATTCATCAATATGAAATCCATACTTGCATCAATCTATAAATATCCAGAAAGGATGCAATGTTCGAGTATCTCCCTTCTCTTATTGTTTGTCATCACTATCTTCATCAAGTGTTCTTGAGCCAATTTCCCTTTTTGCAATTAGATTAGAAAACCATCCATCTTTTGATAGACTAAGTAGCAGATAATTAGATAGGATTAGTGGTAAAGGTCCTTGTGGGTTCGATATCCGACTTTCATTAGTCCACTTTATTACTTGACACAACCCGAACACTTGCGGTATAAGCATAAGCATTAGTCACACAAGCATCGCATCAGCGAGAATAGACAGACTGGGGGCACAACTGTTCTTTACATATGGCCGCAGTCGTACCCCTCTGAATCACACCCCCTACAGCAGTGAAGAACACTCCCCTTTTCCCTCTTCCTCTCCCTCTTAACCCTGCTAGATTCATCAATGATTTAAGGTGAATCTAAGGTAAACATCCCTCTCAAATTTAGTTTCCCATTTCTAGGGTTCTAGGTTCTTTCTAGCGAATTCCTCCCATTTATGGTTTGTTTCGAGCATTTCCACACATAGATAGTCATTAATGAGTTTTTCCCTTGTCTATTGAGAAAATGGTATCGCGGTGCGTACCGCATCGCCACGTTCTAAGCCGCTAAACTCTACACAACTCATGCGGGTGGCATGCGCCGCACTGCCAAGAATTCTTTTTCTTCAAACAGGAAATTTTCCATGTAATTAATCCCCATTCTCTTCAATTGCAAATGTGGCGCGAACAAAGCAAGTATCCGGGAATGAAATCATGAGGAAGAGGAGCGAGAAACAATCCTCCTCAACCCCTAGCTCCTATAGGATCACTATCAGGAGTGATACGACATCTTATCCTCGAAGGAGTTCGACGTCACCCGTTACATCGATTGGAGTGTGCTCCACGAGCTTGACATAGAGGACGCGTTCAGGAGTATGATTTCCTTTGGAGGATGAAATCGGGCTTCCGCCATTTCAGAGCTCGTATATAAAGACATGGTACTCGAGGTCTTATGCAGTTTCGAGGTTGATCGGAGTCACTTCACTGTGGGGACCCCAAATACCATCAAATTTTAGATCCATGGTGTTATGAGGCAGCTCAGCATTACAAACTTCTCCATCCACCTAGGCCTAAATGACCAAGCAGACACGAAGACAGATGAGTATCGAGATTTAGATGTCGACTTCCCCGAGCAAATGTCATTCGTTGTTTATTGGAGACAGGTATCCTGCGAGGCAACCACAGACCCGAAGAAGGCGTCAAGCCTATTTGATCTGGTCCACCGCTACATCCAGGCTCTCATAAGAAGATCCATCACTACGAGGGACGACAGCACTGGCCACGTCACTCTTATTGACCTGCTAGCGATATATAGTATGACTGAGTGAGTCCCCATCCACCTCGGTCACATCATTGTTGACTACATCATCTACCAGGGGTCATACTCGAACTTGAGGGTAATTTCAGTTGGCCCTTATATCACTGCACTCCTGCATGCCATGAGTTTGCTTGGGCCCCACCCTAGACATCACAGGATCCACATTATGCAGCCCCTTGGCTTTTCGACTCTCAAGTCGATTGGACTAATTGCGCACACACCACGGGGATATGTTATTGTTCGGCGCGATTGCAGAGAGGAGCCCATAGAGGACGAGGAGCAGATACCACCAGCCCCAGCACCACTACTTCCGCGGTTCTTGCCTCGAGTTTTACTCTCTCTTGGACTTCTCCATTCATACCTCTTCTCTCTTAGCAACTTGTATCTTCTTAGCGTTAGTGTATTTTTTCGCCCTAGCTAGGAGATCAACCAAAACTTTCAGCATCTTCTTAAACAGAGAAGATTGAAATAGAGACTTGCGCAACTCCTAAATGAGCTCAAAGACTGCGAAGACCTAGTTCAGTATGGCACTTCCAGGGTCTCCATGTTGAATCAATCAATATAACTATGGAAGGTCTCTCCCTCCTACTGCTTAATCCTCATCAGCATAGCGAGGTCTTCCTCTACTTTCTGCTACTCATGAAATGTTTGGTTAAGAGTTTACTCAACTCACCGAAGAACAAAATAGATTTTGGTTGCAAGTTAGAAAACCATGTCTATGTTGCTCCTCTCAACATATCCGGTACACATGATCTCGTTAGGGGCTACGTGAAGGAGCATCGTGGCTTTGAAAGATTCCAAGTGATCTACTCAGTTCAAGATGCAGTAGTAAGTCTCCATAAAGGGCATCCGAACCAAACTGGCAGAGATACCTCAAGTATATCCGGAATAAAGGGGGAAACGGTATGAGAAACACACTTTATTTACCCTTATCAACTAGGGAGCGATCTTATGTCCAAGTCGAGGAACTCCTCAAATTGAGCTCGAGGTCATGTCGACCCTGTACTACTGACTGAGGGGGAACTCTCCTCCCCCTTCTTAGTACGTGCTCTGCATTCTAGTGCACATGTAATGTCACGCCCCGAACCCGGGTCTTGGGCGTCGGCGCACGTGACAGACGGCGCGTATTTATAGGGTCGCCCCCATAAGCACGCAAGGCTCAGGAATATAAGCAGATAATTAATACAGAGTTAAAATAATTTAAATCAATCGAAAATATAGATACAAGGTTTATACAAAACCTTAGCAGGTCCTGAATGATACAACTCTCACTCAGAAAGGGATAGAGGCCGGCAGACCTCAGCTCAAAATATCCCCGACGCTGCTAGGCTGTCCCGCGGGAGCTCTCTCCTAAGTCCCGCTCCTTGCTACTCAATGTCACTTGGGAAAAAGAGAGCAACCAAGTGAATGAGCCAAAGAAAAGGCCTAATAGGATATCTAGTAAAGCAATAAATATAGAGAAAGCCATAAACAAGGAATAGAATGCAATTAAGTGCAAAAGCAAATGAAACACAATCACAAGCCAACGGTACAACTCAAGTGTGTGAAATAAATTCATAGATGTACTGTGTCTCCGGCATATACAATACCACTGTATCACCCATACCATCTTCGGCCTACGCCGGATAGTGCTATAGCAAATATGTATACATGGTCAGGAAATACTGCCCCTTAACTGAGCCTGTATATGAGCAACGTCTGCACTACCTGGGTCTCCGCCTGATGTATCATTCCCATCAAGAAGAGACTGCGAGTATCGAATACCTAACAACAGGTATTTATATATATATATATATATATATATATATATATATATATATATATATATATATATATCCAAGGCAGCAACATCTCGAATATATAAAAAAATAAAGATCTCCTCGAGATCGGAAGCCATCACATGTATAAGGAGTAAACTCAACTCAACATGTAAGAAGAAGCATCACAAGAAATATAATTATGAGAATCATATATGAGGTAGGAGAAAGGAATACTCACAACCCCATGCAAGAGCCTACCTGATCTAGAGAATAACCCTCTAATCCTCGTCGCATCTCACGTCAGGATCAGATCTAGTAAATAGATAGTAAATCTCAGTGTCTCTACACTTAAGCATCTCCCATCTAAATTTGAAATACGATTACCCATGAATCCCTCAATTATCTCTAACATGGAGATTAACTCAGCAAATGATGATTCCCTAAACTTAATCATGCTTGAAATACATTAAGCTCACTCAAAGCATGCTTTCCTACTTAATATGCATATCATGCCTTCAAGACTCCTAGAACGCCCGTAAGAATGCTTGATTAGCCAAGATTAATTAATCTAAGGCATGTGACACTTAAGCATGCTAATCATGAAAACTAATAAGGCATTCATACTTAGAGTTTTTCAACAAAAATTCGGCGGCACCTTCCCTATTTATAGGGCAGTGAAATTAATACAAACATTCACATTTCTTCGCTTACCATATTAAACTTCCATTTAATAAATTCTGGGAATAATAAATAAAATTTTTATTTATTTTGGGGTGGTTTTTACATGTAATATATCGCTTCTTACTCTCAGACAACTATACTTCAAAATTCCTCGGTTACTAAGAAGACTGAGGAATCTGTTGTTGTTACTATCGGAGGGCACTAAAAAGCATCTCCAGCTACTTCTAGAGCACCTAGACCTGGAGATCCCGTCGATCCTCCTCTAGGATGGTCACCCATTCCGGAGGGGTGGCTCCAATATCGAGAATTTCATCTTGTCCAATGACTTCTCCATGATTGGAGAGGAATCATATTCTTTTTGTCTCTCGCCATTACCATGGTCGACACAACTTCTTGATCAAATTTTCCACAGATGGCACCAAATGTTGATGCGTGAAATATGCTCCTACACGGGATCGGAGCTAATCCAAATCAACTAGTGAGATTTGGTGAAGATGATAGCTTCCTCAGTTGGAAACAAGAAAGATGATCAGCTGTCATTGATGGTTCCAGTGAGAAGAAAACCTTTTGGTGTGGAAACCCAACGATGAGAGCGATCTGCAAGGGAAGTACGGGCCAGACTCTAGGATGATCAAGTTAGCCAAACGAGATGAAGGAGAGAAGGAGAGAGATCAACGATTTCACTAAAGCGAATTCAAAGAAGAAACTATATCAAAGAGTAGGAGAGTGAATCAAGAGCGAGAGAGAGACAGATGGAGAGATATCTCTGAGAGCTAGAGCTTGGAGGGTCATTGGAGATTAGAGAAAAAGTTCATCTCATTCTCTCTCTTTGACTTTTCATACCTTCCGAGAGGCAGTTGGACAGTTTGAAATGACTTGGGTCCCAAGCAAGCCATTGCTTGGGCTCCAAGTAAGCGCCAGCTTAGTGCTAGCTCAGGTGGAGCCTTCTGGCATCTTGGAGAAGCTTGTTCCAAGCCATTCAAGGTCGTCTACAAGCTCTACTATCCATTATTTTGTTACAAGGCTTGTAGCAATACCTCCGTCTTACAGTCTCTTAGATAATGCCACGTATACTGTGTGATTTTTCCCCATAATAGTTTTTATTAATTAAATGGGCACTAACTATCTATCTTTCTAAATTCGGTAGGTTTTGAAAGTTGTTTTTACATGATCTCTATGCTTTCCTTGGTCTGTTGAACAATTGTGTAAGCACGTTGATGTCAACATGTAAACATGTAATAAAGTATAGTTTGAATTCTTCATTTTGATGTTATGGAATGTTTCTGTTATATGATTGCACCAACATGTTACAAGTTTAATGTGATTACTTATTTTCGTTGGATAATTGATGTTGGTATGATGATAAGGTTTTGTATTTATATGTTGATAAAGGTTTATGTGATGAAATAATATTGTTTAAGTGGGTATAGGTGATAAGATATTTTAAATTTGATTTCATTATGCCAAAAAAATTGCAATTGTGAATGTATATTTAATGGTTTAACTTATTCAATGTTCTATTTAAAATTTAATTTTTAATGAAAATTAAAATTTGTTTAGATTCTTCAATTGGTTTTATTTCTATATATAAGTTTTATGAAAATTAAAATTTGGGGTATATTTGCAAGCACAAATTGTAATTTCTCTTATAGCATAATTGCAAATATGAGACATATCTCAACTATCTTAAATTTCTCGGATTTATAGTCAATTGAACTATTTAGGGGTATATGTGCAAAGAGTATAGAAGTCATTTCGCATAACTACCGTTTCTTAACTTATGGGTGACCAGCTGATTTTAACCCCAGGTGTATATATGTATAACTAGATGTTTAGGATATGATGGGGGTAAAAGTCGAGAGACGCGTGGCGTTCATCTACAGTGGCCAAGGGTCCGTGATCTTAAAGCAAAGATGCCCCCACGGGATGACTTGACACTTGACAAGCAACTCATCGGTATTATTCTCTCAGAACCGTTCAGCGGATCACCTAAATGTAACTCTCCTGGTCCTCACGATCCGCCAGCCTCACACGTACCATGGTTCTGCGTGGCTCACCGAAAGCTGATTTCTCGGTTCCAATTCACGAGAGCAATCACGAAAGATCTGGGAGACAGATAGCTAAACGCTTAATTAACGGGCACGTGCCTTGAGTGATGGCTTGCACCCCATGAAATTCTGAGCTATATAAGGAAGCTACTACAGTGTGACAAGGAACAAACACAAAAACCCTAAAAAATAGTCTGGAAAAGGAGCGCCACCATCCTGCTGAAGATAGCAAGCCACCAACCCTCATCCTCAATCTCTCATAAAGGTCTATGTACTCTTCCTCTCTTAAATGCCTATAAAAGCATCTGTAAACATTGGATGATAGTGCATCTTCTCTTTCCCGAGGTTTTTTTTCCCTACTGAAAGGGGTTTTTCCATGTTAAACTTGTCTCTCTCTGTGAATGCTTGTGTTGTCTTTATCTTCTTTGTACTGTTCAAGGGTCCCAACCTCAAACAAATTTAACCGTTGATAAGAGGTTGGTCCTTAATCTCGAGGAAATCTGATTTCGGCATCAACAGTCTGGCGCCGTCCGTGGGGACCCTGAACGAGAAGTTATGGCAACCTTGAGAAAGTCGAAGAGGATACAAGGCCACGAGCCTCGGGGAAGGACATCAACTGATCCATCGGCGGTGAGCACTCCCCCCACTGGCGACCGTCCTGTTGCGGAGGCTCCCAGAGCCCCAGAAAGAATGGAAGCACCTCTTGTAGACGTGGGTCATCCGGATGATCGGTTATAGACCAAGGCTCGGGAGATCGCTGAGCTCAAATAGGCGTTGCTGAATGTGGAGCGCCATGTCTCCCATACGACAGTCTCACATGACGTGAGGCCGCAGGATAAACAAAGAGGGCGACCCAGGACCCTCTCCCCTAGGCAAAAACCATGTTCCCCAATAAGGGCTCAAACAGTAGAGTCCTCAACAAGGAGTTCGCCCACATTACAGGCTGGGTCATTGACCCGTGGGAAGAAACAGAGGAGAAAGGAGGACTTCGACATCCCCCCGCCGCCATGCGACCCCCCCATGGCAGCGAAGAAGGTGTCGACATTCACTGTCCTGCCCCCCAGCACGCCGGGCGCCTCGAGACCAATCACCCGGATACTACTCACCTCGACGCCACTCACCGGGAATGCATCCTCCACACGACCGTTCCCCGCCTCGCATGACGGAAAGGGAAAGAGTCTTGCAGCTTGTACCGGAGCTCACCTCCCCCTTCATAAGAGAGATTTGGGAGGCCTTGTTTCCTAAACTGTTCTGGCCCCCGAATATCGAGTACTACGATGGCTCTTCAGATCCACTAGAGCATATAGAAAGATATTCCGCTGAGATGATGACAAATCAGACCACTGAGGTGGTTATGTGCCGTGCTTTCCCATGAACGTTGAGCGAAGTGGCATTCGAACAGTTCTTAAGTCTGCCTGCGGGGACCGTCTTCAGTTTCAAGCAACTAACTAGCCTCTTCCTGACCCGGTTTGTAAACAACCGGAAGCTAAAGAAGGACCCTCTTAGGCTCTTTGGGTTCATGCAAAGGCCAACAGAGAGCTTACGGAGCTACATCGGCCGCTACATGCTAGCTAGGCATCGGAACACCCAACTACTCAGAAGACTACAATTCTCTATATACACACTCATGCTGACAAGTGACTTTTCAGCATGAGAAATACTCTGATCAGGATTCAAAAACCCGAGCTTACTTAATTACCAAGAGTTGAGGAGCACTATCTTGGTCTTTATTTTCATAGTCTCTATGTACCAAAATTATTCGTTATTTACAACTCTACTTACAAAGGCTAGAAGTTTGACTAGTGCCACGAAAACTTTGGAGCCATTGAAGACAGTACGTAACAATCTAAATCAAAGAAACATGATCATGGGTTATCTAATATCACTAGAGAATGTATAATAGTCATGAAGATTTTCTCTAAGTGTCCAAGATGTTTCATAGGAAAAATTAAAAATTTTGCTCAAATTGTGCAAACTAAGAGTAAAACAAAAATTGAATACATTTTTTTCAAACATGCCGTCATTTGTATATACTAAGCATGTATATATGTAAAGATTTGCAATGAATTAATTGGATACTATCCCCACACTTAAAGGTTTGCAATGAATTAATTTGTAAAGATATGCAATGAAGTTCATAGCTACACATGTGTACCAATCCCCACACTTAAAATTTTGCGTTGTCCTCAATGCAAACAAAAAGGTTTATAGATGATTAGAACATAGTAAAATAAAGAGATGGGTAAACTGAATTTCCCTAGTTATGTGGGGAGTGTGCCTATTGCTTGAGTAAATTTGAAGAGGTCACCATACAACAGTTTAGAGAGAATCCTGAAAGTATGATGGGAATCAAAAGACACAACCGCATAAGAAAAGCACGTATCATAGAGAAAGATGTCTCAACTGAAAACGGAATAACAGGTAACAAAAATGTAGAAGGGAAAGGCCCTTGCAAACTAGAAAAGATGTGATATAAATCCCAATAAATCCACTCATGGTGGTGTCCTTGTGGAAACTACAGGAGTGGCATTTGGAGTGTTCCTAGCTGGTGCCGCAGATGGTGCTGGAGCCGAGTTTGGGTCCCGGGAAGAGGAAAAGAGACTCGGATGAGCGTGTGGTGAAGTAGAGGAGGTATGAGTGGAAGCAGGTGGGGCAAGAGATCCTCCACGCACTCGGAGCATATATAAGATCTGACCAATATTTCATCGTAACTACTCATGTTGGTCCCGGATCCGTCGGCCAGATGTAGAGAGTACTGCAATATTGCTTGAATCTGGCTCTGCTCCTCCTCAAGCCTCTGCTGTGAGTCGGTAATGCGACTGAGCTCCTGCAATATTGTCTGCTGCCCTGCCTGAATCGCCTTGAGCTGGTGGATGATTTGCTGGTGGCTTGGGCTATGAGGTGGTAGTGGACCAACTGAGGATGTGCCCTCCATGGGGAATGGTGCAGGTGCTGGTACCTCCTCCTTGTCCTCCTTAGGATCCTCTCTACGCTCGCGCCCTACGATGACATATCCCCGTTGAGTGTGTATAATCATCCCCATCGACTTGAGAGTCAAAAAGCCGAGGGGCTGCGTGACACGGATCTTTTGCGGTCTTGGGTGGGGCCCAAGCAAACTCATAGTGATATAGGGGCCCGCAAAAATCACCCTAAACTTCACGAATACCACCTGGAGGGTGATGTAGTCCGCAATGATGTGACCGAGGTAGACGGGGACTCTCTCGGTCTTATTGTATATCGCCAACAAATCGATAACAATAACGTGGCCGATGCTCTTATCCCTCTCTACAACAGATCTGCTCGTGAGAGCCTGGATGTAGCATTGGATCTGATTAGAGAGGCGTGACACCTTCTTCGGGTCAGTGGTCGCTGCTCGGGAGACCTGTCTCCAGTAATCAGCAAAGGGGGTGCTCACGGGGAAGTCGACGATGAGCTCTTGGTACTCGTCCGTATTTGTATATGTATATGCGGGGACCCCAAACGCCTTCTTCGGGTCTGTAGTCGCCTCTCAGGATACCAGTCTCCAATAAACAGCGAAGGGCATGTATACAAGGAAGTCGACAACTAACTCTCGGTACTCGTCTGTCTCCAAGTATGCTTGGTCGTTTAGGCCCAGGTGGATGGAGAAGTCTGTAATGCTGAGCTGCCTCATAACACCATGGACCTTGAATCTGATGGCGTTTGGGGTCCCCCGCAGTGAAGTGACTCCTATCATTCTCGAAGCTGCTCAAGACCTCGAGTGTCATATCTCTGTATACGAGCCCGATCCCATCCTCCAAAAGAAATCATGCTTCGAACTGCATCCTCTATCTCAAGCTCGCAGAGCACACTCCAATCGATGTAACAGGTGATACTGAACTCCTTCAAGGACAGAGAGTTATATCACTCCGGATAGAGATCCTCAAGGAATCGGGAGGCCGAGGAGGATGGTCTCTCACTCCTCTTCTTCTTGATGCTCTTCCTAGATACTTGCTTTCTTCACGCCATACCTGCAATTGAAGAGAATGGGAATTAATCACATAGCAAGTTTCCTGAGCACAAAAAAAGGCTTCCAAGACAGCTTGCGGGCGCATGTGGGAGCACGCCAGCCCGCACGCTGCGTACAGAGTTTCCGAGCGTAGGGTTATGGCAATGCGGCCGCACGCGGCTCCATTTTGTTCAATAATTAAGGGAAAGATTATAATCTCGATACACTAAAGACCATCTATGCATAGAAATTTTATAATCAACTCATAAATGGGAGAAACCGCTAGAAAAACCTAGAATTGGGCTTGATTTTGAATTATTTGAACGGTGCTCGCCTTGATCTCAAAGTTGTTTGTAACTTGAGGGGGGTGGACACTGAATTCCTCTCCCGTGTACTCCGGCCTTTCATAGTCAGATAGCGTTCTTCTTTGCTCACCCATAGTTGGAGAGTCCATCATTTTGATATTCCTTTCTTTAGGAAGGACGTTCTCAGACTCTGAAGATGAACCCGGAGTTACCTCTTGTGGCGTGCCATGTGCTTCTCCAATTCTCCAGTGCAGAGTGTACTTGATCTCGCTATCTCCTTCCACCAAGCTTGCTGGATTTGCTCTGGTCATGCACCGGTACCTTGCACGAATAAGAAAGAGCAAGAATTAATGGTGCGAATAATTAGAGTATGCAGAATAAAATAAATGAAGTAAAATTAAAAATAAATTTTTTTGAGAGAAAAACTACAACTATGACTAACTAACAGACTCTTAGTATTCCTAGTGACCTAAAGGTCCCAGGCAACGACGCTAAAAACTTGATGAGAGCCTTATGCTTATGCTTATGCCGCAAGTGCACGGGTCATACGAAGTAGTAGAGTACACTATGAAAGTCGGATGTCGAACCCACAGACCTACGTCACTAATTCTATCTAATTGTCTGCTACCTAGACTATTCAAAGGTTGTTGAATTCCTAATCTAATTTCTGAATTAAAGATGTCTTTAAGTTAAATTGATGAGAGTAGTAATGGCAATCAATCATAAAGGGGAGATACTCGGGCAATGAATCCCCTCAAGATATTCATAAATTGGGGCTAGTATGGATTTCTAATTAATGAATATGGTTTATGGACCAAGAACTCCTACAATGCTTTCACACCATCCGTCGAGACGAGTTACTAACCTAATTCCATCATTGCATTAACGTTCTAGGAAGCACAATCTTGGAAGAGTTAATAGTGCAAAGGAGATAGTGAGATCGAGCGCACTCTATACCAAAGGATTCGAGAAGCACAAAGCACGCCGCAAGAGGTAAGCCCAGGTTCATCTTCAGAGTCTGAGAACGTCCTTCCTGCAGATGTCAATATCGAAACCATGGATCCTCCAACCGTGGCGGAGCGCAGGAGCATACTATCTGATTATGAGAGGCCAGCATACACAGGAGAGGAATTTAGCATCCAAACCCCTCAAGTTGCAAACAACTTCAAAATCAAGCCAGGCACAGTCCAAATGGTTCAAAATCAAGCCCAATTCGATGGACGCCCTGATGAGGATCCCCATGCACATTTGGCGCGCTTTATTCAAATTTGCAATATGTTTAAGATAAAAGGAGTCTCCGATGATGCCATTCGTTTGAGGTTATTTCCGTTCAGCTTGAGAGAAGCGGTGTATCGTTGGCTTACCTCACTTCCTGCAGGAAGTTTAAGAACCTGGAGGGATATGCTAGATAAATTTTTAGGAAGATATTTCCCTCTAAGTAAAGTTGTGCAGATTAGACAGAAAATTTATGCATTCAAGCAAGGAGAGCAAGAATCATTGTTCGATGCTTACGAACGATTTAAGGATTTAATCAGGCATTGTCCACATCATGGCATGGAGCCGTGGGCGAAACTCCACACCTTGTATAATGGGTTAAACAATCGCACTAGACAACTAGTGAATGCCTCAGCTGGTGGCTCCTTGGAAATAAATACCCCGAGGAAGCCGAGCAACTAATCAAAGATTTGGCAAATACTGAATCAGCTTGGATACCTAGAGAAAGACAACCTGCCAAAGTTGGAGTTAACTCAATTCATCTAGATTCCATCCTTGCAGTATAAGTAGCTGAACACACCAAAAAGTTTGACCAACTTACATCAGGAAGACCTTCAAGTTCAGTTGCAGTCGTCTCATGCGGCACTTGTGGAGGAGGGCATGATTCATCACAATGCCCCATTGCAAACATGGAAGTGGCCCCCGTAGAGGAAGTCAATATATGGGCAATCAAAGACCCCAAGGGATCTAATTTCTCCCTTATATGCCTAACTAGAGCCATCCAGGTTTATCCTATGGCAATACCCAAGGTTCAGCAACCCCTCCAGGATTCAACTCCTTAGATCCAAAACCTCCACAACCCAAGCAAAACCTTGAGGATGTTTTAGCTAAGTTCATGATTACCACAAATTCAAAATTTGAATCATTAGATACTTCGATGTGAAACATCCAAGCAAGTATTCAAGGTTTATCAAACCAAGTCGGGAAATTATCTAGAATTGTATCAAAAAGGCCTTAAGGGAGCCTAACGAGCGACATCGAGGAAAACCCCCTCGGGGATTTGAAGGCTATCTTACTCAGGAATGGTAAGGAAGTGGAGATGTTGGTCAGAAAGCTTGACAAGGTTACCACCCAGGTAGAAACGGGTGAATCAACTGGAGCACATGTGAGTGTGGCTTAACAGCATCAAGCGAAGGATAAGGGAATAGAAACGGCACTTATCCCTGAGTACCAACCTAGGGTTCCCTATCCTGAAAGATTGAAGAAAACAAAAGATGATGAGCATTTTAAGAAATCCTTGGAGACAATAAAGCAACTGTATGTGAGTTTACCTCTTATTGATGTACTTTCTCAAATGCCTAAATTGCCAAGTATATTAAGGAACTGTTGACCAACAAGAGTAAACTGGAGAAAGTCACAGCAATAACTCTGAACTCTCAGTGTTTAGCAATACTCCAAACCAACCTACCGAAAAAGTTAAAGGATCTAGGTAGCATAGTAATCCCTTGTATTATTGGGGATGGTGTGGAGGAAAGTGCTTTACCAGATTCAGGCGCTAGCATCAATATGAAGCCTTACAAGCTATTCATGAAACTAGGTCTGGGAGAGCCTGAAACCACCAAAATGACTACTCAACTCGTCGATCAATCAGTACAGAAACCACGAGGAATGGCATTAGATATGTTAGTAAGGGTGGATAAGCTTGTGTACTCAGCTGACTTTGTATTGCTGGACATTAACGATGATATTGAAGCACCCATCATCCTATGAAGACCATTTTTGGCTACTGCAAAAGCCTTACATGATCACGCTGAAGGAAAGATGTCTTTAAGAGTGGGCGATAGTATAGTAGAATTAAAGCTTCCTGCAGCGATGCGATATACACTTGATCAAGATGATACCTCTTATTTCATCGATGACCTTGAACTAATCTCTAAAAGCTGCAATCAAGAAGTGTTGCAAGCCGACCCACTGGAAGAATATTTATGATAGTTTGACGATGAGAAAGGATATGTCGTGGAAAGCAACCCTGATCTCATAAAGGAGAGCAAGCAAGGATGAACAAAGAAAAAAGACAAGGGGTCAATGAAATTATTTGTCCAATTATTATTTTGAAAGGAAAAAGACAAGGAGAAGAGTAATGAAGAGACCCTAGTCCTTAGCAAGGTAAGAAATTCATCACTTGCCCGCATCGACGAGTCCCCCATATACTCCAGTTTAGGGTTCTCTTTGTTTGGAAATTGTTTCAAGGGTAAAGTCCATGAGGGGATTCACGCATTTGTTCCACCTTGAGCAGCAAACCCAAATGTCAAGCTCGAGATATTAAACAAGCGCTTCTTGGGAGGCAACCCAAGTTTTCAAAAATTTCCTTTCATAGGTTTCATAGTTTTAGCCTAGAATAGTTAGTTGTCATTTTGAAATAAGTGATTGATCCCTCTAATCTCTCATAAATCCCGGTAGGGCATCTCTAATCACCGCAAGCGCAACACTTACCTCACTCCTCTGCTCAGGAGCCATATGTCGTCGCCCCAGTACCAGCAGTACATACTACTCCCGTCGTTTCCCCCTCTCGTTCACATTGAGAGGGATTTTTGAGATTTGTATCACATTTGTATTTACTTTATTCACATAGCTAGGGTTTCTCCCTGCCATCATTTTGTACTTTTCCCTCCGTTGTCAGTTAAGCTTCCACTCTTTATGATATATATATATTCTCTTTATGTGATCATCTTTTAATTCTCTTTGATGATTGCAGAGTTGTTTCTACAATTGTGGATGAATGTTTTAGTATCTCACTCAAGCAATTGGATACAATCCCCAATTGAATCGGGGAAGTTTCAGTTTGTCCATCTCTTTCTTTTATTCTGTTGCATACTCTACTGTTTGCATTGAGGACAATGCAATTTTTAAGTGTGGGGATAGTGTCCTATGAATTTATTGCAAATCATCATATATATACATGTTTATTGTACACAAATGACGGCATGTTGAAAAATTGTATTCAATTTTGTTTTACTCTTAGTTTGCACCATTTGAGCAAATTTTAAGATTTTTCCTACGAAACATCTTAAACATTTAGAGAAAATCTTCATGACTATTATATATTCTCTAGTGACATTAGATAACCCATGATCATGTTTCCTCTAATTTAGATTGTTAAGTACTATTTTCAATGGCTCCAAGAATTTTTTTGGCATTAGTTCAAACTTCTAGCCATTGCAAGTGGAATACAAATAGTGAATATATTTTATACATAGAAACTATGAAAATAAAGACCAAGATAGTGCTCCTTTACTCTAGATGATGAAGTAAGCTTGGGTCTCTAGCTCCTGATCAGAGTGTTTCTCAAGCTGGAAAGTCACTTGTGAGCATGAGCACGTGTATATAGATTTGTAATCTTCCGAGTATTTAGGTTCTCCAGTGCCTAACCAGCATGTGTATCCCCTAGAAAGGGAGATCTACACTCTATGTTAATCTTTGGTCCCCCGGAAAGTCGGCTCTATTAGAGATGCCCTACCGGGATTTATGAGAAAAGAAAAGAGAAAAAGTGAAAAATTTGAAGCAGAAAGAACAAAAAGAATATTTTCGCTCTTTCATAAAGGCTAGCTGCTTTGTACTTAAGGCCTCAAGGAACCTATAGAGTCCATTGAAGGTATGCTTACAATATTAAAATTCGGGAACATGGTAAGTGGAGTGAAACTCTCATCTAGAGCAATTTTAAATCATATCTTGAGATTGATCTAAGTCCGAGGTGTTGAAAAGGGAAAATACAAGTGTCATTGGTGAACTCTTTGAGTACAACAAGTATGAATGCCTTAGCCTGAGGTTGAACGCTTATCAATTCTTTTTAAATTCGATTTCTTCGTTCACTTGAGGACAAGCAAACGATTAAATGTGGGGATATTTGTGTTAAGCATTCAAATGATCATGTTTTTTATATCAATCCAATATGCATTATTGATGCAAATTCAAGTAATTCTTGCCCATTGATACTTATTTTGTGTTAATTCTTATTTTCAGAGCACCATGGAGCTTCGAGAGAAAAACAAATGAAATACAGTACAAATCGAAGCTAGTAAAAGAATTACTGAAACCATACAGGTAAGCTTACGGTCGTAAGCCCCCGTATGATGAAGAAATAAGCACACTTATGGCCATGAGCACCTGTATAAGAACTCTAAGCACAAACCTCCCGACATATAGAGAGTTACACGGGTACACATACGGCCGTATCATCAACTGTGTAACCTAGGGAAGAAGCTCACAGGCACATATACGGCCGTAAGAGCGCCCATATGCCTCATACCCATTTGTGAGTTAAGCCAGTTTTATTGTTGATTTGAGTCTGAATATGACTAATGGGGTTACTAATCATCTGTATTTAGGGGGATAATATAAATAGCCAATTTTGGGTTTATAGAGGGAGCTTTTGGATCTTGAACATCATCATCCCCTTGGGGGCTCCCAACCTTCTCTCCATCTTGGAGATTAAAGCATCAATGAAGACTTTGGGAGAAAAGGGAGGAAGGCAAGCATTGAAGAGACACCGCCAACGGTCATCACCAACTATGGAGGGAAAAGCGTTTCTTATCATGATTCTCATCCTTTCCTCTTTGATTGTATTGGATTTGTGTTCCCCTCTAATGGGGAACTAATTTGTTAGATACTTGGGCATGATAAACCTCCGGATTTATGCTTAATCTTGTTAGTATGGGTTTCTATATTTGAATGAATATTTTAATATTTGAGAACATATTGAATGTTTTGTATGGTATTGATGCTTTACGTTGCGATAGCTCTAAGTGTCAATCTAGATCTATAGAAGGTGTAGATGATAACGCTCTCTCTATATACCCTAGATCGACTTCAATAGGTGGGAGTTATAAACATGCCGAGAGATCGGGTGTTTAGGAGAGGGACTCTGTAAAATGGATTATTCCCATAACTCTTCCAAAATTATGTGTTCCCTAGAACTACTCACGAGTGTAGATCATTAACTCGCCTTGAAAGAGGGGGTGAAAGCATTGTAGGAATTCTTGATCCATACCTTATATTAATCAATATGAAATCCATACTTGCATCAATCTATAAATATCCAGAAAGGATGCAATGTTCGAGTATCTCCCTTCTCTTATTGTTTGTCATCACTATCTTCATCAAGTGTTCTTGAGCCAATTTCCCTTTTTGCAATTAGATTAGAAAACCATCCATCTTTTGATAGACTAAGTAGCAGATAATTAGATAGGATTAGTGGTAAAGGTCCTTGTGGGTTCGATATCCGACTTTCATTAGTCCACTTTATTACTTGACACAACCCGAACACTTGCGGTATAAGCATAAGCATTAGTCACACAAGCATCGCATCAGCGAGAATAGACAGACTGGGGGCACAACTGTTCTTTACATATGGCCGCTTGATGCGTACCCTCAATCACACCCCTACAAAGGTGAAGAACACTCCCCTTTTCCCTCTTCCTCTCCCTCTTAACCCTGCTAGATTCATCAATGATTTAAGGTGAATCTAAGGTAAACATCCCTCTCAAATTTAGTTTCCCATTTCTAGGGTTCTAGGTTCTTTCTAGCGAATTCCTCCCATTTATGGTTTGTTTCGAGCATTTCCACACATAGATAGTCATTAATGAGTTTTTCCCTTGTCTATTGAGAAAATGGTATCGTGTGCAGCCGTACTGCCACAGCCCTAAGCGCAGAAACTCTGCACAACTCATGCGGGCTGGCATGCGCCCGCACGCTGGCCAAGAATTCTTTTTCTTCAAACAGGAAATTTTCCATGTAATTAATCCCCATTCTCTTCAATTGCAAATGTGGCGCGAACAAAGCAAGTATCCGGGAATGAAATCATGAGGAAGAGGAGCGAGAAACAATCCTCCTCAACCCCTAGCTCCTATAGGATCACTATCAGGAGTGATACGACATCTTATCCTCGAAGGAGTTCGGCGTCACCCGTTACATCGATTGGAGTGTGCTCCACGAGCTTGACATAGAGGACGCGTTCAAGAGTATGATTTCCTTTGGAGGATGAAATCGGGCTTCCGCCATTTCAGAGCTCGTATATAAAGACATGGTACTCGAGGTCTTATGCAGTTTCGAGGTTGATCGGAGTCACTTCACTGTGGGGACCCCAAATACCATCAAATTTTAGATCCATGGTGTTATGAGGCAGCTCAGCATTACAAACTTCTCCATCCACCTAGGCCTAAATGACCAAGCAGACACGAAGACAGATGAGTATCGAGATTTAGATGTCGACTTCCCCGAGCAAATGTCATTCGTTGTTTATTGGAGACAGGTATCCTGCGAGGCAACCACAGACCCGAAGAAGGCGTCAAGCCTATTTGATCTGGTCCACCGCTACATCCAGGCTCTCATAAGAAGATCCATCACTACGAGGGACGACAGCACTGGCCACGTCACTCTTATTGACCTGCTAGCGATATATAGTATGACTGAGTGAGTCCCCATCCACCTCGGTCACATCATTGTTGACTACATCATTTACCAGGGGTCATACTCGAACTTGAGGGTAATTTCAGTTGGCCCTTATATCACTGCACTCCTGCATGCCATGAGTTTGCTTGGGCCCCACCCTAGACATCACAGGATCCACATTATGCAGCCCCTTGGCTTTTCGACTCTCAAGTCGATTGGACTAATTGCGCACACACCACGGGGATATGTTATTGTTCGGCGCGATTGCAGAGAGGAGCCCATAGAGGACGAGGAGCAGATACCACCAGCCCCAGCACCACTACTTCCTCGGTTCTTGCCTCGAGTTTCACTCTCTCTTGGACTTCTCTATTCATACCTCTTCTCTCTTAGCAACTTGTATCTTCTTAGCGTTAGTGTATTTTTTCGCCCTAGCTAGGAGATCAACCAAAACTTTCAGCATCTTCTTAAACAGAGAAGATTGAAATAGAGACTTGCGCAACTCCTAAATGAGCGCAAAGACTGCGAAGACCTAGTTCAGGGCGGGCACTTCCAGGGTCTCCATGTTGAATCAATCAATATAACTATGGAAGGTCTCTCCCTCCTACTGCTTAATCCTCATCAGCATAGCGAGGTCTTCCTCTACTTTCTGCTACTCATGAAATGTTTGGTTAAGAGTTTACTCAACTCACCGAAGAACAAAATAGATTTTGGTTGCAAGTTAGAAAACCATATCTATGTTGCTCCTCTCAACATATCCGGTACACATGATCTCGTTAGGGGCTACGTGAAGGAGCATCGTGGCTTTGAAAGATTCCAAGTGATCTACTCAGTTCAAGATGCAGTAGTAAGTCTCCATAAAGGGCATCCGAACCAAACTGGCAGAGATACCTCAAGTATATCCGGAATAAAGGGGGAAACGGTATGAGAAACACACTTTATTTACCCTTATCAACTAGGGAGCGATCTTATGTCCAAGTCGAGGAACTCCTCAAATTGAGCTCGAGGTCATGTCGACCCTGTACTACTGACTGAGGGGGAACTCTCCTCCCCCTTCTTAGTACGTGCTCTGCATTCTAGTGCACATGTAATGTCACGCCCCGAACCCGGGTCTTGGCGCTTACAAGACGCGGATGTGACGCTGGCAGATTTATAGGGTCGCCCCCATAAGCACGCAAGGCTCAGGAATATAAGCAGATAATTAATACAGAGTTAAAATAATTTAAATCAATCGAAAATATAGATACTAGGTTTATACAAAACCTTAGCAGGTCCTGAATGATACAACTCTCACTCAGAAAGGGATAGAGGCCGGCAGACCTCAGCTCAAAATATCCCCGACGCTGCTAGGCTGTCCCGCGGGAGCTCTCTCCTAAGTCCTGCTCCTTGCTACTCATTGTCACTTGGGAAAAAGAGAGCAACCAAGTGAATGAGCCAAAGAAAAGGCCTAATAGGATATCTAGTAAAGCAATAAATATAGAGAAAGCCATAAACAAGGAATAGAATGCAATTAAGGGGCTGTTTGGTTACCCGTAAGTAGCCGTGATGTAAGTTGGTTTACAGGGAAAATCTACTTTCGGGTGTTTGGTTACCAGTAAGTGGACCACTTACCTGTGAATGCACTTACATCTCACACTTGTTTCCCTGCATTTCAACTCACGGCCAAATTGGCCGTGAGTTGAAATGCAGGGAAATTATTAGGTTAGACTCACCTTTCTTCAAACAGATCTAACACCCAGCCGCCTCTTCTCTCTTCTCTCTTCCACCGCCCTCTTCTCTGTTCTCTCTTCCGATCTCTCTCTTCTCTCAGTGCTCGCCCCTCTCCTGCCTCTCGGTGCCCGCCCGCGCCTCTCCTGCCTCTCGGTGCCCGCCCCTCTCCTGTCCCGGATGCGTACCCACCCCAGCCTCTTCCTGGTATGAGATTCCACTTGTCGCCTATCTGCAAACGTTCAACTCGTGGGCTCTGATAATTGACAAATGAATTTGCTTTTCGGCATGGCTGGTTACTGATTTTTTGGTTGGAACTTGTCTCACCCTTCGTTGTGAAGTGTGGGCTTTTTTTTTGGTATGCCTTTTTAGGATCAATTCTGAGTATTTGTTGTGGAATAATGTTATGCATACTTACGTGTAGTTTGTGGGTGTGTGTTTGTGACTCATTACCTGGAAAATGTTATGTATCAATTTTATTAGGTTTATCACATACAATTTTTGTCTTATTTTTGAGCTGTGGTTTATCTCTCTTTGAGGATTAAAAAAATCATGTTTTTCATGCTGAGGTGGGGCATGATGTAGGAGATAGAAATTGAAATCTCTTTTTGTGATTTCCAGTTGGGCTTCAGTTGGCAATGTTTATCTTCTTATGTTGAGCTTGGTCTATATTGGCATATCTTTGAGCCATGTGATATAGATATTCATTTAATTTTATGGTCTATATGATTTATTTTATGTTTATTGCAATCCTATATCTTTCTTTGTGTTACTATATAGATAATGTATTTATTCTTTTGATGACCGTGGGGGCATGTAATGGAATCTTTTTATTTAAGTTCTAATCACAAGAAAGCTTTCTCTAATGAGGAGAATAGCCCTTGTTCATATTAGAGGATGCTAAGAAAATTGGGTGAGGAACTGTGATATGGTTTCCTTTAATAAGGATCATTGGTTAGAAGGGTATATAAAGATGATCTCTGATAGATGAAATGTAGGGGTTAGATGTCTGGTATTGATTGGGTCCTAATTTATTGATTGGGTCCTAATTTATGCATTTTCTGTTCTCTATGCCCACCTGGGGCAACAAATTATTAACCTAGTTTTGACTTGGACCACAAATTAGTTTTTTTTACCACATAAATGGATATGGGCAGTCAACCAGAACTTTTAACTACCATTCATGCTTGGAGACTGGGCTCAATCATGTTAAGCTTGGTGGCATGAGATTTTCCAGCGCATTAAGTAGAGGTTTCTTATTAACAAATACAACTCCAATGTCTGAGGTGTGGGAATGATGTTGATTCTGTGAAAGTCCTACATGAAAAAGTTTTAATCATGTTGTTGTTCCCTTTTGGCCTTCCATGTTACTGATATCATGCACTAATATGGAAAAGTTTTAAGCATTGTGTTTGCACTTAGCTGAAGTATTCAAACATCAATTATCAATTATCAATTACATAGTAGCTTACGTATTTTCGATATAAACACAGATTATAAAATGAATGGATTTTCTGAGGAAGAAATCGCAGCAGCTACCTCGGCAGTTGTTGAAGGTGTTTGTGCATTAAGGTGGTATGCAGCAAGAAGAAGAGTCAATGTCCCATGGGAGCCTTATTATAATAGAGATCCACAACGTACAAACTATATTTCAAGAATAATACACGAATCCGAGGAGGCTAGCATAGCAATGTTAAGGATGAAAAGGGCAGTATTTTTTGGATTATGTGATTTATTGAAGGCAAAGGAATTGTTGTGCAACACACTACATATAAGCGTCGAAGAGCAAGTAGCAATGTTTCTTCACATTCTTGGTCATAATGTGAGAAACAGAGTGATTGGAGTAAATTTCCTACGTTCAGGAGAAACTGTTAGCCGATACTTCAATCAAGTATTATATGCTATAGGAGAGCTTCGAGGTGAACTACTACTACCGCCTAGCACAACAACTAGTTCCGTCATCACACGAGATCCAAGGTTTATGCCATATTTTAAGGTAAATCAATATTTATTTAATTTAGTTTATAAAGCCAAAATTACATGATCCAATTAATAATTTTTATCCATCATATAGGATTGTATAGGAGCGCTTGATGGTACACATATTCATGCATCTGTGCCAAATGAAATTGTAGCTCGTTTCCGTGGAAGAAAGCCGTATCCCACCCAAAATGTGTTGGCCGCGGTTGATTTTGATTTAAGATTTACATATGTGTTAGCCGGTTGGGAGGGTTCGGCACATGATGCGCTTGTCCTCCGAAATGCTTTGGAAAGAGAGGATGGACTCAAAGTACCCGAAGGTATATTATAGTTTGACAAAATTAAAATTATTAGACTATTATACTGTTGCAATAACTCATAAATATATTCTTGTAGGTAAATATTATCTTGTAGACGCGGGATACTCCACACGACCGGGTTTTATATCACCATTTCGTGGTGTTCGATATCATCTGAAGGAATTTAGTGCTCGTACCCCATCAAATAGCAGGGAATTGTTTAATTATAGGCATTCTTCCTTGCGTACTTCGGTGGAACGAGCATTTGGAGCTTTGAAGAATCGCTTCAAAATTCTGACATCTAGACCATTCTTTCCGTATCGAACCCAAGTAGATATTGTGGTTGCATGTTGCATTTTGCATAACTTTATTTTACGAGGAGGTAATGATATTTATGTACCCGAACTTGAAGAATGGGAACCAAATGTGCAAGAGGTTCGAACTCAATCTCAAGCACGTGACGAAACAAGGGAATGGTTGGCAATAAGAGAAGCGATCGAGGGGGCCTTGTGGAGTCATAGATAGAGTTATTAGTTATATATTCAAACATCTATTGTATTTTGTTCTTTGCGAAACTTGTGTCAGCATTGTGAACTTATATCGAATTATTAAAAAGAGCAGCAAGGGGAACTTGTTTTATGTCATTATGTGATCTTTCTATCATGTATGGATTCAATATATACTCATCAAATTCTTGATGTTATGTTGGTTTGATTTGTTTTGATATTTACATTCATGGATTTGTTCAATGAATGGCAGCAATCTCGGTAGTGTTAAGGAAATAATATTATGCATTTTCTCTGGTTTTTCACGTTGAGTTGTTATTACCTGTGACTGCCCTTTTGTAGAGAATTTTGATTACAAAATTATTTGTAGAGAAATGTAGCATAGATCACTCATTTCTGACTATATGGATTTGGGCATATTTATTTGCATGATGGATAGATTTTTTTTTTTCATTTTTTATGGTATTGTTTTTTAATCTCCTTAAACAGATTAAACATAGACATGATCCTTTTCTTCTATTTTGCAGATGGATTCACAAGAGAGTCATGATGGTGTTGGAAGGAGAAATTCAACTAACTTCAGATGGACATCGATCATGACGTCCTTTTTGCTCAAATGTTTAGTTGAGCAAGCAAACCTTGGTCTTAAATCTGACAAAGGTTTTAAGAGTACTGCTATCACTGCTGCTGCAAGAGCTGTTAGTGCGAAGTTTAACTTGGTTGTGAATGATACACAAGTCATCAATCGTCTTCGACATGTGAGGAAGATTTGGCTAATAATTAAGAAGCTTAAGAGTTTAAGTGGGGTGTCGTGGGATGATTCGGAGAAGAAAATAATTATGGGCGCGTAGGAATTCCGCACATACATACAAGTAAGTACTACTTTGTCAACACTTATCTTTAGTTGATGCAACTTTGTATATTTACCTTACTTATGGTTTGTGTTTTGATTGTATAGTCGCATCCTAATGAAGAGGTTTACATCAATAAACCGATTGAAGACTACGAGGAGATGGCTATTGTTTGTGGAAATGATCAAGCAACCGGGTCTTTTGCAAGAACAGGTTGTCAAAGCTCTAGAAGTTTGGGTGCCCCCACTGAACTACCACCAACACCGCCGGCATTTGATTCCAATGACCAACCACAGGGTTTGGATGATGTTGAAGAAATTGCACAAACACAACCGCCTATGGTGGACACACCAACGAGCTCAACTTCCAAGAACAAGGAGGTTAAAAAGGGAGCAAAGCGTATTAGGATCGAGGAGTTGGAAGTCATGCGAAAAGTTTCAAGTGGCTTGGACAAGATTGGAAATGCATTAGAGGCGGATAAAGCTGTAAATTTGGGTAAGAAATTGTATGATGAGGTTATGACCTTGATTGACCACTACAACAAGTTTGACCTTGGGTTAGCATATGATCATTTGAATGCACAGCATAATCTTGCAATTGCATTTATAAACAAAGATCATGACCTCCGATGCTTTTGGATGGATGGTTTCCTCAGACAATTGAGGGGGGATGGTGGGATATGATGTGGTGACACATTGTTGGATGTTTCGAACTTTAGATTTAATATTTTGTGGTTATGAAGAACTGATGAACAACTAGTTTTTATGTTAATCTTGTATTGAAACTGAATCAGATTCTATGTTACCTTGTTGGGATGCTTGTGTGAAGCTATAACAAGTCTTTTTCTTCCAAGTGATGCATTTGATAGTTTGTCTTGTATTGTTTTTAGTTGATTATTTATTCATGGTGTTTTCGAATGGAGGTTCTTATTCTTTTGGAATGAAGTTTCCAAGTGATGCAAGTGTTTTGAATGGAGGTTCTAATAGAACATTTTTTGAAGAATGTATATCTTGAACATATTTTGAGCAAGTAGCAAGATTATATATGTGTGTATATATTCACATTATCATTTTATAAATCAAGTATAAATATTTTATCATAAATATGTGACTAGCAAGATTATTATTATTATTATATTTATTATATTTTATAATTAAATATAAATATTCTATTATAAATTAAATATAAATAAAAACATAGCATATGAGGGTAATCTCACCACTTACTTCACAGGGTGACTGTATCACCCAACTTACATCAAACCAAACACTGAAAAATGTAATGCAGCATTTACAATTACAGGTAACCAAACAACCCTTGAAGTAAGTCAAAATGCAGTAAATCAAATTACATGTGAATTCACTTACACTGTGAATTGAATTGCGGGTAACCAAACAGCCCCTAAGCGCAAAAGCAAATGAAACACAATCACAAGCCAACGGTACAACTCAAGTGTGTGAAATAAATTCATAGATGTACTGTGTCTCCGGCATATACAATACCACTGTATCACCCATACCATCTTCGGCCCACGCCGGATAGTGCTATAGCAAATATGTATACATGGTCAGGAAATACTGCCCCCTAACTGAGCCTGTATATGAGCAACGTCTGCACTACCTGGGTCTCCGCCTGATGTATCATTCCCGTCAAGAAGAGACTGCGAGTATCGAATACCTAACAACAGGTATTTATATGTATATATATATATATATATATATATATCCAAGGCAGCAACATCTCGAATATATAAAAAAAAATAAAGATCTCCTCGAGATCGGAAGCCATCACATGTATAAGGAGTAAACTCAACTCAACATGTAAGAAGAAGCATCACAAGAAATATAATTATGAGAATCATATATGAGGTAGGAGAAAGGAATACTCACAACCCCATGCAAGAGCCTACCTGATCTAGAGAATAACCCTCTAATCCTCGTCGCATCTCACGCGTCCGGATCAGGATCTAGTAAATAGATAGTAAATCTCAGTGTCTCTACACTTAAGCATCTCCCATCTAAATTTGAAATACGATTACCCATGAATCCCTCAATTATCTCTAACATGGAGATTAACTCAGCAAATGATGATTCCCTAAACTTAATCATGCTTGAAATACATTAAGCTCACTCAAAGCATGCTTTCCTACTTAATATGCATATCATGCCTTCAAGACTCCTAGAACGCCCGTAAGAATGCTTGATTAGCCAAGATTAATTAATCTAAGGCATGTGACACTTAAGCATGCTAATCATGAAAACTAATAAGGCATTCATACTTAGAGTTTTTCAAGAAAAATTCGGCGGCACCTTCCCTATTTATAGGGCAGTGAAATTAATACAAACATTCACATTTCTTCGCTTACCATATTAAACTTCCATTTAATAAATTCTGGGAATAATAAATAAATTTTTTATTTATTTTGGGGTGGTTTTTACATGTAATACATCGCTTCTTACTCTCAGACAACTATACTTCAAAATTCCTCGGTTACTAAGAAGACTGAGGAATCTGTTGTTGTTACTATCGGAGGGCACTAAAAAGCATCTCCAGCTACTTCTAGAGCACCTAGACCTGGAGATCCCGTCGATCCTCCTCTAGGATGGTCACCCATTCCGGAGGGGTGGCTCCAATATCGAGAATTTCATCTTGTCCAATGACTTCTCCATGATTGGAGAGGAATCATATTCTTTTTGTCTCTCGCCATTACCATGGTCGACACAACTTCTTGATCAAATTTCCCACAGATGGCACCAAATGTTGATGCGTGAAATATGCTCCTACACGGGATCGGAGCTAATCCAAATCAACTAGTGAGATTTGGTGAAGATGATAGCTTCCTCAGTTGGAAACAAGAAAGATGATCAGCTGTCATTGATGGTTCCAGTGAGAAGAAAACCTTTTGGTGTGGAAACCCAACGATGAGAGCGATCTGCAAGGGAAGTACGGGCCAGACTCTAGGATGATCAAGTTAGCCAAACGAGATGAAGGAGAGAAGGAGAGAGATCAACGATTTCACTAAAGCGAATTCAAAGAAGAAACTATATCAAAGAGTAGGAGAGTGAATCAAGAGCGAGAGAGAGACAGATGGAGAGATATCTCCGAGAGCTAGAGTTTGGAGGGTCATTGGAGATCAGAGAAAAAGTTCATCTCATTCTCTCTCTTTGACTTTTTCATACCTTCCGAGAGGCAGTTGGACAGTTTGAAATGACTTGGGTCCCAAGCAAGCCATTGCTTGGGCTCCAAGTAAGCGCCAGCTTAGTGCTAGCTCAGGTGGAGCCTTCTGGCATCTTGGAGAAGCTTGTTCCAAGCCATTCAAGGTCGTCTACAAGCTCTACTATCCATTATTTTGTTACAAGGCTTGTAGCAATACCTCCGTCTTACAGTCTCTTAGATCATGCCACGTATACTGTGAGATTTTTCCCCATAATAGTTTTTATTAATTAAATGGGCACTAACTATCTATCTTTCTAAATTCGGTAGGTTTTGAAAGTTGTTTTTACATGATCTCTATGCTTTCCTTGGTCTGTTGAACAATTGTGTAAGCACGTTGATGTCAACATGTAAACATGTAATAAAGTATAGTTTGAATTCTTCATTTTGATGTTATGGAATGTTTCTGTTATATGATTGCACCAACATGTTACAAGTTTAATGTGATTACTTATTTTCGTTGGATAATTGATGTTGGTATGATGATAAGGTTTTGTATTTATATGTTGATAAAGGTTTATGTGATGAAATAATATTGTTTAAGTGGGTATAGGTGATAAGATATTTTAAATTTGCTTTCATTATGCCAAAAAAATTGCAATTGTGAATGTATATTTAATGATTTAACTTATTCAATGTTCTATTTAAAATTTAATTTTTAATGAAAATTAAAATTTGTTTAGATTCTTCAATTGGTTTTATTTCTATATATAATTTTTATGAAAATTAAAATTTGGGGTATATTTGCAAGCACAAATTGTAATTTCTCTTATAGCATAATTGCAAATATGAGAAATATCTCAACTATCTTAAATTTCTCGGATTTATAGTCAATTGAACTATTTAGGGGTATATGTGCAAAGAGTATAGAAGTCATTTCGCATAACTACCGTTTCTTAACTTATGGGTGACCAGCTGATTTTAACCCCAGGTGTATATATGTATAACTAGATGTTTAGGATATGATGGGGGTAAAAGTCGAGAGACGCGTGGCGTTCATCTACAGCGGCCAAGGGTCCAGATCTTAAAGCAGCATGCCCCCACAGGATGACTTGACACTTGACAAGCAACTCATCGGTATTGTTCTCTCAGAACCGTTCAGCGAATCACCTAAATGCAACTCTCCGGTCCTACGCATCTGGCCAGTCTCACACAGCTCACTGGTTCTGCGTGGCTCACCGAAAGCTGATTTCTCGGTTCCAATTCACGAGAGCAATCACGAAAGATCTGGGAGACAGATAGCTAAACGCTTAATTAACGGGCACGTGCCTTGAGTGATGGCTTGCACCCCATGAAATTCTGAGCTATATAAGGAAGCTACTACAGTGTGACAAGGAACAAACACAAAAACCCTAAAAAATAGTCTGGAAAAGGAGCGCCACCATCCTGCTGAAGATAGCAAGCCACCAACCCTCATCCTCAATCTCCCATAATGTACTCTTCCTCTCTTAAATGCCTATAAAAGCATCTGTAAACATTGGATGATAGTGCATCTTCTCTTTCCCGAGGTTTTTTTTCCCTACTGAAAGGGGTTTTTCCATGTTAAACTTGTCTCTCTCTGTGAATACTTGTGTTGTCTTTATCTTCTTTGTACTGTTCAAGGGTCCCAACCTCAAACAAATTTAACCGTTGATAAGAGGTCGGTCCTTAATCTCGAGGAAATCTGATTTCGGCATCAACAGTCTGGCGCCGTCCGTGGGGACCCTGAACGAGAAGTTATGGCAACCTTGAGAAAGTCGAAGAGGATACAAGGCCACGAGCCTCGGGGAAGGACATCAACTGATCCATCGGCGGTGAGCACTCCCCCCACTGGCGACCGTCCTGTTGCGGAGGCTCCCAGAGCCCCAGAAAGAATGGAAGCACCTCTTGTAGACGTGGGTCATCCGGATGATCGGTTATAGACCAAGGCTCGGGAGATCGCTGAGCTCAAACAGGCGTTGCTGAATGTGGAGCGCCATGTCTCCCATACGACAGTCTCGCATGACATGAGGCCGCAGGATAAACAAAGAGGGCGACCCAGGACCCTCTCCCCTAGGCAAAAACCATGTTCCCCAATAAGGGATCAAACAGTAGAGTCCTCAACAAGGAGTTCGGGCTCATCCTACCCGCATTACAGGCTGGGTCATTGACCCGTGGGAAGAAACAGAGGAGAAAGGAGGACTTCGACATCCCCCCGCCGCCATGCGACCCCCCCATGGAAGCGAAGAAGGTGTCGACATTCATTGTCCTGCTACCCAGCACGCCGGGCGCCTCGAGACCAATCACCCGGTTACTACTCACCTCGACGCCACTCACCGGGAATGCATCCTCCACACGACCGTTCCCCGCCTCGCATGACGGAAAGGGAAAGAGTCTTGCAGCTTGTACCGGAGCTCACCTCCCTCTTCATAAGAGAGATTTGGGAGGCCTTGTTTCCTAAACTGTTCTGGCCCCCGAATATCGAGTACTACGATGGCTCTTCAGATCCACTAGAGCATATAGAAAGATATTCCGCTGAGATGATGACAAATCGGACCACTGAGGTGGTTATGTGCCGTGCTTTCCCATGAACGTTGAGCGAAGTGGCGTTTGAATAGTTCTTAAGTCTGCCTGCGGGGACCGTCTTCAGTTTCAAGCAACTAACTAGCCTCTTCCTGACCCGGTTTGTAAACAACCGGAAGCTAAAGAAGGACCCTCTTAGGCTCTTTGGGTTCATGCAAAGGCCAACAGAAAGCTTACGGAGCTACATCGGCCGCTTCAATGAGGAGATCACTGGTATGGCAAGTCTTGACTCATATATTGTCGTTTGGATTGTGATAAGGGGCTTGAGGGAAGTCTCGTTCAAAGAAAGTGTCACCTGAGATGTTCCAGCTAATCTGGAGGAATTCCTTGCCCGGGCTGAGAAGCAGATCGCTTCCGATGAGACAAAGGCCAGGTGGGATGAAGAATACCGGATAAGGATGGAGCTCATCCGAGGGATGGTATCCCAACAACAAGGATACCGACAAGTAAAGCCAAGGCAGGACAGATCCTGAAGAGATGGCGGGCGGCATCAAGGCATGCAACTCCCGCCCGATGAAAGGAGACCTGCATATCGGCAGCGAAGGGATCTTGACAAGATGGAAAGATATCGCAACTATGCCATTCTTAACACCTCACTTCAGAACATTCTGTTGCAGATACACAACCAGAAGATTCTGAAGCAACCTCCCTCGATGAGGGAGAACCCAAAGAGGAAGAAAAGCAAGAAGTTCTACCAGTTCCACCAAGAACAGGGACATTCAACCCATGAGTGTGTCCATCTGAAGGACGCTATAAAAGACCTCATTCAGGAAGGCAAGCTCTCTCAATACCTGAAGAAGGACCTGACAGTCGAAGGGACCTCAACTGACCCACCTGCAGCTGTATCTCTCAAGAACCCGCGCATCACAATGATAGCTGGAGGGCCAGGATACGCGAGAGAAAGCTCGTCTTCGAGGAAGAACTATGTCCGCACGGTGGGAGCCGTGCAGAATGTCACATAAGCAAAGAGACCCCGAGTATCTTCTGATATATGTTTTTCCAATGAAGACCTCAGAGGGGTAAGTCACCCCCATGATGACACTCTAGTCATCACAGCAGAGATCGGGATCTTCATAGTTGACAAGGTGCTGGTTGACATGGGGAGCTCGGTGGACATCATCTTTTCCAATACGTTCGACCAGATGGAAATCCCTGCGGAGAACCTGAGACTGGTGAAGTCTCCACTGATCGGTTTCAACGGAAGCCCCCTCTAGCCTGATAGCCTGATTTCCCTCCCACTTCTGCTGGTACTCCTCCCCAGATGGCCACTGCGCTCGTCAACTTCCTTATAGTTCACTGCCCATCGAGCTATAACGTGATCATAAGGAGGCCATCACTCAACTCTCTTGGAGCCGTTCCATCAACCTATCATATGATGATGAAGTTCCCCACGCCTAACGGCTGCGGAGAGGTAAAGGGAAATTAGCTCGCCTCCGGCAAGTACTACATGACCATGCTAAGAGACCTGGAAGAAAGGAGCACCCTGAGGGCCGAGGCACTAGTTGTGGAAGATATGCAGCAGCTAGATAAAGAAAGGGAGATACGCTGACCCAATTCGGTTGAAGAATTGATATCCCTGCCATTATGGAACGAACAAATTGAGCGGACCGTCCAGTTAGGGGCAGAGTTGAGCGCCGGGCAGCGAGAAGAAATCATTGCATTGCTGAAAGACAACTCCGATGTATTCTCCTGGACAGCTGAGGAGATGCCAGGGTCCCGCGGGATGTCATTGAGCACTGGCTCAATGTGGACCCGGAACACAAACCGGTAGTGCAGAAGAGGAGAGCTTTTGCACTCGATCGATTGCCGGTTGCTGAAGAGGAGATCGATAAGCTGGTGAAAGCAGATTTTGTCTGGGAGGTCTACTACACTTAGTGGATGTCAAACATTGTATTAGTCTAAAAGCCCACTGGGAAGTGGCGTATGTGTGTTGATTTTACTGACTTAAATAAAGCCTGCCCCAAGGATTGCTACCCCCTGCCCCATATAGATAATATGGTTGATTCCACATCGGGTTGTGAGATGCTCAGCTTCCTAGACGCCTTCTCAGGATATAACAAAATCAAGATGGCCTAAGCCGATAAGGAAAAAACCTCCTTCATCACCGGTAGGGGGACTTAATGCTACAAGGTTATGCCCTTTGGGTTGAAGAAAGCTGGAGCAACCTTTCAAAGGCTATTGAACAAAGTGTTCAAGAACCAGATTGGTCGGAATGTCGAAGCATATGTTGATAATATCCTAGTAAAAAGCTCCAGAGCCGAGCAGCACGCCGCAGACCTCCAAGAAACCTTCACCGCTCTGCGGCAGCACAGCATGAGCCTCAACCCGAATAAGTGCGCATTTGGTGTCCAATCAGGGAAATTTCTTGGGTTCATGTTGACCCAACAGGGCATCGAGGCTAACCCGAGGAAGACCAGGTCACCAAGGACCGTCAAGGAGATACAGAGGCTCAATAGCCAACTGGCGGCACTTGGAAGGTTCATATCAAAGTTAGGGGAAAAGAACCTCCCATTCTTTCGAGCACGGAGGAAGGCGCCAAGGCTTGAATGGACCGATGAATGTGAGAGGTCATTGCAACAGTTGAAGGAGTACCTGCAGTCGCCAATACTTCTGGCCAAGCATAGCCCTGGGAGGAACTCTATATGTACCTATCGATGGCTTGAGTGGTGGTTAGTGCAGTATTGGTAACAGAGGAGGACAGATTACAAAAGCCGGTCTATTATGTGAGTAAGGTGCTCACGGACACGGAATCGAGATACCTTCTCCTGGAGAAATTTGCGTATGCACTGGTGGTTTCTGCTCGTCGGCTCCGCCCCTACTTCCAGTCTCATAAGGTAAAGGTGTTGACCGATCAGCCTCTCCGGCAAGTGCTTTATCGGCCTAACATATCAGGTCGGTTAACCAGATGGGTGATCGAGCTTGGGGAATATGACATCAGCTACAAACCCAAAACGGCCATCAAAGCCCACGTACTTGCAGACTTTATTGCTGAGCTAACTATTACCAGTAATGAGCAAGTTGCAGATGAGGAGTGACCCAGAGAAGTAGCAAACCCTCCCTCTCATTGGGTTCTACATACCGATAGGTCATCAACCAACGACAGCTCAAGAGCAGAACTGATCCTCCGCTCACCGTATGGCTGGAACACAGCAACTGCTTTAAGATTTGGCTTCAAGGCGACAAACAACGAGGCAGTTGGCCTGAGGCCTTGGAGTACAAGATTTAAGTGCAAACACTGACTCACAGCTTGTGGTGGGGCACTTGACGGAGGAGTTCGAGGCAAGGGAATGAAATATGGTCAACTTCAGGGACATAGTGCAAAAACTTGTTTCCAGCTTCCAAAATTGTCAGATCACAAAAATCTCCAGAGCGGAGAACCAGGAGGCTGACTCCCTCTCGAAGCTTGCCTCTTCAGATGCCGACATAGGGTAACCGATCAACACCCAATGCCTAGCTGCTAGGACTATCGAATGCCGACTAGCTGAAGAACTCATGGATATCGACAGTGAGCCCTGTTAGATGGACCCTATCATGAGTTACCTGCAAACCGGCACCCTCCCCCAGGATCACAAGGAGGCTCAAAGAGTCACTACCCGGTCATCCTGCTACAGCCTAGTGGAGGGGCAGCTTTATAAGAGATCCTATACTCTACCACACCTGAAGTGCCTCCGGCCTACTGAAGCAGCATATGTGCTTCAAGAAGTCCATGAAGGAATCACGGGAGACCACCTGGGGGGAAAAGCTCTTGCCCATAAGGTATTGAGACAGGGATATTACTAGCCAATGCTAACCAGAGATGCCATGGGCTTTGCCCAAAGGTGCGACGCCTGCCAGCGCCACGCAAACATCCAATGGTGGCGCGCTACTTTCCTTACTCTGATCATTAGCGCGAGGCTATTCGCTCTATGGGGGGTCGACATCCTAGGTCCCTTCCCAGTAGCTGTGCGACAACTGAAGTTCCTGATCGTAACGATCGACTACTTCACCAAATGGGTGAAAGCGGAGCCGTTGGCGTCAATCACAAAGAAAGCCTTTCAGAACTTCCTGTGGAGATCAGTTGTGTGCCGGTTTGGACTCCCGGTGGCGTTCATCACAGACAACGGCCGCCAGTTCGACAATCCGGCGTTCAAGAAATTCTGCACGGACCTGGGCATAGAGTCGAGGTTGACCTCTGTCACACACCCCCAAGCCAATGGGCAAGTCAAAGTTATCAAAAGAACCCTCCTCCATAGCTTGAAGACCCGAGTGCTCCGGAATGAAACTACGTGGGTAGAAGAGATACCGAGCACGTTATAGGCATACTGGACAACTGAGCGGACACCTACCGTCGAGACGCCGTTTCCCTTAGCTTTTGGAGTTGAGGCTGTGCTCCCAGCAGAGGTTGCAATACCTACTCCGCGGGTAAAAACCTTTGATCCGGTGAATAATGAGGAACGGCTTAGATCAGAGCTCGACCTTCTGAAAGAAAAGCGGGATTGTGCCAACATCTGAGCAGCCGCATATCGGCAGAAAGTTAGAAAGTTCTACAACTCCAAGGTGAAGGAAGTGACCTTCCAAGTTAGGGACATGGTTCCGAGGGAGAACAAATTCCAGGGGAACAAAAGCAGGACACGGAAACTGAACACCAAATGGGAGAGCCCCTATATTGTAAAAGAAGTTATACGGCTAGGTACCTATTAGCTTACTAAGATGGATGGGCGGCGACTTAAACGCCCATACCACACAGAACATTTACGGAGGTATTATCAATGAAACTAATTGCTACCCCTTCAGTTTTATCTTTTGTTTTTCTATTACATTATTTCTCTATAACCTGTTCATGTGGTTTGATAACATGAAAGAACTTTTTCTCCAAACGAGAAAGGTCAATGACCTTGAGCAGCCAACCTTAACAATATGCATTATCCACCCCTAATGGATGGATACCAACCGACCACTCGTCCAGCAAAGAAGAGAGTATAGTTCACCAGCACAGGGGTCCAATTCCCAAAAAATGGAGGTTGAGGAAGTCCTCCTAAGAGGCACGATCCACCTGAGGGCCAAACTGCACGCACCTAAGTGTGAGAGTGCGCCCCTCGATAGGATAAAGTCAGCCAGTACTCCCTCCATATCAGGAGGAGAGTGCTATCCCCCCCGATCTGGCTGTAACGCCTAACGCGACCGGTCCAGGTTCGCGGGAAAGGATACTCCATGTATCCCTCTACAGGGACAAATATCCTCCTCCCGACCAAACCGGAACGCCTAACGCGACCGGTCCAATCCGGTAGAGACGGCTACTCCAGGTACAGGAGCTCGCATTGCTAACAGGGGATATAGCCAACATCAGAGCAAGAAAACCAGAGGTAATAAACTCTCACCACAGACAACAAAACAAACAACCACATTGCATCTACAAGCGACGAAAAAGGAAACATATCCATGATTTCATTAACAAGAAAGCAAAAGACTATTACAACTTAAGGAAATCATCTACAAGAGGCCCCCAGGGGCTGTATCAGCAAGTTCCGGACCCCCACCAAGCTGGGCGCTGAGGTTCGACCTCTTTAGGCACCTGTTATGGTCAAGAATGTGGACGTCAAACACGTCATGCGAAAAACGAAGATAAGCATATCCCCCTCCGTCAAGCGGTGGTCACTTACGAATGACGACCACCCAGCAGAGAAGATGACCTCCCCGAAGCCCCCCCCCCCCCCCCACCATAACTCCACCCAGCAACGATTCCCACTTGGTCCTTGCAGTTGCACAGGCCCATCGGGGACGTGGCGCATGTTGCGATGGAATGACATGGGGACCCAAAGCCGTCGCCGAATGTCACCTGGGAACAGGAAGTGGTAGAACAAGGGGCAATTGTTAAAACTCATGGTGTCCAAAAATATGTCTCTGCGGGAATCGTCCTCCCCCTCCATTTATAGGGGATCCTGGAGGGGAGTTCAAAACGTAGATGGGGTCAAACGCTTTGTTGCGGATCCCAAAGGATGTTTAACACTTAGCCACCCACCCGAAGCGACGTGCGACGTTTGGCCACCTACTCTTCATTAATTCCGACAAGAGTCCCCATGTGCAATGATGCTAGTATCGAGAATCCAAGAGCCACCCATGCTTAGGGCCTAGAAAGTCAAGACATCGCATCGGAACCCCGTGCGAAGGTGGGACTAAGACGTCAAACTCACCAACGCAAATCTCAAGTTGAGGAATAGGACTACACCGGCTTCACCCAACAGCCGCCCGCCACGTGGAAGGACCCCCAGATTCCGTTCTCCTTTTCCGCCCCTCCCGGGCAGTCCGTTTCGCTTCCTCTGCAGCCAATACACCGGCCATCTTGTCCGCAGACATCGCGTCACCTACAGCCAGAAAAATCACGGAGAGTCAACAAGCTATCAACCAGGACATAACCATGCAAGCAAGTTCTGAAGGTCCCTACCCAGGGCCGTATAGAGACCGCAGTCCTGAAGCCGCTGGTCGGTTAGATATTCATTAATCGGGACACGTTGGAATTCCTTAAACGACTCCAGCCATTTCTTCTCCTCATGACTCAGCTTCTCTTTATTCGCGATGTGAGTCCGAGGAACGCCCCACTCGACTGGGAACTCCCACCCTTCACTATTGGAGACGAAAAAGAATTTACTCTTCCTTCTCTTTATCGAATCTAGTACAGGACCAAGGAATTGCCTACCCTGCCTAGGGCAAAAATAATACCAATCGGTGTTCCTGTCTTGGTTCAAACTGAAGAAGAGATTGAAAAGAGAGGCGAAAGGATTAACTTTACAATGACACAGAACCATCACAAACCCGCAAAGGATTCTCCAAGAATTTGGGGATAACTGGGAAGGACTCACGTTGAAATGGCGGAAGATATCAATGAAAACAGGAGGAAAAGGCAGCCTAAGGCCAACCAACAAAGCGTCGTAATAGACAACCAAATCTCCCTTCCCAGAAGGGGAGCAAGCGTATTCGTTGGAAGTAGGAACCCTATAGGAGAACGGAGACAGGGAAAGTTTGTACTTCTCCGCAAGCCTCATAATCTCTAATTCAGACAAGGTGTTACTAAAGGAGCCGGAGTTGGGCCGAGACTCCCTGTCTCCCTTGGCCATAATCCTAGAAGAAGAAGCCCTAGAAGGGGAAGTTGAAGTAACTTTGGGAGGAGACATCTCAAACCTGGAGGCAAATGGAACCGGGAACGCTGGAACGCTAGGGAGGAGAAGAAGAAGAGCTGCTACAAGGATGAAGCGCAAGAGTAAGAGGAAACGCCGCAGCTCTTTTTCAAAAATAGGAAGAGATAAAAGTTTTGGGTGTAGGTTTTAAACAGCTGTAAGATATATCCAACGGCCTGGATCGCTTAGTAAGATAATGCGCGGACGGAAGGGGGACACGTGTAATTTCATCCGACGGTGCAGATTGAGAGAAAAGGATCGATCAGACAAATCGTAGACGCATGGCCTTAGGAGGAAACTAATCCCATCATTACTTATCCTCACCTACGCCCTTTGCCGCCCTGCGCCAACCTTTGATAACGGTGCACGGGTGTGAAAGTATGGCCAGATTAAATGAGGGAGATAGAAAATACCGCTTTGCCCTCATGAATCTTGCAACCCAAGCATCATAAGATCCCAGGGCGGAACCTATCGTCAAAGAAAGTGGCATCGGACAACTCCAAAAGAGAGCCCAAGAATAGGATGATGAATGATGAGGGAGCCCCGCCAAGTATAGCAGGTATATCACTTGGAAGACCTCCAAAGAAGGAACAGTACGGGCACCATATCGGACCTACCATATGCTTAGCTATACGAGTCTGAACAATGATCGAAGAATCCGCTCATTCTTCAGACTCGCCGCAAGCATACTTAGGGGGGGAGGTCTTGTGATGAGGGTAAAAGTAGAGAGACACGTGACGTTCATCTACAGCGGCCAAGTGTCCAAATCTTAAAGCTGCATACCCCCACAGGATGACCTGACACTTGATCAAGCAACTCATTGGTATCGTTCTCTCAGAACCATTCATCGGATCACCTAAATGCAACTCTCCGGTCCTACACATCTGGCCAGTCTTACACAGCTCATCGGTTCTGCGTGGCTCACCCGAAGCTGATTTCTCGGTTCCAATTCACGAGAGCAATGGCGGAAGATCTGGGAGACAGCTAAACGCTTAATTAACGGGCACGTGCCTTGAGTGATGGCTTGCGCCTGAAGAAATCCTGAGCTATATAAGGAAGCTACTACAGTTTGACAAGGGACAAGCACAAAAACCCTAAAAAATATTCTGGAAAAGGAGTGCCACCATCCTGCTGAAGAGAGCAAGCCACCAACCCTCATCCTCAATCTCCCATGGAAGTCTATGTACTCTTTCTCTCTTAAATGCCTATAAAAGCATTTGTAAACATTGAATGATAGTGCATCTTCCCGTGGTTTTTTTCCCTACTGAAAGGGGTTTTTCCACGTTAAACTTGTCTCTCTCTGTGAATGCTTATGTTGTCTTTGTCTTATTCGTACTTTTCAAGGGTCCCAAACTCAAACAAATTTAATCATTGATAAGAGGTCGGTCCTCGATCTCGAGGAAATCTGATTTCGGCATCAACAGGATATATAGGTAATTATGTTTTTTTCAAGAGTATATACATAATTTCTATATTTTTCATGGGTACACGGCACACCTATAAAAACCTTTTTTTATAAGATCTTTTTTTAATTTAGATTTCTTGATTTTCAAGATAAGGTTTTAAAATATTCTTGTTTGATTTTATATTATTCTAATCTGTATATATATATATATATATATATATATATATATATATATATATATATATATATATATATATTGATTTTATTACTACCTTGACAAATTTTATTTTATAATATTAATTTAGTTAATAATTTACAATTTAGTTTTATTCTAGAAGTACTTGATATTATTGTTCATAAGGTTTATTTGGGTCTGTTTTGGGTTAAGTCAAATCCCAACTTGTTAGTTGGATTAGTGACTTGCCTTCTTTATCAAATCTATATTATGAAGCGAAAAAAAAAAGATAATTATCAAGTTTTTTTTATTTTTTTAAATAGTACATTTCATGTGGTTTCCTAAAAAGTTGTGTTTCATAAATTAAGCGTTTTCAAAAACATGGGTAAAATAAATTCTAAAAAAACAAGTTATTTAGAAATATGAAACCAAAGGAAAATCTCTAAAAAGATTATATGTTAAAAATATTAAAAAATTAATGGATAAGTTCTTACATAAAAAATTGTGAACATTGAAGCAAATAAAAATATAAAGTTAATTTGAAATTAGGATTGGAATTCTTCTTTTAAATTTTAACTTTTGAAAGAAAAAAGTTTAAAAATCTACATATATAAATTAATAAATATATTCTTATATAAAAGTTTGAATAAAATGAAAAAAAATAAAGTTTAATTGGTGAAATTGAAATATTTAAAAATAACTTTAAAAATGATTAAATTTTAAAAAAGAAAAAACTAAAATAAAATTACCTCAAACTTTAAAATAAATTATCTCAAACTAAGATTATAACTATTATCTTAGTTGAGGCATGATTTATTTTACACGAATGTACAAATATGTAATGCTTGGAGTTGGAGATCTTATTTTATATGGAAAAGATGTTGAAATTATACCAAAGAAAGCACTTGAAGGGTTTTGCAACATTGAACAGGTAATCAAAATTTATTTTCATAATATATCTTTAACATTTTTTCATATTATATTACCGTAATTAACATAAAAATGGAGACATGAGCGTCGAGGAAATACAATAGACCTAAGTTGTCGCCATGTGGCCTGAAGGTTACGGGTTCGAGTTGTGGAAACAGTACTCTTTTCAAAAAAGCGAGGTAAAATTTGCGTCTGATAGGCAAATAGTCGACCATACCAGGACGCTTGAGAATCACGGGGAGCTTTATAATACCGAGCTGCCCTTTTTTAAAAAAAATAAATAAAAAATCACACCTGTGATGTTTCCGTCTCTCTGGCCCAATAATTAAGTGCCTTTATATGATAGCTTCCAAATTGGTGTGTTAGGAACCAGGTAAAGCTGTTCTGTTCCAATTCTTCCCTGTTATTATTCTAACCCAATTAATTTATGCAATTTGTTCATCCCAAACATATATATAGCACTTTGGTTTTTATTCTAGATTATCATTCAACCAATATGAAAGAAAGGGTATATGTTGAAGTAATACCTAGCTAAGTTGTTTTGAAATCACTCAAATTAGATTGGTTAGAACAATCCTACTCCTTAGCCATACATTGCCATTCCTCACAGTGATGACATGATCAATTTGGCTGACATTGGGAGCTGTTTAATTAAAAATGGCCTTAATAAGATAAGAGTTCTCATACGCACAAGTGAAGTCATAAACATGTCATGATCCATTGATAGCTACCTATCATAGGCCTAATTGTATTGCATGTTCTTATCATGGTATTTAGTCAATAAGACAGAATATCATATATTATTGCATTATAAATATGATTATTAGATTAGTAAGTTACAATACTCATTTTGATACATTGAAAGATATTAGAATGTGACTTACTTTAAATAGTGGCATAATTATTTAAAATAACAATATATCTATTGCTCTAACATATTAAAGATAAAAAAGAGACAACAATCCTTGCATTTTTTGGAAATTTAAGATAGAATCTTCCAAGTTAGAGCAAACCATTGGACCAAGTAGTTTTGCAAATCATTAATATATATATAAATATATATTGAGACAAAGATGATATGACATGTACCTTCTTTCAATACGCAATTTCCCCCCTTTAGACATATTGCACCCTAACTAGACCTAATTGTCCTAATTGATTTGGCATATATATTGTCCAAAATTAAGCTCAAGTTAAACCCATGGTCCTTACTAATGTTCATTTGTTCTCTTCAAACGAAATGAGGGTTAAAGGATGAAAAACAATACACATTAATGAGTATCCATTATCCAACCACCAACGTCACAGGACGAAGCACAAGAATAAAGAGGGTGGTTCAAAGTTAGCTAACAAGACAACTACGTTGTTGCACACTGAGTGGCTAGCAAGACATGAGAGTTTGCAATGCTTCAAAGTCAGGATCAATGGCTGGCCTACTACTACACCACATCACATGGCTGGTCGTTTGGACTCATGACACGCCCATGAGTTTAGATTGAATGGGTCCTCGATCCAGAGATCGAGCTCATGAGTCACTTGACCTAACCCTAACAAGGAGGGCATGCAGTACAATGCACACATCTTTGGTGTAGCCATGCATGCTGATTGATATATCGGATGGTCTTCCATTGCTTTGAGATCATATCATAGTCTTCATTTATTAATTAATAGTCCAATGAACAAAATTAATTATTCAAAAATCATGCAATTGTACTTATATATGTTCAAACTTTCAATCTTTTATTGATATAAAGATATATCATGCTTTCAACATACATTAGAAAATAAAAGAAAAGACAGAAGAGTTTCTGTATTTTGATTGTGATAAATTTTGATCTCACACGGGTAATCATGTATGTTTAGACTTTCTAATATATATTTAACCATAAACACATGATATGAACTCAAACAAGATATCGATAATTTTTCTTTTGTGTCGGACTAAAATTTCGAATATTCCATCTTATAATATGATTACATCTTATATGATTACAGTGTCATTCTTCATCTAAGAATCCAAAGCTAGAATAACCAAATCCTAAAGACAAAAAAGTATTGGAATATTGTTGAAGATTGAGTAGGAGAGGGGGTAGGAGGGATGTTGCATCACATGGAGACTTTTTATTTGATTGAGAAGTGAAAGGTTTGCAAATATATAAAGCTCATGCTTTGTCTTCATAATTATGAGAGATCCTGTCCTTGTCAAGGGCGAACCCTAAAGTTTTTGTCATCATATTAACTGTTTTACATTTTTAATTAACAAAGAATCCAAAGAGACACGTATGCATGAGATTGAAACTTGACAATGGGGAGGCCGCAATGGCCGGAATCGATCCCATGTGCTTCTAACATGGTGTGGGTCATCTTCGGAAAACAAACAAAACCTTCACTAGTTTAACACGTGATAATTATAATTATATTTATATTTTCTCCAAAAATTCAAAAAGTTCTCTAAGAAATTTTCATTCATCAATGTTGTTGTCCCTCCCACTTGCATGTTTTAAAAACTTTGACAATTTTAATATTTAAAATTGTGTATATATGCCGACCGTGAATCTCAAAAGAGGACAATTCTTGTATACATATATATTGTCCGATTGTGTGTGTTGTGAATTACATTTTTAAATTTTAGGGAATTTACAAAAAAAAAAAAATGGGAATAGAAAATTAATGTTAGTTAAACATAAATATTTGATAGGAATGAATGCTCTTTCCAAGGGAGAGTCATGAGCAAGAGCAAGGGAGGCGTGATTGCAGGGAGACACGTGATCCAACCACGTGTTAAGTCTACTATAGGGCCCATTTATTCATCCAACCGTCAACCTTGTTCGCGTGAGGCCTTGAACCACTCCCAGCCGTCCAATCATATCTTCAGCTCCACCTGCCTCTCTGCCACGTCATATTTCCTTATCTTAAAAAAAAATTAATTCCAAAATATACATAGTATTATGTTATATTATATTATATTATATGACGCAGTGTACAAACAGTTTGATTAAAAGGTCAATAATAGAATTTCTTGGTTAGAAATGGAAGGAAAAAAAAAAAAGTTAAAAACAACTATAATACTATTGCTGACCAAATAACACTTGTCAGGACATGGGACCCCCTGGCATATTCCCTTACAAACATAAACAGCAAGTCTAATCCAAACCAAATCATTTAATGAACACAATCATAAATATATGTTATAAAAAAAATTAAAAAATCAGGTAAAAAAATATATTGATTAGTTTAACTGAGAATGAAATTCATACAATTAAATGGGTATGGATTTTCTTTAATATATATATATATATATATATATATAAAATCTAACAAATAAAAAAAAGTGTGGACATTGTGAATAAATAGATGACCGTAAAAATTACAATGAAAAACAAAGGCAGGAGGAGCTAACGAGATGCAGAATAATAAATTTTCCATCTAGACATGCAGTTGAAGGGACCCTTGATGCTGGCCCTAACCCAACATTTGCATGAGATCTAGACTCAGTTGTAAATCCACTCCCAATCCATCCCGGGCCCTCTGCCGGCTCTCATACAGACGTCACAAGTACTTACAATTACGACTAATTACTTGTCTCTCTCTACATGCGAAGAAAACAATCACAATTGCAACTCCACCTTCTTAATTTTCTCTCTCTATAAAATGCTCCATACCCTCTTCCATCTCTACCTAAGCAAACCATACTACTACTACTCACAACTCCTTCAATGGCAGTGCAACTGTGTAATGACGTCCTTCTCGGCCTCTTACTTTTCTTCTTCTTCTTCTTCTTCATCTCTTCATTTTCCGGTGTCTCTGCTGCCGGTTCTTATGGTTGGGAAGGCGGCCACGCGACATTTTATGGCGGGGGAGATGCTTCGGGCACGATGGGTGAGTTTTAAAGCATGCATGTTATTATATATATATATATATATATATATATATATATATATGCATTATGGTTCTTGAATCATTGAAATGATCGCGTACTACATACATACGTGCAGGAGGAGCTTGTGGGTATGGAAATTTGTATAGCCAAGGGTATGGAACAAACACGGCGGCATTGAGCACCGCATTATTCAATAATGGGTTGAGTTGTGGGTCATGCTACGAAATGAGGTGCGCCGATGATCCCCGGTGGTGCCTACCAGGGTCGATTGTCGTCACGGCGACTAACTTTTGCCCGCCAAATTTTGCCCTCGCTAATGATAATGGTGGATGGTGCAATCCTCCTCTCCAACATTTTGATCTCGCCGAACCTGCTTTTCTCCAAATTGCTCAATATCGAGCTGGAATAGTTCCGGTTTCTTTTCGAAGGTAATTTATTTATTTATTTATTTATTTATCTTGTCTGAGAGAAAACTAAACTACTAATTAAACTTTATATATATATATATATATAACTTGCTTGCTTGCTTGCTTGCTTTAGGGTCCCTTGCGTTAAGAAAGGAGGCATAAGGTTCACCATCAATGGGCACTCTTACTTCAACCTTGTCCTGATCACTAATGTGGGCGGGGCCGGTGACGTGCACGCCGTGTCGATCAAGGGGTCTCGGACAGGGTGGCAGGCGATGTCACGAAACTGGGGACAAAACTGGCAAAGCAACTCCTACCTGAATGACCAATCACTCTCCTTCCGAGTCACTACAAGTGATGGCCGGACGATGACTGCCTACAATGTTGCTCCGCCCGGCTGGCAGTTCGGTCAGACTTATCAAGGCGGCCAGTTCTAATCATGTCTATTCTCACCATTTTAGTATTTATTGAGTGGCAACGCTGAGGTAGCCTTTAACTAGCACCCGCCAAGGCCTTATTTCTGTCATTAGTGTAGCCAATTATTGTATGGTGAGAGTTTCTTGTTTTGTTTTCAAGTACTGGATCGAAGGGTATTCTGAGGTAGACTTCTACTTCACTTTCATCGATCTTTAAGATTAGGTCTGCCCTATATATATAATCTTATGTTTTATCTGAGGATTTAATTCATGTTTTGACTTTTTATTTGATGTTTATTGAAACCAGGAGAATAAATCAGAATAACAAGTACTGCTGGAATTGGCTTATAACCATAATAACTCTTGTTGCTCAACATGATTTTGGTACACTAACATAACTACTTCATCCATTAATACACAAGCATACAAGGAAAACAAAAAAGTATAGATTTGTTTAGTAATTCAACAATGAATACTTCAATCTCAAAGCAATCTTCCCTTTCTCAAGACCTAGTTTTCCTCCAGTGACCAACCAATGCCCTGGGATATCGTCGGGGCCTTTGCCCATCTCAGACATATCAATAAGTTTCACCAGCGTACCGGGTGCCTCTCTTAAGCCAGAGTTCAGCTCCGCCGAGTTTGTAGGATCCAAAACTGACGGTCTGGTGGAATGGTCCCATAAGGATCTTCTTATCGTGCAGCCAGGTATCTTTGAGTAGAGGAGCTTCATGTATAAAACTTTCTTTGATCCAAAGTCCCACACACCGAGCTGTGCTCCGGTGACAACATACACACCAGAGAGGTCACCAAAGAAGGTCTCGTTTTTCTCAATCGGAGCTGTACTTACATGGGAGAAGTTCTTCCATTTTACAGGCTCAAACCACCGACTATCCTGCTCCTCCGGCCCTTGCCAGTTTGGTGCACCTATTGCAACATGAGTGTCCCAGTAAGGTAGGAGAATCTTTGGGAGGGAAGCCAAATGTTGAACATGAACGCAAAGCCGATTCTGCTTGACTCCTTCCAAAGACAATCGAAGGCCAGTGACAGGTTTACGCCCGACGGATACCTATACAAGAATACAATTAACATAACAATAGAATATAATAATGTATTGATTGTGCAATGAAAATGATAAATAAATTTTACACTTAAAATGTTGTATTTGTAAACAAATCAAATCGCACATTGCTAATCTGGAAATGAGAATAGATATCAATAGTTTTTTAACAGAAAGAAGACTGGTTATATCAAATTCAATTACATGCAGGCTACATATAATAAAAAAGCACAATGAAAAAGCTGTTATATAAGATTGAATGCATCTGAAAGCCATCATGCATGCTTCGCAATCTTTGTTGTGCATGTTCCATCCAAAAGAAAACAAAAATCTTAATATCCAATCTGCTGCATTTTACATCCATAGTAAAACTTCACTAGCTATATCTAAAAAGCATACCTGCTCTTGGCTGACATAAAGCCTCTGTCCCATCATGCTGAACTGCAAAAACGGGCAGACTGGCTCCTTTCTTTGATGCCCAGGAAGTGTGTCCCTGATTGGAGCCCATATTCGAGGGACCTGAAACTCTAAGAAATATCGCAACTCCTCGATCGGTGGTTTATCTGCAAGGTGCGGAAGGGAATCACAGAGAGAATGTTAGACTATGAAAGCCAATACAACAGGTCCCTCGTAATCTATCTATTTAGGAGAATTCCTACATTCCAGGTAAAGGGTGATGGCACGGATCAGATGTTCCTTCCCAGGAATGTTGTCCATGAGTGAAGTGATTGGGAAGAAGGCCATCTCAATAACATCCGGTGCTGAGTGGACCGTTCTCGCCCAGTGGATGTGATTCTCGATGAGATCATCACCTCCCCTCCTCCTGAAAATGACTGTCACATCCTGCAAAAATATGTGTATCATGTATAAAGAAGAAAGACTTGATACATACAGCACAATCATGTGTATGATTCTAATTTGTGATCAACAACTTGAAAATTTTTGGAATTTAAAACTAAGACAGTTTTCTTTCTTTCTATGAACAAACCTACAGTTTGGGACAATGATCATACGGATAACAACCAAACAAACAAAAAGGCAAATTTTGTCTCTGATATATGGTTATAACTGTTTGAGCATGATATCAAAGTCGATTAAACTTTATCACGTGCAGGTCAAGTGCCATAAAATGAACTTGCATTACATGAAGCAAATTTTCGAGGATGTCATCAATACCTCTTTTGCAGTAAGATAAGGTGCACTAGGTGGCTGTGGGTATATCCCTTGACTGTTAAATGTAAAAGGTTCTGCAGCCTGGTGGAAATTCATGGTTGACAAGTTAGTTTCAGAGATACATGCAAGGGCCACATGTTATTCAAAGTACATGAGAGAAATATAAATAAGCAAATGAAAAATACTAGCCTTATTCCTCATTTCCATTGGACCAGAACTTGTATGGTTTTCGGAATCAGAAAATCTATGATCTCCAATGTCCTGGATGTAGTTTTTGATCTCCATGGTTGACAATGGTGATGAGCTGTGCTGCTTGACATAAATTACATCTTTACCGCCGATCTTAATAGACGTGATAACATGAGTACCATAATTTTCGATGAAACTGAAACGGAAAGCACAAAATTAACAGATTTCTTCTCTCCTTGGTATTTTTGTACTTTTTATTGGAAAAGCCTAGACCTTACCTTGACAGAGAAGATGGATCCCATGAAATTGGCACAGCACGTCTGACATCATCCAGTAACGAAGATGGTTGCTTAACCAGCTGAATTTTACACAAAGGAATGACCATTCCATCCATTGCAAGGTTTTTTGTAGCACCAGCGTCAATCTTGTTTGAACCAGTAAAGCTGAATGCCGAATTAAAGCTTCCAAGGGGAACATTACCAGAGAGAAGAGCCTTCCTGTTAAAATACTCTGCCATCTGCATTTGTTCATCAAAAAATACATTCAGAAATGATCCCATATAACAAAGTTAACCAACATAGAACAGATGACACTGGCAGAATATCATTCAAAATGATCATGTACTATAAATAAAATTTAAAAAATAGAACATTATATATCATACTTCACAGATGAAGTAACAAAGATTAAAGTGAAAAAAATGTTTGGCATCCAAAGAAGGATTGGATGTCCACAATCCAATAGCATTGTCCAAGAGGCATTTAAACAACCAGGGATTTATGTGGCTCGCCTTCTTGCAATCAAGAGTCAATTATCTCTTTTGCAAAAGATGTTGGCAGGACATCGCTAATTTTTATGGACAGGACATCATCATCAAACAAGCAGATCTCCTTCAACCAACCAGTCCTAATCAAATATACACAACTGCATGGTCTTAACCATTAATACACTCCTTCGATAATTATCAGCTACTTATTTCAATCGTGTATTAAGCTTCATAGCTAGGTTACATAGACACTGAAGACTTATGTTATTTATCATCAACAACAACAACTAAGCCTTAATCCCATACTAAATGGGGTTGGCTATATGAATTCTCTTCTCCATGCCTCTCTGTCAAATGCAAGATCTGGCTTATATCTAATACATATAGCTCCTTAGACATTATCTCTCTCCATGTAATCCTAAGCCTACCTCTACCATTATTCTTACCTTCTATTACTAAACTATCACATTTTTCAAATCGGGGCACCTAAGGTCAATGATGCAAGTGTCCAAACCATCTTAACCATCATTCTCTTATTTTATTTTCGATTGGTGCAACATGCACCTTCTGTTCTGCCGGATGTGTTCATTTCTAATCTTATTCAATCTTGTATGACCACTCATCCACCTTAACATCCTCATTTCTACGGTTCTACCACACTCATCTTATGAATATGTTGAACTTTAGTTGTCCAACACTCGCTCCCATATAACATGGTTGGTGTAACTGTCATTCATCATTGAACCAAATTTATATATGGATGTGATAATTCATGGTAGTTGGTAAACCTCATTTTACCACCCACTATGATAATATTACATGTCTGTTCTTTGAGGCTATAGCACAATGACAGACAAATTCAGTCCAAAAACCACAAAGTTTAGCTTCAATCATAAAGAAAGGTTCAATTCTATCACAAAGAGAGGCCAGAATTCCAGGTGAGTGTAAAAGTGACATACACCATTTATAACCTAGCAAGGATAGAGCATAATTCCCTTACTATGTTGAGATGTCAGTAATTCAAATCCAACTAAATCTAATTCATCTAGAGCACTAATAACATGAAGAACAACCATTAATAAAGGGGTGCTTTCCAAAATCTGTTATCAACACAATAAGACTGATTGAGTTGGATAAGCTAAATTAACTGATGCAAAATATAACAACAAACAATATCAGCAAGAAATCAAGAGAATACAACAGACATTCATGTTAATATATTTGAAGACAAAACAATCAACCAATCATCCATGAGAAAATAGAAACTCCAGTTAAACATGACAAGCATTCAAGATAGGGATATCATAGGTAAACCTCATGGAAGCTGCAAGCGCCAGTTAGCTCCCTATATGGCCCGCAAATTTCTTGTGTGCATCTAATGTCCCGAGAAACATTGGGAATGACCAGGTCATCAAGAACCGTGAGGTCCCTGGTATGCTCCTCATCAATCTCAACAACTCTGGAACCCGAAGCTCCCTTGCAGTAAAGCAACCTTGTATCATAATTCACATCAAATCCCCTCCCAAGAGCTCGGATTGCATTCTGAACAGTGATAAGAGCTGCATTTCCCACCATTCCCATCTCCCTCAAAGCACGTAATCAACTTGCTCAAAAACAAATTAAATTCACTGAGAAAACCAGGATCTAATATCTAAATCAAAGCAACGAACGGATTCGCCCCACCTCCGTCCTCACAACCAAAACCCCCATCCGGATAACTTCGAACCCCTCCAAACCACCAAAAGGTCGGATTTTTATAGCATCTAATCCTCAAGAACACAAAAATCGAGACCAAAAGACGAGCTTCAGCATCACAAACCTTTGCACCGCCCAGTCACTCATTTGGTTTCCTTAAGAAATCCTCAAAATCGCCAAAAGATGGAATTTTTCCATGCTTTTTCCTCGAATCTCCAATTAGACGCGCAAATCTTCCTCCAAATTTATGAAACTCCTCGCTTAATTCCTTCCTCTCTCGAAGAAATCAACATCAATTGAAGCACGACTGTGGATTCTACTCTTCAATCTAAGAAATCGAAGAAGGAATCCAAGGCTCATGATCCATTAGCCCTGGTGCTCTCTCTCTCTCTCTCTCTCTCTCTCTCTCTCTAAGCATTGACCATAGCGGAGTGGAATTTCATGCCTCATGACATGGGATTTAAAGAGATTGAATTACTTCGATATTCTTATGGTCAAAACTTGAGTCAAAGTCTCTGGTCAACCTTCTCAAATACAATTGAAGCGTTTATACATTGGCTTTGATCACACTGCCCTAAAAATTTGTACATAAATTTATAAAATTATTTAGAAAAATTTGTGTATATGTATAACTCAAGAAAAAGTTATAATTTATTGGGTAATTTTTATTTATCCACATGAACTATATCACTTTTGCACATTGATACCTCTTCTCTACTTTCTTAAGTACATAAGATACTTTTAAAAAAAAATTAAGTGGTGAAAAGGTATTGATGGGGAATTCGGTCAACCATCGTGTGGTTAAATTGCTAACAATTTCATTAACTAAAAAAGATTAGTTAAAAAAATTAATTAGTTAAAGCAATCCTCGTTCTCGTTCCTAAGTCAACAAAAAAAAAAAAAAAAAAACAATCCTCATTCCAGAGATTCATCCCTCCCCGGAACTCTGAGCTCTCCCCCGCCCTCATTGACTCCCTTCCGGCCTTCCGCACCTCCTCCCTTCGCCGCCCTAGCTCAAAGACCTCTCTCCTCGATTGCAAAATGTGTCTCTCCTTATTGAAACTCCAGACTCCCCCCCCACTCTCATCGATTCCCTCCCGGCATTCCTTTTCTCCTTACTCCGTTGCCCTAGCTTAAAGACCTCCCTTCTTGATTGCCTGGTGTGTCTTTCCTCCTTCCTCCTTTCCGATCCCCTCCACCTCTTCCCCCGCTGTCGCCATGTGTTCTATCTCTACAGTCTTGATGTCGACTTCAAGCCGCATCTCTCAGACTTGAGGCTAAAGAGGTTGACAGTGACGATGTGGACCATAGCTAAGGTGGCGACGATGTCAGCGTCAGCTACACCGGTGCTAGGAATCTCGGGTACCGGAAGCTACTAGGGAAGGAGATGTCTATAACTTTGCGATAGGGCTTTTGGAGCAGCTGACCGGTAAATGACAGAGGATGTTCATAGGCAGTGAGAGGGACATTGGCGAGGACATCGTGAAGTGTGTGAACTGGTAGCTTCAGAGGGGACAGGTCTCAAAGCTCATGGAGTAGGGGTTTTTACAGCTCGACCAGAAGTCATCGGAGTAGGAGGAGTTTCTCCTCAGCGTCAAGGTCGGCCTCCTCTACATGGTTCCGGACCCGCTTAACTTGTCATCCAATGCCAACGTCATGTTCATGCTCAAAGGCTACCGGGTGTGTCGTGTGGACACGTTGGAGTGGAGCTCTGGCCATGAGGCATTCATGGTGTTAGGGTTTGGGCCGAGGGAGATTGAGGTGGGTTAGGGTTTGTCTATTAACTAATCAATTTCTTTTAGTTAATGAAAATATTAGCAATTTAACCACACAACCATTGACGGAATTCCCCATAAATACCTTTTCGCCACTTAAAAAAAGTTTGATATCCGGGTTTTGGCCAAGGAAGATTGAGGTGGGTTAGGGTTTGTCTTCTAACTAATCAATTTTTTTTGGTTAATGAAAATATTAGCAATTTTAACCACATGGCTATTGACAGAATTCCCCATAAATACATTTAAGCCACTTAAAAAAAGTTTGAGGATATCTTGTATACTAATAAAAGTAGAGGTGTCAATGTGCAATATAAATAAATAAATAAATAAATATATATATATATATATATATAAAATCATAATAAAGTAAGGTTGGCTGGAAACACTGTTCATTTGCGGTCGCCTCCCATTTGGCCACCTGGAGCATGTTTGAAAGATTTCCAACTTTATGGATGAAAAGAACATCGAAAAATAAGTTAGCATGTCAATTTTCATATAATTTGGGAACTTGTAGGGTCTTCATCTTAACAGGTGAAAATTTATAGAAATCTTACCGGTTCAAAATTTCACCCGTTAAGATGAAGACCCTACAAGTTCTCAAATTGTATGAAAATTGACATGCTAGCTTATTTTTCGATGTTCTTTCCATCCATATAGTTGGATTTCCTCAAAATACTATGCAAGTGGGCCAAAAAGAGGCGACCACACTTGCACAGTGATAAGGCTGACCGCACCATATCATGACCCTATATATATATATATATATATATATATATATATATATATATATATATATATATATATACTAGTGTTACAGTCAGGCCGGCCGCACTTGCGACCGGCCCGACTTGTTAGACAATGGCTTTGGCCGGGCCAGGGGCCGCCCGAGGCCCACCCCAATGTTGCAGTCACAAGTCGGGCCGGCCGCAAGTACTGCCGACCTGACTGTAACACGTTTCTCTCTCTCTCTCTCTCTCTCTCTCTCTCTCTCTCTCTCTCTGTATATATATATATATATATATATATATATATATATATATATATCCACTCAACACTGATCCCTAGGCAAGTCCCAACCTATTTATATTCTACCTATTTTCACTTGGCCTACTTACGCTCGACCTACTAACACTCGGCCTATTCCGCTAACGCACAACTAAAATTATAGCCCACGGGCGCGATGCTTGACTGTGCCTGAGATAACCGAAATTAGGGATAAGGCTCCGTGCTTGGAGGACACTTACAAAAGAACACCGAGAAGCATCTAGAAGCTCGGCATCTTCTAGAAAGAGTCCCACCGGCGATGAGTCGGTATCGAGTCAATGACCTTGCCGCACCGAAATTTGAACTCTAGCTAGCACGCAAGTTGTGCAAGTGGGATGAAACTTGGGCAGCAAGCTTCAGGCAGAACGAAGAGTATAAAAGGAGAGGGAGAAGATCATTTTGGGAAGATTTTTTTTTAGAGGAAAATCTAGGCCAACTTCTTTCTCTCTCTCCCTCCCTTTTCTCTTTTTGGGTTATTCCATTTCTCCTTACACAATTTCGCATCCATGTAATCAATATATTTCTAGTGGATTTGCTCTCATCATGAAGCACCATGGTTTTTTTCCCGATTTTATGGGATTCCAAGTAAATCTTGCCTTTTCCTACATGCTTTGATGATATTTCTCTTTATTTTTTTGATTTTGTCCCCTAAAATCAATCAAATTTTATAGTTAGTGCGAGATCAGATCTAATCCGAAGCGAAAACTGATTTCAGTGCTAACTATATATATATATATATATATATATATATATATATATATATATATAGGGTCGGCCGGAATACTGTTCATATAAGGTCGCCTCATTTTGCGGCACTTAGAGAGTATTTTTTTTCAAATCCAACCATATAGATGGAAAGAACATCGAAAAATAAACTAGCATGTCGATTTTCATACATTTTTGTGACCATATGATCATTCTTAAAGGGTGAAATTTTATATAAATCTTAATGGGTTAAATTTTCACCCTTTAAGATGAATGATCATACGGTCACAAAAATGTATGAAAATCGACATGCTAGCTTATTTTTCGATTTTCTTTCCATCTATAGGGTATATATATATATATATATATATATATATATATATATATATATATATATATATATATATATATATTTTATAAGGTCCCTTAGCATTTCAAAATGACTATCTAGTCACTTTTACTTAGGTATGTCAAACGGGTCGGCCCGGCACGACACGCCCTAGGCCCGCCGTGCCGGGGACACTATGCGTGCCCGTGCCGGCACGATACGCAGAGTGTCGTGAAATGTCCAGATGGCCCGGCACGGGGCACAACCCAGTTGGGTTGGTCTCGTGTCGTGTCAGGATGGCCCGCGTGCCTGCCCACTTTTTAAAAAATTATTTTAAAAATTACAAAAATATATAAAAAATTCATAAACATTTAAAAATTAAGGGAAAATCAAAAAAATTACAAAAAATAAGAACACCCCGGATCTATCCCTCTTGTGCACAAATCCACTGTACGAAAAAAAAAGAAAAACCAAAAAATCAAAATGAAGAGGGCTTAAGCTTATGAGGTTTTGAGAGGAAGAGGGGGGAGAGAGAGAGAGGGAGAGAAGATTGGGGGGGTGGGGGGGTGGGGGTGGGGGAGAGACTCTCCAATGGAGAGAGTCAAGAGAATATCAAACACACAAACCCTTACTCTACGATCCGGCCCTCGTTTTGCCATCTCCACATCGACACACGAAGAAGAGCTTCAAAACCTTCTCACGTTCCACGAGATCCGCAGCCGATCCACAACTGATGCATCATCCCTCTCTTTCTCTTATCACCCTCTCTGCTTGTTGCTCTAGCCCCTCTACAAAGAAGAATATCTCAATCAATCTCTCTCTACTAGAGCCCTCATTCGATTCCTTCAATAAAACCCCTTAAATAAAACTAGGTTAAAAGAGAAGCACCAAGGGAGTTCCAGAATAATCTCTTGGAATAATTAGTATTTTATATTTGATTTTATTAGTAATTAATGGAAGTTTTAATTATTGTTTTATCAGATTGGTTAATTTTAAATTATACTATATTGTATAACGTTTTTGCAGAAAAAAATAAGAGAGAGATGTGTATGCACGCGGGCCGGGCCGTGGCAGCCAGCGGGCCGCGTGTAGACAACCCAGCCTATGGCCCGGACCTAGTCGTGCCTAGGCACGGCCCGGAGCGTGTTGGGCCATCCCATGCCTTGGCCGACACGACCTGTTTGACACATCTACTTTTACTTACTCAATCTACATTTTTGTCCCTCCTTTCTATATTCCAAGGGATCTTTGACTTATTTTCCCCTACAAAAATATCAGACAATGCTTGAATTGTTATTGTCGTTTAAAGGAAAAAAAACCTCATCAGCACTATCATTAGCCTATTGTGTCCCATTAGAAGCCAATATATTTCTCTCTTTTCTCCCCTTTATTCTTTCTTCTTGTTCATTTCCCCTGCTACATCGCCTTGTCTTTAGTCTTATTCTTGTTTTATTCCCCCAAGTTTATACGTACGACTGTCATTTGCACTTAAATCTCATAATGGACTCTCTCTATGTTATTGTAAGATTCAATGGTGAAGACATGCCATACATTAATTCACCATGCTTTATTCATGAGGTTCGGTCCTGGAAAGCATCTATCAAAGGTGGACATTTCAAAAAACTATGCTTACACATTCAGGCAACAAAAAAGTTGTTTGCTATATTAGTAATGATGTAAATTTCCAGATGATGTGCAACAATCCACCAAATATTTAAGAAGAGTGTGGTGGACATGATGGTCATAGATCCATCTGCATCCTCTTTTCTTCACTTAAAGAAATAGTTCTATTTATATCCTTAGATTTCGTGTCATGCTATATATTGTGTTAGTCTCTATTTGTCCCTAGTTGTTTATTTTTCTAGTCTTACTTTTCAATATATTTCTCTAAATAACTATTTAGATTCCCGATTATGGTTATGCTCTTCTCAACACAACCCTATGTCTTTGTCCCAATTTGTTTATTTTTTGTACCAACTACTTAGGTTGGTTCACACTATATGTGTTTAAATTTCTTGACTTAATTGTGTTCTCTTTATCTCTTTAGTTTTTTGGTCATACTCTTCACTTATTCACAGTGTTCTAAACATACAAATCTCTACCTTTCTCCTATATGTTTATTTTTCAAGCCAATTGTTTAGGCTACTTCACACCATAATAAAGCCAAACTTTTCCCATCTACTTATTTTTTTAGCAACCTGTTTATGTTAGTTCACACTTTAGTAGAGTGCCCAACTGTCCCTCTCTATTTACCAATTGTTTAGGTTGTTGGTTCAAACTGTAGTAGAGCTCGACTTTTGTTATTTATTTAGAATTCAAGCCAATTGTTTAGACAAATTCATACTGTAGTAAAACTCAACTTTCCCTACATGTATGTTTAGATTTTGATCCAACTATTTATGTTTAGATTTAGATATAAGAGGTCTATTGGTACCGGGTTACTTTGCTAAGAGGTTCCACTCTTACGAGAAGCACTCGGGATCGAGCCACATCTCTTGTAAAAGTGGGAACTCAGACGCATCGAACGTGCTCTCCGTTTGGGTCTCATCCTTGACTTCCCTCGTGGGGGCACTTGTCACCTTTGTCAAAAAAAAATAAAAAAAAAATACAAGTAATAGAGCACGACTTTCCCTATCTCTTTAGATTTTGAAATCTATCTACCTTTTAATCACAAAAATATATAATAGGACCACCATTTTACTATTAACTTCAACAACTTATTAAAATTTGGTTATAAAAGATATTTACACTTTAAATTCAAAATAACTTATATGCATACAAAAACAAAAAATTACAACCCTGCTTGTCTCAATGGTGTCCACAATAACCACAGATGTGTAGTGGAGCCACCACACAAGGACTTCCTCCTCCGTAGTGCCAATTTCTCGCCATTTATGCTCTACTCCATAAAGCATACTTTGAGGGCCACGCAATCTAAGGATCCAAATTCCTGCTAAAGGCCGCCTCTTCATATACTTGAGCTATCACTTCTAACTTTTTGTGATGAGAGCGAACATAGAGGCAAAAGCATACATTCTAGTGAGGTGGGTCAAGATCTGTCGGCCTAAAAACCACGGGGGATTATCGATCTCCTAAACTTCAACCTTGCCATAATGGAAAAGTGGTGATGGAGACTATTAACTAGAGATGCTAGAATAAACCCCAAAGTACTATAACACTCGTACTTTCAGGATCGGAAGCCTAACCCGCTTCAAAAGGTGCCAACGATGGCATCTCACTTTTGGAAGGGTATCTCCTAACAATCGGGAGCATTGATGCACAACATCTCAGTATGCCCGGGGTAGGGGAAGTCTACCCTAATATGGTATGATAGTTGGATTACTGGTAAGTCACCAGGCACACTCTACCCCATGCTCCAAGGTTTAATTCGAGATCCAGATCACACACTGTGAGAGGCAAGACAATTATTACTACAAGGGGGTTCCGTATTAGTCACAGGGCCTATGTCATAAGCGGGGATAGGAGAGCTTGACTCTTTGATAGGGAAGATTTTAGAGGAACCGGGGAACAGGGAAGACACAAGGTGCTGGAAACTTACGTCAACTAGTTCATTTACAGTCAAGTCGATATACAGGTTTCTGATGGATGAAGCTAACCAACCGCCGCTGTCAAAGGGATTTTGGAAACAATAATGCCCTATCAAGATCAAGCTATTCGTCTGGCTAGCAAGGGAAAACAAAATTCTCACATTAGATAACTTGCACACACGGGGTTGGGAGGGATCTCGCACCACATGCTACTTGTGCGAGGAGACGGAAGAAATGTTGGAGCACCTTCTGACAGACTCTACCTATACTACAAGAGTATGGCAACACTTCTCTCAACTTTTCCACTTGGGTTACAGTCCCCATATGTTACAAGAACTATGGGGGATTGGGGTATCAACCCACAATTGCCGAAGGAAACTCGCACGTGGTGGAACCTCCTCTCTATGGCCATTCCTGGAGTGTGTGGTTGAGCAAAATAGAAGATGTTTCCATGATAAACAACGTGTTTTCATGAAAACCATTTGTGATATTGACTTCCTAACCCTTTCCTGGTTTGATGCAGCGGAAGCATCCAAGAAGCCGAACTTGCTGGATATGGAATCCATTGTCAAAAGAAGCCCGAAATTCACTCACAAGGAGACCTATCAGCATCCCCGAGGGTAGACTTCGAGGATAGCAGCCAAGACTAATGCTATATCTAAACTAAAGGGCCTAATGTATCATTGTACTAGATCCGTTGTGGATCCACTATCTTGTATCTTTTTTATGGAAACTTTATTAAATAAAGGAATGTAGTTTATCCACTTTATTGAAAAAAATGGTAAAATAAAAAAATAAAAAAAATCTTTTTGGGTAGAGAATGACTTTCTCCTTAGTTTCTTTGTAGTGTTCTTTGTTTTCTTGCACTTTAGGGAAGAAAATGACTTCCTCTTCTTGGATAACTTAGCCATCTTTTGACTAAGGGTGATATTATCATCAGAGCTTTCTAAATTTACAGCAGGTGGAACTAGGGTCGCGACATGTGAAGCAACCAGTTCAGTGTCTTCCATCTGCCTTACTTATCCTAAGACTTTCTTGAGAATTTCTGTTGCTTCTTCCTCTTCACATGATGACCCATTGTCTGTAGCTTCTTCATCCACCACTACTTTTCCTTTTACAGCTTCCAGAATTTCAGACTTCCCTTTTTTGGTCTCAATAGTATTTTACCTTCAACTCTTGACCTTTTCTATCATCTTGCTCTTTTGAAATCGCAACGCCTTTTTCTTTCCCTTAACGTCTTGTGAAGATTGTTGGGAACTTGTCAATCATTGATGTGAAGGGATCTTCTACTTCTACCTCTGGTCCTTTCCTGTCTGGCTTGATTTTGGGGAGCCAGAACTTACTCTTGGACCTTCCTTCGTCTCAACCTTTTTAAAGGCCTATGGCATCCGTTGGAACAGCAATTTATATCGCACTGTATGCTGCTCAAATGTTTCAACAGTGGTGGGACCAAAAGGAATCAGATCAAGTGACTGAGTATCTTCTTCCTTGGTTGTAGATGACCTCGTCAGAGAACTAGATTGCTTCTGCTTAGCCATCGGTGTGTCTGCCGACCTTCCAGGTCTAGAGCACTTCCTCTGTACTAGTAGCTTAGCCCTCATCTTCTTGAGATTTTGCTTTCTCCTTCATCTTCTTGGAAACCCTTCACCTCTTTAACTTCCTATGACTTATTTTGGGAACAGGTAGAGATACAACTGAGATAATAATTCTAGGGTTTTGCAAATCACACCTTTTTGAGCAAAACAACATAATAACTATTAGGCATCCCAAAAATAAATAAATAAATAAATAATATTTTAGAAACTAATTTCCCTCCAAAACTTTATTCCCCCCGACCCCTTTTTTTATATTATTATTTTTTTAAAAAAAAAATTCTCAAATCATGAAACTCCTGAATCCATTACCAAAATGAGTAGTGGTCCTTTGTTCATGAATCTCTGCTTGCAACTGACAACTACAACATCCCTCGACTTCTCTTTTGTAGTTGTTCTCCTTCTGTCCTCCTTTTTGATCCATACTTTCTTAATCACAGTAGTCTTTCCTAGGATCCTTCTCCTGATAGTTGTTTATTCATATACAACTATCCTTCTAGTCTTCAGATCCTCCTTCAGCTTATTGCACTTTTTCCATATGTGGCCTTTCACTCTAGAGTGAAACACACAAGAGCTTCAGTCTTCTGTCTTCTTCGAGAATTGTCTTACCTTTTACTTTGAGTTTGTTGAGCTTTAACAAAGACAATTTCGGGGTTGTTCTTCTTCACATCCTCACCAACGTATCCAAGTCCTTGTCGTTTACTGGCTAGCCTTCCAATTCCTAATATTTCACCCAACTTGGCTTTTCCTTTGTTTATGGAATCCATAGTCTTCTCAGCTTGTCTCAGCTTTTGTTTGCAGTCATCTAATTTCCTCACAACATCTTCCTTCTCCTTCAAGATGATTTCTTTCTCTTCTTCAAGTTGCTTGTTCAACAAAATCATTTTGTCGAATTTTCTTAACATAACTTCATAGGCTCTGAGCAGACCTTGCTCAGTCACTTCTTTACAGTAACTACCACTATCTTCGGAGATTGCAATTGACGTCACGACATAATTTGCAATATCCTTCAACTTGCTTATTTCACTTGTTTTCATCAAGATAGATGGAAATGTAAAATAGTGACTAATCAAACTTCTTTCTCCATCTTCTTCCAGACTCCCCTCATACTCTTCTTCACTCTAAGATGCATGGCAATGCAAAATGGTCACTAATCATGCCCAAAGCCTTCACATTCTCTACACTAGATTCCTTTCTTTTTCTTGGTTTGATATGATTCATATTTCTTTTCTTCAACTTTAGGGTCTTCCTTCTTAAACCTTTTTCCTCCTGTTTTGCGCTGCTTGAACATCTTGTGGAGCTTCCTAGATAGGAACACCATATCAGCATCATCTTCATGTTGTAACTCTTTCTGCTTTGTATCTTCTGCTTTTAATGCCAGGTTTTCTTCCTTTTTGTCCGGCTTCTGGTTCATCTCATACGCTAGAAGAGATCGCTTCAGTTTATCTAGCCTCATGGAAGTGACATCACAAGCTTCTTCTATTGTAACCACTTTAGCTTCGAACCTCTTTGGTAGAGATCTTAAGGTATTTCGGACTAGCTTCTCATTTGAATACCTTTTATCGAGTTGATATGCCTGATTTGCTATGTTTGTCAATTTCACGCTGAACATGGCAATTGTCTCATCCTCCTTTATCTTGAGATTTTCAAACTTCAATGTAATTAGTATCTGGAGTTTAGATGCATGTACCAGACTTGTGCCCTCATGGATCCTCTATCGGACATCCCAAGCTTCTTTTGCTGTTTCATAGGTACCAATATATTTAAACTGGTTTTCGTCAACTCCTTCAAAGATAGCGTTAAGAGCCTTCCCATTTGCGTTGGCTTTGCTTGTCTCTTCTTGGGTCCAGCTGCTCTTCTTCTTGACTTCAATCCTATCCTTGTCAAAATATGTTAAGGTTAACCATCGCACCTTGGATTGCAACTTGATGTGACAAATTTCACCCAAAGATCACACAATACTTGGCCACTCCATCCTAACCTCGCGGTTTGGGACATTACTATCATTCCCCCAGTATCTACTCATGAGTATTTTAGAGAATACCCTGCTCTCATAGACTGTAACCTCCAATTACACTCATGTAGGTATATTCTCCAAGATATTCTGCAGGATAAATACCCTCCTTTTCCAAGGACTTGAATACATTAAGAGTTATACTCAGCCTCCCCATACAATGTGGAGTACGTATGCATCAACAAGAATAAGGTGTGGAGTTTCCTCGGAGAAAGTTGTACTCCCAGTTACCTAATTAGCTTTTTTTCCCCACTAGCCTACTTCATAGGATTTCCACTTAGGTAGGATGGGTTACGTTTGTTGGCAACTAATCAGCGGGTCTCAAACCCATATCCTTTGAAGCTCACAGATTATCCTGCGCAATAACCCTTTAGTGAAGGGATATGCCAGATTCTTCGGGGTATGAATATACTGCACAGTGATCACTCCATATCTATGAAGGTTTCTTACAGTCTTTAACCTTCCTTTACATGCCTTGAGGATTTCATAGTCTCCTTACTATTGTTAACCTTTGCTATCATAGCTTGATTATCACAATATACAAGATTAACCAGTATTGGTTTTCTAACACAGGTAAATCCATCAAAAGCTCTTGTAACCACTCAGTCTCACGAGCAGCTATCTCAAGTTCAGTCATTTCAGCCTCTATATGTATCGTGATAGTCTATTTTGTAGACTGCCATGCAACTGTTGCACCAACCAAAATGAACACATTTCCGTTGGTAGCTTTTATCTCCTCTGAATTCGAGATCAGGTTGGAATCACTATATCCTTCAAGAACAACAGGGTAGCCCGTATAGTGTAACCCAAGTGTCATAGTCTCCTTGAGGTATCTAAGTCCATGCTCAAGTATCCGCCAGTGATCATCTATAGGATTAGACATATAATGACTATGCCTACCATAACATAGGAGATATCTAGCCTCATTGCACTAGATACATACATCAGAGATCCTATGATATGAGAGTATCTCAATTGATCCTTTGTGGCTCCAGTGTTCTTACAGAACTTTAGAGCAGGATCAAGGGTATGAATACAAGATCTGCTCTCTAGATGCCCGAAACGAGTCAAGACCTTTTCCACATAATCTGATTGTGATAATGTGATCCCACTCTCACCCTTGATGAGATTGATGTCTACGATTACATCGGCTTCTCCCAGATCCTTCATATCAAAGTTCTTGGATAGAAATGACTTAACATCAACATATAAACAAAGTATACATCATCCCTACAGTTCAACTGAATCTGTAGTATACGCATTTGTTATCCTCATTTAGACAGAAGCCAGCGGTTGTCAAAGTTCTGTCGAACTTCTTGTGTCATTGCTTTGGGGCTTGTTTCAGACCATATAAGGACTTTAGCAGTTTGCACACCTTCTTCTTTTGTCTCGGAATCACAAATCCCTCAGATTGCTCCATATAGATCTCCTCCTCCAGCTCTCAATTAAGAAAAGCTGTTTTCACATCTATCTGATGGATGAGGAGGCCATATAAAGCAGTCAGTGTAATAAGCACCGGGATAGTTGTGATCCTAGCCACAAGGGAATAGGTATCAACATAGTCCTCACCTTCTTTCTGTGTGAACCCCTTAGCTACAAGTCGGGCCTTGAACTTGTCAATTGTTCCATCAAGCCGTAACTTCTTTTTGAAGATCTACTTACAACCTACTAGGTTACACCCAGCAGGAAGATCAGTGACCTCCCATGTATCATTGGCGATGATGGAATCCATCTCGCTACGGACTGTTTCCTTCTAACACTCTGCATCTAGTGATGCATATGGCTCTAAAAGGTTTCTAGGCATGTCATCCACTACTACAAGAAAAAAGGCCTATAAGGACGGGAAATCTCGTCCCTAAAAGTATGAATCTGGTCCTTAAAACGTCAATAAGGACGAGTCAAATCCGGTCCTCACTCGTCCTTATAAGCTCCGTCCATAAAAGTCTTTAAGGATGACATATGACCGGTCCTTAATACTTTTCAAGGACGGGGTTGTTACTCGTCCATAAAGGTCTTAAAGGACGACATGTGACCGGTCCTTAAAAGCTTTAAATGACGGGGTTGTTACTCGTTAAGGACAAGATTTCTTGTCCCTAAATAAGAGTCAATCTCATCTCAAAGACCAAAATTCTGGTCCTTATAAATCATTTAGGACCGGATTCTTTATGGTCCCTAAATCATATTTCTGTCATTTTTTCAATAAACTACACAAATATAAAAACCAACATAAAAACACATACACATATCCTTAACAAAACAATAACATGTCATTTTTTTAAACAAATTGTCATTTAACATCCCATGAATAGGGCTATATTGTTTACATAGCATTTATATATACAAAACATATCCTGACCAAAACAATTTGATGCCAACTTCTTGCATTTTCTAGCAAAATAATTTGACTTCTAAACATCCTACAAAAGATGGTAGATGATACAATACGGATCACCCCTTCTTGCGGCCAATTCTCTATCAAGCCTTGAAATTGACATTGATGAAATCCACAACAAAATCAAAACCTGCAAAATGTATAAAAATAAAATGATTAGTTCTCTCCTCCAAAATGTATTAATTTTTAATGCAAATGCTTGGTTGACTTGCTATGGCTGCAACAACAAAACATTTATGAACCACTATCACAATACCCTTAACAAAGACACAAATTTGCAATATTTAAACCAAAAGAGCTCAATATAATTTAAAACAAAAAAAATGTATTAAAATAAAGGTCATCATCTCCAGACCAAGGAAGAGAGTAAATGAGACTGAGTACAATATTTTACTAAAACTAGTTTTGTTTGGACTTTAAATGATTAGAGATGTAAATATATATATATTTTTTAAAATAATAGAACACAAGGCATACAATCCACATCATTTTAAAATTGTGACTAACAAATTGATGGAACATTGCTGAACATTAACAGATCTACAGATAACCAAGTTTAGGGAAATCTAGCCTTGTCTTGTGGTTGTTCATAATAACATCCAAGAATTTCTCATTCTGCAATGCTTTCACATGTATCTCAAAGCAAAATAGATATTTATTGTCATCAAATAAATTGACAGACAATTGAATTAATATTTCTTCAAGGTAGGTAGTAAACTTGCAATCAAAACAGAGTTATTGGTCATAGAAAAACAGAGCTGATTACTCTACAAATACATAGATTACGATTCCTGCTACCAATCAATACCACAAAAGAATATTCTAATTTCCCATCCAAACTTGAATAAAGAAAACATACCATGATTTGCAACAGGATGCTAACAGAAAACAAAAATGCAAGTCCCGCAAGCCTGCACGACAAGAAAGATTCAAATGTCAAGCAAGAAACTTCTTAGCTGCAACACAAGAAAAATCAGAACTTGAAACTTACACTGTAATTAACAACCATTCCAACCATTAGATTGAATCAAGTCATACATACACAAGAGAAGACCACCAATTAGTCACTTTACAGAATTTTCAACTAAGCATTAATCTAGTTCAACTAGGAAATCAGATATACAGATCCAACATAAGGGAAAGTAAAAAAAAAAAAAAATAAAGAAAAACAAACAAACAAACATAATTCTAAAACCATAGGGATTAAAACTCGATCGAGCTTAGTAACCATAGGCGAATATAGGCCAGCATTCACTTGTATTCAACAGAAAATAATTCTTTTCCCCAAATATAAAACAAAATTAATGACAACAGAACACAAAAAAAAAAAAAACAAAAAAAATCTTATGATCAATTTATTCATGAATCTTTGTCCATCATCTTAAAAAAATGTCAACTTTACTGGTCTGAACTTATAAAAAGTTAGTCGTTCCTCATCTTTTCTTCTTAATTTACAGTTATCATTTCACTTAATATTGAGAAAATACCATTGTGAAGAAACTAGAAAAAATGGTGTGCTATACATTACATTTAGAGAAGGTGCTTTCTCACACATATCAAGGATTCCTATTAAGATATAGACAGAATTGACACCATATATTTAATAACTTCCATAGCCAATCAAAAAACTTATCTACATCACAGATTTGACTAATACGGAGCATAACCATAATGTTCATTAGCACACTCCTTGTTGGTCGTTTTGAGCTTGCATAATAAGTTTACAAAGAATTCAATGAAAATTAGGTAGATTAAATTGGAAGTTATATATATAGATATATATATATATATATATATATATATATATATATATATAAAGAGATGATAACCTGCGGCCGGCCGGATTACTGTTCCAATCCGGCCGCCGCATGTTTTGACCCCCTGGACCATGTTTGAATGATTTTTTTTGGTATGGATGGGAAGATCTGCTAAAAATAAGCTACCCTATCAATTTTCATACAATTTGGTAACCGTTTGGTCCTCCCACTTAACGGTTGAAATTCTGGACCGTTCAGATTCCTATAAATTTTGATCCATTAAGATGAAGACCCTACAAGTTCCCAAATTGTATGAAAATTGACAAACTAGCTTATTTTTCGATGATCTTCCCATCCATACGGTTGGATTTCCTTGAAACATGCTCCAGAGGGTCAAATCCGGCGCGACCGCAAATGAACAGTATTGCGGCCGGCCGGACTGAATCAGTTCTGTATATATATATATATATATATATATATATATATATATATTTGATGATGGATAAATGTTTTCCTGTCTCCACACCACAAGAGCATTGGTTTGTACTTCAAGTAAGAATTGGAAAGTTACACTAAGGAATTCCTTATGTAAACTAAAGCAACTCGACTTTACTACCCTACTAAAGACAGACAGCATTTGACTTTAGACTTTTACCTTTACATTAAACACCAAGTAACCCAATAAATAGGTGTATTATAAATTTCTCATGAGTCCTGTGTGTGAAAATCCTCCTCACCTCCACCTTTCCTAACGAAAATGTCATCTAAGTTTTGTAAAAATTTAGAAACCAGCCACTGCCATCACTCAAATAACAGGAGGCCAAAACTAAAACGTTTTTAGCTCATAAACTAGAACTTAAACTGTTAGCATTGACAAGAAAAGGTATTCATAACAGAGTGATAATATAGGTTATTAACACAGTTAGATATATCATACAGAAATCATTCTTTTAGTACCATAAATATATAATTTAAAAGAGATACTAAAAAAAATACCAAGCAAGTAATTCTATCAGTTGGCAAGCCACATAGAACTCGTTCTTCTAGTGCCATCAAGCCGCTAAATTTATCAAATGATATATTTAAATTCAAATAGTGCGCAATTAATCAGAAGAACAAGTAATTCCATCAATTATCATTTCAAGCCTCATGCAATGTCCCTTCTAATACCTCAACACCCAAAAACCAGAACAGCTAAGAAACTCAAATAACGAGCAAAAAATTGTAAGAACAAGAAAAATAAATAGTAAGAATAACTCCAATAGCTTGAAAACAAAGAGATGAAGAAGTAGGGTTTCTCTAGGTTTCGGAGAGTACCGTCGATCTTGATCTTCTAGTTGAGGTTGTTGATGTAGATGGTCATGTTCGGAGGGAGGGATTAAAACTCGATCGAGCTCAGTAAAAATATATATCACAAACATAAGTTTGTTTGTCAACATAGTGTTTATTAGTTATAACCTTAATTGCTTGGAACTCTACCATACCATGTTTAATAATTATTAACTTAGTTGTTTATTGAGTTACCATAATAGAGACCATGTTCAACTTTCATCTCTACTACACCTTTATATTAATATTAATATAGAATTCAAGCTGAACCTAGTGACTTTCTCTAATTGAGTTTATCAACACCACAACAGGCCTTTGTTACTCCAATCATAGACTTACCAAAGTTCATATAAATTCATATCTGATCCTAATAATCAAATGAGTTATTTTATATTAAATAAAGCAACACAAGAACAATATATGAATTCAATGTAACATAAAATTAGTTCATATTAATGCACTCAATTCAAGGAAGACATTTCTTTGAACAATCAGTTTGTGCAGTCACACAAAATAAATGTTTTTGTAGTATAATAATAGTCTGAACTTCAGTAAAACAAAAGGAAACAGAGAATATCTTGTCAGTATAAGCAAATAGTCATGCATCATGGAATCTATTTATTGAGTCAATGCAAGATGAGCAGTGCCGGATATTGATGGGGCTAATTCAGTTCATTGCACCATTCCAAATATGTATTTTAAATCATAACTGCTAATGCACTCACCTCAAGGAAAAGCTGATTAATCTTCTTTGAAATTCAGTTGTCCTAATGCTGTTGTGGTTCTGATGGTAGTTAGTATCTGCATGAATAAAAAGGGAGATAAAAACAACAAACAGAAGAGGAAGAAAAAAACAAACATCACAAGGCGGCCATTATATGTCAATGGATATGTTCTCATTTTGTAGCATAACACAAGCATAAGAGATACCTTTATCCATTATACAACATAAAAAAAACACAACAATGCATCAACTTAAAACCACCACTTGAGCAATTCAAACTCAAGGAAGATCAACAAAAAGTCCATTTTCAGAACACTACAGAAAATAAACACAAAAAGAAACAAAAAGTAGTATAAAAAAAAAACATTGCAAAAACAAGTAGCCAAATAGGTCATGAAATAATGCCAGAAAGAAAAAAAACAGAATATATATATATATATATATATATATATATATATATATATATATATATATATATAGCCACACAAACAAGTAGCCAAATAGGTCATGAAGGCCATCCCACCCTACTGATCAGCTAATTACTAGACCAAACACCTCAAAACAAGCGTTGTCAAAACAATAGCTTGTACGATTGGTCACGCATGCAATATTTATATATATATATATATATATATATATATATAAAAGGTGTAGCTAACACTAATAAATCATTAAAATATTGGTTCCAATAGTATAAGCCTAAAGATGTAGCTAACACTAATAAATCATTCAAATATTTGTTCCAATAGTATAAGCCTAATTACAAGACAAATACTTTATATATCACATTTTGAAGGGAACCATTTCCACTTTGAATAATTCCCCAATGAACTGAACGCATGCGTTTGACTTTTCCACCCCCTATCCTCTTCAGATAATTTACTCATTCCTTCAACTACATCCCCAAAACTTCTCTCAGATAGATTCTGACACTCATCCAAGACCAATCTTTTGACAATAATTGATTTATTCATGAGGCAGCAGAACTTAGCATACATTTGATAGTAAAGCGGTTCCTTGGTGACTCTCCAAACAATCTGTGAGACAAAACCAGTAAGGGTGACAACATCGGTTGTATTGATCACCAGCAATTGTTCAAAGAGGTTCTCAAAATTCTGTGGTGTGAGCTTGTTGAGTATCGATATCAATTGCCTTTTCTTTGCCTCTTGTTTTCCAAACAATCTCCCAACTTCATATCTCTTTTCAGCTCTATGCATCTCTTCCAACACCATTTGATGGAATTGTCTGACATACACCCCCTCTTTTAATAAGAATTAGATGATTTCACCTTAGTTAGATTAGCCAATATACACTCATTCTAAACAACAATTACATGATTGCAGCGTAAGTGGATCCCTTGGAACCAACTCCATATCTCTTTTCAACTCTATGCATTGTACTCATGCCCATTGATAGAACAAACCTAGATACAATCCCTCTGTTAATGACTCAGATGATTGTTGCCTGAGAAACAGAGAAAAAAAAAAGAAGTAATTTTCCTCTAATCCATGAGTACTACCAGTTTAATTCTCAGCCAGTATCAAAGATCTCTACTGTCTCCACTAATCTCATCGCACTAAGCTTATGTTTGATAGGGGGATATCCCCAAGTGGGATATCCCCAACACATTCCCCAATTAAAATTTTTCCCACCAAAAACTTTAATTTAAGTTTAAGAATATAATAATAACCCACCCACCAATGCATGAAAGCCACATAGCTATCTTATCATTAATACTTTTACTTTAAAATTTCCCCCCAAAAAATTCAAAACGTTTCAAAAGTTATTCCTAATCCCAAGTGGGATATTCCCCTATCAAACACAAGCTAAAAGACTAAACTTGAGAAAAAAAACATATATGAAAAGCTAAATAAATCTTGAAATGAACAAGAGAATCTATAATATAATTTCAGAAATTTCACCCAAATCAACCAAACTAACTCGAAAGAACAAACACCAGGCAAAACCACTATCTAGCCATAACCTCAATCAAAGCTCACAGTTTAACCATATCAAACCCCCATAAAACCATCAAGGAAACCAAAAAACAAATCGTAGATTCATTCATCGTTCGAATTAGAATTCCATAGAAGCACAAACTCCACAATCAAATATCCCATAAAGCCATCAAGAAAATCATAAAACCGCCAAGAAAATAGGAAAACAAACCCTAAACCCATCTACCAAACCCTTCAGGTTTCCATCACCACTTCAAGGATCGCAAAAACCTCAAGAAACGGGCAAATCCTAGGGTTTGATCCCTAACTTCGATGAAGCTCTCAGAAATCTAAAGAAAATAGATAGAAATCGAGAGAACAAGAAAGAGGAGAAGTGAAAGGGTGAGTGCGATGCGATACCTCGGGGCTTCCCAGCATAAGCTCTGTCGCCTCCCACGAGGGCTCCTTGGGTTGGGATCCAAGATCTGCAGAATATTCATCATTTAAAAAATAACTAAAAAAAACCTAAAAAGCAGCTTCAAATCGAGGCAGAGAGAGGAAGGTTTGAATGAAGCTTGAATGAAGCTTCAAATCCTTGGGTTGAAAGCTTCAGAACCTGATGTTTGAATGAAGCTCTCTCTTGCTCAAGCTTTTGCGGAGGAAGAGAGGAAGGTGCGATCTAGGGTTAGGAGGCGGGGGAAGGAGGAGAAGGAACGCACGCCCAATTTCCACTGTATCCCGCGCGTGAAGTTAGAGAAAAAGGGTTTTGGTTTTTAATTTTCTTTTTAAATGCCTGCTGCCCTGCCAAATGAAAAGATTTAAGGACCGGAATTTTTATACTTACAAGGACAAGAATAAAATCGGGTCCTTAATATTTTATGAAAAATTAAAATTTTGGGACGGTTAAAAATCCGGTCCCTATTAGTGTATTTTTAAGGACCGGTTTCGCATCCGGTCTTTAAAAGGTGGTCCCTAAAAATCATTTTTCTTGTAGTGGTATAGGTATATCACAAAATCATCACCAAAGGACTTTGCAGTCCATTGTCTCTTACTCCTTTTGGGCTCAAAGCTCTCAAAAGTATCATCACAGGGACAAATGCAAGGGTGGTGACTCATTACGAGGAATTTAATTTTAGTCTTATCTTTCATAGGAAAAATGGTCTCAAAAAATGAAGCATCCCGAGACTCTATTATTGAATCAACAGTAATTTCTCCAGTCTCAGAACCCACTACTAAGATGTGCATATCCTAGAAAGACACAGTCAACAGTTTTGGGTCACAGTTTTCTCTTTTTCTATTGCGGTATGTTGACATTAGCCAAACATCCCCACATACACAGAAAAGAGAGATTGGGTCTTCTTCTCTTCCATCCTTCATACGAGGTAACCTCACTATTTTTAGTGGAATCCTGTTCAGGACGAAACACACTGTAAGAAGGGCTTCCCCCCACCATTCCTCAGGTAAACCTAAACTACTCAACATGGCATTGACCAAGCCCATTAAAGTTTGGTTTTTCCTTTCGCCCGCCTCATTTGATTGGGGTGAGTGGGGAGTCGTCGTCTCATGGATTATTCTATGAGTCTCACATAATTGGATGAATTCTCGAGAGGTGTACTCTTTACTACGATCAGACCTGAGCCGTTTGATTTTTCTTTTTAGTGCTTCATCTTTAGTTTTCAACAAATATATAGTGCTATAGCGTGTGGCATTATCAATAAAATTCATAAAATATCTCTTTCCTCCCTTGGTTAACACTCCATTCATTTCACACAAATCATAATGGATGTGTTCTAATGGTGAAGTACTTTTCCCCTCAACACTTTTAAAGGGTTTGCAGGTTGCTTTGCTCCCATGCACACTTCACACCTAGAACCTTTAACCACATCAGGGATCAACCTAAGTTTCCCAAGTCATGTGATGCAACCATAATTAATATGACACAAACGACAATGCCAAATAACAGAATTGTCATTAATAGTACAATTTTCCACAATAGAAAGGCAGAATAAGACTCTGCACTCATAACCTTTACCAACTAAATTTTTCAAATTTAGTTAATACAACTTTATTGGACTCAAACATAAGCCTAAAGCCTTTTTGCACAATAGTGACCCACTTATCATGTTGTGCTTCATTTTCGGTACATATAACACATTATTCAGGGTGAGAGTCTTCCTTGAATTAAGCTTCAGTTTGACTAACTGATACAACCGTTCCATTCCCCATTAAGACGGTGGAACTTGTTGCAGCCTAATAAGAGAAAAAGACATACATTTCAAAACAAATATGAGTATTAGCTCCCGTGTTAACCCACCAATCACTAGTTTGCCATGCCGTGAAAACAACAGACGTATTTACATACCATGAAACACCGGCCTCACAGATGGTCACATTAGCCTCTTTCTTAGGCTTGTCCTTTCTGTGAGCGCAAGTTTGAGCCCAATGGCCCTTCATGCTGCACACATAGCATACAATGTCTTTCTTCTTCTTAAATTTTGTGCTTTGTTTAGGCCCTTGGGGTTGATTCTAGATTTTGCTCTTTGTCTTGGCTTTCTCTTTGCCCATTTGTTTTGTCTTGACTAGGTTGGCCTTGGAGTGGTACTTATGTATCTACAGTCGGCTATATTTTGCCCTCGCCTTCTCCTCAACATCAAGGGATGCAACCAAGTCCTTAATAGACATGATCTCCATACGATGTTTCAGAGTGGCAGTAAAATCCCTTCATGAGAAAGGGAGCTTGGCAATGATAGCACCGACTTGGAATCTTTCTGAAATGGTACAACCAAACTATTCGAGTTCGCTAACTATGAGTTGAAGCTCATTGATGCGATGCAACCACAAGTGTATCAAAAGTCGGGTTATCGATCCTCAGAGAGAAGGAAGTACTAATACCCACTATTTGTCTACTATCTAGTCGACCCAAAGGCAAATGATTATACTAATCCTAAATTAAGAAATTGCTAACACGAACAATGGGGTCAAATTACTCTGATATCAAACAATCATGAAAAGGGGATACTAGGGTGATTGAATCCTCCTTGGATTTCTAAAATGTAGATGAGAGTACTCTCTATAATGATACTTGGTGAATTCTTGGCCAAGGGTTCCTAATGTGCTTTCACTCCCTCTCTCCGGTGAATTACTAATCCTAGTGCCCTTACCGATGATGTTCTAGGGAACCTAATTCCTGGAAGGACTATGGGAATAATACATCTAAAAGACTTGCTCTCCTTAGTACCCGGGCTCTTGGTATACTCATAATCCCCTCTATTGGAGATGGTCTACACATGGGGAGGTGCTCGCTTTTTCCCCCACAAGGACTATGAAAATCCCTCCTAGCTCTCGCAACTTAGAGGAATTAACTCACATTAAAACATCCAATAAAAACATAGATTCAACCAAGCATTCATACATAGAGAATAATCAATGATTAAACTATATCCAAGGGTTGATCAACACCCAAGTATCTACAAAATTAGCTCTCCATGAAAGGAGAGCAACAATCCAATGCAAAGATGAAAGAAATCAAAGAGTTCATGATAGACAAGGATATTACATATACTGTTGGTAGATACCTTGACTCCTCTCCAAGCTTTGCCCCTTTCCTTCCTTCTAGGATTGGTGATGAAGATCTCCTAAGCCCTAATCAAGCTCTCTTTTCCCCCAAAGCTCACTCTTTCCCTCTAAAACCCCCAATCCTTGGATTATATGCCCCAATTTTAAGGTTTTATTGTAAAACCCGCCCCGAAATAAATAAAGATTTATTTACCAGAAATTTTAAATGGCAATTCAAAATGATGAGCAGTGAAGTTTTGAAAAGAAAATCACATGTCTGGATGATCCAGATTTAATTAAACATTAATTAATCAAAATAATCATTTGTTAATTTTCCGAGATTAATGGTATGTTAATTAATTCGGATTAATTATCAAGAAGAGAAAATGAATAAATATTCATTTCCCGGGAAAAGTGAATGGCCTGGGACCGAGACAACTCCGTGATGCCACAAAGCATTCCCGCGACGTAAGGATTTGACCGAAAGCCTGATTCCTGGATCCGGGTCCATCTAAAGATATATCCCGAGATATTATGGGGCACTCGTACCACTGAGGCCCATCGACCCGAGATTCGTGGATCTGGGTAGGGCAGGAGGACGAGAGAATTATCGCAGTGGGCCCCGGCAAGAAATAGATCATTTACCCGTGAATGCATAGTGCTCATGTGGAGGAATAGTAGACATGTGAGGGTTTTATCTTTTCTAGGAAATAAAAAAAAAAAAAAAAATCATTACTTATGTCATGACAAAGGAGAGAGAGAAAGACATTTCTCTCTCTCTCTCTCCCCAAATTCTCAGATCTGAGAATTGGCTCAGATCTCTCTCTCTCGACGCATAGCCAAGACTGCCACCCCACCCTGAACCCCACCAACACCGAGACATGCGCGCTGCTACCCGCGCCTCCAGACTCACCACATACCTCCCCCCCACACATACCACAAGGCCCCCTCAGGCCAGCCTCAAGCACTCAGCACAGCGCACCCCACACAGGACCCTACACTGCTCAGCCGCCTTACAGCAGCCTCGCGCCTCGGCTACCAAGGCTTCACCACTGAGCCACGCCAAGTAGCCCTTCCTTCCCACCACCGGACCACCCGCCTCTCTTGATCACCGCCTTTTCCGCTGATTTCCGGCCCACTGCAGCACACACGCCACCACCCTCTCCCACGACGGTGAACATCTACACCTTAGATTAGGGCTAATTAACGAGTGTTAATGGAATTGAAAGAAAGGGATGAACTCATTGTATGTAAAGTTTATAAAGTCCAAGTGTATTGGACTGAAATGTGTGAATGTTTGTACCCATATCGGAGCCCCATAATCAGGGGAAGTGCTGTCCGATTTTCACATAAAATCGGGCCCGGGCTGCACCTTCAGGGTGCCGCACGGGATAGCAGTTGTACCCTGATCGGCACGATTAGCACGTCGTTGGAAAGGGGGGGGAAAAGAACTTTCCAACGGAGGCTGGATCGGGGAATTCCGACTTGCGTATTACAAGTTGTTAGCAGTTCTAGGTAATCAAGCGCTTCAGAGTGAAAAATACTAAGTCCGTTGAGGCCTTGTGTGCCTTTAAACCATTTAATTATGCATGACCGTGATGATCAAGTATAATTAACTAGGTTGTGTTATATTTACTAGATCTTGGTCCTGACGCTGGAGACGCTAATGGGATTAGGAGATTTTTCTCTAGATCGTAGGTTCTCGCACCCGTTTCTCGTGAGTATCTCTATCTCTTACTTCGCATTGATCCTTATGCGTTCTTATTCCCTTGAGAGGTTCCCAAAGATATAGTGGAGATGGACATTCCTCCTATGTGTTGGCTTTATATCTCAAGGGATTACCGTAATCTTTTTAGATTACTTGCACATAGTTAAGTTGAGTGCATCTCCTTAATTATGTTTGGATTCCATCCCGAGGGATCATTTCTTTTATTATGTTTATTCGAGATATTGTCGCCTTTGAATATACATACATACCTCGCTGTTAGGTATTTTGTACTATTATCTCTATTTGTCGGCATGATACATCTGGACGGAGACCCCGCAGAGGGTGTATAATATCCGCCATCGTGCCCCTAAGCAGAGGGCGATAATATCCGCCACGAGCACTTGATGCTCTATCTGACGGAGACCCCGGCAGGGTGTATAATATCCGCCACTTGGCTCACCGAGAGCGGCATTTTCCTCACCATGTGCACATGTATGCTATAGCTTAGCCCGGCCGTCAAGACGAGATGTCGTAGACATCTCAAGATCACATATGCCGTGATTGAGTACATCCGCGGATTTATCCACTTTCACGAGATTTGTTATTCGCCAGTGATGTTATTATCGCATATTTGTACTTCTTTATTTTCGTTTCTTTCCTAGTGGCTTTCGCCACCTTTATTGATTTACTACACCCTACCGGGCCTATTCTTTAGGCTCATGCACTTGATTCGCGGTATTACTCGTGTTCTGACGAGGAGGAGTAGGATCGAGCTTAGAGGGGATATACCGAAATTTAATTCGTATTCTATTTGTCTTGAGGTCTCACTTTATTCTTGAGACTTGTAATTTAGATTTCTTTGTTGTATGGATTTCTAGGGTGATCGGACTAGATCCTAGTCTTGGGTAACCCGACATTATATCGTATGGAGTTGTACTAACTCCCTTCATCTCTTAATTATGATTCCACCGTGATTATTAACTCTCAATACTTATCGTGATAAGAGTTCTAAGGCCTTGGTACCAACGGGGACTAGCCCCCGCTTGGCGCTACTGCTGTCTACGCTCCCGAGCCGCGGGTTCGGGCGACAATTAATATGGTATCGTGAGCTTTGCATAATTCAAGTCACCCTAGTTGTCTCAAAGAACTTAGAGTCAGTCTTTATCTTGTTGAGAGAACGGGTCAGTAGCGTAATCACTCATCGAACCTTCTATCTTGCAGGTCATGCCCTCAGACGAGGGCTTACCAAGCTAAGCGGCAAGAAGCTTCCACCCCCGAGCCCATGCATTAGGGTGAGGAGGCCCCACGGCCGGGTTTAGATACAGAGGCTCTGCGCAGCGCCTCAGACTGGGCTCCTCGAGACCGTGATGCACTCTACGACAGGGGTCATCCCCTGGCTATCACACCGAGGCTACCCCAGCCTACCACTCCTGCCTACTCTCCGGCCACCCCGGCCACCCCACGTGAGGATACCCCAGCTTCTCAAAGAGGGGGATACCCCGACCGCAGCTCGGGTACTCTCGTCCCCGCATCAGGCCTATCCAGATCCACTCATGCCGTGCCCGGTGCGTGAGATGACGAGGGATGATGCGCTGACTAGCCATGAAAAGAAGCAGCAGTAGCTGGGTGGCAGCAAAGGGCGCTGCAGCAAAGAAGTTAGCAGGCATTCTACCTACACCTCCCCCGCAGCCTCCCCGGAGGCAGAGGCCGTCAAGGCCGGGCGCGTGGTAGTAGCTTTCAGCAGAAGTTTCGGGAGGCATGGACCTCACCCTTTGAGGGAGGTACCGGCCCTGACGCGGCGTGAAAGCAGCCGATAGACGCAGATTGAGGGCTACCTTCCGCAAAGTGCAGAGCCCTAAGAAGACATGGTGAGACCGGCCGCCTACATGCCGGGCGCGGTCGCGCCGTAAGTTGGTACAAGATCAAGAAAAGAACAGAGGTGAAAAGGCTTTGAGTCCCGAAAGAGTTCGTAACCGCCTTCTTCGCATAAGTACTTTTCAAATGCCGAAAGCGCATGTGCTTCTTGATGACTCCGCCAGCTTTTGACCTTGCAGCTGGGACTAGGACTGTCACGACGCAGTATGAGGCCGAAGCTCGAGCTGCTATCCGTGCTCGCTTCTACCCCGCTGGCCGACATTGACACCGCTCAAGGCCCGCCAGCGTTAGCGTGTGCTTCGAGGCCTAACCTCCTGCTGCTCAAATGACGCCTATCCTTGAGATGTCCTTTTCACGAAGTTGGTAGAGATAGCTAAGGACGCTGAAGCTAGCCTCAAGGCAGAAAACACAAGAGCCACGCAAACGAGAGCAGAAAGCAATACAAAGGAAAGAGCTCCAGTGAAGATGCAGTCTTCCGGCAGCTCTGTGGCGCCTCCTGTGAGTGAGCGCAGTCCCAAAATTTTACACCCAGATCTTCTCCTCGCCGGCCCCGTCCGAGGCGTGGGATCGCCGTGAGGAGCCCACGCACTCATTGCACTGCTGTGGGGCCTACACACTAGGGGAGCAGTTGGCACTGTGCAAATATGTGCTTCCGGCGTAGCACCGAAAGCATTACAGAGCCGCTGTTGCCCTCGAAAGCAAAAGCCGGTTGCTGTGGAGGAGATGGGTCCTGCATAAAGCACTGCATGTATTCCCCTACGCATACCCTGGAGGTTCACGCATACAAAGCCACGTGAGACCGAGGATGAGAGGAGGATCCAGAGGCTGAAAGTGGGAAAGTGGAAAGCAAAGCAGTTCCCTTCTTCCTCTAGTCGCAGCTTCGCTCGTATCGGCTTTACAACCCCGACTCAGAGGATGCCCGGCCTCCCGCGAGGTGGTTGCGTACTATTACCGCCCCGCCTACTATGCTTGTATTAATCGCTTGGATCCCGGCTCACATTCTTTCGCGGTCTACTTCATTTGCCCGAGAAATAACTTGTATGTAATCACACTACCCCACGACTTGTGCGCGCCGATAATTCTGGAGCGAATTTAAGATCGTGGATAGATTGGAGCCAAAGTGCTCAGTGAGTAATCAAGGTTACGAACTTATCACGATCTACACCTCATGGAGTCATACACTACGATGTCATCCTCGCATGGACCGCTCTCTCTCAAAGATATGCAAGTGGCTAGATCCGTAGAAGGAAGAGGGTGCATTTCCGATTTCCGTGCTACGTAAGAATTCATCTTCGAGGGCAGCGAAAAGCTATTCTACGGCTCGAGATATCTCGCACTTCGACCGTGAAACCGATCAATGGGATGTATAGGGTTCCCCGGCGCCTATCTCGTAAGCAAAAGACGCCAAGATAACGGGTGGAACAAATCCTCGTTGTTCGTGATTTTCCTGATGTGTTTCCGCAGACGATTTGCCGTGACTACCCCCGTGAGAGGGAAGTGGAATTTGGCATCGACTGCTCCGTGAACCGCTGCCCATATCCGTAGCCCCATACGTGATGGCACCTACCGAAATAAAGAGTTGAAGCAACAACTTGAAGAACTTCGATAAAGGTTTCATCCGACCTAGCATGTCACCTTGGGAGCCCCAGATATTTGTCAAGAAGAAAGACGGATCGATGAGACTGTGTATTGACTACCGGGAGCTCAACAAGGTGACGATCAAGAACAAGTATCCTCTACCGAGGATAGATGATCTGATGGACCAACTTCGTGGAGCAATGTGTGTTCTCCAAGATAGACTTGAGATCCGGGTACCATCAGTGCGGATCCGGGCTAGGATATACCGGCAAGAGTGCCTTTCGTACAGGTATGGGCACTATGAGTTCCTAGTAATGCCGCTTGGGCTTACCAACGCCGGTGTTCATGGATTTGATGAATTATTCTGCAATACTTGATCGGTTTGTAGTCGCCTTCATCGACATCATCCTCGATCTACTCCAAGAGTAAGAAGTTGCATGCGGCACTTGAGGTCGGTAATCGAGGCCCCGAGATCGGTGAGTTATATGCTAAATTTTCCAAGTGTGATTTCGGGTCAAGCGGTGTGGCCTTCTTGGGGCACGCCATCGCTGGAGAAGTATCCTGTGGACCCTAAGAAGATTGAAGCGGTAGTGGATTGGAGTAGACCGAGCACCGTAAGAGAGATCGTGAGCTTCCCCGGGGTTAGCCGCTACTACGTGAGGTTTGTAGAGGGGTTTTCACGCCCTGCATTACCTATGACCCTACGACCCGGAAGGGTACTCCTTTCATCCGACGGAGGACCGCGAAAGCGTAGTTTCATGGAACCAAGAGCCGATTGGTTCTGCACTGTCCCCGCCCTACCGTAGAGTGGGTGTGGATAATGTAATCTATAGTGATGCTTGCAAGACAGCCCGGGATGAGTACTCATGCAGAATGGGGTCATTGCCTACGCCTTCAAGGCAATCAAGTCGCATGAGGAGAACTACCCCACACATGACTTGAATTGAGAATGTAGTCTTTGCCTTGAAGATTTGGCGCCACTTTCTCTACGGTGTGCCATGTGAAGTGTATACGTACCACAAAAGTCCAAATACATATTCACGCTGAGAAAAGAGTCAACATGAGGCAAAGACGCCGGGTTGGAGCTAATCAAGGACTACGACCTCAACATCCACTACCACCCTGCAAGGCTAATGTGGTGGCCGATGCATTAAGTAGAAAGGTCAACTATGGGACAAACCGCAAATCTCACCGATCAAGTAAACCTTCTAGAAGAAATGAGGAGACTGGAGTCGAAGTGATCGAGCCAACTTCGGAGGTGAGCTTGGCTAGCCCGTATCCGCCCAATTTATTGGAAAGGATCAAGACGGTCCAGCCATAAGATCCTCAATTATTAAAGCACCGGAGAAGATCCAATGGGCATCCACACCAATTCGGGTATATGAGGATGGTACCCGAGACGAGGAGATCGTGGTTCAGGTGCCCGACGTCCCCCGAAGCTCAAGAGAGACATTTTAGAGGAGGCCCATTACTCTAGTTATACCATCCACCTCGGAGGCACGAAGATGTACAGGCTAAAGACCACCTTCCGTGGGTCGATATGAAGCTGGAGATAGCCGAAGTTTGTGGCTCCATCGCCTTACCGCCAACGGTGAAGGCAGAGCACCGTAAGCCACCGGACTATTGCAACCCCTGCCTATACCAGTGTGGAAGTGGGAACATATAGCGATGGATTTTGTGAGAGGCTTACCTCGTTCCAAAAAGGGGAATGAAGCCATTTGGGTAATCGTTGACCGACTGACCAAGTCGGCACACTTCTTGGCATTGAGACGTAAGATGAGCCTGGCGCGACTAGCCCAGCTATACATGGACAAGATCGTTTGTCTACATGGTATACCGGTAACGATCATATCCGATCGAGACCCCAGATTTGTCTCGGAATTTTGGGAGAGCCTACATGCAGCACTGGGTACCCGATTGACCTTTAGCACTGCCTTTCATCCTGAGACGGATGGTCAATCGGAGAGGACAATTCAGATATTAGAAGATATGCTGCGAAATGCGTGTACTCTTGACTTCACCGGGTTCTTGGATGAGCATTTGGCTAAGGCGTAGTTCGGCCTACAACAACAAATGCCTACCTGTGCAAGCATTCGGGATGGCGCTCTATGAGGCTCAGATGGCGAGGGCCGATCTCCTATATTTTGGAACGATGTGGGAGATCGCAAGTTTGAAGGGCCCGAGGAAGTACGTAAAGTCAAGAACAAGTGAAGCTCATCGTGAGAAAGGCCGAGGGTAGCTCGAGTCGCATGTAAGAGCTAAGGCCGATAAGAAACGCAGAGCAGTTGGAATTTCAAAGCGGACGACATAAGGTACTCTCAAGGTATCACCTATGAAGGGTGTATGGAGATTTGGAAAGCGCTGGAAGCTTAGCCCGTACATTGGACCCTTCGATATATTAGAACGGGTTGGAACAGTAGCGTATCGTTTGGCCTTGCCTCCAGACTTGGCTCAGGTCCATAACGTCTTCCACGTCTCCATGTTGAGAAAATGCTTGACTGACCCGAATAAGATCATCGAATATGAACCGGTGGAGCTTCAACATGACTTATCTTATGAGGAGTGGCCGGTAGAAGTACTTGACTACAAGGAACAAAAACTGAGGAATCGAACTATTCCTTTAGTCAAGGTAAGATGGAACAACCACACTGGTGGTGAAGCTACCTGGGAACGCGAAGCCGACATGAAGAAGCGTTACCCAGATCTGTTTGAGTAAATGAGCTTGTTGTGAGTTTAGGGACTAAACTCCTATAAGGGGGGGAGATTGTAAACCCTACCAAATAAATAAAGATTTATTTACCGTAAATTTTAAATGGCAATTCAAAATGATGAGCAAAGGAAGTTTTGAAAAGAAAATCACATGTCCTGATGATCCGTGATTTAATTAAACGCTAATTAATCAAATAATCATTTGTTAATTTTCCGAGATTAATGGTATGTTAATTAATTCGATTAATTATCAAGAAGAGAAAATGAATAAATATTCATTTCCGAAAAGTGAATCGGCCTGGGACCGAGACAACTCCGTGATGCCACAAGCATTCTCCGCGGACGGCAGGATTTGACCGAAAGCCGGTATTCCCGGATCTGGTCTGACGAAAGATGTATCCCGAGATATTATGGGGCACTCGTAATCGAGGCCTATCGACCCAGATTCGTGGATCCGGGTAGGCGTGAGGACGAGAGAATTATCGCAGTGGGCCCCGGCAAGAAATAGATCATTTACCCGTGAATGCATAGTGCTCATGTGGAGGAATAGTAGACATGTGAGGGTTTTATCTTTTCTAGGAAATAAAAAAAAAATCATTACTTATGTCATGACAAAGGAGAGAGAGAAAGACATTTCTCTCTCTCTCCCCAAATTCTCGATCCGAATTGGCTCGATCTCTCTCTCTCTCACGACAAGACTGCCACCCCACCGGCGAACCCCCGGCCAACACCGAGACATATACGCCCACCTACCCAGCATACCTGCCACCACACCACTCATACCACAGCCTCAAGCCCAGCACACGGCCTCATACTGCGACCCACATGCTCGCGACCTCGCTCACGCACTTCTCAGACCCGCCTGCTGAGCGCACAGCCTCCTCAGCTGCCTCAAGGCCAGCTACGCCAAGGCCCCTTCCCGGCCACCACCAAGGACCACTGCCGCCTCTCTTGATCACCAAGCCCGGCTTTTCCGGCCTGATTCCGGCCGGCCACCTGCAGCCCACACGCCACCACCCTCTCCCACGACGGTGAACATCTACACCTTAGATTAGGGCTAATTAACGAGTGTTAATGGAATTGAAAGAAAGGGATGAACTCATTATATGTAAAGTTTATAAAGTCCAAGTGTATTGGACTGAAATGTGTGAATGTTTGTACCCATATCGGAGCCCCATAATCAGGGGAAGTGCTGTCCGATTTTCACATAAAATCGGGCCCGGGCTGCACCTTCAGGGTGCCGCACGGGATAGCAGTTGTACCTTGATCGGCACGATTAGCACGTCGTTGGAAAGGGGGGGAAAAGAACTTTCCAACGGAGGCTGGATCGGGGAATTCCGACTTGCGTATTACAAGTTGTTAGCAGTTCTAGGTAACTGCGCTCTAGAGTGAAAATACTAAGTCCTGCTGAGGCCTTGTGTGCCTTTAAACCATTTAATTATGCATGACCGTGATGATCAAGTATAATTAACTAGGTTGTGTTATATTTACTAGATCTTGGTCCTGACGCTGCGAGACGCGACGGGATTAGGAGATTTTTCTCCATCGTAGGTTCTCGCACCCGCTTTCTACGTGAGTATCTCTATCTCTTACTTTGCATTGATCCTTGCGGTCTTATTCCCTTGAGAGGTTCCCAAAGATATAGTGGAGATGGACATTCCTCCTATGTGTTGGCTTTATATCTCAAGGGATTACCGCAATCTTTTTAGATTACTTGCACATAGTTAAGTTGAGTGCATCTCCTTAATTATGTTTGGATTCCGATCCCAGGGATCATTTCTTTTATTATGTTTATTCGAGATATTGCCGCTTTGAATATACATACATACCGCTTGTTAGGTATTTTGTACTATTATCTCTATTTCCGGCATGATACATCTGGACGGAGACCCCGGCAGAGGGTGTATAATATCCGCCATCGTGCCCCTACAGAGGGCGATAATATCCGCCACGAGCATTTGATGCTCAATCGGACGGAGACCCTGGCAGAGGGAGTATAATATCTGGCCACTTGGCTCAGTAAGAGAGAGGCATTTTCGGACCATGTGCACATGTATGCTATAGCTTAGCCCGCTTCTACCAAGACGATACCGATGGTGTCGTAGATGTCGTAGACATCTCAGTATCACATATGCCAGAGATTGAGTACATCCGTGGATTTATCCACTTTCCTGAGATTTGTTATTCGCTTGTGATGTTATTATCGCATATTTGTACTTCTTTTATTTCTGTTCTTTCCTAGTGGCTTTCGCCACCTTTATTGACTTACTTGCGACCCTACTGGGCCTATTCTTTAGGCTCATGCACTTGATTCGTGTATTACTCAGGTTCGGACGAGGAGGAGTAGGATCGAGCTTAGGAGGGGATATACCGAGCTGCCGACTCGGTTACTTCTATTTGTCTTGAGGTCTGCGTACCTCTTTTATTCTGTGTGAGACTTGTAATTTAGATTTCTTTGTTGTATGGATTTCTAGGGGTGACTGGACTAGATCCTAGTCTTGGGTTGCGTAAACCCGACATTATACTGTATGGAGTTGTACTAACTCCCTTCATCTCTTAATTATGATTCCGCTGTGATTATTAACTCTGAATACTTATCGTATAAGAGTTCTTAAGGCCTTGCGCCTGAATGGGGACTAGCCCCTGTTTGGGCGCGGCTGGTTGTCTACGTGCCTGAGCCGTGGTTCGGGGCGTGACATTTATGGTGTCATTTATATTTTTTCCCTTGCCTAGGTCCGTAGATTCGCAGGAAATTTATGACATACGGGCCCATATACGGGCTATATATGGGCCTGTATAGACTTCAAGTAAACCAATAAGGGCATATATCAGACCGTATGAGAGCCCGTATGGCCTCATACAGGGTGGTGTACGGCCCAAGGAGATTGACTACAAAGGCCCTGATTCTCCAGGTCTATACGAGCGGTATGAAAGCCCGTATGCCATGGTTCTTTCTCCAGAAACACTTTATTTCGGCATCAATTTCCCTTGAAAAGCTTCCTTTTTCCTGGAGTCTCGATATCTTGCCCTGTTTATCAAAATAAAAATATTCTATGTATCGGTGGGCTGAAACTCCTCAAAATTACATGAAAACCATACAAGAATATGGTATAAAATTATGCTCAAATGAACACTTATCACTCATTAGCTTGCTTGACAAAAGAACACTCGGGGACCATATGAAAGTCATTGTACTTCCCAACCATGTATAATTCATGACCAGCATCAGACACGACATACTTTTTCTCTAGGGCCTCCCACAGGTCCTTTGAAGTGCAATGCATGAATACATCAAACAGCTGGTCTGAAAGGATGATGAGAATCCTCCTTAGTGTCGAAACATTCATTGCATCCTTCTCTTTCTTCTTATCCTTATTCAAGGGATGCTGTAGAGGGAGTGTAGTGATGATCCAGAACACATTTAGGGACGTCACCCAAAGCTTAACTTTGAGCTGCCCCTCTTAAAATTCTCGTCGTTGAATCATTCTGGCCTCAACACATCATGATTCAATTGGGATGTAGAAGATGTCATTGCAAAAGAAATATTTCTTCTAGATTCTTGAAATATTAATCAAATAAGACATAAAATGGCATCATAAATAAAACCTGACATCATGCTAGTTTGTAGGATCTAAACAAGATAAGCAGTAACTAACATGATAATACACATATCATAGGATAGAGTAGGTGAACCTATCATCCTAGTGTGTAAAAGAGAAAAGTGTTACCTCACCAAATTGCCTCGCAACGCTGAACAGAAGTCGATGGAATAACGCACAGAATGCTGTCACAGAAGAACTACTCACTTCCTCGTGCAAGGCTTCAACGATGATGTTTGACAGAGATACTTCTCCTCCCTCCAGTAGTGCACGACACAAAAGGGGTCGAGGGTCGGCAAAGTTGCAGCATAGCATAAACAAGATTCTCCCAAAAAAGATAAGATGGAAAAATGTGAGTTATCTCTATTGGACTCACCCCATTCCCTCTTTAACCGAGAAACCCAACGGGTTGCTCCCACTTGCTCACGTTCCGCGGGATGTGATACTCTTCTCACTAGGAACCAAGGGATGTCGTTTCCTTTAGTCAAATTCAGGAATTTTAAAGTTTTGCATAATAATCAATCAAATTATGAGGTTTTGCATTGCATAACAATGTCCCAAATTATAATGTTTTAAATAACAATCTCCCAATTTGTAATGTTTCGCATAACACAACAATCTCTCAAATTATAATGTTCTGCAAAACAATCCGCCAAAATGTTAAAATTTTGCATAGCACATGAGACATGGGTTACTTACATAGAGTGTGTCATTTCAACAGTACTTTCAAAGAGAGATGGTTTTTATAAGATTCACTTGCTTTGAAGCCAAATGATTTTTATGGTTGTCATAATATCCACCTCATTGTCTACATTTAACTATTGAGTTCCTCATAATATAAAAAATCTAAAACTAATTCAACCTAAATTTCTTGAAGTTTGAATAGTATTTATTATGGAATAAAAAAACCATAGACATGTGACAACCAAAACAAAAGAGGCACAAAAAATTGAAGACGCAAAAAAGTCCTTTGGATGCATGCACAACAAAAACCTCATCTCGTATAATTCTATCAAGCTCTTACTAAGTAATATTGTAAAAGAAAGTCGTCCCAAAAAATCTTCAGGTTTGGAACTCTTTCCTGAGAAGATAGATACAAATAGCAATGTGGTAATAAGGATCACCTTGGCCATTAAACAACTAAGTATTTTGTTTCCTCCGTGAAGCCTTGTCTACTCGAACAGATCTTCCAACTTTGTCATTAGAGGTTCACAAGATAACCCCAGTTTATAATTACATTACCATTCCGGCATTTATAATGTGATTCTAGTTCAAAGGCACATTTCATCGAACAAGTGATATTTGTTATGAATGTTTTTTATTTTCATTACATGGCTAAGTATTGAAATGCTTTACAGAAGTTTACAGGGAACAACAACTTGCTTCTGTGCCCCAAGAATAATAACAAAAGCATTATTTATTCCATGGCAAAATACATATCCTCATACCCATAATGAATATAAAAAATTAAGTAGTTGCAATAGTCTTCTTCTTATTCTTCTTGGAGCTGCAACAGTCTCTTTCTTTCTTTTCATGGATTTGTGATCTTCATCATCTAAATTCTTCATTACTAATACTAGCAACTGAATTCTTTGCCATTTTCTTTGTATTTAACATCATCTTCTTAATCCTTTTTGGTAATAGCAGCAACTCCTTCCTTTTGTTTGGTTTTCATACTTGCAACTCCCTTAATCTCTCTCCTCATGTAAGGTGCCTTAGCAATGCTCCAGTATCTCGAAACAACTTAAGATCTCTTTAGGACATTTCATCAAACAGATTGTATACACGCTTGGTATTAAAAAGTTAACAATTCATTGAGTATAATTCACTATGTTTATATGAAACTCTTCTCATTTGATTCCAACTAACCAAAAATAAAATAAAATTCATAGAATAAGAATGGTCATAAAACAAAGAGCCCATTATGACAATCATTCAATCATAACACATAATTCATACAATAAAAGCAACAAAAGAGGGCCAAGGGTTCCATAAAATTTAGCTCTCAAATAACAGTAACAATAACTCATATTTCTTCTTGATAACTTTAACTAGGATGAATAAACCTCTGCAACTCTTGAATCGATCTCTTGCAAGAATGGAACAACCCTTCAGCTTTCTGTGTCTTAAAGCATAGTACAAGCTTCATCAACCCTCCCAGAAATGCAAAAATAGACAGATCATAGAGTTATAAATGAGCACATTGGGTAGATTCCATCAAATAACTCATGACATCGAGGCCTATCTCAGTAAAATCATTTGCTTGCACCATACTAACTTGTGGTCTTTAACTACTCCTTGATGCCTTTCTTCAATCTATGCCTGCTTTCAGCACTATTATTATCCAACTTCCCAAGAAAAGCAATGGTACTACATCCAGGTCACACTTATGCTATATTTTTCTTTGAAACCTCTACTTCACCATAATCTTTATAAACTCTGTACAGCATCTCCATCACAACATCGTGGCTTTGATCACTGTTGAGCATCACCTGACCATTATATATATGTTTGGAAAACTCATTCTGCAATGGCATTTGGAGCAAATTCAATAAAACCAAAATCCCCATATTGGTCCTTATACTTTCACGATCAAGAAATTTCAGTCCCTATCTTATGTTATAATTTGTACCTTTTTGGTCCCTAGAGGGACTGAACTTTCTCAATCTTGAAAGTATAGGAACCAAAAAGGATCAAATTATAATAGAGGGACCAAAAGGGCCGGTTCGGTATAATAGAGGGACTAAATTGGGTATTACACCTATGATCTTCACAAAGATATGCACTCCATTCTTTGCGGCCTGGTGAAAGCAATTCTAGAGGTACGTCTCGTCTATCCAATGCTGCTAATCACAATTCTACAATGATCAAAGCTCATCCAATCATGCCGGCTACGACATCGACATCTGATAGTGCACCTATGGAGCCCAATACTTGGGAAATACTGCTATTGCGACAGCTGTGGCAAGACCAACACAGGAGCGGGGACGACTACTAAACCCACATCAGTAGTAGAGGTTGTTGATATTGTTGCGGCGGGGTTGGTTGTAGGCTTTACAAACTTGGCTTAGGCGACATTCTCTTCTCTAGGAAATGTAAGAAAGTTCAATGAGCGAGATCTTGGAAACTAGAGAAGTTGCGGCTGGGGCGAATTTAGGCTACTGTGGATCCAACAGTGGGTGGTCTTCTCCTAGTGTTTTAAGGCGATCAAGCTTTCATCCACTACTTCATGCCTAATGGAGAAGAAGGGGTAGGCACATAAAGGTTTATGTTTCTTCTCTGTCGGTGGCAATATCGACTCAGCGACAATGACACCGGTAACACCACCGCGCTCTGGGGTTGATAAGTGTTCAATAGAACATAATTTTGTACCATATTCATGTATGCTTTACATGCTATTTTGGTGAAATTAAAGCCCGCCGGTACTCAAAAAGTATTGATTTTGTTGAACCCGGAATAATATCGATACATCTGGAGAAAAGAAGCTTTTAAAGAGAAATTGAGACTGAAATGAAGCAATTCTAGAGAAGGAACAATGGCATACAGGCTTTTATACAACCCGTATAAACTGGAGGTTTAGACGGTCTGTGCAGTTAGTTTCCCAAGACTGTATACATCCCGTATAGAGCCATACGGGGTGTCATACGGTCTGATATATGGTCATACAAGTCGACATGCGTTCTATACGGGACCGCATAAGGTCCATATGAACCTTCGTATAGCGTAAGTTTTCCTGACGTTGCGAACCCAGGTAGGGGCAGAATGGTAAATGACACTCCAAACCATAAAGGGAGTATAAGTACAACTAATTAGGGCTTTGGAAAGTAGAGAGCCAGCTTGGGACAGAGAAAAGCCCTTGGATTAAGGATTGAGAGCTTCATCATCAACCCTTGGAGTAAGAGGAGGACAAGGAACTAGAGGAGGAATCAATAGAGCCCCCAATGGTGTATGTAATAGTACTCTTCATTATGGTTATTTTGATTTGGATCCTGTTTGTGTTGGATTGTTGTTCTCCATTTATGGGGAATTAATTTTGTATATACTAGGGTATGATAAACCCTTGGATTTTGCATTAATTTAATGTTGCTTTCTATATTTGAAAGCTTGGTTTAGATTATTGAGTCTATTGGATGTTGATGCGATGCAACTGTAAGTGTATGGGTTGTAACAAGTAATAGAGTGGACTTGAAAGTCGGGTTATCGATCCTCAAGGAGATGGAAGTACTATTACCCACTATTCGTCTACTATCTAGTCTATCTAAAGGTGGTTGATTATGCTAATTCTAAACTAATCAATTGAAAACACAAACAAGGGAATCGAGTTGCTCCTGAGGTTAAACAATCATAAAAAAGGGATGCTCGGATTATGGAATACCCATTGGACATCTAAAAGATGAATGCTACTCTCTATCTTGACTTTTGGTTGATGTTTGGCCAAGGGTTCCTATTGTGCTTTCACTCCCTCTCTCGAGATGAGTTACTAATCCTAGTACCCTTACCGATGATGTTCTAGGGAACCTAATTCTTGGAGGGATTATGGGAATAATACATCTAAAGGACTCGCTCTCCATAGTACCCGGGTTCCTGGTATACTCACAATCCCCTCTATTGGAGATGGTCTACACACGGGGAGGCGTTCACTTCTTCCCCCCATATGGACTACGAAAATCCCTCCCGGCTCTCGCAACGTAGAGGGATTAACTTACATTAAAACATCCAATAGACTCACTGAGATTCAACCAAACAATCAAAGATAGAGAGATAACATTAATTAAAACATGTCCAAGGGTTCATCAATCATCCAAGCATCTACAAGATTAGCCCTCCATAAAAGGGGGGCAACAATACAAAACAAAGATGAAGACAAGCAAGAAAATCATAATGAATAACACTAATGAATGCACCGTTGATGGCTTCCTTGATCCTCTTCCAATGATTTCCCCTCTTCTTGCTCCAATAGATTCAAGATGAAAATCTCCAAGCTTTCCCCAAGATTAGACTCTCTCCCTAAGCTGCTTCCCTTTTTCTAAACCCTCATTAGTCGACTTTTATACCTCTAGGGTCTTAGGGGTGAGATTTACCAATTTGCCCCGCTCCTAGGTTTGCAGATTCGCTGAACTTTACGATATAAGGGCCCATATACGGGCGTATATCAGCCCGTGTACGGGTCAACCACCTCCATACGGTCTGCCATACGGGTCATATACTGGCCCGTATTCCCTTCAGGTGCCAGTATACGGCCGTATGTCAGCCCATATAAATGTCTGTATGGGCCCTTCTGGGTGCTCTGAAGTCCGGGTTTCTCTCGAAATGCTTTCTTTCTTCTGGGGTCCTGGTATTTTGCCTTGTTTATCAGAATAAATACATTTTAAGTATTGGTGGGCAAAAAGTTTTCAAATTACATGCCAAGCATATAGGAATATGATATAAAATTATGCTCAAATGAACACTTATCAGATGTCTTGATTGTTGTGTTAATCTCTCTACTTTGCGAGAGCTTGGAGAGATTATCGTAGTCCATATGGGGGAAGAAGTGAGCGCCTCCCCTTGTGTAGACCAACTTCAATAGAGGAGATTGTAAGTATATCGAGAGCTCAGGTACTAAGGAGTGCGAGTCTTTAATATGTCTTATTCCCACTATCTTTCCAAGATATAGGTTTCCTAGAACATTATCGGTAAGGGCACTAAGTTACTAATTTGCCTCGAGAGAGGGAGTGAAAAAATCTTAGGAACTCTTGGCCAAAACTCTACCAAGTATCAATATAGAAATCTTCATCTATCTTATAGAATAGAAATCCAAGGAGGATTCATTGCCCAATGATCCCCTTCTTATGAGTTATTTTCATCAAGGTTAATTCTCGATTCCATAGCTTGAGTTTTTAATTTCTTCACTTTAGGTTTAGATTACAATCACCCATATTTGGATCCACTAGATAATATATGAATAGTTGCTACCGACTTCTTAATCCACTCTATTACTTAATACAACCCGTACACTTGTGGATTCTGCCAATCAAGTTTTTGACGCCGTTGCCAAGGAGATTAGGATTACTAGGAAGGCTAGGAGTCTATTACTTTTGTCATTTTTACTTTTTATTTTGTTTCATTGTTCTATTTTGTTTGTTTTGTTTGATTTGATCCCTTGGATACTAATTTTTCTCACTATATTTCGCTGCGAGGTGTTGATGCATGACCCGTAAAAACCCTAAGGTTGTGTTTGGTAAAGGAATTGGGCAAGTGGAATTGGGCTTGGGTGAAAACCGAGGCAACATTTTCCCGCTCAGGTGCTAACAAGCATTATTTGAAGTAAAGCATTGTTAAATGGCTAATATAATGGATTCATTGATGTGCCACCACTTCCACAAAAGACCAAAATAACCCTGATTTTATGTGTTATAACTTTTTGAATGAGGGGCCACTTCATCTCTTTACCTAATTATATAATTTAATATAATTCAACTAATGTGAGGGATAATGGTAAAATATAACTAATTATATTGATTAACTATAATTAAATATAACTAATCAAATATAATTAATTAAATATAACTACTCAAATATAATTTGTCTAATATAACTAATCAAATATAACTAATGTAACGCCCCGACCCGGTTCCCGGGACCCTGAGCACGTTAACAGACCGGCCGTATTAAAGAAGAGATAAACTCAACTCTAATACAAGGCCTAATAATGTGATAAGCAGATAACAATCCATATATAAACACAAACTCAAGTTCATAAGGACATAGAGTCGCTAGGGTCCATAGGCCCTATAAAAGTCTGGTCCCTATACGGGTCCTACAAATAACAAAGTTTGTAGAAATAAAGATAACTGAGACTCCTATAAACCTTGATCTCCCGGAGTCCCTCTCTTCAAGCTTCTTCCCCCTTTAAACCTCGGAATCTGTAAAAGGAGGAAAAGAGAAAACACGTGAGCTTTCGAAGGGAAAGCTCAGTAAGTACCCCTGCAGGTCACAGTGTCATCAAAAATAAAAATGATAGTCAACAGGACCATAGAATCAACAGCAAATTCCTAGGAGTCTACCACAAACAAGTCAAAGGTACGACTCCTGCTACAAAAGCCCTCGGGCTCCGTAGTGAGTTCTAAGAGAACTCGGAGTTTACTCCCTACCAAGATGTCCAAATTTTTGGATATAATTACGACCTAGATGGCCGTTTGACCCTCCGGTCAAAAGATCGGTAGAACTACCTCTTCTTCGTGTTAACACGGCCGCTGTACCATGCCCATCGGCAGTGAGACCTCCGTGAGATTTGTTTCTCCGGTAGGGTCATCGGGGAAAGTCGTGGGTCCTATCCCCTAACGTTCCCAAAATTGGAGCTTCCCTAGCTCCACCGAAGTCGGCAAGAGAACATAGCAAATAGGGACACCAACGTCCGTGAAACAAGCATACATGCTTAACAAGATTCAAGAACGGATAAGAACAAAGATGTATGTCAACAACAGTGCATGTATTAAGAGTACATAGCAAATCCAAGAAATCCTGTTATCGGGTGGAAACTAGGCAAGTGAACTTACCTCTGGTTGGTACTAGATGTCCTTCTAGCTTCCTCTAGGGTGCCAACAACTCCCCGAGTGTATCTGGCATAAAATGGTTTTATTAGAATCAGTGTTCCAATAATTTCTATCTCGCTAAGTGTCCATGCATGCCTAACGTCCTTGTTGGGCTTAGGTCCACTAACGGGTCCTAGGGACAATCTCTCGGTTTACCGGCCCTTATCCCCGTTTTTAGTGTTCCTTAGTTGACTTTTAGACCTACTTTGGTCAAATCTAGTCAACTCGAGCCTATATGTCAAGTCTGACTTTATTAAGTCACTTTAGTTAAGTTGAGCCTCGTTAAGATTGATCTTAGCCCCCTCTTACCCTAGAAGGGCATTTTGGTCATTTGGTAGTTTATGACCCTAAGGTCCATCTTGTTGGAGTTATCTAATCCCCTTGAACTTATCTAGCCACCTTGCTAAATCACTTTTTCCGTAATTACAGTCGAATTACTTTATTTTTATTGGTCAAAATAAAATTATGTCTTTACTCATAAGATAATTGAACTTATTTTGTCACATCTAACTTAGTTAGAGACAAAATTTATTCAAATCAAATAATTGATTTTTATTTTGTCATGCTACCGAAATATTATCCATCACAATATTTGTCACATAGCTAAAGTCCCTTTTTAGCTATTTTAATTATGCAAATAATCATCCAATTATTTGTCACACTATTCGTATTATAAAATAATTAGTTTCACTAACGATTTATTCAAAAATATGTGTCACAGGCCTATAGTTTCCCATATCTAGCTAATTATAATAATTAGCTAAGGTTTTAACCCAAGAGAAAATAACTAATTATTTCAATTAATTATTTAACTGTCACACCCCTAAGTTTTCATAAATTTATTTTAAATTAACTAATTACCATTAATTAAATCACATAATTATCATTATCACTGTTATTATAGATTTTATATATATTTTTTTTTTAAAACCTTCTTCTCCTTCGTTTTCATCGCGACCGTGGCCGCCCGGAATCCCACCGCCGTCGCCGGAGGGACATTGGCCGTGCTTCTCCCACGCCAAACTTCCCCTCTGCGCGGGACGCACCCTCAGGCCCCTTTGCCTTCCTGTCCGCACCTTCCTCTTCCTCTGTCCATGCTTCGCCGGGGAAGATCGCCGGAAATGGCAACTCACTTCCCGGAAGCTCATTTCGCCTGTAGAAGGTACCCAAAGCTTCCTCTCAACTTCGTGATCCCCTTGTGCCCACCTACAACGACGTTTTCCCCCTCCCGGCGTCGCCCCACTAACACCTAAACTCTCACTCTCCGGCGAGTACTAACTATAGTACAGAGGCTCTCGATATGCAATTAGAAGCAAGGGGGAGGTTCCTACCTCGATTGCGCTTCTCCTGGTGGCAACCGCGGCGACAGAAGCTCCTCCTCGGCCGAAAATCCTTCTCCGACGAAGCTCACCGGAGTCCCCGCCGCTCTTGTTCGTTGGTGTACAGAGACAGTGGGTAAGAGCCTCCTTTTATAGCCTCTCCTACGGCCAGGCGAACGGGCGTACCGCTTGGAGCCGCTCACGGCCAATCTGTTGACCTCCCCGCTGCAACGCCTCGGGAGAAGAAGGTGGGCGCGCGGTGGCGCTTTGTACCGATGGCGAACGGCACGCCTGGGATTGTCTCTCGAGCGATGGAGGGCGGTGATCAATCGATTCCATCAAGGGTTCTTATTCAATCCCCATTCTCGTATCCGAATGCATCGGTGATCAACCGGCCGGATTTGTTTGAAATTGATGGGCCGATCTCCTTCTTATGTCTCGAGATATATCTATTTGCGAGATGGACGGCTCAGGAACACCCTTACTGTGAGGCCACTTCCAGATTAACCACCCTTCTTGCCTCGTATCCAGCTACGATAGGATGGATCTCTTCTGGGCGCGCCACGTGGCTTCTTTGAGGCCGTAGCATCGCCTCGCGATATAGCACGGCAAGAGATGATTAGATCTCAGCCGTCCATCCTTTCTCTGTAGGGTTTTCTCGTGGAAAAATTACCAGAGGTCCCTAACATTTTTTAAAATCACATCCAGGTCCAATTCTGTGAGAGAGGAAAACTTCTGTAAGGTCCTCATGTCTTTCAGAATTACCATTAGGTCCCTGCAGACCCCAAAATAATTTTAAATTTCCATTTAAATAAATCATTTAATCACACGTTAACACTTATCGGGGGAAATAACTTAAATATTTTCCTCAAGGAAATAACTAAATATTTATTTCCAGAATTTCATGGATTTTACAATCCTCCCCCCTTACAAAAATTTCGTCCTCGAAATTTCCACGCCGTTTATACTTTATACAAACAACTCTGGGTAACGCTGCCTCATGTCCTCCTCACGTTCCCAGGTAGCTTCCCGCTCGGTGTGGTTACTCCACTTCACCTTGATAAAAGGAATAGTTCTATTCCTTAGTTGTTTGTCCTCTCGGCCCAAAATAGCTACTGGGCGTTCCTCGTAGGACATATCCTCTTGGACTTCCACCGGAACCTGAGGAATGACCCTGGCGGAATCACGAATGCACTTCTTCAACATTGAAATGTGGAAGACATCGTGAACCTGAGCGAGGTCCTGTGGTAGAGCCAACCTATATGCCACCACTCCTATGCGTTGCAATATCTCAAAAGGTCCAATATATCGTGGGGCAAGTTTTCCACGTCGTCCAAACCTTACGACGCCTTTCATTGGAGACACCTTTAGGAATACCAGATCCCCCACTTGATACTCTTGATTGGACCTTTTTCGGTCAAGATAGCTCTTTTGTCTACTCTGGGCAGCCTGGAGTCGCTCCCTGATCATCTTAACATGTTCCTCCGTTTGTCTTACAAAATCAGGTTGTTTAATGGTCGCCTCAGCTACCAGTTTCCTTTCTCCCACGTCTCCCCAACAAATGGGAGTTCGGCATTTCCTCCCATAGAGTGCCTCATACGGTGCCATCTTGATGCTTGCCTGGTAACTGTTGTTATAGGCAAACTCTATCAAACTTAGGCGTTCATCCCAAGACCCTGTAAAGTCTATCGCACATGCCCTCAGCATGTCCTCTAGCACCTGGATGGTCCTTTCGTGATCCCATCACCTGCGGGTGAAAAGCCGTCTTTGAACGCTAATCCCGTGCGCCCAAAGCAGTGTGCAAGCTCTCCCAGAATCTAGAGACGAACCGTGTGTCTCGATCAGAGGTGATCGTCACCGGTACTCCATGTAATCTGACGATCTGGTCGATATATAGCTGGGCCAACTTTTCCAAGGATGCTCCTGTCCTTAATGGTATAAAGTGGGCCGACTTTGTTAGCCGATCCACAATAACCCAGATCGATTCATGGCCTCTTTGAGTACGTGGCAACCCCGTTACAAAGTCCATGTTAATGTGCTCCCATTTCCATTCCGGAATGGGTAAGGGTTGTAACATCCACGGCCGCTTCGGTGTTCCGCTTTACCATCCTGACAAAGTGATGCATTTAGCCACGAACATCGCAACATCTCGCTTCATCCCCTTCCACCAGAAATGATCCTTCAACCCTCTGTACATCTTGGTACCTCCAGGGTGAATAGTGTAGCCCGAATAGTGGGCTTCCTCCAGAATTTCTTGTTTTATTTCTGGGACATTTGGTACACAAATTCTTTCGTCAAATCTAAGGGTACCATCCTCATGGACTCTAAACCGTGTTGGTTCTTCCTGGCCCATGTGCTCCTTAATCTCCTCCAGTTCAGGATCTTGTCCCTGAGCAACCCTAATTCTCTCAAACAACGAGGGTCGGATATGCAAACTGGCCAACGTGACATCCATAGTAGGAACGACGACTTCTAAGTTGAGCCTTCTCATATCCTCCAGTAGAGGCTTCTGAGTTGTTATCATAGCAGCAACTCCATATCCAGACTTCACCGCTTTCGATCGCCACCACGTTCGCCTTGCCCGGGTGGTAATGGACACTGAGGTCATAGTCCTTGATTAACTCTAACCACCGCCGCTGTCTCATATTCAATTCCTTCTGTGTGAATATATACTTGAGGCTCTTATGATCGGTGTAAATTTCGCAAGGAACACCGTAGAGGAAGTGTCGCCAGATCTTTAGGGCAAACACGATCGCTGCCAATTCAAGATCGTGTGTAGGATAGTTCTCCTCGTAAGGTTTTAACTGTCGTGATGCATAAGCAATCACGCGCCCGTCTTGCATCAACACACAACCAAGGCCAGTCTTGCAGGCGTCGCTGTAGACTGTATACCCACGGTTGCTTTGTGGTAGCGCCAACACCGGTGCTGATATCAACCTCTGTTTTAGCTCCTGGTAACTCTTTTCACAGGAGTCGGTCCAAACGAATTTGGTACCCTTCCTGGTCAGTTTGGTTAACGGTGCTGCTATTACCGAAAAACCCTCAACAAATCTCCGGTAATAACCGGCTAATCCCAAGAAACTCCGATCTCCGCATCGTTGTTGGTCTTTCCATTTCTACAACGGCTTCAATTTTCTTGGGATCGATCAAACTCCAGCTCCACTCACCACGTGGCCCAAGAAAGCTAAGCACTTTCCAACCAAAAATCACACTTGGAGAACTTTGCGTAAAGGCGATGTTCCCTCAAGGTCTCTAGCACTATTCGTAAGTGCTCCTCGTGGGCCCGTGGCTTTTCGAGTAAACAAGAATATCATCGATGAACACTACTACAAACTGGTCCAAATATTGACGGAATACCCGGTTCATCATGTCCATAAAGACTGCCGGGGCATTGGTAAGCCCAAACGGCATTACCAGAAACTCGTAGTGCCCGTATCTAGTACGGAAAGCACTCTTCGGGATATCCGTCTCCTTAATCCTCACTTGATGATAACCAGATCTTAAATCAATCTTTGAGAAGACTTGAGCTCCCTGTAGCTGATCCAGCAGGTCATCAATTCTTGGTAGAGGATATTTATTCTTTACAGTCACCTTATTCAACTCCCGATAATCAATGCACAACCGTAGCGACCCGTCTTTCTTCTTGACGAAAAGAACAGGTGCTCCCCAAGGTGACATACTAGGTCTAATAAAACCCTTGTCCAATAGTTCCTCTAGTTGGGTCTTTAATTCCTTAAGCTCCGCAGGCGCCATCCGATAAGGAGCCTTAGACACTGGAGCTGTTCCTGGTACCAACTCAATGGAAAACTCCAATTCCCTTTCTGGGGGTAGTCCCGGTAACTCTTCCGGAAACACGTCAGGGTACTCCCTTACTACCGGTACGTCTGAGACTACGATCTCCTTATCCTTCTTCACCTCGGAAATAGAAGCCAAATAGCCTATACACCCACCCCTAAGGAGCTTCCGAACCTGGAGAGCTGAGATCTCCTGTACTAAGGAACAGGTGTGGCTGCCTTTAAAAGTAAATTCCTCTCCTTCCGGCATCTTAAATACAACTCTCTTCCCACGATACCTACCATCACAGCGAAATCAAGAGAGCCAGTCCATCCCGAGGATCACATCGTAATCCTTCAGGTCCATTACATGCAGGTTTGCAAGTAATTTCCGCCCCTCAATCTCTACTGGACATGCCGGTACCATTTTTCTTACTATCATGGCAGCTCCTACCGGGGTGTCTACACACAAGTCCTGGGGTAGATCTATTGTAGGCAATGTATACTTTCGTGCGAACCGTGCAGACACAAATGAGTGTGTGGCTCCAGGATCAAATAAAGTGCAGGCATAGAATGAACTAACTGAAATGGTACCTGCCACGACATCTGCTGATGCCTGAGCTTCCTCAGTTGTCAAATGGTAGACCCGACCATGGGTCATTGGCCTCTGCTGCTGCTGGGGTTGGTTTGGTGTAGAAGGCTGTCCTGAGGTCGCCTTCCCTTTCTTATCCCCACCTTGTGGTCTTGGTGGTGGTCCAACAGATTGTCGGGAAGCTTGTTGAGATCCCTGAGTTCCCCCTACCACGCTCTGTCCTTGTTGACGCTGAGGACACTGGGCCTTTTGGTGATCCAAGGCCAAGCAGAAATAACACCCTCCAGTTATCCTTGGGCATTGGGACCTTTTATGTGGTCCCTTGCATTCATAGCACTTAATATTCTGGGTCACACTGGCTGAAGACCCTTTTCCTCCAGATGAGGCTGTGGACCTGGTCGGCTTCCCATAGGGTCGGTACTTGTTGTCCGGCCTACGCTTTCCAGAGCTCTTTCCAGATGATTGGCCCTGGCTGTTTGTCCCTTTATCCTTTTTATCTTTCTGGGACGACCCCTGGGCGTCCCCTTGACAAGAAGCCTCAGTATACTTAGCCCTAGCCACAACTTCGGTGTAAGTCTTGCACATGTGGCTAGTCACAATCTTTTTCAGTGATGGCCGCAGCCCGGCCTCAAATTTCATCACCCGGCTCTCTTCCGTCGGAACCATGTCAGGGAGGAAGCGAGCCAACCGGTCAAACTCAGTTTCATATTGCTCCACCGTGGAGCCTCCTTGAACAAGCTGGGAGAATTGTTGCCCAAGGTGTACCAGATGTCCTCTCGAGAAATATTTGGCGAAGAACGCATTCCGGAATTCTTCCCAAGTCTGGAAGGCCTCCCCCTTCCTTAGTCTTATTTCTCCAAAGTACCAATCTTCAGCGGGTCCCTGGAGCATGTACACGGCGGTCCTAATCTTCTCCGCCTCAGTAGTTTGGAAGACCTCGAAGGTCTTCTCCATCTCACGAATCCATTGTTCTGCAACATGGGGTCTGCGGCCCTTCAAAGGTCGGGAGAGGGTCTCTTGATCTCCCCTAGTAATCCTCTACTTGACGCGTGGGGCGTGTGGCGGAGGTGGTGCTGCCGTTGTCGGGTCTCTTGAATTAGCCCCAACATTTCCCTCATTAGTTCCATCATGCTCATGGGGGTACCTCCCCTTGGGTTTTGGCCCTCTGCACTGGCGCTGAGCATTAGATTGAGCAGAACCTCTGGTCAACTTCCATCTCGGCCCACGGTGGGTACCTCCCCACCTGCGGTTGAGGGACTTCTTCCTCCATAGGAGGTCAGTGGCATTTCAAGACGCAGCAGGTCGCCTCGCCTACCCCTTCCTTCCTCTTCCCCTACCACCTCGACCTCCACGCAAGTGATCCATTGATTAACTGTATAAGGATTACAAGGTTACTTTTTATTTCCAGAAAAACAGGTGATGATGAAAATATACTTTTATTCATTTCAAAAAGAACATCTAGAGTCAACATGCTTAAAACAAAAGGCACTAAGAGACATAATAAAAGTAGTTCATACAACACATAAGTTTGTAAGACTACGATTATTCTAGCAACTAAAACAAGAACTCAGTCCAAATGATGCTCGTCGGGCGACAGTGGAGTGTAGTCAGGGCACGGTCGATGTCCTCCGGACCCCTGGGGTCCCCTGCTAGGTCCCGGCGCACCAGATGGACAGTAAAAAGCTAGATGCTCCCGACTGCCACAGCTGCGGCACCAGAGGGCAGGGCGCCTACACTGGCCATACAAGCCCGTGATACTCCACATCGACGCAGTGAGATCCCACGAGAACGCGGGGAGATGGACCTGCAGCTCTCTCTCTAATCTGAACCCCCAATGTACGACGGTAGTCACGAGCTCTACACACGCGCCGTGGTGGAATACTAGGGCTCACAATCTCCTGTGCTAAAGGAACCACGGGTCCCTCTTGGCCTCTGCATAGCGATGTGGTCCCTAAGTCCACGGACCAAAGATGGTAACAAGAGTTCTGGAGCCTGTCAACCTTTCGGTTGGTGGCTTCCAGCGTCCTCCTCACCTCGGCGAGGACCTCCGCGGGCTCTGATGAGTCAGCTCTGGGTGGTGGAGTGTTCTCACGGACAGACTCTACCTCATCATCAGAAGAATCACGGTATGATGGTCCCGACATCCTGCAAGTAAACCGGGTGTCAATCTAACGTACCACTATCTATACTACCCCAGTCCCGCACTCAGTCTATACAACTGGCTAAGGGCATCTAGGGTCTGCTATCTGCTCTATCTAGAGATCTCTCTCTGATACCACTTTAATCTGTAACGCCCCGACCCGGTTCCCGGGACCCTGAGCACGTTAACAGACCGGCCGTATTAAAGAAGAGATAAACTCAACTCTAATACAAGGCCTAATAATGTGATAAGCAGATAACAATCCATATATAAACACAAACTCAAGTTCATAAGGACATAGAGTCGCTAGGGTCCATAGGCCCTATAAAAGTCTGGTCCCTATACGGGTCCTACAAATAACAAAGTTTGTAGAAATAAAGATAACTGAGACTCCTATAAACCTTGATCTCCCGGAGTCCCTCTCTTCAAGCTTCTTCCCCCTTTAAACCTCGGAATCTGTAAAAGGAGGAAAAGAGAAAACACGTGAGCTTTCGAAGGGAAAGCTCAGTAAGTACCCCTGCAGGTCACAGTGTCATCAAAAATAAAAATGATAGTCAACAGGACCATAGAATCAACAGCAAATTCCTAGGAGTCTACCACAAACAAGTCAAAGGTACGACTCCTGCTACAAAAGCCCTCGGGCTCCGTAGTGAGTTCTAAGAGAACTCGGAGTTTACTCCCGGCCAGTATGTCCAGCTTTTTGGATATAATTACGACCTAGATGGCCGTTTGACCCTCCAGTCAAAAGATCGGTAGAACTACCTCTTCTTCGTGTTAACACGGTCAGTGTACCATGCCCACTGACAGGTGAGACCTCCAGAGATTTGTTTCTCCGGTAGGGCTGTCAGGAAAGTCAGGGGGTCCTATCCCTGAACGTTCCCAAAATTGGAGCTTCCCTAGCTCCACTGAGTCCGGGCAGTAGAACATAGCAAATAGGGACACCAACGTCCCGTAAACAAGCATACATGCTTAACAAGATTCAAGAACAGATAAGAACAGCATGTATGTCAACAACAGTGCATGTATTAAGAGTACATAGCAAATCCAAGAAATCCTGTTATCGGGTGGAAACTAGGCAAGTGAACTTACCTCTGGTTGGTACTAGATGTCCTTCTAGCTTCCTCTAGGGTGCCAACAACTCCCCGAGTGTATCTGGCATAAAATGGTTTTATTAGAATCAGTGTTCCAATAATTTCTATCTCGCTAAGTGTCCATGCATGCCTAACGTCCTTGTTGGGCTTAGGTCCACTAACGGGTCCTAGGGACAATCTCTCGGTTTACCGGCCCTTATCCCCGTTTTTAGTGTTCCTTAGTTGACTTTTAGACCTACTTTGGTCAAATCTAGTCAACTCGAGCCTATATGTCAAGTCTGACTTTATTAAGTCACTTTAGTTAAGTTGAGCCTCGTTAAGATTGATCTTAGCCCCCTCTTACCCTAGAAGGGCATTTTGGTCATTTGGTAGTTTATGACCCTAAGGTCCATCTTGTTGGAGTTATCTAATCCCCTTGAACTTATCTAGCCACCTTGCTAAATCACTTTTTCCGTAATTACAGTCGAATTACTTTATTTTTATTGGTCAAAATAAAATTATGTCTTTACTCATAAGATAATTGAACTTATTTTGTCACATCTAACTTAGTTAGAGACAAAATTTATTCAAATCAAATAATTGATTTTTATTTTGTCATGCTACCGAAATATTATCCATCACAATATTTGTCACATAGCTAAAGTCCCTTTTTAGCTATTTTAATTATGCAAATAATCATCCAATTATTTGTCACACTATTCGTATTATAAAATAATTAGTTTCACTAACGATTTATTCAAAAATATGTGTCACAGGCCTATAGTTTCCCATATCTAGCTAATTATAATAATTAGCTAAGGTTTTAACCCAAGAGAAAATAACTAATTATTTCAATTAATTATTTAACTGTCACACCCCTAAGTTTTCATAAATTTATTTTAATTAACTAATTACCATTAATTAAATCAAATAATTATCATTATCACTGTTATTATAGATTTTATATATTTTTTTTTAAAACCTTCTTCTCCTTCGTTTTCATCGCGACCGTGGCCGCCCGGAATCCCACCGCCGTCGCCGGAGGGACATTGGCCGTGCTTCTCCCACGCCAAACTTCCCCTCCGCGCGGGACGCACCCTCAGGCCCCTTTGCCTTCCTGTCCGCACCTTCCTCTTCCTCTGTCCATGCTTCGCCGGGGAAGATCGCCGGAAATGGCAACTCATTTCCCGGAAGCTCATTTCGCCTGGAGAAGGTACCCAAAGCTTCCTCTCAACTTCGTGATCCCCTTGTGCCCACCTACAACGACGTTTTCCCCCTCCCGGCGTCGCCCCACTAACACCTAAACTCTCACTCTCCGGCGAGTACTAACTATAGTACAGAGGCTCTCGATATGCAATTAGAAGCAAGGGGGAGGTTCCTACCTCGATTGCGCTTCTCCTGGTGGCAACCGCGGCGACAGAAGCTCCTCCTCGGCCGAAAATCCTTCTCCGACGAAGCTCACCGGAGTCCCCGCCGCTCTTGTTTGTTGGTGTACAGAGACAGTGGGTAAGAGCCTCTTTTTATAGCCTCTCCTATGGCCAGGCGAACGGGCAGCCGTTTGGAGCTGTTCCGCCGGCCAACGGTTGACCTCCCCCGCGCGTAACGCCCGGAGAAGAAGGTGGGGCGCGCGGTGGCGCTTGCAGCTGACAGTAACGGCGGCCTGCCTCGGGATTGTCTCTCAGGCGATGGAGGGCGGTGATCAACTGATTCCGATCAAGGGTTCTTATTCAATCCCCCATTCTCGTATCCGACGACGATCGAGATCAACCGTCAGGATTTGTTTGAAATTGATGGGCCGATCTCCTTCTTATGTCTCGAGATATATCTATTTGCGAGATGGACGGCTCAGGAACACCCTTACTGTGAGGCCACTTCCAGATTAACCACCCTTCTTGCCTCGTATCCAGCTACGATAGGATGGATCTCTTCTGGGCGCGCCACGTGGCTTCTTTGAGGCCGTAGCATCGCCTCGCGATATAGCACGGCAAGAGATGATTAGATCTCAGCCGTCCATCCTTTCTCTGTAGGGTTTTCTCGTGGAAAAATTACCAGAGGTCCCTAACATTTTTTAAAATCACATCCAGGTCCAATTCTGTGAGAGAGGAAAACTTCTGTAAGGTCCTCATGTCTTTCAGAATTACCATTAGGTCCCTGCAGACCCCAAAATAATTTTAAATTTCCATTTAAATAAATCATTTAATCACACGTTAACACTTATCGGGGGAAATAACTTAAATATTTTCCTCAAGGAAATAACTAAATATTTATTTCCAGAATTTCATGGATTTTACAACTAATTACACTGATTAATTAATTAAATAATTAACTTATTAAATATAATTAAATACAACTAATTACATTAATTAAATACAATTAATTAAATATAACTAATAGAATATAACTAATTACACTGATTAATTAATTTAATATAATTAATTAATTAATTATAACTAATTGAATATAATTAAATCATACTTATTAAATATAATTAAATAATTAAATTATTAAATATAACTAATTACATTAATCAAACATAATTAATCAAATATAACTAATTACATTGATTAATTAATTTAATATAATTAATTAATTAATTAATTATAACTAATTAAATATAATTAAATAATTAACTTATTAAATATTATTAAATAATTAACTTATTAAATATAATTAAATATTTAATTAATTAAATATAACTAATTACATTAATTAAATATAACTAATCAAATAGAATTAATTAAATATATTTAATTTTATTTTAATTAAATAAAACTAATCAAATATAACGAATTACACTGAATCATTAATTTAATATAATTAATTAAAAATAATGAATTAAATATAATGAATTAATTAATTCCTTAAAACTAATTAAATATAATTAAATATAACTAATCAAATATAATTAATCAAATATGTATCTATATTACTAAGAGGAAGAAACGGTTGCAAAATCTTTTTAGTTTTTAAAAAACTCAAAAAATGAAGAAAATTAGATTGGGGTAATGGAATTTTCTCAGATTTTTTATTTTTAAAAATTTAAAATTGTAAAACACGATCACGTTGTTTTTTGGTGGTTGTTATACCACGTGATATCACTGCCTCCATGTCTCGCATTATTTCAAATCGCAAACTCCTTTTTCCGTTCGGGAAGTAAGATGAATTGGTAAGGAGAACAGTTTTTTTTTTTTTTACAAACTCTTGTACTATTTGTGATTTTTCATTTTAATGATATAGACTCTTTTGTTATATTCTGAGGACTCTTGGATGCGATCTGCCATAAACTTAATTCTATCTCCGTTTGGAAGGAAGGGGAATTTGTAAAAGGAACATTGTTTTTTTTTTTTCAAACTCATGCTCTCTTTGTAATTTTTTTTCTTAATCATTCAGACTCTTGGGCTATACACTAAGTACTTTTGGATGCGATTTGCCTCAAATTTCTCTCTCTGTTTGTGAAGGAAGGGAATTGATAAGGAGAAAGATGTTTTTTTTAAAAGTCGATTTTTTTAAATGATTCAAACTCCTATTGATCATGGATCTAACAACATTTACAGAGTCTTCTATTGATCCCAAATATAATTCATGTCTGCATTTGCCATTTACTTCTCAGATGAAATGTGAAGAATATGGAGAGATACCAAGCAGAGATATAAGAAAAGACTCAATTTTTCGAAGATAGCAGATTTCCTCCAAAACAGGTTTTTTCTTTCTCCCTTAATTTTAAGTTTTGGTTGTTCATGTTCCACTCTTCTGGCTTTTTTGTATGCAAACCCACATAATTTTATTTAACCTATCATAATAGTTAGAGATTTATTGTTGTACAACCATTTCAGGATTTATAAACAAAAAAACAAATTCGTTTTGAAGAGAAAGTCTTCCATGTAGTAAGCTTTTTTTAAATTCATTTTTATTATTATTTTTCAGGATGATGCATGTTTCTTATCAATGATTTATCATGAATATGCTAGGTGACAGTAATTTAATTAAAGACGTTGTATATATAAAGAATCAAACATCTTGGCAATTCTGCAGAAAGTTTGTTTGAGTTAAATAAAAACACCCAAACCCCCTTATGATCTTTCTTTTCCTGGTGAGTGGTGACTAGGATTCTGAGCTATCTCGACGCGTCTTATTTCATCACAGCTTATTAAGACAACTAATATTCATGCTCTTCATCAATCATGCTTCATGCTCTTCACCTTATGGACAATTTTTTTTATACTTTAAAAATTTAAATATTTATTTATTTAGTTCATCTAAACTAATTCTTAAAATCAATAATCAGTTTAAACAATTTGTTTAACAATCAAACTAAATAAAATCTAAATTCCCTACTACATATATCTCTTGAGATCTATAATTCTTTTTCCGTAATGTTTTTAATCGTGGAAGAAATTTTGGCTATAGAAAAAAAAAATTAGATTTTTCCAAAATTTTTGACTTTTTCCTTTACTATCTATTTATTTTTTAAATTTCAATTTTAGATTGATATATATTGTTTGTTCTTTGAATATTTTCCATTTTTTTATAGTCGTCTAAATGTTGGTGTTATCCAATTTCCATGATTTTTTTTTCCTATCAATTTTTTTATAAAAGAAATTCAAATTTAAACTTGATATAGATTTTATGTTGTCTAAAAGAAATAATAGTGTTCCCTCTTCATAGTTTTTTCTAGAGAAATGATTTGATTAAATAGTGGTATTCAAGAAATTAAGGTAATTTTCAGATGATTTTCTAAAGATTATGTTCCTTACATGCAGTGGAAGAAAGAAAATACACAAATAATTTTTAACTTTTTTCCTTCACTATTTTTTCCTCCAAATTTCCATTTTCGATTTGATATAGATTGTTTGGTGTTTAAATATTTTCTATTTTTTAATTCTATTTGAATGTTATTTATATCCAATTTTCATGGTTTTTTTCATTTATCTTTTATTGTCTGTGATATCTAAATGTTACTTCATTTCGAATTCGAATGGGTTTAAATGTTACTGCAATCGGAATTGGTTTCCAATTTCAATGACATTAAGAAATAATTTGTGTTATCAACTTTTTATTATTATTTTGTATTTATCCTATTTTGTTCATGATATCCGAATCTAATTTAAATAGTGTTTCTCATAAGTTCAAATTCCTTTGAAAAACAATACAAATATTTTTTAAAAACAACACGCAGATTCTTGAACCATATCAAAATCCGTCTAAAAACAATACACATATTATTTAATATATAAATTTTATAATTTCAAAAAATATCATCCAAATAATCGAACCGTTCATGCTAAATTATTCGTTTGAAAATTTATTTTTTAATACTTTAAAATTGAAATATTTATTTATTTAGTTCATCTAAACTAATTCTTAAAATCATTAATCAATTTAGAAAATTTGTTTAAAATCAAAACTAATTAATAACTAACTCGCCTATTTAATAAAATTTCTTGAAATCTATAATTCTTTTTTGATAATGCTTTTAACCGTGAAAGAAATTTTGGTTATAGAAAAAAAAAATATTCAAAATGTATATCTTTTAAAAGGAGTAAAAATTAATACTTCAATTTTAAAATATTTAATCACGTTAAAAAATCTATTAAAAACAGCAAAAAAAAATTACATCAACAAAATAAATTCTTATTATAAGAAACCTCACAAACAATATCAAAATCCTTTTAAAAACAATACAAAGATTATTTAATTAATATAATTTCATAACTTAAAAAAATACCATCTGAATAATCTAAAAATTATTATTTAATACCATAAAATTTTAAAAAATATTTACTTTTTTAGTTCATCAAAACTAATTCTTAAAATCATTATTCAGTTTAGAAAATTTGATTAAAAATATTTGATCCCTTTATAAAATCACTATTATTTTGAACGGGTTAGAAGCATAATTCGTATTTATACGGGTTAGAAAATCACTACTATTTTTCAAGAAATGTATTTCATATCATCTTTAAATATTTAAAAACTATTGTTAAGCAATTCTTAGGGTTTTATATATGTAAAAACTATGTTTTTATAGTTGTATTGCTTAGATGTAATTTACAGAAGTTCTACACATGTACATATAAAAAAGGGTAAACTACACGATTAGTCACCCACCTATTTGCGTGTTTCTGTTTTGGTCACTCACCTTTAAAAAGTTACGATTCAGTCACCCAACTTTAAGATTCTATGTTTTTAAGTCACCCGGCCCCATGGTGTTAATGGTGCGGTGCCCATTTGGGCACCTGGAGCATGTTTGAAGGATTTCTAACCGTATGGATGGGAAGATCATCAAAAAATAAGCTTGTCTGTCAATTTTCATACAATTTGGTAGCCGTTTGGTCCTCCCACTTAACGGTTCTTATTTTATAAAAATCTGAACGGTCCAGAATTTCAACCGTTAAGTGGGAGGCCCAAACGGTTACCAAATTGTATGAAAATTGACAGGCAAGCTTATTTTTCGATGATCTTCCCATCCATACGGTTGGAAATCCTTCAAACATGCTCCAGGATTAACACCGTGAGATCGGGTGATTTAAAAACATAGAATCTTAAAGTTGGGTGACTGAATCGTAACTTTTTAAAGGTGAGTGACCAAAATAGAAACACACAAATAGGTGGGTGACTAATTGTGTAGTTTACCCTATAAAAAATTATGACCCCTTTATAACCATTTGTGTGTAACTAACTAAACATAACTAATTAAATATAACTAATAAAATATAATTAATTAAATATAACTAATGAAATATATTAATTAAATATAAATAATGAAATATAATTAATCAAATATAACTACTTACACTAATTAAAGCTAATCAAATATAACTATTCAAATATAATTAATTAATTAAATATAACTAATAATATGTCAAGCATGCAAAGTAAAAATATTGGGGGTATTGTAGTAATTGTGTCACCCCACTTTTCAACAAAAAAGTAAACCACATTATGGTTCATTAAAAGGATGGGTTAAGTTTTTCCCTCCAAATTAATTCAAAAAATTTCAAAACCAATTCCACTAAAGCCCAATTCCACCCATTTAATTCCATTGCCAAACAAGGCCTAAGGGACTTATTAATGTAGATAGTGAGATAGAATGGACCTTACATCGAAGACTAAGATAAGCAAAAGAATGAATTATGGGATCTTCTTCAGAAGTAGAAAACTCCATGCCTACTGAAGCTAGTGTTAAGGTGAGTGAAGTACCCATCATAGCAGAAAAGAGACAAACACTATACGAATATGAGCGATCTCATTACACCGGGAAGGAATTTAGCATTCATCCTCCGAATCAACATGACCATTTTCGAGGTCAAGGCTTGCACAATAAATATGATACAGAATTCAGCTCGATTTGATGGAAGGCCGGATGAAGACCCCCATGCTCATATAGGAAAATTTGTCCATATTTGCAACATGTTCAAGATTAATGGAGCCTCCGATGATGCTATTAGATTGTGACCTTTCCCATTCAGTTTGAGAGAGGGGGCTTATAGGTGCCTCACTTCACTTCCCGCAAGACCTATTCGCACTTGGGCCGAAATGCTTGACAAATTCCATGGCCAATATTTTCCACCAAGCAAGGCCGCCAAGCTTAGATTGGATATCTCCGCCTTCAAGCAAGGTGCAACCATAACATTTTTTGAAGCTTATGAGAGATACAAAGACTTGCTTCGGTGTTGCCCTCAACATGGTTCAGATCCTTGTGCCAAGATTTGAACTTTCTACAATGAGCTAGACAACACCACAAGGCAACTGGTTGATGTTGCCGAGCAAATTTTTGAGGATATGACTAGCAATGAAGCTAATTGGTGTACAAGAGGGAAGCAAGTTAAAACAATTAGGTCAGTGGATGAACCCACAATTATAGATGTCGCTCTTGGTGAAAAACTGGAGTTGTTGACAAGAGAGATTGAGTTGCTTATATCCAGTAGTGGCTCAAGACCGGCCACAGTCATGTTTTGCAGTACATGTGAAGGAGGACATGAGGGGTTTAATTGTTGTATTGTAAGCACTGAAATGGTTCCCGTGGAGCAAGTGCAATACATGGGAAATACACAAAGACAACCAGATGGCCAATACAAGGCCTATATTCCTAAATGGAACCATCTTGCATTCTCTTATGGAAATCCACAAGAACGACAGTACCCACCTGGTTTCCAATGCCCTCCAAAACCACAAGAGAAGAAAGCTACCATGGAGGATCTCATATTGAAGAACATGCAAAACAATGATACCACAATCAGGAATTTGCAAGCTATAGTTCAGAGCTTGGAAAATCAGGTGGGGCAAATGGCTAAGACTATTGGAGAGACCTCAAGGAAGCTTGTCGGGCAATACGGAAAAGAACCCATGGGAGCAACTCAAGGCCATTATTGAGAAGTGGGAAAGAGGTAGAGTTGCCAGTTGTGAAGCCTCAAGATAAAAGCAACATTGAAGTTGAAGACTCAGAACCCGTTGTTAGCCCTGAAGAAAAAAATAAGGAAAAAGAGAAAGTGGGAGAGCCACCATCTATTTCCTCCTATCAAACTCAAATACCCTATCCTGCGACGCTAAAGAAGGATAAGGAAGATGCTCAATTTGTAAAATTTATAAGCATGTTGAAGCAATTGCACATTAATTTGTCGTTGGTAGAAGTCTTGTCTCAAATGCCCAAGTATGCAAAATTTATGAAGGAACTTCAATCCAACAAAAGGAAATTGGAGATGCAATTGTTGTCACACTGAATGTCCAATGCTTGGCCATGCTGCAACAAACTATGCCCAAGAAATTGAAAGATTCGGGTAGTTTTGTTATCCCTTGTGTACTTGGTGAATGGATTACAAAGAAACAGACTCAGGGGCGAGTATAATGTAATGCCATACAAGTTGTACATGAAACTAGGCCTTGATGAACCAAAGCCAACTGGGATGACATTGCAACTCGCCGATAAGTCCGTGAGATGGCAGGGACTAGCTGAGGATGTGCTCATTCAGATAAATCAACTTGTCTTTCAGGCTGATTTTGTACTTCTAGATGTAGATGATAAGGTCGATGTTTCGATCATCCTTGGACGTCCTTTCTTAGCCACTGCTCAAGCACTTGAAGATTATTCACAAGGAAAACTGGCATTGAGAGTGGGAGATCAAGAGGAAGTTTTCAAGCTGTCAGATGTTATATGACAGACTATGGCTCAAGATGATACTTCATATAGTATCGATAAAGTTGACATAATCACCTCCGAATGCATGGGAAAACTGTTGATGATAGATCCATGAGGATTTGGAAGAAGTTCATAAGGATTCTGCTCTATCAAAGATTGATCTAGAAGCAAAGCTAGGAAAAGTGAAGAGGAAGCATAAATTCACTCTCTACACAAAAATCTAGAATAAGGTAAAAGAGAAATGGGTTAACACTATTTCTTCAACTCGCACTGTTTTAGGGGAAAGCCCAGGTATGAAAGAGAATAATTGGTCTATCTATACTAACTTGGGTATGTTATTGTTTGGACAATGTTACAAAGGAGGAGCTGATGCGAACTTTAATGTATTTGAACCCCCATAAGGTAAATTGAGGTACGTCAAGCTAGTAACGTTAAACAAGTACTTCTTGGGAGGCAACCCAAGTTCTTGTAAATTTCTTTTTCTTTATGCAATTTTCTTTCAATTAGTTATGATGTTTGCAATAAATTGATGATATGTCTCATTCCATATTCACATCACCTTGTCTCATCATGGTGGGTATTCTTGATTTGTAGCTCTAGATTGATAATTGTTGTTAGGTCGCGCAATGAGGTTAAAAATGGCTTTCATTGTTGGCTGCATAAACCAAACACAGGTGTGTACAGGGATGTATACAGCCCGTATAGGAACCCGTATGAGTCAAAAATATTTTGTTTGAAATCCCTAGGTCCATACGAAGGCTATAGGGCCCCGTACGCTAGGTAGTATGGTTGCTAGGTGCGACCATACGGGAATTCATATGGTCGTTTGTCAGACCGTATGACCCCACTTTCCCTCTTCACAGCTGCACCACCCGAGGCACTTTATTTGTTTTGATGTGTCACTTGTATTTGTTTTTTTATTTGTGTGCACCATTGTGTACTAGTTAGCAAGGGTACCGCCCTGCTAAATTATCTTTCTTTTCCTTTCTGTAGTTTCTATTAATTCCCTATTTTTTGGAGTTATGATGATCTCTCCTCTCTTGTAGATATAGAACAGGAACCCATACTCCCCGGTATCCACCCAAGCGATCAAATTATGGCACTCAAGCTGTATAAAAATTTAATCGGGGAAGTTTTAGTTCACCTGTCTCCTTGCTCATTTTATTTTAGATTTCTTGAGTACGTTGAGGACAATGTACATTTTTAAGTGTGGAGATGGGTGGCTACCTGTCCATTTATAATTCTATTGCAAACTCTTAAGTGTGGCGATAGGTAGCTATTTGTGAAATTCATTGCAAATCTTTACATGATAGCTCATGTTTAGCATACACCGATGAAGGCTTTCTTTTAGGAAAAACTTTGACAAATTCTATTCATAGTGCACTATCTTAGCCCATAATTTTTGCATTCTCCTATGAAACACCATGGGCACCTAGAGACCATCTTTGTGACACTCATAATCTCTAGAGATAATAGATAATCCATTGCCATGTTTTCTTGACTTTAATAGCTAAGCATCACTTTTAATGGCTCCTAGAGACTTCGTGGCACTTGTTCAAACCTCTAACCCCTCATAATTTAACCTAGTTGACAAGTAAGAAGAGAATAAAGTAGTTTGTACATAGTAGTTGTAGAGCAATAAAGACAGTGTTCCGTTGCTTGTTGTGATGAAGTAGTTTGGGGTTCTGGCTCCTAATCAGAGAGTCTCTTAATTCTAAAAGTCACTACTTAGCATGAGCACATGTAGGTAGATTTGTAACCATCTGAGTAGCTAAGTACTCTGGTGCCTAATCAGCATGAGTACCCTGCAGAAAGGAGGAACTATACTCTACATTGATCTTTAGTATGGGAAAGTCGAATCCATTATTGATGCCCTACTCGAATAAAAATAAAATAAAAATGCAAGCTTAGTGTCCCTTAAACTTGTCCACCATCCGTCCAATAGAGGGGTAGTTCCCTTGATCTCAGGGCCTCAAGAATTCTCTAAAGTCCACTGAGGGTATGTTTATCTTGCTAAGGCTTTAGAACATGACATGTGGAGTGAACAAGCTTTGTCAAGAGCTATATTGATGAATATCATGAGATCAATCTAAGCCCTGGTGTGGAAATAGGAGAACATACACTTTGATGGTGAACTTAGAATAGAGTTGAATCTTGAGTTCTATGACCCGACAGTGAACACTTATCATCTTTTGCTAATTTCTTTTCTTTTCTTGAGGACAAGCAAACCTTTAAGTGTAGAGATATATGATAAAGTATTTAATTGAACTGAATTTTGTACCATATTCATGTATGCTTTTCATGCTATTTTGGTAAAATTATAGCCCACCGGTACTCAAAAAGTATTGATTTTGTTGAAAAGAGCATAATATCAATATACTAGGAGAAAGGAATCTTTTAAGGGGAAATTGAGACCTAAATGAAGCAATTCAGGAGAACACACAATGGCATACGGGCTTTCATACAGCCTATATGAACCTGGAGATTCAAACAGTCTCTATAGTTAGTCTCCTAGGACCGTATACATCCCGTATGGAGCCATACGGGGTGTCATATGGTCTGATATACGATCGTACAAGCTGACCTACATTTTATATGGGCCCGCATACGGCCCTTATGAACCCCCATATGGCGTAAGTTTTCTTGACACTGCAAACCCAGGCAGGGGTAGAATGATAAATGACACTCCAAAACCTAAAGAGGGGTATAAATATGACTAATTAGGGCTTTGGAAAGTTTAGAGCCAGCTTGGGAGAGAGAAAAACCCTTGGATTAGGGATTGAGAGCTTCATCACCAACCCTTGCAAGAGTTGGACAAGGAACTAGAGGAGGAATCAATAGAGCCACCAACGGTGTATCTAATAGTACTCTTTATTATGGTTCTTTTGATTTGCATCCTCTTTGTGGTTGTTTGTTGTTCTCCATTCATGGGGAACTTGTTTTGTAGATACTCAGGTATGATAAACCCTTGGATTTTGCATTAATATGACGTTGCTTTCTATGTTTGAATGCTTGGTTTAGCTTATTGAGTCTATTGGATGTCTTGATTGTTGTGTTAATCTCTCTTCTTTGCGAGAGCCCGGAGCGATTATCGTAGTCCATATGGGGGAAGAAGCGTGCGCCTCCCCGTGTGTAGAGGAGAATATGAGTATACCGAGAGCTCATGTACTAAGGAGAGATAGTCTTTAATATGTCTTATTCTCACACTCTTTCCAAGATATAGATTCCCTAGAATATCATCGGTAAGGACACTAGGTTAGTAATTCGCATTGAGAGAGGGAGTGAAAACATCTTAGGAACCCTTGGCCAAAACTCTACCAAGTATCAATATAGAAATCTTCATCTATCTTAAAGAATAGAAATCCAAGGGGGATTCAAGTATCCCCTTCTCATGATTTATGGTCATCAAGGTTAATTCTTGATTCCATAGCTTGAGTTTTTAATCTCTTCACTTTAGGTTTAGATTATAATCATCCATCTTTGGATCGACTAGATAATAGATGAATAGTTGATACTAGTACTTCTTTCTCCCTAAGGATCAATACCCGACATCTTAGTCCACTCTATTACTTGATACGACTCGTACAGTTGCCGATTATACGCATCAGAGGTAGTGTTCCATCTTCGGCGGCGGCGATGACAACGACAATACCGCCATGATTTGGGGCGTTGTCCCTCTCCAATGGTAAAAACATCGGCTCGGTGGCGATAACAGTGGCAATACTACCGCGCTCCAGGGTGGTGTTCAATATTCGGTAGTAGCGGCGACATCGACAACACCGCCACGCTTTGGGGTGGTGTCCCTCTTCGGCGGTGATGGTAGCGGCTCGGCGGCGAAGACAATAACACACCATCGTGCTCCGGGGCGGTGTTCCATCTTCGGCGGTGGTGACAACAACAACACCGCCACGCTTTGTGGCGGTGTCCTTTTCTGTCAGTGACAACGACAACGGCTCGTCTGCGACGACATCAACAACACCATCATGCTCCAGGGTAGAGTTTCATCTTCGGCGGTGGCGACAACGACGACACCACCATGCTTTGAGGCTGTCCCTCTCCAGCGACGACGACAGAGGCTCAGCAGTGACTCTGGTGGTTTGTCGACGTAAAAAGACAGAAGACATATGGTATTATTATAATAAAGCAAGGAGGGATATCTTGATTTTATCTCTCTTTCTCCTTTTTCTCAATCTCTCAAGTTTTTCTTTTTCACCCATTTTTCTTCGTGTTTCCCTATATTTTAATTTATTGACCCCCTCTTAGCCACCCCGTAACAAAGTGTATAACATCCCACCACCGCAACCTTCCGACGAGTTGGCAAAAAAGGCGATAGACTGAGTCGCTACCACGCAGATAAGATCAAATCCCCTTTTTTTAATAATAATAATAATAATAATTTTAGTTTTAATTTATTTTTTTTATTTTTATTTTGTTTGGGTTGCCTCAAGATTTGTTCTCAGACTATCTAGAGATTTGTATTTTTTTAGATTGCCTCGAGATATGTTCTTGGGTTATCTTAAGATTTGAGATTATCTCGAGTTTTGAGCTCTTGGCCAGTCTTGGGATTTGTGTCCTTGGCCAGCCTCGGGATTTGTATCATTGGCCCAAGATATTGTATTTATTTATTTATTTATTTATCTTATAAAATCCTAATTCAACCAAGATCAAGATGAATGTTGCTAGGACCCGTCCCACGGGCCATACTAGCTATACAACACTCGGACTGATCCCTGACATTAGCCGCGGTTAGGTTGTTTAATTACCTATTCTTAATAACATTTCCTATATTACAAGGTAATATCACAATAAGAAAATCCATGAATAATATAAACATTCTGTCATATAATAGTATAACCACAATAGTACATGTCTCAATAAGCAGTATATATATCACATAAAACAAAACCTCAAAGTACACAGCCTAAATATGACAATGTAAACTATATACAACAAAATCAATCCTGCTCAGAGCCTACTAGACCACATATATACAATGTACATATGGTACACACCTCGCCTCAATGCTTGGCCACTACTCTGGGTCCTTTGCTCTATAAAGGGGAAGAGAGGTGAGCTTTTACGTGCTTAGTAAGAGAATGCATCACCCTTAAGGGTTATCTTATGAAAATATACATTTCATAAAAATAACACATGCATAGTAAACATGCTGGTCCTATGCATAAAATCATCATGTAATGTTGGTCAATTCATGCAATAATCAGGATATAATGCTGCTCATTACCATATCTTGTAATCAAGATATAATGCCAAGTAAGCGAGAAAACATAATGAAAACCCCATATAAGCAAACACCATCATCACATCATACACTCATCACCTATATATATAAAATACAATTATGCCTAGTATGCACCCACCCTCGTGCCCTGTGTCCTACCATATATGTACGAAGCAAGCACTGCACGAAGCAACATGACACGTATGTAAGGTCGTCCCGAAAGGGCAGGACAACCGGTACCATGTTTCCAAAAAATATAGGTGGGGGGTTTTAAAAGAAATAGCTGCTTTAAGTTTTGAAATCACCCGTCCCAAATGTGATACTGACTGCGGTCCCAAAGACCTATATAGAGCTCATACATCGAGCCCATGGTAAATAGTGTGACAACTCAACTCGGTGCATCTTAGAAATATAATCAATATCAGACAATTTATGCGAGCTTGTATTTCAAATATAACACATTAGTTACACATATATATTATTTCCAACTCATATCTATCTCATGAGTCACATATCATGCTAGCTAACCCTCCATCCAGGATAAATAAACATCCATCACAGTCAAATACAAGAAATGCATAGAAAAGACTTTTTGAAATACTGTAGAGATCATATAACATCCCTAACTAGGGACAATCTCGTCATATATACTTAAAATAGTATTTAAAAATAGTCATTAACACACTCATATCATAAAACATGAGTAAAAGTGGAAAAACCTGGGGCTCCTCTGCATCCCACTCACCTCTGTACAAATATATACTATTCAAGTCTTGGGTCCTCCTGCCGAGTCCTCGACACTACTCCCGCATCGTAAACATGATAATATATCATACATTAGCATCCCATATCATTTACAGATGATATGATTATGAAAATATATCATCCTAACTAAACCTTGATAAGTCAGGTTTTTAATTTATAACCGATGATCTCGGGCCTTTAAACACCTGCCCATACTAATTTCTTTAGTTTTAACATGCCCCCGATCTATCAAGATAGTCTTTTAGAAAATGCTAAAAATTATGGTTCCCGTGTACTGTAGCTGCTACAGTTCTTTGGTAGAGTTTCCTCTAAGTTTGGGGCTCACACACTCTACAATGAAGATTCTAAACAAGTAGTTCTCATTACAGGTTTAAAGCTCACAAATAAATGGTAATAATCCCAAGTGTGGTATTTCCTCATCACTACCAATCAAATAAGATTTTTTGCTCAAAAAAATATGTATAACATCAAACTTAACATATAACCAATACCTTAAAGCCCTAAAATATAGGATCCTTAGTTGCGATACAAACAAGCTTTGAAGATGAAGAGAAAAAAAAAATGAGAGAGAGATAAAATAGTTTGCTACATTAGAAAACTTAAGAGGGAAATATGATTTGCATAAGCTTTTAAGGAGAAAGAGAGAAAGGCGGTGGGTTGTGAGAATTCATCAGAATTCATAAGACTTTATGAAACAACGAGAGAAAAATGAGGGTGAATTCTAACATACTGTGATGTTTGTTTTTACATTATGTTAACGTTGGGTTCTGGGGTGTTGTGCTTTGGGTTCTAATATTTGGTTTTTTGGGTTCCGCGGTACCATTTGAAAATGGTGGTGCTACGGTAGGGAGAAAAATGACACAGACCGAAAAACTAGAACCCAAAACACAACAGCTTAGAACCCATTGTTATCATAACATTAAAAGAGCACGGTACTATAGCACACACCGAGAAATGAGGGTGAATTCTAAGATAACATGGGCACTGTTCACACGATATGAGACCGTGGGGTCCTTTGGTGTTGTTATGTGGGTTCTAATTTGTTGGTTTTCGGTTTCGCGCCTCAATTTAGTTACAGTGCAGCCACCATTTTACTACAGAAGTCTTCGACCTGAAGACAAAAGCTTAGAACCCAATTATTACAACCTAGAACCCAAAGTTATCATAACGTGGGAAAAATCCCACCGTACTATAGCACGCACCGAGAAATAAGTGTGCATGCTACAGTACTGTGGGGATTTTCCCACGGTATAAGACTGCTAGGTTTAAAGCTTTTTTGTTTAGGTTCTGAGCTACTGTTTTTAGGCCCGAGTTACTATATCAAAATGGTGGCGCTACTCTAGCAGGAACACCACTCTAGAACCCAAAAACCTATATTTTAGAACCCAGAAACACTATCCTAGAAACCACTGCGGTATGATACCGTGTGAACTGTGCACACGATATCATAGAATTCATCAGAAATGAGTGGATTATGATCCTTTAATTACACTATAGTAAAGGTTTTTTTTATTTTTTTTAAATTTTTGACATAGGCCAAAAAGACCTCCCCAGAGGGCGTGTCAAGGGGCATGGCCTTAGATGACGAGCACCCTTGACCCCTCACCGTGCACATACAGATGTGGGGACTCGAACTTGGGAGCTTTGTGTTCACCAAGTTGCTCTCCCATTTAGAGGGGAGGGGGGAGGGGTAGGGCGGGGATTCAAACATGAGAGTATACTCAATCAAACCAATTACCCAACGCACAGGACCCGAGATACCGCTAGACCAATGGTCCTTTGGTCACTATAGTAAAGGTTATTTAACATATTTTATTTTATTTATATAAAGGTATAATCCCCCAAATAGTCCCTCTATTATGGTGAACTCGCCCATTTAGTCTCTCTATTATTAATCACGTCTTTTTAGTCACTTTATTTCTTAATTTCGGCTAATCAAGTCCCTTCGCCTAACTGCCGTCAGGATTACCGTTTCTTATGTCGACGTGGCTTTAAAAAGTGATAAATTATTTTTTTATATTATAAAAAAACCCAAATAGCCTCTAAGCTGTCTGACTCTTGCTCCTTATTGAAGATGAAAGAGACGATCTGGTTCAAGATCTCCGACTCTTACTCCTTCTCTGATCTCAAAACCCTAAAAACCGCCAAGCTCTCGTCTACCTCCAATGGTGTCGCCCCTTGAGTCCATTCGGATGTCCTTCAACAATAAGGACGAGCTCTCTCCTGACTCCCCCTTTGTCTCTCTCCGCTCTATCGGTATCGCCTCCGGCGACCTCCTCTTCTTCTCACTTGATCCGACTCCTATCTTTGGTTCGTCGATACCCATCAGTTCGGATGAAAATCTTTATGCCCCAGCTCCAAATTTGAATCCAGTTAGGGAATTGTTGAATTCTGAGAAGAAATTGGTGGAAGCGCCTAACCAAGGTAAAACCCTAACCCTAGATTTTCAGGAGGGAACGAGTCAAGATCCTGATGGTGATGACATAGAGGAGGATGTAGAACCTCTTTTGTCTGTCAAATCCTCTTCGGTCCCATGTTTGTTGAAGAGAGTTTATCTTCTTTCCTGTTGCCGAGCGCGATAGCGATGAAGATCCGAATCCAATCATCGGAGATGAAGATGCTCGAGATCTCCGAGATGATGTGGCCATGCCTTTTTGGTTTTTTTATAATATAAAAAAATAATTTATCATTTTTTTAAGCCACATAAGCATCAAAAACGGTAATCCAGACGGCAGTTGGGCAGAGGGACTTGATTTGCCGAAATTAAGAAATAAAGGGACTAAAAAGACATGATTAGTAATAGAGGGACTAAATGGGCGAGTCCACCATAAAAGAGGGACCATTTCGGGATTATACCTTATATAAAAGTCCATGCTTTCTCAAAAACCCATTTTTAAAATATTTTAGTTATTTTAATCCTTCTAATCCCGTCATTAAATTTATATTTTAATTATTTAATTATTATTCTATTAAATCAAAAGTCAGGATGTTACCCATGTATTTAAATTTAGGTCAAAATATCAAAATAGTCTCTGTATTATATAAATTTGGCCCTTTTAGTCCTTGTAATATAATTTAGGTCTTTTTAGTCCTCTTATTTTCAAAATCCGAGAAATTTTAGTCCAATAACTGACGGGCGTTACTCTATATTAAAAAAAATTACTTAAAAAAAACACATCCTCATAATGGTAAGCGTTGTTGGCCCATTCCTTCATGGTCAATGGTCAAGTGCTTACTCTGTGTGTTCATCTGCACCACCACGCAACATCTTCAACGCCGATGATGCCCTCTAGGCTCTACAGCGCAAGATCGCCAGCAGGGAGTTCACTACACGCTCACTCAAAAGCTTCGTCTCCCACTCTGTCCGGTTCGAGACCAACAGTCAACTTCTTCAGTTCTTCCCCGACTCACCGCCGCCGTTGATTTCAACGAAGCTCTCGACCTACAAGACTTGCTCCGCCCCTTCGGGTTCGACAATATTTGCCGCGTTGTCTTTGGGATCGACGTGAAAGCGCTAAGAGTTTATCCCCAGCACCTGCAAGAGCCTTTCTTTTTGGCGTTTGATAAGGCCCGTCGCGTGGTTCTTTCATCCCGTGCGATGGCTTTGGAAAACCAAGAGAATACTCAACCTGGGAAGCTAGCGGAAACTCTGAAGGGAATTACGAGCAATAGATGTATATGCCATGAAGATCATAGCTTCAAGACGAGAACAATTAGGCGATGAGAAGCAAGACTTGCTCTCAAGATTCATGTTGGCACTCGAGCAGGACAATGGCGAACTTGGTGTTCTGTTACAAGACAAGATTGAGAAAACAAGGTTCTTGAGAGACATAGTCATAAGCTTCATCCTCGCCGGCAAGGACTCTACCTCCTCAGCGCCAACGTGGTGTTCTGGCTGCTCTCCATGAACCGGCTTTGCGAGGGGAGGATCCTTGCTGAACTTGGTGATTAATTGGAGTACAATGATCTGAAGGGGATGAACTACCTTCACGGATCGATATCCGAAGCGTTGTTAGTACCCACCAGTGTCGATTGACTCGAGGCTGGTGGTGGCTGATGACATGTTGGACGGGAAAGAGGTGCGCGCGGGCTGGTTTGTGTGGATTACTCAGCTTATGCGATGGGTAGGATATGGAAAGCGTGTGGGGGAGGAACTACAGGGAGTTTGTGCTAGAGAGGTGGTTAGATGAGAAAGGGGAGTTTACTGGAGTGGAGGCGATAAAGTTCCTGGTGTTCCATACGGGGCCGAGGACGTGTCTCGGGAGGGAGATGGCGTACGTGAGGATGAAGTCGATGGTGTCGTCGCCTCTTCGGTGCTGACGGAATTTGAGATGGAGACGATGGCTGTGGATGGAAGGGACAAGCCAACAACGCTCACCATTATGAGCACGTGTTCTTTTTTTAAATAATTTTACAAGAATAAAAATAAGCCACATCACCAAATACCAAACTGTTGAATTAACGTCGGTCAACAACCGGACTGAGATTTCCCAAATATGGAAAATAAAGGGACTGAAACGGCCTGAATCATATTATAAGGACTAAAGGGGCCATATTTGCATAATACAAGGACTATTTTTATATTTTGACCTTAAATTTATAGATATTGTATATCTAATTAAAATTTGAATTCCATTTGGATTGGGACATATATTATTTTTCTTATATAAACACTAAAAAGAGTGGATCTTTATATCAACAAAGAATCAATTACAACATAAGAGCAACCAATAACACTTAATAATTGTCACAAATTAATATCACAGCTATGTTCTCATAATCTAGCACCTGTGTTTTGTACTTATTCTTTTTATTTTTTATATTTTTCTTATTTATAGAATAGTTTACCAAAATACACTTGTCAAATATTATAATGAAATGTTACTGACAAACCACCATCTTTCTTCAACCAACTGCATACTTGTGCTCAATCTGGCTCTAGCCCGGCGGCTTCAGAATGCTCCGGCCTATCATTCCGGTTCTCAGGCGATGAACATCATCCCACCTCTCTGCCTCAGCGTAAATGTTCGACATGAGAACATAATCCTCATCGCGGAGTGTCTCCAATGCAGCAAGCTCTGCAAATACAAAATTTCGGCTAGTTCCACGCCTCCATGAACCCTTCAAGCACTCAAGGCAGCCTTCCACAAAGACTGAAGTTCACTCGAATTGGCATCTCTTTGATCGTCTGAAAAGCATCACGGAGCTGACCACACCTGCTCAAAAGATCAACCATGCATCCATAGTGCTTTATATCGGGCTCTATCCCATATAGTCTGATAATTCTATCAAAGAATTCTTGTCCCTCTTTCACCAGACCCTTGTGGCTGCAAGCAGTAAGAACTCCTAAAAATGTGACATTGTTTGGCTTCATAGCTTGATTAGGCTCCTTCTCCATGAAAGAGAACAACTCAAGAGCTTCTTTGCAGTGTTTGTGAAAAGCCAGGCTCATAATCATTGAGTTCCAGCTTGTGACATGCTTCATCCCCATTTCATCAAAGACTCGACGAGCCATCCTCAGATTGCCACACTTGGCGTACATGTCAATGAGTGCATTTCCCACAAACCCTTCAATCCTGAACTCTTTGTATTTCAAGTAGTCATGAATATCACTTCCGATCCCCAACTCCCCTGCCTCTGAACATGCACCTAGAATGGACACCACTGTAAGCTCTGGCCGGCTCCATCTTACACCGTAGCATCTCGCTTGAAGATCTCTAGCGCATGTCTGTAATTCTTGACACCGATGCATCTAGCTATCAACACGCTCCGTGAGATGGCATCGCTTTGGGGCATTTCATCAAAACCTTCTTGGCGGCGTCGATGTCACCCATCCTAACATATCGAGTGATCAAGCCATTCCAAGATGATACATTCTTCTTGGGCATTGAGCGCAAAGATCCGTCCACTGACTCAAAGTCACCACACCAATCATAAGTCGCAATCAATGTGTTCCACGAAACAGAGTCTTGTCAACCATTTCATCAAACACTGTCGAAAGCAACTTGCACCCGCTTGGTCTCATGAAAGTACATAAACATTAAAGCATTCTGCACAAAAAGATCGGTACTAAGCCCAAGACGAACAACCCTACAGTGGATCTCAGCGCCCTTGTTCGCGTGACACTCCTTGGCTCTGCCGCATGCCTTGAGAACAAACGGGAAGGTGAGATAATCCGTGCTCACACCAGAGATGCACATTTGGTTGTACAGGTGGATGGATTCAACAGGGAAGACGCTGGCGGAGTAGGCTCTGATGAGGATGTTGTAGAGGAACGCAGACTTGATGGCGGCCATGTCGAAGAGTGAGTGAGCGTGATGGAGGCTGCCCCAGCGAGCGAGGGCTGAGAGAGCGATGAGCTTCGTGTTGAGCCATGGATGGTCCGCAAGGCCAACCTTGGTGACGAGTGACTGAATGCACTTAAGGTGTTTGATGCTGGACGCCTTCTCCAGAAGAAGAGTGATGCGAGTCTCTTCGCGTTCGCTGATGCGCAGCGTATTCATAGTGGTTGTCTCATGGCGGTGCGGTCATACAATTCACCTGGGCTTCTTTTGAGCTCGATTCAACGACCTTTGCACCTTCACAAAGTCGCACAATTGTGGTCGCTTCCACCGTACGTGACAAATTTTAGATCCCATTAAATCAAAATCAAATTAAAAAAACATCCGATACCATCAGGTATAAAAATATCTAATATTAGGTATTATTATTATTATTATAGGTCAGTTTGGTTCATGATAATCACCTGAAAGTGTGATACGGAAGTATGAAACTCTCACAAACACGAAATCAAACTATTTTCCAAAAGTAGAGACATGGAACTTGTGCTTTTTATAGTTTATGTTGTTCGGTGCAAACGAAGTGAAGATCCGGACGCCACTTCTGAAGATGGTGAGATTATCTCCTTGGAGTAGAAGATGTTATTATTTGGGTTTATGGATTTATTAGTTAATTTTATAAATGAGATATGTTGTTGCTAGAAACCGGTATTGTTTTGTGATTAGAACTAATCCGATCCAATGGTTGAGATTTGTATTTGTTTGGTGTGGACGCTGACTGTTGATTGCGGGAAGTCACTCATCTTTCCAAGTGGTGAAAACAACACAGAGAAAAAAACCGATCGGAGTAGGCCTTTTTTGCCCGGATTTAGTTCCGACGGTCAAGTTAGTGAAAGGGAGTTTTTGGATGGGATGAGTGATTTCTTAGTTTTCCTCTTCTTTTTTTCACCTGCCTCTGGGTCTGCTGCTTCTTCCCTTTTTATAGACTCTTGTTGAGTATTGTTTTAGTTCCTCCAGCTGGAGTTGGAAAAATATCCCATCTGCTGTTAGAGCAAGTAGGGTAAGTGGGGTGAGTGGGGCAAGTGGGGCACTCGTTCTTCAACTCATGTCCCCTCCGGTGTAAGGGTGAGTTATGGCGTTTTGTCTTTTAGGTCGAATCTTTTCTGATAAAAGATCTTCTTTGTACCTTATCTTCCTACTTTTTGTCTTCTCGATGTTTATGCTCTGCCCTTATCTTTTCGTCCAAGGAGAAGCTCAAATGGGGATCTGAGTGTTCGGCTCGGATTTGGTTAGAATGATGCCGAGTGGCAGGCTCGGATTTTATCTAGGGATATTAGAGATCATGCTATGTGGCATGTGCTTGATCCGGATTTCTTGTCACGTGTCCTTACCAGATATACCCATATCATTAGTTCCCCCCAAGTGTGCTTGTTTCTGAGTCCGAGTGATGAACGAGCTATGCTTGGTTGTCGGTTGGCTCGAGGAAAAGTATTGGGTTCTTTCTGTGCTGCGGTCAGTATCTACCTGATCAGTCTGGGAGTCTAGGTGCTAGTCCTGGGGGGCAGGCCATTGTGTGCGGCCAACATCTTTCCATTCTAGCTGGAAGTTCGTGTGGTCTTTTCAGTGGCAGCAGTCGAGGTCTGGGGCGCGATAGATTCTATTCCCGTGATGGTCCTTATTTTGATTGGGGGACGTCTATATATGTTGGTTTGGATTTAGGTAACCTATCTATCTTTTTCTGAGAGTCATCCAAAATGTCTCTTTCTCATCCTCTGTCCTTCCTTGAAGTGTTCCTTCCTGGTCTTTCCTTTTGTCAATCAAGAATTCCTCCTGCTTTTTATCAGTATCTTTAGGTGCTTGCTACAGTGGTTGTGAAACTAAGGGGTCCGAATGGTTGTATATGGACTATCCTATTCTTCCGTAATGAGGACGAAGGTGAGATGCGGTTCGAGCATGGATGGTGGAGATTCCACACTGATCATCGCTTGGCTGCAGGGGATTTTATGGTTTTCACATATCTTTGGGGTGTGAATTTTAGGGTAAAAATTTTTTGAGGTGATTTTTGTCGGAAGAAGATGGATCTTTCCATCCATCTTTCTTGCGGAGCAGCAACCCCTAGCAATAGCGAGGGTGAGGTGGGGGGTGGAAGTCCTTGTAATACTTAAGAGTAGTCAGTTGGGTCGCCTTAGGGTGCTAGAGTATGCGGGCTCCCCATGTGTATATTTTTGGGCGAACTAGTAACAGTTGTTTATAAATAATTTTATTATTATCTTTTGGGTTTCTCGGAATGCTGATCGTCAAATCTAATCATGACATGGGGTTGGTGGTGAGTGGCATCGGCATTGGTTGGTGCCTTAGTGGGAGTTTCCCGATAAACCTTAATGCTCATTATATTTTCCTTGAGGATTGTGTGGTTATTATTTTCGTCCAAGGGGTTATGGATAGTTTTCAAAGAGTCGCGGGTTTTTCTGAGGCTCCATGCTCATTGATGGTTTCTGGGGGAACGGGCACTTCCGTTCAAGGGATCGGGGATAGTTCCCGAGAAGTCGCAGGTGGTTCCGAGGCTTAGTGCTTATAAATGGGCCCTGGGAGAAATGAACGTTTTCATGCTTCAATCAGGCGAAAAGAAGCAGAAGTCCATGGCTTTTCCCTTCGCCCCTCTTTCTTTTGATTGTTTAGTTCAAGGGGTCCCATTAACCGTCTAAAAATCCTATAGGAGTTTCATAGAAACCTGAGTCAGGTAGACGCTGGGGTCGTAGTCTTAGAGGGCCCTAGTGGTCATGTGTGGAACGTGACGTTAATCAGGGATGAGGCCATGGGGGAGATGTAGTTTGGGTGGCAGGACTTCCTAGTGGACCATCACATGGAAGTGGGAGACCTTATGATTTTTGAGTATATGAGAAGTGTCCACTTTAAGGTGCTCATCTATAAGAGGAACAATGCTTAAAGGAGTGGGCCTTTTTGGCTCGTCCCTTCCACCGAGCGGCTACCTTTAGTAATGACGGTGGTGGTGGGGGAGAGGATAAGTCGGATGGATCCTCGGACTAAGGCGATTTTGTGTTTGGGTGTTATCCTTTCTTTAAAATCCGTATTTTGTAAGCCGTGGGATAATGCTTTATGTATCATTATTGTTATCTTTTGCTTATCTTGAATGTTTGTTAATCTCCTTAATCTTCTCCCTCTATCTGTAAAATGGCGTGTGCTGGATCTTATTTATTTATACATGAGCCGGGCGAGGCATAGATTCAGGTCGAGGTAAATGGTTGGTCTGAGAGTCTTGTCTGGGTACTATTCCATATTTATTTCGAATATCTCTTTTGTTTGTCATCCCATCCCTCGAGACGTACTGGTTAGGGAGTGGTGCTGCGTGTGCCAGTCAAGGTAATGATGGGTGTGAAACCCTATTTTCCTTATAGACGTTTGGTGAGGCGCAGCCTGGGGAGGTGATCTGGGTCGTTCGTAGGAACTTAACTGCTTGGGATGCTTGCTTTGACGGTGCGATTTGACAAGGCACTTGCTTTAACGGTGCGATTCGGATCAACTTAATTGATCCGACGGTTGGGCGTCCCGTCTCTTGGTTTTTGAGTAAGGGTTTGAGGGTTTTGAGGTATTAGTTTTGCTAAGCTTATGAGTTCTCCTCTCCAGCGTCCCTAGCTCTCACCATTTCTCCGGCGATCTTCTGGTTGGTGCTTCTTGTCCTCTAGATCTTTTCGTTACGGTAATGGAGACTGGCCCTTTAGATTCAAGGGCTCTTGTTCTCGCGTCTTCTCCCCCTAGTTCATCTAATCTTCATCGTTTTGTTCGCCTTCTGCTTTGCCTCCTCTAATTCCTATTCACGGTGAAGATAGTGATCCGCCGATCTAGGGTTTGAGGGTCCATTCGGCATCCTTTAGGGCAGAGAGAGGGGGATCGAAAGCCTTTCTAAGTATCCTTAACAAGGAGGATATAGCTTGATTGGTAGATCATTATGAGATCTGTCTTTCTTCGTTTATTGTTAGGAAGCCTTCTTCCGGGGAGCAGGCTAGTTCGTTGGGGAAAGGCGAGATAGCCATTTACCAAGATGCGTTGTTGGGTGGCCTTAGACTTCCATTCCCTAATATTTTTAAGGAAATTTTAGATTTCCATCAATTATGCCCTTCCCAATTGACCCCTGATAAATACACAATTGTACATATATTTCCATCATATTTGCATGAAATTATCTAGATATTTTGTATCAAATCCTCTATTTTTGTTCTTCTCTAGGTTTGTTTTATGTTTAAGCAGGTAAAATAGGTGCCCGGAGGAAAAGGAACTAGAAACGAGACAAACCGGGGAAAAACAAGCCAAAAAGGATCTTTACAGAGATGTGCACGACCGCAACACAATGTGGCACGCCCATGCCAAGGAGCGATCTAGTCTCTAGATGTGCGAACGCATCGAGGAATTTGGCACGGGCGTGTGGATGCTTGGCATGCCCGTGCACCCAAAAGACATAAACTGTAGATAAGAAGAAATGTTCTGGAAATTATTTAAAAAGATCCTGAACTCCATATACAATCTTCACCGTTCAGATTAAAGATGAAGGGGTAAAGAACATCCAGTAAAACTTACAGGTTGATCTGAGTTGATTTAGTTACCCGATCGTTCACTTAATAAAGACTGCGCAGACCTGGGAGTTTAGTCTGAATTATCCCGAAATATCTAAAAATTATCTAGATCGACTCCAACTAAAATTAGAAGTTATCCAGAAGTAGACGGACAATTTGTTTGGAGATTTCCAACCTATATAAACCCAAGGGGAGAGAAGATTAGACTATCTTTGGACGAGAGCTTGAGATTCGGACTTTGGTCAGAGTAGGAGAAGAGATCGAAGGCAGAGAAGACATCAAGCAAGGGAAGCCTTGTTTCTTAATTATGTCTTCTCCTATTTTTTTTTTTTTTAATCTATTCATTAGCATGAGAGGCTAAACCATTTCAGTGGTACCTCAGACACATAAACCCTAGGATTTATTTTAGTAATTGAATTCATTATTTATTAGTTTCTCTCATGGATGATTCTTGTGATTCTGTGTTTTGATTGATATGATTGTGTCATGCATGAGTCATGATCACATACTTTGCTATGTTTAGCAAAGCATATTGTTTGTGCTTAGGGTTTTGATTGCATGCCTCATGTATGCATAGATTCATGTCTACTCACCACTAGACATAGGTAATGAGTTCGATCTCCATGCCGAGAGATCGGATGTAGCGTCTACATAGCGCAATTGTCAAACTCCTTAGAACAACCTAATAGAGAACTAAAAATGAGAGTTTGATTGCTAATAAAAGAAACCTAGGGGGATCGAGGTCCGAGGAGCCACGTTTAATCTCTGATTTCTTACAACCAACTGTTCACTGCAGCTTTCGTTGAGATCAACAACCAACATAACCTTGTCACAGTTTCACACTAGATCACGAAGAATAGTTACTACTAGATTCTAGTCCCTGTGGATTCGATAACCCTACCTTTTGGGTACTTTATTACTTGAGCGACCCTATACACTTATGTGTAGTTGTCGTGTACTCTGCGCGTGCATTAACCCCGAACTCATGGAGGCTGCTCTGTGGGTTTGTCCTTGTTTTTAGCCATTATGGGTTTAAGCCGACCGTTCATTGGTTTTGCCTTCTATTTCTTCTCGGCTCGTTCAAGAATAAAGTTTCTAGGTAATGTCCCTTCTTCTATCAAACAGTGGAAGAGCAAGTTTTTCTTTGTGTCTCGTAATTCCGGGTGGGACATTCAAACTAAGTGGGAGGTCCCTCTGACGGATAGCGCATGCAAAGAGGGAATGTCGACCGATGAGAATGCTCAATTCGAAATTGTCAAAGGGATCTTTGGGGTTTCCATTGATACGTATCTGATGACGGAAAACCTCCGGAAGTGCCGATATGTCGTAGCAGCTGGTTAGGTCTGTTTGTATCTATATGTTAGAGACTTAAGTTTTCTGATTTTGACTGACTCTATTATCTTTTTTGCAGACGAGCCGATGGATAATGTTGAGTATGCAAAGGGTCTTTTGGCGAAGTTTAAGGGTGTCGTCTAGATTCCCTTGTCGAGAGGACAAAAAAAGAGTGAGGAATCATCTAGGAGGGAGAAAAAGGGGAAAATACCTCCAAAGAGGAGAAGAAGAAAAGAAAAAGTGAAGGGAATTAAGGGGGGGGGGGGGAGGGGTCCTTTTGAGGAAAAAGGGGTTGAGGGTGACTCGGCCATGAAAACCTCGAAGAAGAAGAAGAAGAAGAAGAGTACTGATGAGGGGTCGGGTCGAGCATCCGAGAGAGCCCGAGTGATTTTGCCAAGTCAGGGAGCTTCACCCTGTTAGTCGGTTCCAGCTACTCCACTTTCCTCTCCTGAAGATGCTGAGACCGTAATAGGTTCTTCGGAAGCCACTACGCGCTATGCGGGAGGCTCCTATTGAGGATTCGACCCCTCGTCTCTCAGAGGCTTCTGCTCCTCTGGTGGTCGTGCCGGAGCCAACCGTCATCCGACCCAAGACTGTTGACGTTCCAAGCAAGGTGAGGGCTCGATTTTCAAGTTTATCAAAAAAGTGGGGATTTTCGATTGGTGCCTCTACGTTAGAATAACTAGGGATTCTTCTTTAGCAGGCGGTGGTGACGGAGGCTGAGTTCCAACATAAATTAGATCAAGTTTCCACCATCAACCTTTCTCTGAAACAAGGGGAGAAGTCTTTGAAAAGATCCTTGGCTACTGAAATGGGTCCTTTTCCCCGGGGCTTACTCTTTAAGGATTCTTCAATGGTAGCGGAGATGTTGGAAGCTATGTAGTCAGAATATGTTTGTAGACTATTATGGGAGGCCAAGAGGGAAGAAATTGCCACTCAACTTCTCTTATCTTCGGCTACAGTATGGGCATAAATCTCCTCGAGCGTTCTTACTTATCGTCTCCTATTTAATGATTATTCAATCGTCAGTGGCCATTCTTTGGGCAGATCGTGCCAATCGCCTTCTCTGAGAGGATGTCGTTGTTAATTCTTATTTTAGGATCTTAGAGGAGAACGATGCAGAGATCGCTCCTCTAAAGGACAGAGTTTCTTCTTTGGAAACTTTGTCTAGTGTTTTGAGGGAGGACAAGGCCGAGACTCTTAAGACGACTCATCTGGTTACTGATAAGTATTCAAATTGTTATATTTGACTACTATAATTGTTTACACCTAGCATGAAATTCCGATGATTTGTAGGCCACTAGTACTTAAAATGTTTTATTTTTGTAAATCAGGACAGACCAGGGAGACTCATGAGGTAATTAAGAAGTTGATCAGGATTCAGCCGAAGAAGGCTGAATTACAGAGTTGAATAGACCTGTCTAGTCGTAGACGGTCCAGTCTAAAACAAAAGAATGCCAGACAACACCGTCTACTCACAGACAAGATCAAACAAACGAAAGGCCTCAAGGGAGTCTCCCAAGTAATACTGAACCAAACCCCCAAGAACAGTTGAAGGCCGTAATGCTGAGAAATGGGAAGGAGGTTGAGTTGTTGGTGAGGCCTCCTCCCAAGAAAACGTCTTGGATGGAAATTGGTGAAGGTTCTGGTGTTGAAAAATCTGCCTATGGAAAAGTTACAACCTATTATCAAAAAATTTGTTGTTGAAGATGATAAAATTGTAGAGACAGAAAAAGAGATGGAACAACCGCCACTCCATGAATATCAACCAAAGATCCCATATCTCGAGCGATTGAAGAAAGACAAGGAGAATGCTCAATTCAAGAGATTCCAGCAAACTATAAAGCAGCTACATGTCAGTCCCCTGGTGGAAGTTCTTTCACATATGCCCAAGTATGCCAAGTACATGAAGGACTTGCTCAACAATAAAAGAAGTTAGAAGAAATTGCATTTGTAAATCTTAACGAACAGTGTTCTGCAGTGATTCAGTCTAGGTTACTAGAAAAGTTGAAGGATCCTGGCAGCATGATAATTCCTTGCACGATTGGGGATGGGATTGAGGAGAGTGTCCAAGTTGACTCAGGAGCCAACATTAATGTAATACCCCACAAGCTTTTTATGAAGCTCGGGCTAGGAGAGCCACAAGATACAAGGATGACCCTACATGTCACGCCCCGAACCGAGCCCGGAGCATCAACAGACCGGCCGTAAGTGAATAGGGATGGGCCCCACTCAAGTACAAGGCCTTAGATAATCAACAGAAATATCAGAGCAACAGCGAAACTTAATATATAACATGACAAGTCTAATACAAATAGGTATAAGTGGTCAGACAAAACATCTAGGGAGTAGGTGTCCTATACAACACAAACTTAAAGCTTTCTCACTCAAAGAAATAAAATAGAGGTTCACAAACCTCAACAGCAACACCAAGCCCCACACGACGGCTAACGTCGCGTTACTCTTTCAGATCTGAAAATGGAAAAAAAGGGGGCTGAGTTTTGGGGAAACTCAGTAAGCACCCGCTACAAAATATCAGAAACACGAAAACAACAACAGAAAGGATCAGAGAAGAAAATCATAGTATCAATTTAACAACGAAAATAAGCAAGAAATTCACATATCATCTCTCCGACAGCGACCACAGTCGAATGGGACTCGCAGGTCAGGTAGCGCTACAACCAGAAAACGTGTACGTACACGGTCAGCGTACCACCCCACTAACGGGTATACAAGACAAGCAGATACCAGAGTATCCTGGTACAATATAGCTAAACAATCACCAGTGGTGTCCTATCCACTAGCACCATATCGAATGGGAATACCCTCGAAAACACACAAAGACTTTTTCCACCCAATTTGCATGACTTTTCATAAGGAAAATAGTCCAATTAAGAAAGTGTATAAAACACATATATATAATTTTCAAAATAAGGCTCAACGTATAATTGAAGAAAATTACGGTGATATTGCGGTAAATACTTGTAGTACTTTAGTCAATTTTTTTTCTCCCAACGTGGCCTTACGTTCTTTGCCAATATCTGGTACGCGAATATATAATTAGCATGATTACATCTACTTCTAGGGGATGGGCCATGACCCTTAACCAAGTGGTTGGGCCGGACCCAAGAAATTCATTGGTTTATTCAAGAAAATACATCAAACATATATGTGTTTGATGGAATGGGCTTGAGCCCACTTCAAAGTATTTGATTATTAATTCATCAAACTTTTATGTGTTAAGATGAAATGGGCTTAGCCCACTTCAAGGTATTGGATTATTCTCATTCTTATTATTATTATTATTTTTATTAAGCCCATTATCCGGTGAGATGAGTTGAGCTTATTATAATATATTTTCTATTCCCTCTCTCTCATTTCTTTCTATTAAATCCGGTATGATCAAAAGAAAGCAAACCCATGCATGTATTCCCTCTCCTTGCTTATCCACTTGACAAAAATAGTAGGGCTTACTTTACTATTAAAAATTAAAATAAGGAAAATTCTAGAACTTATATGCAAAACATAACATATGGAATTTAATGTAAATATCTTACAGTTGAGGGATTAAATTGAAAAGTTGTAAAACAAAATTTTTTTTTTTTACTCCACCGCCTGACCAAGAGATCACACGTGTTAGTTGTAAAACCTAACTAAATAGTGGAGACCATCCCCATGAGCCTCTCTTTTCTCTTGTGAGAATGAGATCATCAAAATATAATTCAAGGATAATATCATGCTCTCTCACTTCTCACTGCCCTCCACTGATACATAGCCCAATACTCTCTTTTAAAACCCAGCTGTTGGTGTACATGGAGAAGATTAACGCCCTAACTTTAATATTACCTTTCTTCCTCTTCTCTTGTTATTGAGCCATCATGCATGTTCTCTCTCTCCTATTGTCACAGAGAAACAAAACCCTCTCTTTTTCCTTTTCCTCTTTTTCTCTTACTTGGCTTCTTCTCCTTCTTTGTTTGGTTTTAAGAATCTTAGTTATAGGTTTTGTTTTCTTTGAAATTTTCATGGTTGTTTCTCAACACTGCCTGGCTTTAGCTTCAGTTAAAGATTGAATACTTTTCTCTTTTTTTTCAACGTTGAGTGGTGTTCAGCCTTTAAAGTAGGTTTCATCCTTCTTCTCAGTTAAAATATAGTACTATAATGATGATATCTGCTTACCAATTAGTTACGAAGCTCCTACGAGAGCTTTTCCATCTCAACGGTCCTCCGTTCTCCTGAGATCAAAGTGCAACTACAGTTAAGAAGGGCAAGATGTAACAAATGGAGGAGGAGATGAAAGCTTTCAGTTTGGTTTTACCAACACTGGCGAGGTCTCACAGCTTTCTACTATTCAGAACGCTTTCTATAATCTCGGAAGGGCACTCATCCACTCAGTGGCCTACTCCTCCTTTTATAGGCACCAAGAGAGCTTAAGGTAATGAGGCGGTGGGTTATGTGCCTTGGTTTTGTGTTTCGTCGCTGATGGACAACAGCCCGTAATCCACGTGGGTGATCCGAGGGAGAATGCATTGAGTGATTCTTCGCGAATGTTACTGCGCCGTGTGGCCCTGCTCAACGAGTAACTCAGCAAACAAACACACAGGCTTCAGATTTCGTTATTGGATGGTGGATCTTACCCTATGAGGATAACCTTGATCATTGGATAAGATCTGAGCCATAGTTCCCTTCGCATTTGCGTATATAATCCATGTTCAATGTTAATCGTTGGATCACTTCAATTAAACCCCATCCATTGCTTTAAACAAGTGCATGGGATTTGATGGAAATTTGTGGAAAACTCCCCACAGTTTCTTCAAGTTACATGCAAGTCTTCATATGGTGAAAGGGACTTTTAGTAAGTAGTCCTTATACTTCTAATTATTTATAACTAGATCCATTATTTTCCTTATAACTTAAACTTTTGCTAAGAAAATTAATGAAATATTATTACAAATTGCTGATAGATCTATGAAACGGCCAATAGGGGTAGCACAGGATATATTGGTCAAATGTGACAAATTTGTGTTCCCTGTGGACTTTGTGCTCCTGGATATAGACGATGACGTAGAAGTGCCTATCATCCTTTGTAGGCCATTCCTAAGAACTGAAAGAGCTCTCCAGGATTATGACACAGGGAAATTAACTCTGAGAGTTGGAGACAGTGAAGCAGTCTTTGAGCTTCCATCAGCCATGTGACAGACACTGGGCCACGATGACACGTCTTACTGCCTAGATGATGTTGATCTAATTACTGCTGATTGTATGCAAGAGCTACTGGCCGTGGACCCTCTATAGGAAATACTCAGTCTACTGGATGAATAGACAGAAGAGGTGATCAATGAGCAACTTGTTGAGGAGAAAAAGAATGTATCTGCTGGTCCGATCCACTTCTGGAAGAAAAAGATCAGAGGGAGGCAAAAGAAGATAACTCTTGATCAAGTCAAGATAGAGCACTGTCCAAGTGCTCATCATGGTGAGTCCCTTGTTTATTCTAGTTTGGGGTTTTCGTTATTTAAAAGTTGTTTTAGGGGAAGACTTGGAGAAGGAATTCAAACTTTCAACCGACCATGAGCTCGGAACAGGTAAGGTCAAGCTAATAACAATAAACAAGTGCTGCTTGGGAGGCAACCTAAGGTTTGAAAAATTTTCTCTTTGATTTTTCCTTACTGGCATGTAGTTAGGTATAGGAGGCAATAAGTAGTGACACACTTGGTCCTTCACTTCTGACCCGTTGGTGTTTGTCACCATATCTAGGTCATTTCCATTCAATTTAGATCATAAGTGTACACCCTGAGTTGGAACATCATCAGACTCCCTAAAACTTAGATCAATTCCTAAGGATGAGCTGAATTAGCAGTGTAGACGGCTCTGTCTCTTTCATAGACAGCTTTGTTTGATCAATCTAACGGAGCATATTTATAAATGGGCCCGCCTATACTATAGACAGGGCCGTATGTAACCCCCAACCGGTATGTAAAAGGCAGTGACTACTCGTAAACAGAACCGCCTCTCTCTATTTTAATTTAAGTAGTTCCCAGTCACTTGCCTCTCCTTATTACGATCCCATTACCCTCTTGAGGCACCGACAATCCGCTTTAAGGCCCAAAACTTGTCTTCCTCACCCTTTTGGCACTAGAATTCAACAGGTGCATCCTCCGTCCTTGTTCTAAAGTCCTAAACCTTGAATTTTTTTGTATTTCTTTCAATTTCTAGGGCATCGATAGGGAGTTTTAGGGTAAATGCACACAGGGCGAAGTGAACATGATCAATGCTGGTTCAATCACCCTTAGAAATACTGTTCATCATCCTCCTTAGAGATTTCAGGGTATAATTTGAGCGGGAGATGGGCTTTCTGCCTCAGACAACCCCACTTTAGACCGTCCATACCTCTCGCATCAAGACAATATCTGCTGGACAGCTTACATTATCCGGCTTCTTACGGGCTTGGGCTTACTTTGTGAGACACAGGATTGGACTGAGTTTCTTACTGTTCAGCGCATGGACCTCCGCACATTGATTCTTATGAATTTGGTTTGACGAGCCAGTGGTCGTTATCTCCTTATTTAGCGCCAACTCATCACAACACCAGACCTAGTAACAGTGGCACCGCAGCTAGATATACTAGTGGAGGCTGTTGGGACAGGAACATCCAGAGCCTTCACTAATGCCCATTCACCAGCCATTACCACAAGACCCCCGTCGGAGCTCCGGTGATACATCTTAGAGATTCTTCTGAAGGAGATTAGGATAAATCAGCTAAGGCTCATGGAGGAGCAGCAGCTCTTGATTCCTTGATTCTCGCGTACGCGAGGAGTATTGCCATATTTACTCCGAGCTCGAGAATCTATACTAGCATGTGGGGCAAATTCGTTTTCAGCTCCACGGGCGTACATCCTCCCCAGGACGTCTCACACTGAGCTCATTATCATCAGGGATGTTTCCGACACCCGATTCCGTTGGCCGCACCCCAATACCCTCGCAAGATGATGTTCCACCAGAGGAGGAGAAGGAGTAGTTTCCTTGTAAAATTAGGACATGTCACATTTTGCATCAGTAAGGGCTTATCCCTGCTGCACTGCTTATAGTTTCTCCTGTATTTTGTTTCTTTTCCTTTCAGACTTTATGCTATCTTTTATTTTCTTGAGCTATAATAATTCCCCTATGTTTCATAGGTTGTGAGAATGCTCAAATGTTGGCCCCAAATCTTCTCCGAATTCAAACGTGCACTTTGGAAATCAACTATGCGAAATCGGGAAGTCTCAGTTTACTCTTCCCCTTGTTTCTTATTTCTCTATCAATTTTATGAATTCCTATTTGCATTGAGGACAATGCAATTCTTGAAATGTGGGGACGGGTAACTATAGTTTTGAAATTCATTGAAAATCTCAAGTGTGGGGACGTACAAGAACAATTTTTTTTTTTTTTTTTTGCAAAATTTTATCATGCATGCTAGTGTAAACCAATGACGACATGAATTAACTCTGTTTTCAATCCTACTCTACTCTTAGTGGACACCATATAGAGACATAATTTTTGTAGATTCTCCTATGACAATATATGTAACAACCATATTTGTTTGAAGACAATAGATAACCTATCGCCATATTTCTCTTGACGTAGAGTGTCAAGTATTATTTTCAATGGCTCCTAGAGTTTACGTGACACTAGTTCGAATTTCTAGCCCTTATAAATAGAATTATAGAAAATAAATTGCACTGTACATATAGACTATGAGAATAAAAACCAAGATGGTGCTCCTCTACTCTTTGTAACGAAGTAATCTCGGGTTTTTGGCTCCTAATCAGAGTGTTTCCCAAGCCGAAAAGTCCCATGTGAGCATGAGCACGTCCATGTAGAGTTGTAATTTTATGAGTAGTTGGGTGTTCCAATGTCTGGCCAGCATGTGCACCCTTCAGAAAGGAAAATCTACACTCTATGTTAATCTTTGGTTATCCAGAAAGTCGGATCCATTAGGAATGCCCTACAGGGGTGATTTAAAAAAAAGAAAGAAAGAAAGAAAGAAAGAAAAAAAGAGAAAAAAGCAAAAGATTGGAAAAGAGTATATTAGAAGGTGTTTCTTGAATGGGCTAGTAATTTTGAACTTAGAGTCCCAAGGAACCTCTAGAGTTCACTGAGAATATGCTTGCTACTATAGGACTCAGAAATATGGCATGTAGAGCGAACACACTTTGTCTAGAGCTATATTGAACATGTACAAGATCGATCTAAGCCCTAAATTGAAATAGGAGAATACACATCTTGATGGCAAACTTTGAGTAGAGTTTGACTGATACATGTGTAGCCTAAGGTTGAATACTTATCACCTCTTTATTTTTAATTTTTCTATTTGCTTGAAGCAAATGCTTAAGTGTGGGGATGTTTGATAAGTGTTCAAACTATTATATTTAACTACTATAATTGTTTGCACCTAGCATGGAATTCCGATGATTTGTAGGCCGCTAGTACTTAAAATATTTTATTTTTGTGAATCAAGACAGACCAGGGTGACTTATGAGGAAATTAAGAAGTTGAGCAGGATTCAGCAGAAGAAGGCTGAATTACTGAGCTGAACGGACCTGTCTGGTCGTAGATAGTCCAGTCTAAAGCGAAAGAACGCCAGACAACACTGTCTACTCACAAACAAGACCGTTTGACCTTAATGATAAGTTAGGGTTCAGACCCAACTTAGTAAATAACCCCATGAAAAATGGATACAAGGTCAGTAATAGGGTCATCCAATATACATACGGGTCGTTTATCCAAATCGAATAGGAAATCAGAAGATCTAGACGGAGCCATCTTCTCGTGGATAAGACCTTCTGGGAACCAGGATGCAGACCTAATACCTGACAACCCCGTACAAATCGTTCACAAGGTCAATGACGCGGTCATTAGATCCATATATGGGTCTTTCATTTGAAGAGAAGAATACCTAAACAGCTCAGTCTTCTTCCAGACAGCCCCGTATATAACGGGTTCTCAGAGCAGTAACGTGATCTACTTGCTCTAAGTGCCTCATAACTTGTATTCCTATCCTGATAGTGCTTGGAGCTATAAATACCCAGGATTAGGGCTATGAGAGCAGCTTTTCAATTTTATAAACCATCCTTGGAGCCTATCATCATCCACTATCAACTTTAACCATCCACTAGGGAGAGATCAACAAGTCTTGAAAGGAAAAAATAGAGCCGTAGCACTATGAGATCATAGCTGAGTATCAGGGGAGTATATGCAACTGTCCTCGCCAACAATGTATCACTGTCCCATATCTTTATCAGTATTTATTGTTTTATTTGCTATGCGTTGCTCATTTATGAGGAACTAACTCTTTAGGTACTCTGGTTAGGATGAACTCTTTGGTTGATATTAATATATGACAATATTTTCTATTTGATTGATTAATTATTGGATTGAGATCTATTGAGTGTATTCCATTCATTGCATGCTTACGTTGCGACAGCCCTAGCATGTCAATAGGTTTATACGAGGGAAGAAGCGAATACCTCCTCATATTAGAGATACCTCATTAGAGAGGACTGTGAATACACCGAGAACTCGAACATAGGATTATAATTTGTATTCCCACAGGCCTTCTAAGAAATAGGTTCCCTAGATCCCCATTCGATGTTAGTAGCCTAGCCGCGACAGCCGAGGCGAGAGCGATATAGGAACCCTTAGTCCAATCCATGTTGATCATCAATTAGGAAATATTGTCTCTTTCCTCTATCAGAACCCAAGAAGGATTCCTACCCGAGTATCCTCTCTCTGGGCTGATCTTGCCCTGATTTCATAACATCTCTCACTTTACAGTGATTCTTACAGCTTCTTCTTAATTTCAGTAATTAGGATTAGTTAATTTCTCCATCACTCTGTTAGGTTAAATAGTAGATAACCAGCGAGTACTAGTACTTCTATAGTCCTTCTGGGTTTGACATCGGACTTATTAGTCCACTTTACGACCCGTGCACTTGCGGAATTAAGCATGAGCATTGGCTCACATCAGTTACCGGAGAGAAGTGCGAATTCCAGGAGAAGCTTGTTCTTGTGGAGAAGGAGAGGGACGGCCTTACTCAGAAGCTATAGCATTCCGAAGACTCACCGCGGGCTATTGAGGTGAATGAGAAGAGTCTTCAAGACAGAGTTAATGCCCTTGATGGAGATGTGGTGAAGCTAGAGAAAGAGGTCGAGCGCCTTGGTGAAAAGAGAAATAAGGTTGCCGAGATCTGGGTCTTAGAATCGACGTGCTCTGTCTTGCTCAGGAGGAGCTTACAAAGATTAAAAAGGAAAGGGATGGTCTTCGGAAGGTTCTGGCCTCATAAAGGGAGGCCTTAACGTTGTCCCAGCAAGGGGTGGAGGATCTTAAAGACCAAGTAGCGAAGCTCGAACTCGAGTTGTCTCGGTTCAAGCAAGAGAGGAAGGATGAAGCGACTCGGGTTTTTTCAATCTTCCAAACCGTCGTCCGGCATGACCCAACTATGGATTTCACTTTTATTGGTTTCCCATCTATGCTAAAGATCTTCCTAAGTCTAGGGGCAAATCACAAGGTGCAGACCTCGGCTAGGAGCGGGGAGGAGGGTGCTTGAACGGCTAGTGCGGTGGTACCAAACCAATTTTTACCTTTGCTTTTGCTTTCTAGTTTTTAGGTGAATTTTTGTAAAGATCTTACAAGAACGATTTTATACGCCATACTTCTATAATCAAACCATGAATTTGAATGAGAATTTCTAACCTTTGCTTGAAGATGCTGGTTTTCCCGATTTTTAGTCATGATGACTTTTTTTGGAAATCCCACTTGAAGCGGTATGATATGCGTTTGTTATGTGACTAATGCTTAGACCGCAAGTGCACGGGTCGTATCAAGTAATAAAATTGACTATAAAAGTTGGATGTCGAACCCACAAAGACCGAGATACTAGTACTAACTCTTCCTCTATTATCTAGTCAAAACAAAGATTGGTGGTGGTGTGAACTAATCTAAATTCTAATTCTAGAAAGCCAGATAGAATTGGATGTGATGAAGTTGTGAGGGCAATCAATTAGGAGAAGAGGTATCCGGGCAAGGTATCTCCCTCGGGTTCTTGTGGATAATGATATGTATGGATTCCTATTAGATGAATGTGAGACATTGGACCAAGAATTCCTACAACGCTTTCACATTCTCTTTCAAGGAGAGTTACTAATCAACACTCGTGAGTAGTTCTAAGGAACACATAATCTTGGAAGAGTTGTGGGAATAATCCATTTTACAGAGTCTCTCTCCTAAACACCCGATCTCTCGGTATGTTCACAACTCCCACCTATTGAAGTAGATCTAGGGTATATAGAGGGAGCGTTATTTTCTACACCTTCTATAGATCTAGATTGACACTTAGAGTTGTCGCAACGTAAAGCATCAATACCATACAAAACATTCAATAGGTTCTCAAAAATTGAAGTATTCATTCAAATATAGAAATCCATACAAGCAAATCAAAGTTCACACATAGACCCAAGGGTTCAACAATGCCCAAATACCTAAAAGATTAGTTCCCCATCAAAAGGGGAATACAAATCTAATGCAAATAAAGCAAAAAATATTAATATAATAACAAATAAACTCCCCTCCGATGTTTCCTCTACTATTGGTGCCGCAAATCCTCCTCCAAACCTCGCCGCCGAGAAGCCTTGACGATGAAGCTTGATGTCCTAGTTGATGGTGAATGAGAGATGGTGATGATGATGACCCAAGGAGTAGCCCCCAAAGGGGATGGTCCAAAGATGTCTCTAAACCCTAATTTATAAGGTATTTATAGGCTTTACAATCATAGATAAGTGTATGAGTCGTGTTGGGTCCATGTTTGTCAAATTTGGGCGGCAAAATAGTGAATATTGGGCCCATATAAGCCCTATAAGGGGCTCCCTTATGGTGCATATGGCCGTATGGGTACGTATAGGCAGTCTTACGGCCGTATGTAGCTGCATGGCTGGATTTCAACATCGCACAGTCTTCATCAAGTATTTGATCGAAAGACCAAGTCTTGTTGTATTGACCTAAAATTTTAATTGAGTATTCCTCACTTGTTAATATTCAATCTGACGGTGGAGATTTGATTTAGAGTCCTGTAGCTCTTGTAATAAAATTCTGATCTTTTCTTCTCTTTCAAGACTTCTACAGTGTTCTCAAGTTGCTTCCATTTTCACCTCAAATGATTTAGAATTTCTTCATGTTGATTCTTGAGGCTCTCCAATACCCTGTAAACAAAAGTTAACACAAATTAAGTATAGATGGGCTAAAACTACTTCAAATCCTATGCATAGTGTACAAGAAAATCATATAACAATATGATCAATTGAATGCTTATCACATTATTTGGTATTGTCCTTCCCGGGTGTTCGGACTTTTTGTGCTAGAAATTACTTCTTTTTGAGAGACTTTGAGCGATCTTTGAGCGATATCTTTTTTCTCGGCCCCTTGGGGGATTTTCGAGTGAGATTTTTGTCTCGACCCCGTAGGGACTTTGAACGAGATTTTTTTGTCTTGAGTCCTTGGAGGACTCTTGAGCAAGATTTTTCCCTCAACCTTGCAGGGACTTTGAATGAGATTTTCTGCCTCGACCCCTTGAGGGACTCTTGAGTGAGATTTTTTCCTCGGCCCCGCAGGGGCTTGGAACTTGATTTTTTGTCTCGACCCCTTGGGTGACTCTTAAGCGAGATGTTCGCCTCGAATGCCAATCTTGTGAGCTTTTTTCAAAACATGGATTTTTTTAGTTTTATTGTAACACCCCCTTTTTATAAGGGTTCAGGTGTCACACCAGCTGGGCCGGGAATGCCCCCGACCTATAAGCTGTGTACTTGAAACCAAAAATAACAAGAAAACGAATAAATACATAGTGATATAATCGAATCCGATTACGCACCGGAAATCACACCCCATCAGAGTAAAGGAAGAATACATACCCATCCAAAGAAATTACCACTAAATCGACTTGTCAAGTACAAGACAATAGTTTTAGAAATGCATGTATATCCGGTACATCAGAGCCATCTAGTCTTCGTTCCCTGCTCGCACCACGAGCCACTGCTCAGGTCCCTGTCTATACCCTGAAATGACAACATAAACCGAGGGATTGAGCTACACAAGCTCAGTGAGTGCTGACAACTCCGCCAGATATTATACATACCTGTCCCTCACAAACCTGGTACTAATTATTCGTACAAATTGAAAACTAACAGAAACCATGGAATCATCATGATCATCTTCAATCAAGATATATTAATTCCAATACAATCGGAAAGCTCGTAAAAACACTAGATGCAGTTCACACATCAATACCAGTTCTAACAAACACCCCATCTTCAAGTACATCCACGTGTATAGGAGATGTACCTACCTCAATCACATCCTGTGCGAAGAGGCGGTGCTACCTACCCACATCTCCGTATATCCATGTGTAAGGGAGATGCCTCCACCTCAGATGCCTCCTGTGCCGACATCCTGTGTCGACCTCCTGTGCTAAGAGGTGAACCTATGTCGTGTCATGGACGTCCGCAAACCCTACTCAATGGACCAGAAAGAGCCAACGGCAGTCTTGCTCGTATCCGACCCGAGGCACCCTCACGAGTCGGGAAGGGGGTTTTATTGAAAACCATTTCGCAAACATTTAATTTTTGAAATACACGAATTAAAACAAATCCCCTTCCTCACCCGAAATCATCAACGCCGACTCTGGGTTCTATAACGGAACCCCGTTGGTCCAACATCCATATATCTATAGGGTTCAGTCCATGGCACGATCATGCACAAATTTTATTTTTCCACCATTTCAGGTTTCACTTTATATTTAATCATATCATTCTCATTTCATAGTATTCCACAAGCATAAAAACTATTATGCATGCATCGCGATAAAATCTTCGGCATCCACAAACCGATATAAAATTTACGGGAAAAACAAGAGTACAAAACACGATGAATACCAAAATACACATAATATACGGAGGAGTTTCCTCACCTGAAGTCCTTCGGAGACTCCTAAGTCCGGTTCGGTCCTGCTTTAGTGTCCGCGGGACTGTTACCTCTTCCTAAAATCAATGATAGTGACTAAATAAGAATCCAAAATACCGAATCGGTTCTCTATTCTAGAATCAAGAATCTTTACTCTAAGTCATAACTCGAAATCGTCGATTTAGCACACTAGCTTGGATCGCTCATAAGTTTCGATCCGGAAGCCCAATCGTGTCGATCAAACTATCATTACGAAGGTCTCTAGATGACCTTTCTAATGAACGCCAATACTCCCCGTCAGGGAAGGCATCGTGGGTTAAATCCTTCCCTGAAAGGGACAGCCCGGTACCGACTTCTAAAGAAATTTCGGCGGAGTTTCCCCTATTTCTAGGGCTCCGAAACTCATACAAACATTCACCATATTTGCATGATTAAACTAAGTTATAATTTTAATCAACACTTAGCAAGTCCCAAGCTCATCTACCATACATCCATTCATACATAATTCTAAATTAAATCAGGGCATCTCACTTTGATTCGAGGCTGAAGATCAGTTCGTCGAAGTAGCAAGTGGGGATGTAGGTTCTGGCCGGCGGCGAGGAGGGCGCGCAGCAAGCCTGGGGCTCGCACAGGGGAGAACGGGGGCACAGCCAGCAAAGAATGGGCGCCGCAAGTAGGGGCGTACTGAGCCGGCAAAGACCGGAGGGGGAAAAAGCGACGGCCGGAGCCGCGGACAGGCGGCGCGGAGCTCGCCGGGCGCGCCTTGAGGGCGGCTCGCTAACAGAGCATGCGCTGGCGCTGGCTGCGCCGGGCGGGCCCGGGCGTGCCCAGCGGCGTCGGAGGTGGGGGCAGGCCCGCCGCCTGGGTGAGGCGGCAGCGTAGGGGTTCTGTCGAAAGAGACGGCGAGAGAGGGAGAGAGAGACACCTTCTCTCAAGTGAAATTTTAAACCTAATCTTATAAACTAAGTTTCATCCATATATATATATTTTATATCTTTTAGTTTATTTATTTTATTTAATTACAATTACTTATCCTTTAAATTCCAATTAGTTAATAATATTCTCCCACATATCTTACATAAAAAAAATCCACTAACTTTAATTTGTCTTATCTTGTTACTATGCCGTCGCAAAGTGACCCGTGTCACGGGATCATTGTATCATCGCGAGGTCTGTCTCACTTCAGACCCGATCTGCTTTTCCCGGCTTTGGACCTGACCGAGTCTACTCTACTGGGGCTCTCATCTTGTCCCGATTCCTTCAGTTAATTAACCGAGTTAATTACCCATGTAATAAGTCACCTTCTAATTAATCGGGCGCTCCATAACTATCCACTTCCAACTATTTCACATAAATCTGGCCTGGCCCATTAGGGCCTTCTCTTAGCCCAATAGTTGTGAGGCTGGATTTAAGGTCCACAACTCCCGATTTTTTCTTTAATTGAGATTAAAAATAATTAATTTATTTTAAATGTTAATTTAATCTCATTATTTATCAACAATTTTCAATTTTAGTTACTTGGAAAATTCGGGGCGTTACATTTATTTATTGGTAATAGTGTCGTAAGTGCTCAGTATGGTATGGACGTTTGAGGATTTTTCCTTACATGTTGGTGAGTCAATAAGTCCCCCCTTTTGGACTATTTTTTTCACCATGTATGAGCCCTCCCAATTTGGGGTTAGCTTTCCCGTCTGACTTTTGTTGCCCTGGAACTCATTTTCCCTTAGGACTAGATCTCCGATTTGGAAACGAACTTCTTTTACGCGGTAATCGTAGAATCTTTTCACCCTTTGGCGATATGTTGCAGCCCTGGTTTCGGTGGTTTAATTTTTTCCTCAAGGAGGTCAAGTTCTACCCGAAGCCTTTCTTCACTAGTGTCCAAGGAAAGATTTGTGTTTGTAAGGTCGGTACTCCTATCTCTATGGGGATGACAGCCTGATCTGTACCGAACAAGAGGGTAAAGGGAGTTTCCCCGGTTGGGGTTTGATTCGTCGTTCGGTATTGCCTTTAACGCGCTTGGGATCTCTTCTACCTAGCTTGTCCCGCCCTGAGGACTCGGGCCTTCAGTGTCTGGAGTAGGGTTCGGTTTGTTACCTCGACTTGGCCATTAGCCAGGGGATGTGTAACCGAGGTAAGTCTTGACTCGATTCCCAACGCTAAGCAAAAGTTTTTGAAAGCTTGGTTGTCGAATTGGCACCCGTTATCAGTAATGAAGGCTCCCGGGATCCTGAACTGGCTGATGACCATTAACCATAGGGAACCTTGGCATACTTTCTCTGTTATCGTATAGCAAGGGGTTCCGCTTCTACCCATTTAGTAAAGTAGTAGATAGTAATGATTAGAAACTTCATTTGTCGGGTTGCTGTGGGAAATGGGCCCAGGATATCAACTCCCTATAGCGCAAATGACCTTGGGCTTACAATCGAGGTGAGACGTGTTGGTGGTCGTCGTTGGATCCTAGCGTGGCGTTGGCATGCGTCACATTTTCGAATAAACTCCATGGCTTCCCGTTCTAGTGTCGTCCAAGAATATCCCTGTCGAAGGACTTTATGACTTAGGGCCTTGCCTCCAAGGTGATCTCCACCAATTCCGTCATGGATTTTTCGCAGGACTTAGTCGGCCTCAGCAGGCCGCATCATTGGAAAGGTTATGTGTATGATCGTTTGTATAAACAACCATCAATAATATCGTAACGAGTAGATTTGGTAGTGATGCATAGGGCTTCTTTTCTGTCTGGTGAGACGGACCCATTTCGTAGATAGTTCCTAATAGGGTCGATCCAACATGCCTCTTCTTCGATATCTTGTACTTCTTTTTCTGGTCGATCTTTGATAGTTTTAGCCTTTAGGTATTGAAGGTTGAAGGCCTAACCTAAATTGTCGTTTGATGTACTCGCCTTTATAGATAGGAGGTCGGCTTCTTCCTTTTGGGTTTGAGGGATTTTGATGACCAGAAAGTGGGCAAAACTGGGGATGATTTTCTTTATCACCGCTTTTTATTTGACTATGTTTTCTTCCCTAGCTTCAAAATCTCCCGTGACATGGACGACGACGAGCTAGGACTCAAAATAGGCACATAAATTTTGTACCCCGAGACCTCGGGCTAATTGTAGTCTGACAATGAGGGTCTCATACTCGGCCTCATTATTAGTTACTTTGAGCTTAAATTTGAGGACCATGGAAGTTTGCCATCCCAAGGGAGAGCATAAGACCAAGCCGGCTCCTGCTTTGTCCTCGGTAGTTGATCCGTCTACATGCAAAGTCCATTAGGAAGAAGAGAAATCATCCTTTTCTAGGGATTCCGTAGGTGCTTGGCTTTCGTTTTCGTGGGCAGTTAGCTCTACAATGAAGTCGGCCAGTACTTGGCCTTTGATTGTGATCCAGGGTTTGTAGTTGAGTTTGAACTCCCCTAACTCTATTACCCACATGGCAAGTCTTCCGGATGCTTATGGTCGATGGAGAATATGTCTTAGGGGTTGATTGATAAGTGTTCATTTAGGCATAATTCTATACCATATTATTGTATGCTTTTCATGCAATTGTGAGGGGTTTTGGTCCACCGATACTTAAAATGTGTTTATTTTGATAAACATGGCAAGATATCAAGACCCCAGGAGAAAGAAAGCTTTTCAAGGGAAATTGAGGCCAAAATGAAGCATTACTGGAGAAAGAAACCAAGCATAAGGGCTTCCATACGGCCCGTATGGACCTGGAGAATCAAGGCCCATACAATCCATCTCCTCAGGGGCCGTACAATACCCCGTATGACTCATACGGGCCCCCATACGGTCTGTCATACGGCGATATAGATGCACCTGGGAGTTATACGGCCCATATACGGGCCCATATGGCATAAGTTTTTTGCGGATCTGCGGACCTAAGCAAGGGAAAAATATAAATGACGTTCTAAAACCCTAAGAAAGGGGATATAATCCGAGATTTAGGGGTTTTAGAGAGGAGACTAGCTTAGGAGAGAGCTTTTGGCAAAAGAAAGCTTGATTAGGGTTTGGAGATCTTCATCATTAACCCTAGAAGAAGGAGAAAAGGGGGCAAGAGCTTGAAGAGGAGTCAAGGAACCCACCAACAGTGTATGTAATGTCCTTAGTTGTCATGAACTTCTTGATTTCTTGCATCTTTGTGTTTGATAGTTGCTCTCCTTCTATGGAGAGCTAATTTTGTAGATACTTAGGTGTTGATGACCACTTGGATATGTTTTAATTGATTATTACTTTCTATGTATGAATGCTTGGATGAATTCATGTGTTTATTCGATGTTTTAATCTAAGTGAATCCTTCTACGTTGCGAGAGCCTGGAGGGATTTTCGTAGTCCATATGGGGGAAGAAACGAGCGCCTCCCATTTGTATACTATCTCCAATAGAGGGGATTGTGAGTATACCGCGAGTTCGAGTACTAAGGAGAACGAATCCTTTAGATATATTATTTTCATAATCCCTCCAAGATTTAGGTTCCCTAGAACATCATTGGTAATGGCACTAGGATTAGTAATTCACCTTGAGAGAGGGAGTGAAAGCACCTTAGGAGCCCTTGGCCAAGAATTCACCAAGCACCATCATAGAGAATGTCATCCATCCTTTTATAAATCCAAGGGGAATCCATTACCCAAGTATCTCCTTTTCATGATTGTTTAATTTCAAGAGTAATTTGACCCCTTGCTTGTGTTTTGCAATTTCTTAGTTTATATTTAGGATAATCATTCACTTTTGGATCGACTAGATAGTAGATGAGTAGTGGATACTAGTATTTCCATCTCTCTGAGATTTGATACCCGACTTTTTAAGAGTCCACTTTATTACTTGATACAACTCGTATATTTGTGGTTGCAATCACATCAAGTTTTTGGGGCCGTTGTCGGGGAGATTTGGACTATTAGGAAAACTAGGAGTTTACTAATTTAGTCATTTTTCTTTCTTTCTTTGTTTTACCTTTTATTCACTTGAATTCTTGGATACTAATCTTCTTTCTCACTATATCTTGTTGCGAGGTGTTGATACATGACCCACAAAAATTCTGAAGGATTGATTGAAGTGGATAATGAGAAAGAAAGAACATTACACTGAAGGTTGAGAGAAGGGGAAGGATTATTCCGGGGTCCTCTTCAGAATCAGAGAATTCAATACCTACTGAATATAGTGGTAAAGTGAGAGTAGTATCCATCATGGCGAAGAGGAGACAAATATTGTATGAGTATGAGAGATCTCACTACACAGGGGAGGAATTGAGTATTCATCAGCCCGATGTAACATGAACAATTTTGAAATCACGGCAAGTATAATGAACATGATTAAGAATTCAGCTCAGTTTGATGGGAGGCCTGATGAAGACCTCCATTCTCACCTAGCAAAGTTTATTTAAATTTGCAACAAGTTCAAGATTAATGAAGTTTCCGATGATGCAATTCGCTTAAGACTCTTTCCGTTCAGTTTAAGGGAAGGAGCTTATAGATGGCTTACTCACTACCCTCCGGCTCTATTCGTACTTGGGCCGAGATGCTTGATAAATTTCTTGGCCGTTATTTTCCATGGAGCAAAGCTTCAAAGTTAAGGTTGTAGATCTCCGTCTTCAAGCAAGGTGCTATCGAGACATTCTTCGAAGCTTATTAGAGATATAAAGATCTACTCCGGCGTTGTCCTCAACATGGTCTATACCCTTATGCCAAGATTCGAATATTCTACAATGGGTTGGATAACACCACGAGGCAATTAGTTGATGCCACCACCGGTGGATCATTGGGAAACAAATATCTGGAAGATGACAAGCAAATTTTTGAAGATATGGCTAGTAATGAAGCTCATTGGTCCACAAGGGGAAAATAAGTAAAGATAGTTGGGTTATTGGATGAATCCACAATTATAGATGTTGTTCTTGGTGAAAAGTTGGACATGTTAACGAAGATGATTGAGCTACTTACTTCCAACAATAGTTCAAGGCCGGCTATAGTCATATTTTGTAGTACATGTGGAGGGGGACACGAAGTGTCTAATTGTCCCATTGCAAGCATGGAGATGGTTCCTATGGAGCAAGTGCAATACATAGGAAATGCACCTAGGTAACAGGATGGTCAATATAGACCATATGCACCCAAGTGGACCCATCCGGCACTCTCATACGAGAACCCACAAGCGAGGCAATATCCTCGTGGTTTCCAACACCCTAAGAAGCCACAAGAGAGAAAACCCAACATGGAGGAGCTCATACTAAAGTATATGCAAAACAATGACACTACAATTCAGAATTTGCAAGCTACATTCATAATTTGGAGAATCAAGTTAGGCAAATTGCAAAGACTATCTGAGAGACCACAAAGTAGCTTGCTGGGTAATACAGAGGAGAACCCTCGGGGGGAACAATGAAAGGCCATCACATTGAGAAGTGGGAAGGAAGTAGAACTCCCTGTTTTAAAGCCTCAAGAGAAAACCCCCATCTAAGTTGAAGACTCCGAACCCATCACCAACTCCGAAGAAAAGAAGAAAGAGAACGAAAAGGTAGTGGAGGCATCACCCATACCTCCCTATCACCCTAAAGTACCATATCCGGCAAAGGTTGAAGAAAGATAAAGAAGATGCTCCATTCGCAAAGTTTACAAGCATGTTGAAGTAATTGCACATAAATTTACCATTGGTGGAGGTTTTGTCTCAAATGCCCAAGTATGCAAAATTCATGAAAAAACTTCTATCCAACAAAATTAAATTGGAGGACGTAGTTGTTGTCATATTGAATGCCAAATGCTTGGCCGTTTTGCAACAAACCTTTCCCAAGAAGTTGAAGGATCCGGGTAGCTTTGTGGTTCTTTGTGTACTTGGTGAAGGGGTCATAAAGAAGGCATTGGCAGATTCTGGGACGATCTTTAATGTGATGCCTTACAAACTATATATGAAGCTCAGTCTTGAGGCACCAAAGCCCACTTGGATAACATTGCAACTAGCTGAGTGATCTGTGCGGCAATCCATGGGATTCGCTGAAGATGTGCTTGTCCAAATCAATCAGTTTGTCTTCCCGGCCGATTTCGTACTCTTAGATGTTGATGATGATGTTGGCATACCAATCATTCTTGGGCGTCTTTTCCTTGCCACTGCTCAAGCACTTGAAGATCATGCGCAAGGAAGACTAGCTTTGAGAGTGGGAGATCAAGAGGTGGTGTTCAAACAACCCGATGTCATGCGCCACACCATGGCTCAAGATGACACCTCTTATAGTGTTGATGATATCGACATTATCACCTCTGAATGCATTGAAGATCTCTTAATGGTAGACCCACTACATGATTGCTTGAAAGATAGTGAGAAGGATTTGCAAGAGATTCAAAGCAGTTCTGCTTCACCAAAGATTGACCCTGGAGCTGAAATAGAGAAGATGAAGAAGAAGTAGAAGCTCACCCTTCCTATGGAAAGCTGGAGGAAGGTAAAGGAAAAAAGGGCTAAATACTATTTCATCAGCTCACACCCTTTTGGAGAAAGGCTCAGGTATGAAGGAAAATGCTTGTTCTATCTACTCTAATTTGGGCATGCAATTATTTGAACAATGTTTCAAGGGTAGAGCCGATGAGGACTTCAAGGTATTTGAGCCCCTGTATGGTAAGTTGATGGTACGTCAAGCTAGTGGCGTTAAACAAGCGCTTTTTGGGAGGCAACCCAAGTTCTTGAAAATTTATTTTCCTTTAGTTGCGATTTTCTTTTGTTTAGTTAGATTATGTGTTTGGAATAAATGAATGAGATATTTCATACCCATATTCATGCTATCTTATATCATCATGCTAGTTGTTGTTCATTCATAGCCCTAGTTGATAATTGTTATTAGGTAGCACAAGGAGAGTTCGAATGGTATCCTGGATTGGCTGTATAAGCCAAATCCAAGCCTATACAGGGTGTCATATGGCTTGTTATACGGTCTTTAACATCACCAATGACTTATACGGGGTATCATATGGCCCGTATATGGGCCCGTATGGGGTCAAAAGATTGAACAAGTTGGGGTGTTATAAAAAGCGCCCCTTCATTTCTTTTTAAAACCCTACCCTCCTCGTCATCGGTGCGACCTCTCCTCTTGATTTTGGTCTTTCTTCTTCCTTATGTATGCTTCCTAATGGCTTAATTTGTCGATTGTGTTCATCTTCTCCATGTTAAGAACCCTACGAATTTTATAGATGAATCTTGAATGAATAGGTGATAAATGTATGCTTTTGCATCGAATTTTTGTCTAATACTTTGATTAAAGGCATGTCTAGAGTTTCGGATGTGAAATGGGTGTGATTTGCACGTAAATGGGGCACAAAATCACCATAGTCGCCTGCATCACAGCGCCCAGGCGCATACGTGGTGTATAAAATCCCGTATGCTTTCTAGGCATACGAGCCATATAACAGCCCGTATAAAAGCCCGTATAAGGCCAATTAAGGGCCATAGTGCACAATTTTAATTCTCTTTCCCAATATGTTCCGTTGCACTAACACCCTTTTCAATTATTTTGCAGACATGCCTCACAAGCAAGTCATATCAAAGAAGCGCAAGACCAGAGAGGTCGGGCTCCTTATCCAGCACACCACACTTCGAGGAAGAGAGCTTCCTCAACTGCTACCATCGCCTTGGCCACTAAACCCTTCAGGCGTACTCGCTTCATTGATTGGAGGGTCCTCACTCAACTTGGGATTGCGGACCGAGTTCGAGGGATGCTTTCGGTTGGTGGTTGGGACAAGGTGTTCTCCATCAACCATGAGGTGTTTCGGGAGGCCACCTTGGAGGTCTTGAGCACCTTCGAGGCCGGCAGGAGCACCGTGTCTGAGCTGTCTCTCACCGCCATATCATTTCAGCTCTGTGGGGAGCGGAGGACCATGAGCTACACTCGTGAGTATAGAGAGCTCCTTACCACTTTCCCCGAGCATACCAACACGACCACTAGATATTGGATTCAGCTTGGGGGGCGCCACGGGAACAACAAGGCATCCCTCATGACCGATCCGGTACACCGTTACATCCACGCCCTGGTCAGTCGCACCATCGCAGGGAGGGATAATAGTACCGGCGTCATCAACCTCACCGAGATGTTCATCCTATACAGCATCTTTGAGGGAGTACCTATCCATCTGAGATATATACTCGCTGAATATTTTCCTCATCAAGGGATACACACCCGTCTTAAGGCCATCAATGAGGGACCCTACATCACCCACCTTATCATCGTGATGGGCCTTGAGGAGAGGACGGAGCATATGCAGCTACTACAGCTTATGACTGCATTGGGGATGAGCACTCTATGTGAGATGGGGCTCGTCGTGCACTTCGACAGATGCTACACAGTCATGGGCCAAGGATCAGACAGTTCTGATGATCAGGAGTTTGACTCTAAGGACTCTGATCCACCATCTCCTACTGGCCAGTTCTCCTCCTCAGCGTACAGGAGCCGTTCCGAGAGATTGGAAGAGCAGATATCTGCGGTCCCCGCAGTCCAGGACACCATCCTTACTAAGCAGTGTGAGATGAGCCAGATCCTCACGGAGCAAGGTTAGTTGTGAGCCAGTGCATTGAGCTCTCCTTTCTCATCAGAGGGCAAGCACCATTTGCACCTCCTCTACTCAAGTACCCGCCGCTACATTACCCGAGGCACCAGCAGATGACCTATCTTTTTGAGGATTGAGACATCTTTTATTACTTGTGTTCTTGTGTCTTCTTACTTTCTGTGTTGTTTTTATTTTCTTATCAGTGTTATGCAGATTCATGGCTTTCATTTGTGCACCATTGTGTTAGTTAGCAAGGGCACCGCCCTACTAAACTTATCTTTATTTTTTACTTTCTGTGGATTCCTTTGATTTCCTATTATTTCTTTTGTGGAGTTATGATGATTCCCCTCTCTTGCAGATTTGGAACTTGTGTCAACATCTACCGATAATCGCCAAGCAATCTATTCATGGAAATCGAAAGAGCACAACAAATTAAACGGGGAAGTTTTTGTTCACCTTTCTCCATGCTATCTGAATTTGGTTTTATTGCATATATTGAGGACAATGTACCTTTTAGGTGTGGAGATGGGTGGCTACCTATCTCTTTATGCATCTATAGCAAGTTTTCAAGTGTGGAGATAGGTAGCTATTAGTGAAATTCATTGCAAATCATTATTCATGACTGGTATAAATCGATAAAGGCCGTAAGGAAAAACATTGACACTTTCTATTTCTAGGCCACCATATTAGCACATAATTTTGTCAAATTCTCCTATAAAAAGCCATGGGCACTTAGAAAACATCTTCGTGATACTCATAATCTTCAAAGACAATAGATAACCCATTGCCATGTTCTCTTGACTTTAATCGCTAAGCATCATTTTCAATGGCTCCAAGAGATTTCGTGGCACTAGTTCAAATCTCTAACTCCTCATAACATGATCTAGTGGACAAGTAAGGGGAGAATAAAATAGTCTCTACATAGTAGTTGTAACAATAAAGACAGTGTTCCGTTGCTTGTTATGATGTAGTTTGGGGTTCCGACTCCTGATTAGAGCATTCCACAATTCAAAAAATCACCACTTAGAATGAACACAACCATGTAGAGCCGTACACTACAAGAAAAATGATTTTTAGGGATCATGTTTTAAAGGCCGGATGCGAAACTGGTCCTAAAAAGTACACTTATAGGGACCAGATTTTTAACGGTCCCAAAATTTTAATTTCCTAGTTGATATTAAGGACCAGAGTTTATTATGGTCCTTATAACTATAAAAATCCGGTCCTTATTTATTATAATTGAGTGTAAATTGTTTATATATGTATACTTGTGAGAAGAGTAAATAATAATAATAATAATAATAATAATAATAATAATAATAATAATAATAATAATAATAATAATTGAAAACCCTAACCTTAGAACTCGGTTGGCGCATTAAGGGAAGAGGATTGAGCGGCTGACCGGAGAACCTCTTATTTACGCGGGATTATAATCAAATTATCCGAGCGCAACAAAGAGGAGCAAACCCGAGGTATCCTCGGCGTCACCAATGACCACCCAGGAGACGACCATCGAGCAAAAGGCGTACAACCCTAGCGATGTCTACTATGACCGCACCATCTCCTTCTCCCTCAACAACTTCTGGGCTTCAGTCCGGTTGGAACCCTCCCGGGATCTCTTCATCCAACCACACCCCAACCATAATTTCGTCTCCTTCTCCATCTGACAAGCCGTATGATCTCCCATCTGAAACCTATGTTAGATCAAAGCTCTCTCATTTCTATTCTATTTTTGATCTGCTTTCTTTGTGATGATTGATCTATTTAGAGATGTGTTTTTTCGGAGTTGTAAGTTTCTGTTATTATCTTATTGTTCTTGGTGACAATGGCTGATGTATTTATATTCATTAATATTCACAAATTCATAGATCCAGACCTTTATACAAGTACATGTATAGATTCATACCTTCATGCAAGCTTTTGTTCTATTCTATTTCCGTTTTTTCCTTTCTCGTTTCCTTATATTCCCTCCATTTTTTCATAATCCAAATATTATCTATCTAGAGATCGGTTTTTTATTTTATTTTTTATTATTATTTTTTTTATATCAAAGAAGGGCTTATGCTGATTCTTTTCAGTGAGGCATTGACTGAACAATATTATTGCAGAAGTGGTTGTAACGATTTTAAACTTTTGGTTCAATACGGACCTGTGGCATTTAGTCTCCCATTTTATAAAGTGTGCTTTGTATAGTTTAGTGACAAGTGTTAGAATTAGAACATTTACCTATTAGTCTCCCACATCTTCAGTATAAACGTACTATCTGACTGGTGATAGTCTGTAGATTAAACGTATACAGAGTGAAGGTTATTATGGGGGTGTCTGCTTGCTTATGGTGATTTCTTAAGTATTAGAGAAATACTTTTTTGATAATAACATTGAGTTAAAAGAGGAGAATTTTACACTTACTTATGGCACCAAAATTCCTCGCCATGTAAAAATTTTGTATCACTCGGAGATAAAGAGTATGCTTTGTTTTTTATCTTGATGTCATCTGTCCATTATATATTTGATAATAGTCCTGAGTAGTTTGATAAAAACAATTTTATGTTAATACTGTATTTTAGGTCTTGCAGAATTGAGTAATATTTCAACTTTCTTTGAGCGTAGAATATTACATTAAAGTTTCATATCTAGCTTCTCTATGAGTATGTCTTTCTGATGGGTGGTTTCCGCAAGTATACGGGTCGCGATCAAGTAATAAAGTGGACTATAGGAAGTCGGATGTCGAACCATAGGGAATAGAGATTGCTAAGTGTAAACCAAGCTTTAATAACCTAGTCTAAATGGTAAATTGGGGGGTTTTGGTTTTCAAACGTAAAGACTAAAAAGGGTTGAAAGTGAGAACTAAAAATTGAGAGTTGATTGGGGTAAATCAATAGCAAGAGAGGATACTTAGGTATGTATCCCTTTTGGATTTCAATTCTAAAGATGAGCAAAGATGTTTATAAATCAAAGTTGGTGCTTCTTGTGCCAATAGTCCTTAAATTATACCCAATCCCTCTTCCAAGGTGATTGGATAACTAGTCTCCTAGGACTTGATATAAAGCTCAAGGGGTGATTCCTAAATTACACCCAACCCCTCTTCCAAGGTGGTTGGATGACTAGTCTCCTAGGACTTGATATGAGGCTCAAGGAAATTTATGTATATTGGAAGAATCATGGGGGTGAATTCGTATGAAAGAGTCGTTCGCCCTTCTAGTACCCGATTCCTCGGTATACTCATGAAACTCTCTAATGAAGCAAGTTCCTAATACAAGGAGGCGCTAGCTCTACCCTTGTATTGCACACAAGTAATTTCTAGTGATGAAATTACAATCAATACATAACATTCATTAGACATTCAAGAAGGTACCAACAAATCATCATAAACATTCAATGCTATTAATGCTCAATCAAAAAGTTCAACATACCCAAGTACCAATAGATTAGTTCCCCATAAATGGGGAACTCAAACCAAAGAAGGAAAGCTTACAAATCAATGCAAAGGTAATAGAGAACACCATTACCTCCAAGATTGCAGCTCCAATGGTTCTCTATTCTCAAGATTTGGGGGTGATGACCCCCAAGCCCTAATCTCTCCTCTTTCCTTTCTCCCCAGCCAACCTCCTCTCTAAACTCTCATACCTAACTATTTATACCCATGAGTTAGGGCTCCACTAAAAAAAATTACAACATTGCCCTTGATTGGGCCCATGAAACTGCAAAAGTTACGATGAACGGCCTCGTGAACGGCACATTCATCACCCGTTTCGACTCACCGCTTCTTAACTTAACCGGCAGGTGAACTGGCGGTTCATCAGCCGGTTCACCTCACAGCTTGCTCTGAACCGGCAGGTGAACAGCCATTCACAAGGCCGTTCACCCTCTCTTTGTGCCTGCCTTTGTGCTCAGGTGTGAACGGCCGTTCACAAGGCCGTTCACCCCCCTGTTTACTTCAAAATATCTTCGTTTGTTCTTCATTTTGTTGATAAATGCTTCCTTTCCGTCGGGGTGGCCTATTTATGCCCTGTTTACAAAATATGAAGCATTTTATCATTACATTTGACATGAAAATAAGTATATATATGGTATGTGAATATGCTCATTTGAACGCTTATCAAATATCCCCACACTTAAGCATTTGCTTGTCCTCAAGCAAACAAGACAATGAAAGTACAAGTAAAAGAGATGATAAGTGTTCAACCTCTGGCAATAATAATAATGAATCTGCTATACCTCAAGTTCACCACCGAAGTGTGTGTATTCTGCTATTTTCACACCGGGAACTAGAGTTTGTATAATGTCATGGCGGCTCTAGATGAGTGTTTTCACTCCACATACCATGTTCTAGAGTCTTAGGAAGACAAGCATTCCCTCAATGGACTCTAGAGAGTCCTTGAGGCCCTAAGTTTTAAGACAACTACCCCTCTATTGAGAAAACGGTGGACAAGTTAGAGAGGCTTCAACTATACCTCTTTTATATATATATATATATATATATATATATATATATATATATATATATATATATATCGAGTAGGGCATCTCTAATAGATCCGACTTTCCCGTGCTACAGATCAGTGTAGAGTGTAGATCCTCTTTTCTTCAGGATGCACATCCTGTTTAGGCACCAGAACACCCGGGTACTTAGAGAGTTACAACTGTACCTAGATGTGCTCATACTTAGAAGTGATTTTTCGAATTAAGGAACACCCTGATTAGGGGCCAGGACCCTGAGCTACTTCATCACAAGAAGTAGCGGAGCACTGTCTTTATTGCTCTAATGACTCAACTACTATGTACATACTATTTTATTTTTCTCTAACTTGTCCACTAAGTTGAATTATGAAGGGTCAGAAGCTAAACTAGTGCCACAAATTCTCTTGGAGCCATTGAGAATAATGCTTAGCAATTAAAGTCAACAAAACATGGTAGTGGGTTATCTATTATGACTAGAGCTTTTGAATTTCATGAATATAATCTCTAGATGTCCATGGTGTGTCGTAGGAGAATTCTAAAAAAATTTGGGTACTAAAATGGTGAACAAGAAGTAGAGTGAAACATTGCATTTCCAAATAGTGCCATCATAGGTCCATGTCAAACATGCTTCAAATAATTAGCTCCCTATCCCCACACTTAGAGTTTTGTAATGAATTTATCAATGGAAGGGAGCTACCCATCCCCACACTTAAAATCGTACATTGTCCTCAATGTACACAATTAAATTGAAAAATGTGTAATATGCAATAATAACAAAGAGGAGGGCAAACTGAAACTTCCCCGGGTATATTTGGTAGATGGTGTTGCAATTTGGTTTATATGTGAAAGCTTTTTCTGGGGTGTTCCATCATGAGTATCTGCAAAATAGAGTGAGAGAGGAGGGATAGCTCGAAAGGAGGTGACATAGTGCAGGAGATAAACAAACGAAAAAGGAGTTCTGTTAACAATAAATTTCAATGATCTGTATGTAGTTACTCATCGAATGCTGGTACGGCCTTAGGCGAAGGATTCAAGACTGGTGCTACAGTTGCTTGGCTCGTGTGGTTGTCGCCGTGTGAACGGTCAAGAGAGTGAATGCGTGGGTGAGCTCAGCAACTGTGTCTTCCTCATTATCATCTTCAATGTATGGGCGTGGACCTTCCGCACGAGGTGGTGTGGACGGAGCCGCAACTTGGAAGTGTTGGTGAGGAAGAAGTAGTGGAACCCTGATGCGCACGTTGAGTTGGGACATGGTGTACTGAACAAAAGGTTGGTATTTCAGGTTTGCCTGCAAAAACTAGCCCTTTGAGAAAAATCATTTAGAATGTTTGCAGAACAGTATTGTAGTATTGCCAACCACCATGTGAACGGGCTAGTGGACGGCCGTTCAATAGCCAGTTCACAGACTGATATGGTTTAAACCAAGTTTGCTAGTTCCATAAAGCCCAGATTTTGAACAAACCATTAACGCATACCTAGCATGATGAGTCTAATGATGCTAATGCGGACAAGGGAATTTAATGTCAAAAGATCTCATGAGTTCTATCACTATAAAGCAAATAACACAAAGAAACAAGATTGAAAAGAAATTTTTGGCTTGGATTGCCTCCCAAGAAGTGCTTGTTTAACGTCACGAGCTTGACGCACCTCACTCATACCTATGGAGGGTCATATGTGAAGAGGCCTCCATCAGTATTTCCATAAAAACATTTACCAAATAGAATCTTTCCTAAATTATCATATATGGAGCAAGTTTGAGAAGTCATACCAGGGTCACCCTCATTTAGTGGGTGAGTTGAGGGAGTAGGGGGTACCCTTTTTCTTCGTCTCCATACATAGCCACCGGCAATGAGTTTCAGCTCCTTCCACTTTGTCTTTCGTGACAACTTTGGAGGTTGAGTTGAGATAGTGCCAACATTCATGAGCTCTTCATGTTGTTCGTCGAGTTCCTCCAAACATTGAAATGCTGGGTCAGTATGTAAAAAGTCCTCCAAGCAGTCGGTTGTGATCTTGTCAACTTCATCGACACTAAAAGAGGTGTCATCGTGATCCATGGTGTGTCGCATGGCTTCAGGTAGCTTGAACACCACTTCTTGGTCCCCCACTCGAAGTGCCAATCTCCCATGAGCGTGGTCTTCCAATGCTTGAGCTGTAGCTAAAAAGGGGCGACCAAGTATAATCGGGACATCTACATTATCATCAACATCCAGGAGGACAAAATCAGCTGGGAATACAAATTGATTAATCTGAATCAGCACATCTTCAGCTAGCCCCTTTGGTCGTTTCACTGATCTATCGGCTAGTTGAAGTGTCATCCCTGTTGGTTTTGGGGCTGCAAGCCCTAATTGCATGTACAATTTGTAAGGCATTACATTTATACTTGCACCATAATCTGCTAATGCCTTTTTCACAACACCTTCACCAAGTTTACAAGGGACTACGAAGCTCCTTGGATCCTTTAGCTTCTTGGGCAGCTCATGTTGCAATATTGTAGAACATTGAGCATTCAATGTGACAGCACCTGCATCCTCTAGTTTCCTTTTGTTGGAAACTAGTTCCTTCATAAATTTAGCATACTTTGGCATTTGGGCAAGGACCTCCACCAACGGTAGGCTGATGTGCAGCTGTTTGATTGTACTCATGAATTTTGTGAATTGAGCATCTTCCTTGTCCTTTCTAAGCCGCTCCGGATATGGAATTTGGGGTTGATATGTGCTTTGGGGTGTTTGCTCTACCCCTTTCTCTTTCTCTGTCAGCTTTCCCGTTGAGTTCTCTGAGGGTTCAACCTCTTCAACCTCTACTGTATTGTCAGCTGGAGGTGGTGCAATAGATGACTGCACTTCCTTGCCACTTCTCAAGGAGATGGCCTTGCAATGCTCCCGGGGGTTTGCCTCCGTGTTTCCCGGAAGGGTGCCTTGCGGCCTTGTTGAGATATCCCTTGCCAATTGCCCCACCTGGTTTTCCAATCCCTGAAACGCTGCTTGAAGATTTCTGATTGAGGCATTAGTGTCTTGTACGAACTTCAACATGGTTTCTTCGAAGATGGATTTCTTTTCTTGTGGTGGCCTTGGCATCGGCTGCAAACCGGGTGGATATTGTCCCGCTTGGGGGTTCCCATATGAAAGCGCCGGGTTGTTCCACATTGGGTTTGGTGGTCGATACTGATTGTTTGGCATTCTCTGTTGGTTTCCCATGTATTTGACTTGCTCCATAGGTGATGCCTCAGCACAAGAGATCGGACAATTCGATAGCTCGTGGCCTCCTCCACAAGTAGTGCAAAACATAACGGCAACCGGAGCTGAGCTACTGCCAACATGGGGGGCACCACCCGCGGTAAGGCGGTCAATTTGTTTTGACAGGGTGTCCAATTTTTCAGCAAGGAAAGTGTCTATAGAAGGAGGACCTTCTACCGATCCCACGAGCTTAACTTGCTTATCCCTTGTGGGTCAATGGGCCTCATTCCCGGCCATGTCTTCGAAAATCTTCTCCGCTTCTTCGGGGTACTTGTTGCTTAATGAACCTCCTGCAGCACAATCCACCAAGACTCTATTGGCATTGTCTAATCCATTATAGAAGGTGCGGACCTTGCTGCAAGCATCTAAACCATGCTGAGGGCAACGACGAAGTAGTTCCCTGAACCTTTCATAGGCTTCAGAGAATGTTTCACCCCCATTCTGCCTGAAGGCATTGATGTCAGATCGGAGTTTTGCGGCCTTGCTTGGTGGGAAGTAACGGCCCAGGAATTTCTCTAGCATGTCAGCCCAAGAACGGATGGAACCCGAGGGGAGCGATGTGAGCCAACTATAGGCCCCTCCTCGTAGACTCTATGGAAAGAGTCGCAATCGAATGGCTTCATCGGTGACTCCATCTGGCTTAGAAATGCTGCAAATTTGAAGGAACTTTGCTATGTGCTCATGAGGGTCTTCATCTGGCCTTCCATCCAATTGAGCTGAATTTTGAAGCATATGCATTGTGCTTCCCTTGATTTCAAAGGTGTTGATATTAACATTCTGAGGGTGGATGCTGAATTCTTCTCCGGTGTATTGAGATCGCTCATAGTCAGCTAATGTACGCCTTCTTTCTGCCATAATGGGTACTACTTCAGTTTCAGTGTCAATCTCAACTGTGACTGAGTTTTCTGCTTCAGAAGAAGGATCCAGCGACGAACCTTCTAATCCTCTCAAACGGCGATGAAAGGTTCTATCAATTTCACTATCTCTTTCCAGTAAACCCTTGGGGTTCCTTCGGGTCATGCAACGATTCCTCGCACGAAGAGATAAAACGAAAAAATGAGTATCTAAAGGATCAAAATAAAGTAAAATAGAAGAAGAAAAAGCGAACAAGAAAATAAGAGACTAAATTAATAAAATCTTAGTCTAACTAGCAACACTATTCCCCGGCAACGGCGCCAAAAACTTGATGGGTGGTTTCCGCAAGTATACGGGTCGCGATCAAGTAATAAAGTGGACTATGGGAAGTCGGATGTCGAACCACAGGGAATAGAGATTGCTAAGTGTAAACCAAGCTTTAATAACCTAGTCTAAATGGTAAATTGGGGGGGTTTTGGTTTTCAAACGTAAAGACTAAAAAGGGTTGAAAGTGAGAACTAAAAATCGAGAGTTGATTGGGGTAAATCAATAGCAAGAGAGGATACTTGGGTATGTATCCCTTTTGGATTTCAATTCTAAAGATGAGCAAAGATGTTTATAAATCAAAGTTGGTACTTCTTGTGCCAATAGTCCCTAAATTATACCCAATCCCTCTTCCAAGGTGATTGGATAACTAGTCTCCTAGGACTTGATATGAAGCTCAAGGGGTGATTCCTAAATTACTTTCAACCCCTCTTCCAAGGTGGTTGGATGACTAGTCTCCTAGGACTTGATATGAGGCTCAAGGAAATTTATGTATATTTGAAGAATCATGGGGGTGAATTCGTATGAAAGAGTCGTACGCCCTTCTAGTACCCGATTCCTCGGTATACTCATGAAACTCTCTAATGAAGCAAGTTCCTAATACAAGGAGGCGCTAGCTCTACCCTTGTATTGCACACAAGTAATTTCTAGTGATGAAATTACAATCAATACATAACATTCATTAGACATTCAAGAAGGTACCAACAAATCATCATAAACATTCAATGCTATTAATGCTCAATCCAAAAGTTCAACATACCCAAGTACTAATAGATTAGTTCCCCATAAATGGGGAACTCAAACCAAAGAAGGAAAGCTTACAAATCAATGCAAAGGTAATAGAGAACAGCATTACCTCCAAGATTGCAGCTCCAATGGTTCTCTATTCTCAAGATTTGGGGGTGATGACCCCCAAGCCCTAATCTCTCCTCTTTCGTTTCTCCCCTGCCAACCTCCTCTCTAAACTCTCATACTTAACTATTTATACCCATGAATTAGGGCTCCACTAAAAAAAATTACAACATTGCCCTTGATTTGGCCCATGAAACTGCAAAAGTTACGATGAACGGCCTCGTGAGCGGCACATTCATCGGTCCGCTCACTCACAACCGCTCTTTTGGCAGTGAACTGGCGGTTCATCAGCCGGTTCACCTCACATCTTGCTCTGAACCGGCAGGTGAACGGCCATTCACAAGGCCGTTCACCCTCTCTTTGTGCCTGCCTTTGTGCCCAGGTGTGAACAACCGTTCACAAGGCCGTTCACCCCCCTGTTTACTTCAAAATATCTTCGTTTGTTCTTCATTTTGTTGATAAATGCTTCCTTTCCGTCGGGGTGGCCTATTTATGCCCTGTTTACAAAATATGAAGCATTTTAAGTACCGACGGGCTACAAATCATTACATTTGACATGAAAATAAGTATATATATGGTATGTGAATATGCTCATTTGAACGCTTATCACTTTCCTAACTCCGGGATTGCTATTTGGATGAACTTATTTTCCTCAGAATTCCACAAGAGTTTTCATCAAATTAAATGTTTCAATATCTATTTAAATGAAAATTTCAGGAAAAAAATTAAGGGAAAGAGTTGATTTGTAGTAAAAATTTATCATCAATTCAAGGTCATTCATCAATGTAGCTGTTAAGGTGGGAAATGAAAAGAACATAGCTACCGTCTCTTCTTTCTCTTCTCTCTTATATTGATATATGGTAAATCACTAGTATTCTTTTTCCTATAACTTCAGCTTCATATTTCATTCTCATTCTACAGGAGGAGGAGGATTATTTTCCAAAGTAGAGCAGGTGAGTTCCAAATTCCTGATTTTTTTTTTAAAAAAAAAAGTTAAAATTTTTAGTTAATTGAAGGCATTATTCATGTTCTTTCTTATTGCAGAAATCATGGTGTGTTCCCAAACCTTCAGTAGATAATGCTACACTTTGGGAAAACCTCACCTTTGCTTGTTCTTAACTTGATTTCCTTATACTTGAAAAGGACCAGCCTAGCTATTATCAATTCACTATGAGATCTTATGCTTCTATAGCCATGAATATCTATTACCAAGTTTATGGCAGGAATAGCAGGAATTGTGAATTCAAACGCTCTGGAATCATTATCTTTACTGATCCCAATAAGAACTCTTAATTTCACTGCAGTTTGTTTACTCATCATCACTTTGATTAAACAAGTGTTTCTCTCTTCTTTTATTTTCTGCAGGTTTTGGCAAGTATACTTATATAATCATTGATTGATCAACTTAGAGCTTTGATATGTAATTGTTGAACAATCAAATTGAAATTGAATAAAAACATACATTTGATCCTTGTTTCCATTATTTTTACCGCAATTGTTATAGTCTACATGTATTCATGTTTGCCATGAACCTTGGCCTCTGAATTTCAAACAATTACACTTGTCATCAATTGTATAACCAGCCAGCTAGTAATGCTGGACATTGGAATTTCTTTTGAACAGATTAAGTTTAGTGCTATTGCAATTCAAGGAGCTAAACTGTTGTATCAATTATTTCTTTAATTTTTTAGTTAATCTAGGCAGTAATCATTCTGTACTTTGGTAGTTTTTTTTTCATATTTATTTCTAAACTTTGTGAAGATAATATAAATTCTATTTTCCCTTGATTTGTATTTGAAAAAAGATGTTGTCAATGTGATAAACATATCAAGCGGTGGCAATTTAGCTGTTGTGATGCAACAGCTCATACTTAGGAGATGACACCAGTAATCAAAATACCAATGATCAACTTATGACTGCGGCTGACCTTGAAAGCTTGCCCTCTTTGCATATGACTTACAAAAATTCTAGCTCATATAGGAAACGTGGGATAATCACATAAGAATAACCATGAATTTGAAGCACATACCAAGTTAGTGATACATATTGTTACTAGTAGATTATTTAGAGTTTTATTTTTGTTTTTTTGTTTTTTTTTATTTTTTTGGAGAAGATAACTAATCACCTTATTTTATACATTTTGCAGGTTTTGATTTTATTTTTGACTTCACCAATGTTATTTTCAAGACTTGATGGAGAATTGACTACCATTTTCTGCTAGAACGATTAGAAGTTGGAATCCAATTATTTTGCTAGAAAATGTTAGAACATGGCATCAAATTGTTTTTCTAAGGATATGTTTTGTGTATATAAGCGTTGTGTAAACAATATAGTGCTACTCATGGATGTTAAATGACAATGAAAATGAAATGTTTTTTTTTTTCTTTGCTAAGGATATGTGTATATGTTTTTACTTTAGTTTTTATAATTGGTGTAGTTTATTGAAAAAATGGCAGGTTATAAGGATCATATTTCTTGGTTCCAATTGAGAGGTTTATATTGATTTGGAATTTGGGGACAATAAAGCTTTGGAATTTAGGGACCAACAAACCTCGTCCTTAAAGAATTTTAGCGACAGAAAGAATCTGGTCCCAAAGATTTGTAAGGACCGAAAATCTGGCATTTGAGATGAAATTGACTCTTATTTAGGGACCAGAAATCTTGTCCTTAAAGAGGTTTTAGGGATGAGTAACAACCCCGTCGTTGAAACGTTTTAAGGACCGGTCACACTTCTCATCCTTAAAAACCTTTATGGGCGGAGCCTGTTAGGACGAGTGAGGATCGGATTTTACTCGTCCTTATTGATGTTTTAAGGACCAGATTCAAACTTTTAGAGATGATATTTCCCGTCCTTATAGGCCGTTTTTCTTGTAGTGGTAACCACCTTAGTAGCTAAGTGCTCTCGTACCTAATCAACATGAGCACCGATACTTAAAATGTGTTTATTTTGATAAACGGGGCGAGATTTCAAGACCCTGGGAGAAAGGAAGCTTTCCAAGGGAAATTGAGGCCGAAATGAAGCATTCCTGGAGAAAGAACCAAGGCATACGGGCTTTCATATGGCCCGTTTGCACCTACAGAATCGAGGCCCATACAATCCATCTGCTCTGGGGTCGTACAACACCCCGTATGACTCATACGGGCCCCATACAATCTGTCATACGACTGTATGGATGTACCTGGGAATTATACAGGCCCATATATGGCCCATATACAGGCCCATATGGCGTAAGTTTTCTGCGGAAAAAAATATAAATGATGCTCTAAAACCCTAAGTAGGGGGATATAATCCGAGATTTGGGGGTTTTGGAGTGGAGGCTATCTTAGGAGAGAGTTTTGGGGGAGAAAAGAAAGCTTGATCTTCATCATCAACCCTAGAGGAAGGAGAAAAGGGGGGAAGAGCTTGAAGAGGAGTTAAGGAACCCACCAGTGGTATATGTAATATCCTTATTTGTCATGAACTTCTTGATTTCTTGAATCTTTGTGTTTGATTGTTGCTCTCCTTCCATGGAGAGATAATTTTGTAGATACTTGGGTGTTGATGACCCCTTGGATATGTTTTAATTGATGATTACTTTCTATGTATGAATGCTTGGATGAATTCATGTGTCTATTGGATGTGTTAACGTAAGTGAATCCTTCTACGTTGCAAGAGCCTAGTGGGATTTTCGTAGTCCATATGGGGGAAGAAGCGAGCGCCTCCCCATATATAGACCATCTTAAATAGAGGGGATTGTGAGTATACCGGGATCCCGGGTATTAAGGAGAGAGAATCCATTAGATATATTATTCTCATAATCCCTCCAAGATTTAGGTTCCCTAGAACAGCGTTGGTAAGGGCACTAGGATTAGTAATTCACCTTGAGAGAGGGAGTGAAAGCACCTTAGGAACCCTAGGCCAAGAATTCACCAAGCACCATTATAGAGAGTATCATCCATCCTTTTAGAAATCCAAGGGGGGGATCAATCACCAAAGTATCCCCTTTTCATGATTGTTTAATTTCATGAGTAATTCGATCCCTTTCTTGTGTTTTGCAATTTCTTAGTTTATATTTAGGATAATCATTCACTTTTGGATCAACTAGATAGTAAATGAGTAGTGGGTACTAGTATTTCCATCTCCCTGAGGTTCGATACCCGACTTTTCAAGAGTCCGTATTATTACTTGATACGACTCGTATACTTGCGGTTGCAATCTCATCATTGATCGGTTAGAACCGTGATCTTGTGGGCTTGGAAATAAGGTCTCATTCATCGGGCCGAGGTGACGAGGGCGAAGGCTAGCTTTTCCATAGGAAGATATCTTGATTCGGCGTCACTAAGGACTTTACTTGTGTAGTAGATAGGTTTTTGGAGGCCTACTTCTTTTTTTAAGAGGACTATACTAACCGCTCTGGTGGTGGCGGATAGGTATATATAGAACTCTTCTCCGGCCTGGTGTTTCGCTAGAAGTATGGATGATTTTAGATAATCTTTGAGCTGTCTAAAGGCTTTCTCACATTCCTTGTTCCATTCCATCTTTGGTGCCTTTCATAGTGCATAAAGGAAGAGAAGATTTTTCTCCTCGGCTTTTGAGATGAAGCATCCGAGGGCTGCTAGGAGTCCGTTTTGCCTTTGGATTTCCTTAAGGGTTTTTGGCGACCCCATTTCAAGTATGGCTTTGATTTTCTCTAGGTTGGCTTCTATGCTTCTTTGAGTCAGCATGAAGCCCAAGAATTTTCCATAACGGAAATCGAATGCGCATTTACTCGGGTTAAGGTGCATGCCGTATGCTTGGAGGGACTTGAAGGCTTCTTGTAGGTCGGCTATACAGTGTTCGGCTTTCTCACTTTTTACGAGGATATCATCCACATAAGCTTCAATATTTCTTCCGATCTGTTTTTGGAAGACTTTACTCAGTAGTCTTTGGAAGGTTTCTCCGGCATTCTTTAAAACGAATGGCATCACCTTGTAGAAATTGGTCCCCTTACTGGTGATAAACGAGGTTTTTTCCTCGTCGGACTCGGCCATTCAGATTTTATTGTAACCTGAGAATGCGTCTAGGAAACTTAACATCTCTTGCCCTGTTGTGGAGTCAACCAGATCGTCAATCGAAGGCAAAGGGAAAGAGTCTTTTGGACAAGCTTTATTTAGGTCTCTGAAGTCAATACACATCCTCCATTTCCTAGAAGATTTCTTGACTAGGACTACAATGGCAAAGGGAAAGAGTCTTTTGGACAAGCTTTATTTAGGTCTGTGAAGTCAATACACATTCTCTATTTCCCAGAAGATTTCTTGACTAGGACTATATTGACTAACCAATTTGGGTAGTCCACCTCTCGAAGAAACCCTACCTTTAAGATCTTGCCAACCTTTTCTTCTGTAGCTTTTTGGTTTTCAGAGGCAAAGTTTCTGTGCTTCTATTTTATCGGCTTGAAAGTCGGGTTGACGTTGAGATGGTGTTCGATGATGCTTCGGCCAACCCCTAGCATGTCTTCCGAGGACCAGACAAAGAGGTTAGAGTTGCTTTGTAAGAGTGATATGACCTCTTCTCGACGTTTAGTCGGTAAATCTGCCCTGATTTGGACAGTTTGCTCTGGTTTGGATTTTTTATGGGAAGCGTGGTCAGCACTTCGAATGGGGTTGGTGAGTGCTCTTCGTTGTTTTTCAGTCCTTCGGTTTCCTCGACGGCCATAGTTTTCGGGGCCTTTCCCCTTGTTTGGTTCTTTCCTTTAAGGAGGGAGACGTAACATTGTTGGGCGAGTGGTTGGTCTCCTCTTACCTCCCACAAACGTTTTCAGTCCGGAATTTTAGAAGGAGGTGGTAGGTGGAAATGACCGCCCTTAAGGCATTGAGGGTTGGTCTTTCAAGGATAACATTGTTGCTAGATCCACAACAGACAACCAAGAAATTTGTTGTTACTATTGATAGTTTGGGTGGGCTTCCGGCTGTGACTGGGAGGGTTGTTATTCCCTCGGGTTGTACCACTCCCCTTGAGAATCTGACCAACGGGGATTTTATGGGAAGCAATTGGTCCGCGTCGAATCTCATCCTTTCAAAGGCGCTTCAAAATAGGACGTCAACCGAGCTCCCTCTTTCGATTAAAACTCTTCTCAACTCGAAGTTGGAGATGGTGACGACGATGACTAAAGTATAATCATGAGGGTGGTAGACCCTCCTGGCGTCATTGTCATAGAAGATAATAGGAGACGCAGCTCGGAGTTTCTTGAGGGTCTGTCCTTCCTGAGTAGACCCAACTATTCATGCGTAGCTCTTTTGGGAAGCAGAGCTTTCCCCCCCACATCCAAGTCCGCCACTGATATAACCTACGATCTTCCTTCCGGCCTCGTTATGCTTCGGGGATGATATCCCTTCTCCTTCTAGAGTTTGGCAAATGTATTGTTCAAGCTTACCCCGCCTGATGATGTCCTCAATCGCATTCATTAAATGGGAACATTCTTCCATGTCGTGACCTCTAGCCCGATGGAAGTTGCAATACTTCTTGTTGTCCTTCCGTAGGTCTTGGTTTTTAGTGGGTTCAGGCCATGTCAAGAGCTTCTTGTCCTGGATCTACATCCGGATGTAGCTTCCGGGTTTGATTAAGGAGGATATGGTGTTTGTACCTTACTATCTTTCCAACCTTCTGAGAGTCTTAGGGCTGGAGTGCATATTGTTTACTAGAGTCTTGGGGCTGGAGTGCATATTGTTTAGGGCGAGATGGGGATTCCCGACCTCTGTTGACCTCCTTCCGTGGTCCTTCCTGTCTGCCCTCCTTGGGGGCTCTTTCAGGGTTTCAGTGGAGCTTCTCCCTCTGGTCGTCCATGGCCTACTGTCGAGCCTCCTCTTCCCAACCTGCATAAATCTCGTCGAAATTGATGTACTTTTGGGCATGGGTTAGGAGGTCAGGCATATTTCTTGGGGGTTCTAGAGTAAGTAAGTAATGAAATAGGGATTCACGAAGCCCTTCCATCAGGATGTGACGGCCATTTGGGGGATGAGGTTGGTGACATTTAACGCTTCTTCATTGAATCGATTGAGATATAACTTGAGGCTCTCTCCTTCGCGTTGTTTGATTCGTATGAGTGTAGAGGGATTCTTCTTCTGCTTGGAATAATTGGCAAGGTGGATGAGGAAGAGATCCGTCAGTACTTGAAAGGAGGAGATGGTGCTGGAAGGGAGGTCAACAAACCAATCTTGAGCTGCCCCTTCTAGCATAGCTGGGAAAGCCCGACACATACCAGCGTCAATTGTCCCGGAGAGGAGCATCCTTGACCCGAAAGACTTCAAGTGACAAGACATGTCAAAATTGTCGTCATACATCATCATGGGGGATGGCTAGAAGCTATCAGGGACATGTTCCTCTAGTATTTCTCGAATGAAGGGAGAAATTACCTGGGGCGCATACCTTTTGGGTTCTCTTCTTTCGTGGGACAGGGTATACCGCGTGGCTTGGTCGTCACAAGACGGGGTGTACCATTGTGTTCTTGAGGGGGTCCGGTCCCGTCGGCAAATTCATGGTGGTTTCGAACTATCGGAAAAGAGGGTCCTTTCCTGATGTTCCCCCCCTTGGCCTCTTTTCCTTGCGGGTGCAGGCACTGGACCTTCCCCTACTTTCTGAGTTCGCTGGGGGAGCCGAGGGAGCAGTTAGAGGGGGTCGGGCCTGAGGAGGCTGCTCGCTGCATGGTTTGAACAGCCTGAGATAGTTGTTCAAGTCGTTGTTCCATGTTTCGGTAGCGTTCCTCGTGGATATCTTGGTCCTTGGGTGGTATCGGTGGGTTTCTCCTCATTTCTTGGGTTTCGCTGAGTGCACTTTCTCCATTGTGCCCCGCCTCTTGCCCTTAGATACGCTTCGATTTCCTAATGGTTGTCATTTGGCTTTTCGTAAGGGTCCCAACGGATGGCGCCAAATTGTTAGTCCTAGAAACTAGCATTCTCTTGTGATCAGAATTGATCCAATCCAAAGGTTGAGATTTGTATTTGTTTGGTGCGGACGCTTACTGCTGATTGCGGGAAGTCACTCGTCTTTCTAAGTGGTGAAAACTGCATAGTGGGCCTTTTTTCCCTAATTTAGCTCCGACGGTCAAGTTAGTGGAAGGGAACTTTTGGATGGGATGAGAGATTTCTTAGTTTTCCTTTTCTTTTTTTCACCTGCCTCTGGATCTCCTGCTTCTTTCCTTTTATAGACTCTTGTCGAGTCTTGTGTTAGTTTCTTCGGTTGGAGTTGGAAAAATATCACATTCGCTATTAGAGCAAGTGGGGCAAGTGGGGCGAGTAGGGCAAGTGGGGCAAGTAGGGCACTCGATCTTCAACTCCCATCCCCTCTAGTGTTAGAGTGAGTTATGACGTTTTGTCTTTTAGGTCGGATCTTTTCTGATAAAAGATCTTCTTTGTACCTTATCTTCCTACTTTTTGTCTTCCTGATGTTTATGCTCTGCTCTTGTCTTTTTGTAGGGGAGAAGCTCAAATGGGGATCTAGGCCGGCTATTTGAGGGGTTAAGATGGTGCCAAGTGTTTGGCTAGGATTTGGCTAGGGTGATGTCGAGTGGCCGGATCGGATTTTATCTGGGGGATGCTGGAGATCATGCCATGTGGCGTGTGCTTGATCTGGATTTCTTGGCATGTGTCTTTACCAGATATACTCATATCAAGATACATTAGATATATGTTTTTTTTTTATAATAAAGGTGACAAACACCTCCTGAAAGTCAGGGGCGCTGTGTGCATGCCCTCATCTTATGGTCGTGGGGTTCGAACCTGGGTTTGTCCCAACCAATATAGCCCTACATAAGGGACTCAGTACCAATAGGCCAAGAGGCTATTGGTACATTAAACATATGTTACTTGTGTAATATAATTTTTCTAATATTCAAATAAGAAGGTATCATTTAATTTCTCAACAATTGTCTCATGATTTATTTACAAAGATTCTATTAATCACTTATTTTTGAAATATACTACATTTACGAAAATCCAAAACAACATAAAATATATTTTTTACCTACCAATAGTTTTTCAAGTACATCTGTTTTTAGTATAACCTATGAACTTGATTGTTTAAAAACTATATATCCTGACAAATGTTATAGGGGTATTCAAATGTTTACTTAAACAAATATCCTGACAGTTTGTAGTAATCGCCCAAATTCAATACAGTACTTAAACCGTTGGATAGCTGCCAATTATAGGAACTGTGTACATGTGTAGCAATGAAACATTTTAACAAATTTATACAAATATAAATTTGATTTCATACACAAGAGGATAAAAGTTCCACATGAGATGGAAATTACAATGGGAGAACTGAGCTTCATACAGAAGCCAAAATTTTCCATTCATATTACTTACAACTAGATCACTTACAAGAAAAGACAAGAAGTAAAATACAGATATAATGAAACTGCTGGCACAAGTATGATTGAAAAAAATAAAAATACATATTATACATCAAAAGTTATCTGAAATGGTATAAGTGAACGCCGTCTGCCTCCGGACTAATAAGTCTCACTTTATAAAATAGAGAGACCAAAAAGTTACAAAAAAAAAGATGAGGAACTAAAATGGTACTTTCCAAAAAGTAGAGGGACTAAAAAGAGAATTATTTCCAAAATTTTCCATTCATATTACTTAGGTTTAAATACACTGTTCATCCCTGTACTATGCTTCAATGTTCATGTTCGTCCCTGTAGTTTAAAAATATTCAATACGGTTGCGTTTTTTGTTCAATATAGTCCCTAGGGCTGACGTGGCAGTCACGTGACATACGAGCTGAATACATGAATATTTTATGATGACGTGGCATCTGATGTGGCATGCTGACGTGGCACAGTAAATGAAATTTTAATATGTTAAATGTTTCATATTGATGTGGCAGGTGACGTGGCATGCCACGTCACCTTGCTGACGTGACATGATGATGTGGTATGCCACGTGGCAATAAAAAAAGAAAATTTTAAAAAATTAAAAAAAAAAATCTAAAAAAATAACAAAAAATCAGAGTGCTTGCCACGTGTCAAAAAAATTAAAAAAAATCTAAAAAATTAGAAAAAAAACTCCAAGAGCTTGCCATGTGTCAAAAAAATAAAAAAAATCTAAAAAAAGGGAAAATTAAGGAGTTTGCCGCCACGTCCCAAAAATCAAAAAAAAAAAAACAGAAGATTTTTCCTTTTTTCTGTTATTTATTTGTTAAAAAAATCCTGGTTTTTTTTTCTTATTTTTTAGATTTTTATTATTATTTTTTTGACACGGGGCAAGCTCCTGGATTTTTTTTGTTATTTTTTAGATTTTTTCTGAATTTTTTAGAATTTTCTACTTTTTTTTTAATGCCACGTGACATGCCACGTCATCATGTCTATGTCACCTGCCACGTCAGTATGAAATATTTAACATATTAAAATTTTATTTACTGTGCCACATCAGCATGCCACATCAAGTGCCACGTCAGCATAAAATATTCATGTATTCAGCTCGTATGCCACGTGGCTGCGACGTCAGCCTTAGGGACTGTATTGAACAAAAACCGCAAAGTACAGGGACCGTATTGAACATTTTTAAAATACAGGGACGAAAAATGAACATTGGGGCATAGTACAGGGACGGATAGTGTATTTAAGCCTATTACTTATAACTAGATCACTTACATGAAAAGACAAGAAGTAAAATACAGAAATAATGAAACTGCTGGCACAAGTATGATTGAAAAAATGAAAATACATATTATACATCAAAAGTTAATTCTTGAGGATCAAATGTTCAGTCTTTAACATCACGCAGCCATGATGGATATCAACTTACGGTTCAGGCAAACCCAATTATGACAGTAACATGCCTACTCCACCTATCTTTAGGTGGAGCCGGCTCTATTTTGATATTTAGAAAATATTTTAACTATTTCCAACCGTACTGATAGGAAGATCATCTAAAAATAAGTTAGCATGTCCATTTTTATATAATTTGATGACCGTTGGTTCTCTTACTTAACGGTTGAAATTCTAAAATTCTGAACTGTTGAAATTTCTATACCATTAAGTGGGAGGACCAAACGGTCACTAAATTATATGAAAATAGACATGCTAGCTTATTTTTCGATGATCTTCTCATCCGTATGATTGAAAATATTTAAAATATTTTTTAAATATCAAAATAAAGCTGACTCCACTTAAAAATTGATAGAACCGGCTCCATATAAGTTTTTGCCCATGCGTCATCACCACTACATGGTGAATGTCTAATCAATCAAGCAGAAATCAAATAAAACCATTGGCACCAGCACAGAATTCACTGTGAGAGGTACATCTACAACTGGTTGCAATGGTAACCAAAGATTAACCGTCAAATTACCTCTCCAGTGCAGTTGGGAGCCTACTTCTGGCTACAATGGTGTTGCCTGTGATTGGCCGTCCAATTGCCCAGTCAGTGTGTAGTTGAGAGCCTCAACCAGTGATCAGGTTATTGGGCCAAGCAAAGGAAGAGTAAAATCAAGGATTTCAAAAAACCAATTGATTAAATAATAAAGCATAAAACTTCTAGAAGGGCTTGTGGATGAATACAAAAGCATCCTGATATAACAATATACATACACACCCACAGAATATATTCAAAAACCAGGAAGACATGTATATACAAGAAAATAATAGCAAGTTGGTGGCTTAAAAATGGAACCCATGTAAAACTGATTGACTACAAACAATTGGTAGAACAAATAGTGGAGGAAAACAGAAGAAATCTGAGTGGATGAATACCAAAGATAATACAAACACAGGCGCACAAAAGAACAAAAAAAAATGGAACAAAAAACAACAAAATTAAAGCAATTGTACATGAATACAAGAGATAATTCAAGCTGTGAACTTTTGAAATACAGAAAATGAATATCTGCAAATAATGAAGCCATGGTTGCACACAAAAGTATTAAAGTGAGACAAACTTGAAATACCACATAGTGCATAAAACCCATAAAAGAAAGAGAGATTTTAACAGGAAAATCACAAGATTGAAAGCTCATTGCCTGAGAGTCTGTAAAAAACAGTGAAAATAAGCCAGCCAGACTTCACACCAATAAGCCTTGATTGTGCCTCGAATCATAACTGGTGAACCATCATAGACATATAACCACCTGCACAAGGTTGTGAAACCCCAAAACACAGCTTCGTAACCATAGACAACAGGTGATTAAGGTCAAAAACATAAAACATAAATGGTGTCCAACATCCAACCGAGAAGGAAACAGTCATCAAAAACTAAAGTCAATGAGCAGAAGTAAGAACTCAGAACAAAAGGTAAAGTCAGCCAACTTAAACAGTGAACTCCAAGCAGTTGCTCTGCTATGGTGTCCCGCGGTAGTTGAACCTCTTAATCCATGCTTTCCTCAAGGCCTTCTTCACCATGAATGACCTTGCTTTTCATTGTCCTACAGATACTTAAATATTTTCATTGTCCTGCAGATACTCAAATATCTCATCCAGCAGCTCATCAGCAAACTATTGGGCCTGTCTACATTGTCCTCCACTTGAGTTTGTTCTTCGACATTGTTAACAAGATCCTCCAAATCTACACTTTAGCCAAAGTTCCAAACATAGATTTGGCATATGAACCAGTGGCCTGATCATCTCCACAAATGATCTTGAGGCCCTCATAATTATCCAGCAGCTTGTTAATGAAAGGCTTCGCAATGGAGTGTGCCAATATTATGAACATATGATTTAATACAAGTCAAATTCACAAATATTAGCAAGTTTCACGAAAACTCCAGACTTATGTTTATTTCTTTACCTCAACTTTGCTAGCCCTTGAACTAATGTGACCTATAAGGACAGTATCACTTCCCTGCACTGGATCGTTTCCTTCCATTTTCTGGTTGTTTTAAATTTCCTTAAATTGACAACTAGTACAAGTCATATGCACACAAATGAAAATTAATTCATAAGTAGGGCATTAAAATATGGAATGTGAAACTACTTTACTACTTTCTTCATACATACTAGAAAAACAGATGTGCAGATGTGCAAGGCAACAAAACCAAAACTAAAATTAAATGAAAGCAGGAGACATGAGGGCTCTATGTTAATTAGGACATCAACTATTGAACAGTTTTGAAGGGACTGTATTGATGCCACATCTCATCGGCAATGTTATCCCTAAGATCTACCCCTACTTGCACTCATCCCTTAGTTCCCTCTGTGATCCAGGTTGAGATGAGCTGGCAGATTCATCAATAGTGTAGTCATCCTCCAATAGAAACCTGTCATTTCGATCAGCACTAACAACATAATTATGGACGGCAGTTGTGGAAAGAACTAAGTTAACTTGTGTCTTAAAAGGGAAAAATGGTCCAAAAGTGAGAACCTTGAAATGATTCTTCAGAATTCCAAAGGCACACTCAACCATGCAATGCAAGGTTGAATGCCCAAGATTGATACGTTTTTTTGAATTAACGGGTGACCGACCCTATATTCCTTCAAATGGTACCTAACACCACGATAAGGTGCTATGACACCATTCATAGTGGTTGCCGGTATCAACAAGGCAACATTTACCTATAATAAATTGTTTGATGTGTTAAATTTTTTTTCTAAACTCCATAATCTAATTTTCTAAAAACAAATCACACTACATTCTATTACTCTCAAACCAAAACATGCTGGTCGGGAAAGGGCGCCTGGCAATACTGTGAAGTCATTTACCGATCCCTCCTACTAGGCCAAGACATAAGTGAACATCAAATCGTGATTCACAACCAAAAAATACTAAGTAATCCCCTTGCGCCCACGAAACCGTGCTATTTCTGCCACCGGCAAGGATACAGCTATATGTGTTCCATCTAATAATCGAATGCAATCCTACATGCATTTTTCGTGATTGATTAGCCTAATAAATGATGGGATCTTGTAATTGATTTGGACAAAAGGTATGTCAATTTACATTGGAAAAAGGGTACCATCAATGACATTTTCAATCTCAGGGTGAACAAAAGGTCCTGGTTGATAAACAAAGTCTTTTTAAACCAGGCATATAGCAGCCAATACCTTGTTTCCCCAACACGTAAAACTTCCAATCTCATTGTCCTATTTTTTGTGTTATGGCCGACAATGTGAAGAAATATAGCTAGTTGCCCTTCTATGGAAACATTTTTGGAGTCTCAAAGTAGACGTTTTTCATGGATAATGGAGGTTAGATGTAAATAGGGGCCTACATAATGTACTCAGTAATTGCTCCCCGACTGTAATATGTGACCCATATGTTGTTTGCTAGTTAGGTCCCTAAACAAGGATGGTTATGAGTACCTTCTACGTTTGCTCCATTCTTGTAATACAACAATTATAACCATGACAACAGTCGCAAGGGCAGTGGTGTCTTTCCTCAAGGCTCATATCTTCCATCTACACAGTTTTCTTGTCTTTAAGAAATCAACAATGCAAGAAAGCATTCCAATAGGAAGGTTGGAATAATTGTCTCTCTATATCACTAAAACACTAAGAATGCTCAAGTGGCTTCTAATAAATCAGACTACACCGCAAGTTCTTACACAAACCTGATATTCAACAATGTTCAAAATAAAACATTGTGAATCAAGAATTTCAAGAAATTCCTAAAATAATGCATTAACCAAGAGGAAAAATATTAAGGGAATATAGATAACAGTGAAAGTTTGATAAAGAAGATATGGAAATCAATGAATATTCAATAGTATTCAACAATCAGCTAGTAAAAAGAAAATCTCACATTCAAGATTAAACACCCATAAAATGTGAATTTAACAGTGCCCAACGAGAAGAGTCTTAAGTAAAAAATTTTAAGCCAAGAATTTGCATTCATATTTGACAATGATCAACCAGAACAAAAAAACAGTTATATGAAAACAACATGAAGTATTAAAAAAGAACATTGGAGTGCATGACCAAAGCTGCCATTTAAGATTGAGCACATGTAATCGATTTTAATTTAACTTCTAAATGACTTTGGAGGTTCTTCCTCCTATAAAACCCCCAAGATGGCTTGCAAATTTGCATTAATAGAAAAAGAAAAATTAGATCCACAATGTAAAGGTGAAGTGAAAGGCAACTTCATCAAAGTCAAACAGAAGTTGAATATCTTCTACAAAATCACGAATCTACTCCAAAATAGAACCACAAATGTAAATTAAATTAAAGGTCTAGAACCAAAAATCTGCTCCAAAATCACCAAGAAACATGTTAGATCAGTCAAACAAAAGAAGAAGATAAGAGTAACAAAAGGAGAAGCTTACCTGCCATCGGTTAATCGGTTAATAGTTTGAACAGGTGGCAATCGAAGCCTATGGGTTTGCCTGAAATCCTAGTGAGAGGAAATCAGGAACCCTAGCCCATGGGGGAGGAAGAGGAGAAATTAGGACATCCCTGAGAGTAGAGAGTAAAGGAAGGATCGAGAATTCACACTTGATGAGAATAGACCTGGAATCAAGAAGAGGACTAAGACAAAAACGCCGACAGGAGCGAGGAAAAAAGAAGATAGAGAATCCAAACCTGATGAGAAGTCAGGGAAACGAGTTATCCCCGGACGTCAAGAGGAAGAGGTGAAAACCCTCAACAGTTAGGAGAGATGAGAGAGTAAGGAGAGGAAAAAGGAAAGTATATATATATATATATATATTTTAATAAGGAGCTAAATTAGCTAAAGGTTCAACTACAAAAACTTAAACAGGTTTTCTAATAAATCACACAGCCAACTTGGTAATTGCTTGGCATCTCTGAATTCAAAGCTGCGTCCATCCTCTCTAGCTCTTCTGGCCAGAAGATCAGCCATAAGGTTATCCTCCCGAGGGATGTGTTGAATCTCCCATCTCTCCATTCTTTCCAGCTTCTCTTTGCATCTCTCTATCAGGCCTGTGGTCCTCCAGTTGGTGTCTTCTTTGTTTTGCTACAACAACCTTGCAATGTATAGATTGTCTACCAAGATCCTCGCATTCTTGCTGCCAATAGACTCGTGTATTTAGTCCTTCGAGTAAAGCCTTTATCTCCCCCTCCAAAGCAGAATCAACTTGTGACACCATTGAACCTAGAAAACAAGGTATACCTGCATTAGATATCATAACTAGTCCACTCCCAGATCTGGGCTCACCCTATTTCCAGGAGGAGTCAGTGAACAGGGTGTGTTGGAAAAACTCCCTGTTTGTGGTCCAAAAGGAAAGTGTATATCGGGGCAATGGGCATAGTTGGTAGTGTGATTATAGAAGTGCTTGATTTTTCTTTTTTAAGTCGAAAATCTGAAGTGGGCCACATCTCACTTGGAGACCACTTCAGAATTCCAAACATCCAAAGAATATGAAAGTGGCCCAATACCGGTTTGAAGCCCTCCACTTCCGGTAAAATTGGCCCTAGACATGGGCATAGGTTGGTTACAGGCTAATTTTAGGCTGAACCTATCAGTTCCCGGTAGGCCAAAGGCCGACTTGAAACCGGCCCGGGCTACAGGAGTGACCCGTCGGGCCGAGTTGACCCGGTGGATCTGGTGGGTCAAGAGTCACATTCAGGTGACCCGTAACCAACCCAAGCCACCCCATAGAACCTGCGGATTTTAAAAAAGAAAAAATTATAGTGTTGTAATAAGGTTTGATCTTGTATCCTTTCCACCTGAAAGGAAATATGATTATCCTTGGGGTTGTCTCTGTCTCTGTCTTCTTGGGCATATTCTTCGGATCCTTAGACTGCAACAAATGGATGCCAATTCCAAAGATGAACAACCTATAAATTAATGGGTTAAAGCCATTTTTGGTCCATGAAAACCGGACCAATGTTCATTTTCATCCCAAAATTCAAAATTTGTTTAATATGGTCCCTATGTATTGCATATTTTGACATTTTGGGTCCCTATATATTCCATATTTTGGCATTTTTGGTCCCTATTGCTGACGTGGCGGTCATGTGGAATACCAATAAAATGCATATAATCTTTTAATTATTATGTTTAGGTCGTTATTTTCATGCGATGTGATAAGTGGCGGTATATCTTGATGTGGGTATATTGAGCAAATTTTAAATCTTTTGGGATGAAATGAGCATTTACTTTTGAGGACCAAAAATGGCTTTAACCCTAAATTAATCATAAACACAGGAAAGAGATCAAAGATGTATGATCGATCATCAGTTGTAGGATATTAAAAACTTTCAAAAAGAAAACATGTATGTCTAGAGCTTACCATGCACCATCAAAGTCAAAGGAGTCAGGCCTCCTGATTGAGAAGAAACCAAGAACATTTTGGTAGAAATCCAATTATCTCTCCACTGATCTACACACGAGTGATAAGATGATCAAAGACGAGACAAACAACAGACAGACAAAGGAGGAGGATGCAATAGATAAGTATGGGAGGAGAGATTGGTCAATGGAGAAGCCTAGAACGGTGGAGATGGAGAGAAACTCACAACACTGGTTGAACCGTTGAGGAACAGACTTGAAGGCTAAGAATGCTAAATTTTATAGATAGCAGAACCAGTATACATAGAGATAAACATGAACACTTGTTAGCACTGTTGCATGCTCTACATGTGCCGAATTTAGATCAACTCTTACATATGGATCCACGCAGGTGTCACCCAATTCATTCTCTCTCTTACTACACATGTATATCACTCAATAACACCCGGCATAAAAAAAATCTCATGCTAGGGTTTAGCACAACTGGTTTCCATCATCAAGCTTTGACCCTCTAATGGCGAAGGTGTATCCTGGCACCACAACTCCGGTGCCATCCCCTGTCTCGGAATCGAAACCAATGGATGCAATCGGGAGTTCAGTTACGCCAATCATTAACAAGCTCCGAATCGACTATTAATCTACCCCAGGTGGCGATGGTGGGGAGCAAGAGCAGCAGGAAATCGAGTGTTCTTGAGGCCCTCGTTTGGCGGGATTTCTTGCCCCGAGGTTCGGATATTTGCTCGCTGAGGCCACTGGTGAGGGGGGCATCGGTTGCCGGCTTGATGTGTAAACCAACCAGGTCACGAGTTGGGATTTTCCCAACCCGTAACCGGTTCGCTGCTGTCCTAGATTAATCAAGATTTTCTAGTCTTGCCCAGCGATCGGTTTACCCGATGACAACTGGTTACGGGCAGGGAAGATCGAGCATGTGCCCTCGCTCCCCCCTCCCCCTGGCCCAATAGGGGAACAAGAAATTTTATTCACCCACAATTGGCACATACTTGCAAAGTTTTTTCTTTCTTTTTGCATATATACCCCTATCAGACTAGAAAATGGGCTTTCGTACCCATAGATGTCGAGATAGAATGAAACATCTTACAAGAAATGATCCAGAAAGAAAAAAAAAGAAAAAAAAAAAGAAAAAAAAGGCATCAAACATAGTTTGATTAGTAAAACTTTGGATGAGATATATACACATTTTCATGGTTAAAGCACTGTCAGACAAGTAGACATGGGCAATAGCTAAAACAGAATCAGCTATCTTGACTAACTTTTTGTGCTTCCTAATGTATGTTATGATCTATATAGACGCTTCTCATTTTACATTGTGAAGCAAACTTAACATTTGTCCCTCATGTTTTATTGTTGCCTGACCTCTTCGCTGCAAAGAGCTGGCGAAGGAAAGAGAGCTTCCGACCATTTCGTGGCGATGAGGTGGTCGTGATGACAGTTCTATTGCTTGGCACAGCTGGAGCAGCTTCAGGTTCTGGTGAAGGTGATGGTAGTGTGAAGAGGAACGAGTTGAGCATGCGTATGATCTGGCTGAAGCTCGGCCTCATGTTCGGGTCCTCTACCCAGCATGACTGCACAATGAACATCAGCTCCTGGGGTGTATCCTCGGGAAGAACTGGCCTCACTTGCTTTTGAAATACAACAAACAGTCAAGTCAGCATATCAAAACTTTGATGATGATACTTCCAATTACAATAAGTTATTGCTACACATAAAACAACATAGCACAAGACTCTATACACCTAATTGCCACAACTGAACAATTTGACCAACTTTGTTCTCCCTTGTATGTAATTGATACAAGCCATTTTAATGTAGATACAGTTGTAAGCTTCAAATATGTACAGTTTTAACTCTTTTCATATCATGCCCTTGTCTTGCAATTCATGATCATACTTTTGTTACAAAACAAATCAACTCTGACTTGTTAATTTATGTGACTTAATAGTTACTTGCTCCTGACAACAAACATGTTATCAAAATGCATGTGAGTTTTACATATTTTGCATTATTTGTCTTACAGGCTTTAGGACATGGTACATTAAGCCCTTGTGCTAATGCAATTACGATATTCATTGCAAACATTTCTTCTGTATTTAAGCAAAATAGTGAACCCCAAGAAATAAGCACATGGTTTTTCCTCAAGTTCCACGTTTGAAGTGTAGAACAACGTAGTTGCATTTTGACATGCAAATCTAAAAATTCAAAACTTGTACAAGACAAATAACAGTCTCTAAGTAAACCTCTCAACATTCTTAAAGGGCAACTCTATACATAAGGCTCTATCTAGCATAGAGAATGGAGTGAAATTTATATAACCTTAATGATATGCTGAGGTCAAAAAATCTCAAAATTCTAAAACACTAAACTGGTGAATAGATTAAGTTCAAGTGTAAATATAGCTTTTAGTTCTAAAATAACAATGTCTGCTTCAAATGTGTAAAATTGCAGCTGGTCAGAAAGTGGAGTAAAATCATTTAGATAATGATGTTATCAAATTTCACATTCCATGCTAAGAGGAACAACAAAATACTATAGTCAAAGGAACATAAAAGATGAGTTTTTTCACCTTAAAAGCTGCAGCATAAGCAGCCTGCAAGTTGGACATGCCTTCAAATGGCATGCGGTTGGTTAACAACTCCCACAGAACAATACCAAAACTGTACACATCAACCTTGTTGGTGTAATGCTTCTTTTCACCACGACGGAGTGTTACTGTGCTGTATAACTGCAATGTAATAAAAAAATAATAAATATGATAAAACTATGTTCCTTGTGATCAATAAGCAGCACCAACCTTCATACAGAACTCAAACAAGGAATTTAAACATTAAAAACCAGCAGGTATAAGGTGATTGGTCACATAGCTTCACATAGCACTAGTTTACAAGAGGGAGAGAGAAGACAGAATTAGGAAAGGTCACGAGGACAGTTGAGCCAAACAGAGCTTCTATTAACTGTGTCAGATAATATTCACATCTTTCAAATACCATTTGAAGGTCTCACCATTTTGTCAGAAAATAGAAAATAGTTCCCTTTGTTAACAAATTAGCTTTCTCACCGGCATAAGTGAATTCCTAGCATTCTTTAAAAGAACATAGAAGTTTGATTGGAAAAATTATTGGCTTATATTCCCACATTTGGTTCCCAGTAGCCCCAGAGTAGTCGTGCTATTTCATTTTAACCTGGTATCATACTTCATTACAGTTTTCTGACCACAATACAATAATTAATAAACGGCCTAACAATTTCAACTTTCAAGTACAATGAAAGACAAATAGATGTTTAGATCAGAGCAGGAGTTAAGGATGTATAACCTCAGGCGCCATCCATCGGTAAGTCCCTGTTTCAGCTGTCATCATCTCAGTCACAGTTTCTTCTCTTGCAAGCCCAAAGTCAATAAGCTTCACATTTCTCTGGTTTGCCGTAAGTAACAAATTATCTGCATAATTGAATTATTATATAAGTAATATACATGAAAATCAATCAAAAGGTTAGCATCAGAAAGAATGCATCAGAATAATGAGTAATGTTATAATAGAAAGTGTTGTTTGAAGTAGATGAATGAATTCATTAGCCAGTCATAAGTGTTTTGTAAGCATTCACTCCATTATGGCCATGGACACTTTGGCTTTTTGTTTAATGCTTTGACATCAAGCCCTTTACAAACTAATTGAATCTTGAGCCTTCAAATTTCCAAAGAGAGATCAAAGAAATGTTGATGCTTATTTAGCAAAAATCACAAGATTTCTGAATCTAACCAAAAGAAACATGGTCTAATCATGAATCAAAAGTAATAAAACATATGAATGAATCAGTTCACTGGTATATGATAGAAACGTATGCCTAAGAATGCATACCAGGTTTCAGGTCCCTGTGTATTATCCCATTACCATGCAGGCAGTCCATCGCACGAGCAATGTCAAGAGCATAACCAATAGCAATATGGAGATCAAGTTGTCTAGGGCGAATACTACTCAGATATTTTTTTAATGACATTCCAGGTAGTAGCTCTGACGCAATAACCATATATGGATCCTTGCAAGCTCCAATAAACTGTGTGAAAAATATGTAATTAGTAATGAAGTAATGTCAAACAAAAATGCAACATACAGGATTTAGATATCAGTTTCCAAATGTTATGGTTAAGGATGCAGAAACTTAAGGTGTAAGAATATGAACATGATATTGAATGGAACAATGCAGATACATCTCACGATAATCAACCCAGCAAAGCACCAGGCTAGAACACACCTTGACAAGGTTCTCATGTCTCACTCTGGACATCATGTTCACTTCCCGAATAAAGCGACTTTCCAGAGTAGCTTTTTCCTCGAGAGTATTTCCACCATTTAGAACTTTTATCGCTACAATTTGGTCGCCATACCTGACAAAAGATGGGTTTAGTAAATGGATAAAAACAAAGTTAAAACAGAAACTCACTTAAAGCGCAAAGTTCAAAGTATCCTAAATCTTAACTGAAACACAAACCACTCCGAATGATGGACAAGGTGGCTTCTATGCAAGCTATGTGAAGCTTAAAAGATAGACAATGAGAAATGAGATATCATCAACATGCATTGAAAAAAATGGAGAAGCTTTGTGAGGCTTACAAGATAGACAATGAGAAATGATATATCATCAACATATGTTGAAAAAATGGAGAAGAGTTAAAAAACTCAACTAGTTAAGTTGTAATCATTCTCTAATCAGAAGATAATTATGGTGAAACCTTACACCACAGGCAAAGGAACTGAAAGCTCTCAGTAAATTATCCTGAATAGGAGATCAGAAACACTTTTTTTAGTAGATTTATGTAAAACTGATGGATGTGAAATTCTCCTTGTTATTTCAAGCTGTGATGGCTCAAACATTTAAACTAATTGACCGCTGATAATACGTAGCACACTTCTTACAAAAAGGAAAGTCAATCAACTTCATGAGAGTATCAAAACTGAATCAGACGAGAGCAAATAATATATCACAACAAAGAATTAAATTTAGATACAAGAAATGCAAAGGATATCCATTGGACACAATCACTCAATTGATCGGATATTTACACTTACTTTCCCTCATAAACTTTCCCATGAGCTCCTTCTCCAATCTTGGACCCAATATAAAGCAACCTCGGATTGATCAACAGCTTCCCATCTAACTCAAGCACTGGAACAGTATTAGTGCCATTGGTTCCAGAGGATTCCCTCCCGTGCTCAACAGAGTCATCCGCCACTTTACTTGCCCCAAACCGCTTGTTCTCTTCACCCTCCTTCCTATCCTCCTTATGCTCATCACCGCAACTCATATTGCAACAACTTATCCAAAAAAAAAAAAGTTCCCTCCTTTTAACTCAATAAACTCATAAAACACTCACAAAGAAAATTTTAATAAAATTCGATTTCCCAGATCGCTTCACCAGAAGAAATCCTTGCAAAGCTTCCCAGACTTCTCCTACTTGCCAAATCTTAGTTCTCGACGAACACAACAGAAAAGGATTAACAAAAGAAGGGAACAAAAAAAAAAAGGCTCTAAATCAGCTTGCCAATCGGGAAAAAGAAAATCAGCTCCAAGCATCAAAAACCAAATCCACACTATCTCCCCTCCATTTCAAAAACCCCAAACAAAAACTCACTATTTCATTGAGAATCAAAACCCAAATTTTGATCCCACCTGCACCAATCCCTCGAGAAATCAACAAAACATTCAGCGAAACAGAGAGCACCGGATTGAAATATTCAACTAATAAATATAGACCTCCATGATTCTTCCTATGGGCTCCAAGCTCCACGCTTTTACCGCACCTGCACTTCCACAACCGAACACTATTCTAGCCCTAACCCTAAGCCCAAATCCTAGGTCCCCATCGTTTCCTCTCCCCCCTGTTTACTCTCTGTTCCCAAGAAAGCAGACCCGTCTCCCCGAAGATATCCCAGCATCGGTTCTTGCGCGGCGGCAGACTTTTATATCATTGAGAAAAAGAAAAAAGAAAATAAAAATACCACTCTTGACTCTTCTCTTCCATGGCTTCTTTACATCTAACCCCTTCTTCTATCCGACAATTACAATTTCTATTTCCCCTTTGCTAACAAAAATATATCAAAAAAAGAAGAAAGAGTGATTTTCAGGTTTTGTACATATACCTCCGTAAACATCAAAATTCATATTTATTTACTTTTCTCTCAAAAATATTTTAATTGAATGTTGACTTAAATATTATATATTAATGATTTGCAATGATTTTTTAGCCATTGGTTTTTTATTAATTAAGTTAAATATTGATTGTTCTGATGAGCTAAAATTATTTTTTTATAATTTATTTTTTCTATTTTTAGAATAAAATCCTGTTGATGTATGATTATAAAACCAATAATTGATATGATATGCTAAGATTTTTTAATAAAAGTTGATTCGTTTATTTTCTCTTAAAAAAATGTATACGTTTTTATTGATTTATTTATAGTTATAAAAAAATTGATGTGACATTTTGATAAACCTAGAAATTAATATTATTTTCAAACAATTCAGCATGATTTTGGGAATATTTAAGGGTTAAAATAAAAAAATAAAATAAAAAAGCTTTGTCCACCTCACATTTGAGAAAACATACGTTTCCCCACCCGCAGGGAATCGAGTTGCGAGTCGGTGCAGCGCGTGATGCACGTGACGTTAGTGTTCGTGCGTTCGATCAGACGTCCACAACCGTCGGATCGGACGAGCTTGGTAGATATTTTTAACTGCACCCTCTATACACGTGCCAAATCGTACGGTTGGTATTCGTTGGGAAGTGAAGGGAGAGGTAGCATCCGATGGTCCTGATTGATTTGACTACGGAGTTCTGGTTGTGGGCCCCGACGAGCAGTGAGTGTCGTTGACGAAAGGGACTGAGTTGGTGGGAAGAGAGATAGACGTGGAGGCTGATGCCTCGGGATCTGGTCTCTAATGAATGTTGACTATTCAACTTAGATTTTAGAAATGTTATCACTTATCACCATCACTTTCTCATCTCGCGAATTTTTTTAATAAAATTTTCAGTTTTGTAGTTGGATTATGTGAAAAGGGTGGAGAAAATTATGAGTGAGTTTGAGGTAATTTTTTCAAAAACTTATATAGCCAAATTATATTTTTCATTAAACCAACAATAGAAGTCCAAAATTATTATTATTATTATTATTATTATTATTATTATTATTATTATTATTTATTGATTAGTAGGTATACATGAACAAAATTTGAAGAGGTATAATGCATGGATTTCAGTTTTTTATATATATAATTATATGATTAGGACCTTTTTTTTATTTTAGTGTACTAGTCAATCCGTTATATTTATTTATTATTGATAGCAAGATCGAGTCATTGATACTAAAATCAGTGGTTGTAACTTATCATGTAATTCAGTGAATAGTTTTGATCCCAAAACTAAATCCACAGTTGAATTTATTTGATTTATGGACTAGATCAAGAAAAAATCAAGCAGAGATCAAAAGAATGGAACCATATTTAAATGGAAAAACCCCTAAGAAATGGGGAAAAAAACCATGGGAGAGAAAGAATCCACTATCATCATCATGTTTACAGAGATTTAGTATCTCAAGGTTGGAATGTTCAAATGAACTGTTTCTACTGCCTTTTATAGGCTTTGGCGGCTTGGAGCACAAGCTTTCTATTTTTCCACATGTTGGCCAGGTTGGCACCAACTAAGCCTCCAGCTGGCTCTAGGTTGGTAACAACCAATAATCCTTCTATATGGTCAGTTTGGATGTAGTTGGAGATTCTTCTAGAAGATTGTATCTTGAAATTCCTTTGAGATCATTCTTCTTCATTGTCACGGGTCGATGGATGGATAAGCGGTTTCATGTTAAAGAAAGACCATGTTGTTTTGGAGTCGAAGAATGGTAGCTCTTTCTTGGGTTGCAGGATGAAGGATCTCCCTTAGGCTGATAGATTGAAGATCCGCCTGTGGTCGATAAATGGAAGAGTTGTCTCGGTGTTATAAATGAAGGATCTGTTTTATACCGATGAATGGAAGGACTGTCTCACGCCTTTGAATGGAAGATCTACCCTATTCTAATGAATGGAAGATCTGTTTTGTTCCGATAAATAGGGGATCTGATATAAAGAAGGGTTACCAGAGGGTTTCTAGTCTCGACATGTGGTGGCTAGAATGAATGCCACGTGCCATTACACTTTCATCCCTATCATCAGTCCCCACACCCTCCTCCCCAAGTATGCTTGCGAGGAGCTCGAATAATGAGAGAAGTAATTCTTCGGTCATTAGTCGACTTAAGAAGCTAAGCATATGATGATTCATCGGATCTTTATGGTTTCTTTGGGGGCGTAGAGATCGTTTGTTGGTAAAGTGAGAAAGATGGCTTTTGACTGTAGGATCTTTCCATCATTACTCTCTTTTCTGATAGAATGATGTGCCTTTCTCAAGGCTCGGTAGAAAGGTAGGTTCTTCTCTCCTGATTTTGAGATGAATCTTCTGAGGGAGGCCAACTGGCTATTAAGCCTTTGTATTTCCATGATAGTTTTAGGTAATCTCATTTCTAAAATTGCTCAGATCTTTTCAGGGTTAGCTTCAATACCCCAATGAGTAAGCATAAAGCCAAGGAACTTTCTTGATTGAACGCCGAATGCATATTTATTTGGATTGAGGCTTATCCCATGGGTTCGAAGAGCTTTAAATGTCTCTTGTAAGTCAGCTGCATGACATTCGGCTTTGTCACTCAAGGATGTCATCAACATTAGCTTCAACATTCCTCCAAATTTGATGTTTGAAGACTTTGTTCACTAGTGTTTGGAAAGTGGGACCCGCATTTTTCAATCCGAAAGGCATAATTTTGTAACAGTATGTTCCTCTACTAGGGATGAAAGGGGTTTTTTCTACATCGGATTCAGTCATTCGGACTTGATTATACCCCGAGAATGCGTCTAAGAAAGTGAGCATCTCATATCCAGAAGTTGAATCAACTAAATTATCGATCAAAGGCAAGGGTAGCAATCTTTAGGACAAGCTTTATTGAGATCAGTAAAGTCAACACACATACGACACTTTCCTGTGGATTTTTTGACCAACACAACATTAGAAAGCCTATCGAAGTAAAATACTTCACAAATAAAATTGGCTTTGACTAATTTGTCCACTTCTTCTTCGGCGACTTTCAGATACTCGGATGGGTGAACTTCTACGTACGTTTCTGCACCACCGGCTTATACGTTAGATCCATATTGAGTTGATGCTCGATAACATCTTGTGGGACTCCAGGCATCTCTTCTGCCAGTAAGGCGAACACATCGGAGTTGTCTTTCAAGAGATTCATGATTTCTTCTTGTTGTTCAAGACTCAGTTCAACTCTGAGTTTCACCGTTCTCTCTGGTTGTTCTTCCTTTAGGGGTAGTGCCTTTAGTTCCTCAACAGATGTTGGACGACGCTTTTCCCTTTCTTTTACTTGCTCTTGCAATTCTTCGACGATGAGAGTTTCTGACATCCAGCTGCTTCCTTCTCCTTGATTCTTAAGGAGGGTGTATAGCATTTTCGAGAAGCAAGTTGGTTACCTTTTACTTCACCACAACCACGTTCTGTAGGAAACTTCATCATCATATGATAAGTGGATAGGATGGCTCCGAATAAGTTGATTGAAGGCCTTCTAATGATGATATTATAGCTTGATGGGCAACGGACAACCAAGAAATTGATGAGGGCGGTAGATACCTGAGGAGGAGTGCCAAGGGTTAGGGGAAGAGAGATAATCCCCTTTGGTTGTAATAGACTGCCGTTGAACCCTATCAGTGGAGACTTTACTGGCTTTAGATTTTCGGCAGTCAACTTTATTCTATCGAAGGTATATGAGAAAAAAATGTCAACCGAACTGCTAGCATCGACTAGTACCCCCTATACTATTAAAATTCCAATCTTCACAGTGATCACCAAAGCATCATCATGTGGATGATAGACCCCTTTGGAATCTTCATCGAAAAAGCAGATTGGTGTTGATGATCGAGGCCTTTCTAGGGATGATACATTCTGAGCCGAACCAACCATCCGGATATAATTCTTCCTTAAGGTCGAGCTTTTACCTCCGGATCCTGGACCTCCCGCAATCATGCTGATGTTAGTATTATCTGGTACCTTTGGTGGTAGTGTGGAGGTGCCTTCGATTTCTTCGTCTTTCGACAAATATTGCCCTAGTTTTCCTTTCCAGACAAGATCCTTTATTGAATCTTTTAGGTGAATGCATTCTTTAGTAGAATGTCCTTTGTCTTGATGAAAGTTGTAGAACTTTTTATTACGTTTCCTTCCTGGGGTTTCTTTTATCGGTGAAGGTTGTTTCAAGATCTCTTGGTCCTGGATCTGCAGCAAGATGATTTCACGAGAAGTATTTAAGATAACATAGTTATTATACCTTGCCATCTTCTCAAGATCTCTTCACTGCCGATAGAGAGGTCGCCTATCATCAATCCTGGGTGGCCTGTCCTGGTCTCGATTATTTTCTTTATGAAGTCTTTTATTCTTCAGATCCCCCTGCCTAGGTCCTCTATATTCATATTGTTGGGATTCTTCTTTTTGAGCCTCCTTATATTTCTCTACCTCCCATCCTACTTTAATCTCCTTCGAGCAAATGTATTTATAGGCTAAGGTGAGAAGCTCAGGTAGATCGACAGGGACTTTTCGCGTAAGGGCATCTTTGAAGGGGCCATCTTTTAAGCCTCTCATCGCAGATGCTACAACAATTATTGAATCAAGGTTGGACATGCCATTGATCTCCGCATTAAAGCGATTGAGGTAATCGTGTAGACTCTCCGTCAGTTTCTATTTGAATCCCAAAAGTGTAATGGGATTTTTCTTCAACTTCCTATTGTTAGCAAAACGACGAAAGAGGAGATCTGTCAACTGTTAGAAACTGTATATGGTTTCTGAAGGCAAACTTCTGAACGAATCATATGCTATTCTTGTGAGTGTACAAGGGAATTCTTGACACATGACTACTTCCGTAGTTTTATTCACCCTCATTTCCATACAGTAGTTCTCCACGTATTCGTATGGATCCGTGGAACCATCTTAGTACCGGATGTTTGGGGGCCTAAATTTCTCTGAGAATGCCCCCCCCAATTCTCCCTAATTAAAGGAGAAAGAAGTTGTGGGACATTTTGTAGGACTGTCTCTGTTTCGTTGATCATATACCTAGGCAGAGACCGGCGTCGCGGTGAGTGACGTCGCAGTGAACAATGACGTGGTGAGTAACACCGAGGAGAGTAGTGTCTCGGAAATTGGTATTGTGGTAGATGATGATTGGGCGAGTGATGGCTCGATCAATTACGTCTCGATAAGCGTCTCGGCAAGCATTGTCTTCTCCTTGGAGAAGTTGATGGTGAATAATTATTCTGTGATAAAGAGGCTCTCCTTACTCTTTAACCTCTCGCCTCAAGTTGAGGTTTTCGGTCTCGTTACAGACTAGATTTGGAGCTGCTAGTTGAAGATGAGATGCTCTTGTCTCTTGCTGGTGAGTGTGCTCGACGTCGGGGAAAGCGAGTTACTGGTCTTCCCCTGCTCTCCCTGATTAGTGCAACGCCTTGTGGGACAGTGTTTTGAGAGACATGATGCTACACATTCAACAGGGCGCGTTTGAGCTCTTCATTCTCCAACGCCAAGGTTTGAAGTTGATTATCAGGGATTTCAGGATTCTGATGATTTACAGGAGGTGCTTCATCAGGGGACATAGGCATCTTTCCCATTGGGGGAGCAGTCTCCACTGGTATAGTAGTTGGAGTTGCTTCCTTCCGTTCTTGTGCTTGAACTCTTTTTGATTTCTTCACGATAGCCATGACCTTTTGTTCAAAGGATTCTTACAGATGGCGCCAAACTGTTGATTCAAGGAATGGGTTTGATCCCAAAACTGAACCCACGGTTGAATTTATTTGATTTGTGGACTAGATCAAGAAGAAATCAAGCATAGTTAAAAAAGAATGGAACCATAATTACGTGGAAAGCCCCCTAAGAAATGGGGAAAAAACCACGAGAGAGAGAGAGAATCCACTATCATCATCATATTTACAGAGATTTAGGACAGAGAAAAAAGGAAAATACAAGAATTTCCAAAATTGGTCTAGGGAGGAGCTCGAGTCTTCAAAGAGGCAAATTTTGGTAACTCAAAGTTGGAATGCCCAAATGAACTGTTTCTCCTACCTTTTATAGGCTTTGGTGGCTTGGAGCACAAGCTTTCTACATTTTCACGTGTTGGCTAGGTTGGCACCAGCTAAGCGTCCAGCTGGCTCCAAGTTGGCAACAATCAATAATCCTTCTAGAAGTTTAGTTTGGTTGTAGCTAGAGATTCTTCTAGAAGATTGTATCTTGAAATTCCTTTGGGATCATTCTTCTTTATTATCACGCATCGATAGATGGATAAGCGGTTTTAAGGTTAAGAACGAGCGTGTTGTTTTGGAGTCGAAGAATGATGGTTCTTTCTTGGGTTGCAGGATGAAGGATTTGCCTTAGGCTGATAGATGGAAGATCCGCCTTTGGTCGATGAGTGGAAGAATTGTCTCGATGTGATAAATGGATCTGTCTTGTACCGATGAATAGAGGGACTGTCTCACGCCGATGAATGGAAGATCTACCCTATTCTAATGAATGAAAGATCTATTTTGTCTGATAAATAGGGGATCTGATATAAAGAAAGGTTTCCAGAGGCTTTCCAGTCTTGACATATGGTAGTTAGAATGAATGCCACGTGTCATTAAACTTTTATCCCTATCATCCGTCCCCCCCTTCCCCTCAAGTATGCTTACGATAAGCCGAACAATGACCGAAGAATTACTTCGCTCATTACAACCATAGTTGGGGGGGGGGGCTGATGATAGGGATGAAATTGTAATGAGACATGGCATTCATTCTAACCACCACATGTCAAGACTAGAAACCCTATGGAAACCCTTCTTTATATCAGATCCCCTATTTATCAGAACAAAATAGATCTTCCATTCATAAGAAAAGGGCAGATCTTCCATTCATCGGCATGAGACAGACCCTCCATTCATCGGTACAAGATAGATCCTCCATTCATCACACCGAGACAAGTCTTCCATTCACCGACCAGAGGCGGATCTTCTATCATCAGCCTAAGGTAGATCCTTCATCCCGTAACCCAAGAAAGAACCACCGTTCTTTGACACTCCAAAACAACATGCCTGTTCTTTAACTTGAAACCACTTATCCATTCATTGGCCCGTGACAATGAAGAAGAATTATCCTAAAGGAATTTCAAGATACAATCTTATAGAAGAATCTCCAGCCAAACTGGCCTTCTAGAAGGATTATCGGCTACTGCCAACCTGGAGCCAGCTGAAGGCTTAGCGGATGCCAACCTGGCCAACACGTGGAAAAATAGAAAGCTTGCGCTCCAAGCCACCAAAGCCTATAAAAGACAGGAGAAATAGTTCATTTGGGCATTCCGACTTTGAGATACCAAAACTCTGCCTCTTTGAAGACTCAAGCTCCTCCCATGTCCAATTTTGAAGATTCTTGTATTTTCCTTTTTCCTTTATCCTAAATCTCTATAAACATGATGATAATAGTGGATTCTCTCTTTCCCGTCGTTTTTCCCCCATTTCGTAGCGGTTTTCCCACGTAAACTTGTTTCGATTTTTTTTATTTTTTTTTATTTTTTTTTTATATCTTTGCTTGATTTCTTCTTGATCTAGTCCACAAATCAAATAAATTCAACAGTAGGTTCAGTTTTGGGACCAAAACCATTCATTGAATCAACATACTATTTACAACTCCAACGAATGTGATGTGATTCATTAAAGCTTGCAAAATATTTTTCCTATTTTATAGTCCTTAAAACTTAATACCTAATTGCCCAATAATGTTGGTTGGTTGGTTTGGAGACAAATAAATTAGATAAACTTATTTTTGTCCATACACATTTCAAATAGAAATATTTAATCCAATTAATTTATTTAAAATTAAGATTTTCAAAAATATTAATAAAATAACCTCATCCAAGACAAATGGAAGATTTTTATTTTATTTTATTTTATTTTATTTTATTTTATTTTAAAAAACTGAAGTGAGTTCCAGCTTTTGTAAGTTTTTTATTTTTTTTATGTTTGTCTTTCAAATTTATATTGTGAATTTCCAATACAAGCCAAATATTAGGGCTACAAGGCCCCGTTTAGATTGGCTTGTAAGAAGTCCATAAGTACTTTTTTATAAGTTAAACTCTTCTGTGGATAAAAAGGATATTTCTATTGATTCTTTTGGAGAAGCAAAAGCTGTTAAAAAAGCTGGAAAACAGCTTTTTTCAAAAGCTAGTGATTTGAAACTTCTGAAAAAAGAAGTCAATTTGGAGAAGCTATTTTGGAAAGTTATAATTACCAAAACACCCTTATGTTTAGGGTTTTTAACTTTTTATTGAGCTTCTCAAGCCCTTTTCAAAGCCATGAGTTATCGGCTAGGAAAAACGTGTGTGGATGATTTCCCGTCTCCTTATCCCTTGCCAACAATTGGTAAGATTTTTTGTAAAATCCAAGGATTTTTATAAAAAAAATAAAGAGTTTAAATTTCTTTAAATTGTATTATTAAAGAAATTTTCCTAAGGAATTAAATGATTTAATTAAGTGGGTTAAAATAGAAAAAAATTAAAGGACCAAAAACCCTAATTAGGGTTAGTGGTGTGTCCGGAGGACCTTATTGTAATATCAAAAGTTTCAAGGACTAAAAGGAGATAGGTCTCTCTCTCTGTAGTTGGACTAAACCGTGACCTAAACAAATTCCAGGGATCTCTCGATAGTTTTCCAGAGAAAACGTTTATAGAAGTGGGATGAACGGCTTAGATTAAATGATATGAGATTGAAGCAGATCTCAAAGCGTTATAACGGTCCACTTGAAGCCACATGGCAAGCCTATAACAAATCTATCTGATCTAATGTTGGATACGAGGCAATGGGTGAAGGAGTTGTGGAGTAGACCTCATGGTGAGGGCACGTGGAGACTATTCATCTAGAGATGAGTTTTAAACTCGAGGCGTAAGCCTATGATCCGGCCGTTGGTCTTGATGGAATCTCGGCCGTTGATCAAAGTAATGCCAGATCCGAGGCATTAGGGGCGGTATCTAGCTGTTGGCGGTGATCAAGCGATCACAGCCCTCCATCAACCGAGCGCCAATCTCGAGGCAGCTCCAATCCTCCCACAGCCGCCTGAAAAGCCCACTCCGTCCGTTACGCGCGAAGTCGCCGGCCGTTTGACGACGAGACGGTTCGGGTTAACGTCTTTTTGTCTGGTTTCCCGTGGCCTATAAAAGGAGAAGGACCAGGCCCTGGTTAGAGCACAACACTTCACCGAAGTCGTTCTTCCGGTGAGGTGACAGACGGAGAAAGAAGAGAGGTTCGCCGCCGGGTTTGCACTCTCTGCCGAGCTCGAAGCCGTTGCAACCAGCTTCAGGTAGTGAAGGAGACCGGGATGAGTTGTGGGAGAGGATTGCTGCTCAAGCTCGCCGGAAAGACAGGAGGTGTATTTGACGCCGGGAGGTTCTCCTGTGGCTCCATTGTCGTCTTCAGACCTCCGGTAAGTGCCCGCACTGTTTTTCCATTGATCTGGTATCGTTAGCAATTGTTCGTGACGATGGGATGAGCTCGTCGCCGTAGTGCAAGTCTCGGCCGTGAAGGGTGGCGATAACGGAGAAGACGGAGAGGGTGAACGACGCACGACTGTGCCGTAGGCGGTGCTTGGTGGGAGACGTGGCTCTGGTACGAGTTTTACAGTGGAGTGGGAGCCGCTGCCGGCCTCCGTGAGCTCTGACAGGGTTCGGTCGCGGACGAGAGAGAGAGAGAGAGAGAGAGAGAGAGAGAGAGAGAGAGAGAGAGGTTGAAGAAGAAGGGGTTTAAATAAAAATAAAAATAATAAAATATAAAAGGAAATGAAAAATTAAGTTAATTAATTCATTTCTTTCTGATTAATTAGTTAAAATCATTATATGTGACTATATAGGTGTGAAAAAAATCAAATTGAATAATCAACTTAATATTTTTGTTAACCCAGGTTTGACTAAATTCGTTAGTGAATGGATTAGTGAAAATCAGTGTTATTAATTCATTAATGGAATTTAAATAATTACATTAGTTAATTAAGGGGTAAGTTGATGTAGGTTAACCCCTTTAAAATAATATTGGGTCTAATCCCAAATTGGTTGGCCATCTTGGTTCAACGGGAAATTAAGATTTTATTAATTTGATTAAACGGACTAATGTTGGAGTCTAGTTTAGTCAAGAGGATTTAATGGATTTAATCAATCTACTAAAAGGGGGTTGAATTAGTGGATTGGGTCCATGGGTTGGGTCCAATATCATTGGGTTCATTATAGATAAGCTCAAATTAGGAATCTAAAAGGAACCTGTTTGTGTTCAGACTAAATAAGAGGCCAATGGGCTGGGACTCAAATAACCATTTAAAACCGATTTTATTAGTAAAGGAAAAGGGTTGTAGGTGGAGGGAGTTGAACCCTAGACCACCTAAGTAATATGGTAGGGCCTTAAGTCTTAGGGACATGGCCAACCCTATGGTAGGGATACTCTCTCTAAATTTAAAAGGGGCAAAGTTTAGCTAAATCGTTTAGTGGGCTTAAAAGATGGGCCCATTTCAGCTAAAATAACTAGAAAGGAACAATTAGGGTTTAGATACGGCAAATAAAAGTGAAGTTGACCAGGTATGACCAAGTGAAGGTTAAGAATCAACTAAAGGACATTGAATAACGGAAAAAAGGGGCCGGTAACCTGGGAGATGATCTTTAAGACCTATTAGTGGGCCCAGGCCAACGAGAACGAAAGTCATGCATGTGCAACTAGAGACATAGGGTTTTAACAGAACTTCGACTCTAATAGAAACTCTGTATGCTAGATACTCTCGGGGAGTCGTAAGGCATTCAAGAGGAGACTAGGAAGACTTCTAGTTCCAACAAGAGGTAAGTACACTTGCCTTGTACCCACTCTTCGGAGAATTCTTGGCTTTGCTATTATCATCATGATAGTTGCTTTATTGATATCATACATGCGTCCTTATCTATTCAAGATTCCAGCTGAGCATGTATGTTGTTTTCGGGATGTTGGTATCCCTGTTTGTTGTGGTCTACTGCCCGGACTCAGTGGAGCGTGGGGGCTCCGATAGGGAAATGTTCAGGGAAAGGACCCCCTGACGTTTCTGCTTGCCATGCCAGAGAGGCGATTCTCTGGTGGTCTTACCCGTCAGTGGGAGTAATACGCTGACCTTGTTAACACTTATGAGAGGTAGTTCTACCGACTTGCGACCGGAGGGTCAAACGACCAGAAGGTCGTGCTTACAGCAAGTAGCTGGATATACTGGCCGAGAGTGATCCTTGAGTTTTCTTTGAAACTCGCTACAGAGCTTGATGGGCTTCTGTTATCAAGGGTCATACCTTTGGATTTGTTTGTGGCAGACTCCTTGGGTTGTGTTTTTCTTGGGATTGTGATCTCATTATTTGACATGTTATTTTCTTATGTCATTGTGACCCCCGCAAGGGTGCTTACTGGGCTTTCCATTCGAAAGCTCACGCATACGTTCTTTCTTTCTTTTACAGATTCCGAGGTCTAGGGGTGGGACTGGAAAGAGATTGTCTTGGAGATTCGAGGTCTAATGGTCTCCCTTATCTGTTATTTTGAGAGTTGTTTTCTTCATGTAGGACCCGTGTAGGGACCTGGTTTTGTATAGGGCCTATGGACCCTCATGTCTCTATGTTCTTCTGAACTTGAGATTATTTTATGTTATGGATTGTTATCTGCTGTTTCACATTTAAGCCTTGTATTTGAGTTGAGCTTGTCTCTGCTTGAGTACGGCCGGTCTGTTGACGTGCCCAAGGTCCCGGGATCCGGTTTGGGGCGTGACATTTTTTTTTTCTTTTTCTCTCTAAACCTTTTCTATTTTCAAACTTTGGATTGGAATTGGATACTGAATATTGTGATTGTCACGCCCCGAACCAAAATGGGACGTCGGCAGATCGGCCGCATACTTGTGGGGATGGGCCCCACTGTGTATGCAAGGCCTCATAACCTGTTTACAATTACTACAAATAACTGAAAAATATGAATTTATTGCTAAATTTCAAATGTTCAATTCCAACATTCAATATGACCTAACAAATGGGCAAAATCTAAAAAAAAATAATCAGGACAATTTAATTTATTATAAATACAATGAAAATTCACATGACACTAAGGACTGGACTAGGCTCCTGTCAACTTATCTACCCACCGACTAGCTACTCCTCGTGATCTGAAAAAAAAAATCCAGAGATTAATGAGCTTGGGAGCTCAGTAAGTACCCACTAAAATTAATGAACCATGCAGTGTTTTAAGATAATAAGTAAAACTGAAACAAAAACAGTAAAAGGAAAAGGAATTTATAAATAACTAAATAATTTGCAAAAAATTATAGTTTCTGAAGTTATCATACAAACACACTATCAGAAGGTTTAGTTTATACTCAAAATACTAGAGTCTCCCAAACTTTCTATGACCACTAATTACCCCGGTGGCACGGGTCAGAAACAGAAGGCTGTTATTATAACCGGCAAAGACGGGAAACAAAAAGCAGAGAAATTTCTGTTGTGGCCAAAGATGCAGGTTGAACTAGTTCATAATGAGTCACGTGTCGACACGGTCAATGTTTAACCCCCATTGACGAAGGTCAGAACACAGACAGTTTGGAGACGTACTCGGAAATCAGAATAAATCTCGCAAAGTGTGTCAATCAGACAGATGTCATTAGTTCTAAATTCCAAACATACATGCATGGTTCAGTTTCGTACAGAAAATAGATCGATTACAGTTTCTTTGAAATATCAAATACAATTAATATATAAATAAATTATAATGAAAATAATTTTCATAAATTAATAAGAAAACTGTACTTAATTTAGGTGGAATACTTACCTCCAAACTCCAAGCTTAATCTAACCTTGACTCAAACTTCTGTTGTATCAATAATAGGATCTAAAAAAAGCCAACAATGTAACTTTAGTAACTAAGGCCCATAACTTATATATATTCAAAAATAATCAACTTATTAGTAATAATCAACATGGTTTGTGTTGTAATTATCTAGATACCATCAGGCATCCACCAACATAACACTGTTCCTTAGGATTGTATAAAAAGAATTTTCTTAAGAAACATGCCACTTTTAAGTTCATACAAACATGCCTGGAACTATAGATCACATGAAACGAACTACTATACAACTCATCTAATACAAAGCTATTAACATTTATTTCACATAATATAAATCCAATTGGTGTATTGTCAAATATTGCAGTGACAATCTCTCTTATGATATATCATATATTTCTACATCCTACCAATAGTTTACAATAATATTAACTATCTTAAGCACTAAGACTATCCCCAGTTGGACTTAACCTATGGTCAGATCCATGCAAAGGAAACACAACATGAATGAAAATAATACTATCCTATTGATTTGACTGCAGAATCATTAGCCTACAGTAGAATTTAAATATATGTGCATAACTACGAAATAGTTCTATGATACAATCTGCACATTAAGGAAGATAAATTTTAATTTCCATTGATCAGATGCTTCATAGTACCTAACATCAAGGACTATAATTAATAATATTCCATTATACTCCCATGGCATGGACTGTTAGGAATTTCTTGTGAACAAAATTAAGAATTTTATTATGAACATGATCACTAAAAGAGAAAACTCCGATTCTAATATTGGTGAAAAGAAATATGAAAATTAGGACCAGATTAAGGGTAACAAGACTGATTCTATAATAGGATTGAATAAAAAAAAGAGAGATCGGAGGGCTTACCAAGAGAGAGAGAGCGGAATTCCTTATTATCTCTGTTCGGAGGTAGAGGGAAAAAGAAGATTAGGGTTTTGCGAATGCGGCAGCGGTGTGGGGAGATAAATAATGGGTTTTATTTTATTTTATTTTATTTTTTGTAACTGAATTTAAGATAAAATCTTTGACCTCATCATTAATTAAGATAAGTATTTACCAGTTTTACTTTTTAATCCCTATACTTTTATATATTTGTTTTTAATTTTTTTTTTTAAAGCGTATCATTACATTCTCTCCCCCTTAAAAGAGTTTAGTCCCCTAAACTCATACCCGAGCTACCAAATAGCTGAGGATGCTTTTCATGCTTAACAGAACTACCAGAATATACCAAGATCAAATAATGCACATATTTATATGCTGAATAATTAGATATTATACCTTCAACCACGACATTGGAGGCATTAGCATCCTCCTCAGTAAGGGAAAACACTCGACCCTTGGTATGGGATCTCCCTATCGCTGGTGGCACCGATACAGACGGTTGATCGATCACCGCGGTCTTCCCTCCTCGAGATCCCTGACCTGTATGGACTCGAGTGCTCTGCCCAGTAGAAGGTTGTTGTGACCCTGGGGCCGGTTGTGGACACTCAGCAATCTTGTGGTTTTTGCTTCCACACCGGAAGCATGCTCCTGTAACACGCCGACACTCAGTATCCAAATGTGCCCCACCACAAACACGGCATCTGCGTTGACCAGAATGAGCCACACTAGCTGATGACTCCTGAGGCTGAGTCTGAGATGCAGTCGGTGCTCCATTATCCCCCTTGAGCTTACTATTCTTCTCAGTGAGCTGACTAGGTTGAGATCCAGAGCTCCTATCCCTCTTCTTCTGATGATCTTTCTTCTGATCCCCACCCTCTCTACAGACAACATCAAGGGACTTTGAACGTCCCACAACCTCCGCATAGCTAGTCAGATGCAAGGGAGCCAACGCCTTACGAATATGATATTGCAAGCCATCCTCGAATCTACGTGCCCTACTCTCGTCATCATCAACAAATTTTGTTGCAAACCTAGAGAGCCTGTCAAACTCCATCTCGTACTCATCAACGGTCATGGTCCCCTGCTTGAGGCGAAGAAACTGCCTCTCTAGCTCCAATACCTTGCTTCTAGGAAAGTACTTATTGAAGAAGGCTGTACGCAACTGATCCCAGGTATCAAAGTTCCTTCCCTCACGGACGCGTACCTCACCCTTCCACCAGTTGTAGGCACTTCCCTGAAGCATATAAGTGGTGAACCTAAGCTTCTCTTCCTCAGTACACTCCATTACATCAAAAGCTTTTTCCATTTCATCAATCCACTTCTCAGCTACATCCGGGTCAGTGGTACCCTCAAACGGTGGAGGTCCGGTCCTCTTGAACTCAGCAATGGTCCTTTGGTGTGGCTGAGGCATAGGAGGTGGTTGTTGTTGTTGCTGGAATTGGCGTTGCTGCCTAACCAACCCCACCACTTCCTGCATAAGCTCCATAACCCTGTCCTGATTGTTATTTCCTGGCTGGTCCACTCCAACAGACGGAGCTGACTGGCTCATCTGCTCATCCATGTTACGCGTATGGGGTCGACGAGATGCCATTCTAAATCAATAACAACTTTGTCAACTATCAATAGGTAATACTGAAGTTAAATTCGAAATGATAAACATATACTATCGATACAAAACCCCCCACTAGTAGTTATTCCTAAAGTCCACTAACTCAGTGTCACTAAAATGGTGCTAAGGCCACTAAGGTTACTAAAAGGATCTAATTTCTCTGATACCACCTTAATCTGTCACGCCCCGAACCAAAATGGGACGTCGGCAGATCGGCCGCATACTTGTGGGGATGGGCCCCACTGTGTATGCAAGGCCTCATAACCTGTTTACAATTACTACAAATAACTGAAAAATATGAATTTATTGCTAAATTTCAAATGTTCAATTCCAACATTCAATATGACCTAACAAATGGGCAAAATCTAAAAAAAATAATCAGGACAATTTAATTTATTATAAATACAATGAAAATTCACATGACACTAAGGACTGGACTAGGCTCCTGTCAACTTATCTACCCACCGACTAGCTACTCCTCGTGATCTGAAAAAAAATCCAGAGATTAATGAGCTTGGGAGCTCAGTAAGTATTCCACCTAAATTAAGTACAGTTTTCTTATTAATTTATGAAAATTATTTTCATTATAATTTATTTATATATTAATTGTATTTGATATTTCAAAGAAACTGTAATCGATCTATTTTCTGTACGAAACTGAACCATGCATGTATGTTTGGAATTTAGAACTAATGACATCTGTCGGATTGACACACTTTCTAGATTTATTCTGATTTCCGAAAGTACGCCTCCAAACCGTCTGCATTCGACCTTCACAATGGGGGTTAAACATTGACCAGGTAATGACATATCTGTTATGAACTAGTTCAACCCGTGCTGTCGGTCACAATAGCGATATACATTTACATTTCCCCGCTCACATGCTATAATACTGTACCTTACATTTTAATTCGTGCCATCGGGTAATTAGTGGTCATAGAAAGTTTGGGAGACTCTAGTATTTTGAGTATAAACTAAACCTTCTGATAGTGTGTTTGTATGATAACTTGTAAACTATAATTTTTTTTGCAAATTATTTAGTTATTTATAAATTCCTTTTCCTTTTACTGTTTTTGTTTCAGTTTTACTTATTATCTTAAAACACTGTATGGTTTATTAATTTTAGTGGGTACTTACTGAGCTCCCAAGCTCATTAATCTCTGGATTTTTTTTTTCAGATCACGAGGAGTAGCTAGTCGGTGGGTAGATAAGTTGACAGGAGCCTAGTCCAGTCCTTAGTGTCATGTGAATTTTCATTGTTTTTATAATAAATTAAATTATCCTGATTATTTTTTTTAGATTTTGCCCATTTGTTAGGTCATATTGAATGTTGGAATTGAACATTTGAAATTTAGCAATAAATTCATATTTTTCAGTTATTTGTAGTAATTGTAAACAGGTTATGAGGCCTTGCATACACAGTGGGGCCCATCCCCACAAGTATGCGACCGATCTGCCGACGTCCCATTTTGGTTCGTGGAATACTTACTGAGCTCCCAAGCTCATTAATCTCCGGATTTTTTTTTTCGGATCACGAGGAGTAGCTAGTCGGTGGGTAGATAAGTTGACAGGAGCCTAGTCCAGTCCTTTGTGTCATGTGAATTTTCATTGTATTTATAATAAATTAAATTGTCCTGATTATTTTTTTTAGATTTTGCCCATTTGTTAGGTCATATTGAATGTTGGAATTGAACATTTGAAATTTAGCAATAAATTCATATTTTTCAGTTATTTGTAGTAATTGTAAACAGGTTATGAGACCTTGCATACACAGTGGGGCCCATCCCCACAAGTATGCGGCCGATCTGCCGATGTCCCATTTTGGTTCGGGGCGTGACAGTAATTATGTGAGTGGGGTTTGAAGATTTCTTTGTCAGGGTTTAGAGTTTTTGTGAAGTCCAAGAATTTCATGTTTTAAGTGTTGGTCTTTAGCGGTCTATGTTTTCTTTTAAGATTTAATTGGTTATTTTATTTGTTAGAAAATAAGGGAGAGTCTCCCAAGGATTGTTTATCTGAATTTTAGTAAGAATAAAGTTTTTAATTGTTCCTTGATTAGAATTTTATTTTGTGATAGTCTCAATCTTAAATTTAAAATGGTTTGATTATATTACTAACAACTATCTTATTGGTAGTGGGTAGATAAAACGAACAATATTTAAATACAAATTTGATAAGTTAAAGGAAATTTTATGGTTGATTGTGGAAAGAGAGATTAAAATGAAAAATACCCTAATTAAGGATAATTGGGATCATTAAGGGTTTAATAATAATTTTAGGAAAAATTAGGGACTGAGGGATAATGTGTCCCTCTCTGGACCAGGAACCTAATGGTAAAATTTGAAAACTCAAGGGCCAAATGAAAATTATGTATCTCTCTCTGCGAGATGGACCTGCATGTAAACATTTAAAAGACAAGGATGTATTTACAATCTTATAATGGGGTCATGCAGAGGAACGTATTAGAAAGAATGGACGGTCACAATTAAAACAATCAGAGATTGAAAGTAAGTTCGAGGCAGTCAGGCGAAGATCAGTCGTCCATTTCTATCAGTTAAAACAAGCATAAATATGAGCCCACCGTGCGGGCATTATCTTAACCGCTCATCATTGATCTTCACTTGAGTTCGAGGCGAGAAGGTAAATCCAAGCCGCTCAGTTACGGACAATCTCGACGGTCTATACAATAGAGTGCTTGATCCGAGGCACGAAGAGAAAACACCCACCATCGGATCACATGTGTTGCATTGTAAAATCCATGAATTTTTGGAAATAAATATTTTGTTATTTCCTTGAGAAAAACATTTAAATTATTTATTTCCCGCGATTAGCGTTATTGTGGGATTAAATGATTTATTATTAAGGGGTTTGTAGGGACCTAATAGTAATTTTGAAATAGTTGAGGGACTAAACGAGAATTGTTCCCTCTCTCACAGTCTTGGACCTAAGTGTGATTTTAAAGAATGTTAGGGACCTCTCATTAATTTTCGGGAGAGAAACCCTAATAGAGAGAATCAACGGCTGAGATTAAATTATCTCATGCCGTGTTAAATCGCGAGGCATTATAACGGCTCACATGGAGCCACGTGTCAGCACTAGAAGAGATCTATCTGATCACGGATCAGATTCGAGGCAATGAAGGGTGGGATGGTGGAGGTGAACCCACGGTGAGGGCTCTCCAGAACCACTCATCTAGAGATGGGTCGCGATCTTGAAATAAACTAAGAAGATCTGGCCGTTGGTTATATTTTGATCCTGAGCGTTGATCTGGTGAGTGTGAGATTCGAGATCTCCTAACATAATCCGAGCCGTTGGATGTAATCCAACCGATCATCACCGTTGACGACAGAATGGCGATCCCGAGACAGCCCATCTCCTCCACTGACGCCGTAGCATTTGCTACTTGAGCCTGCGCCCTCACGCCCGTTACTCGCGTGGAAGACGAGCGGCTGCCGGCGAGCGTTTTCTGTTACCCATCTGTTCGTCTACTTCTGGAGGGCTATAAAAGGAGGCTCTCTTCTACTGATACTGTACACCAACGAGCGAGGAAGTAAGGAACTCCGGTGAGCCTCGTCGGAGAAGAGCTTTTGGCCGTGGGGAGAGCTTCTGACGCCACCGTCGCCACCAGGAGAATCGCGACCACGGTAGGAACTCTCTCCCTGTTTTAATTTGCGTGTTAAATGTCTCTGAGCTATAGTTAGAGCTCGCCGGAGAGGAACAGGGTAGACATTAGTGGAGCGGCGCTTAGAGGGGGGGGACGGTGGAGTTGATGCGCACACGGAGAACGTGAAGCCGAGCCGAAGCTCCCGGTACCCTTGACAGGCGAAGGGAGCTCTCGGGCGAGGAGTTGCCATCTCCGGCAATCTCCTCCGATGAAGCTCGCACAGAGAGGAGCAAGCCTTTTACGGAGGGGCCGGAGGCCAGTAAAGGGATCCCGGGGATAGGGCGGTGCACGGTGCAGAGGGAGCTCGGCCAACGTCCCTCCGGTGGAGTCGATAATGATCCGGTGGTCACGGCCGTGGGCTGTGAAGGAGAAGACGCGAGGGTGAGGGAGAAGGAAATAAAATGAAATAATTAAATTAAATAAAAGTTATTAATTTAGTTATTTTAGTTATTAACTTAGGGGTGTGACAACAATTTAGTTAATTAAAATAATTTATTCATTTTCCTCTCTTTTTAACTAAAAACATTAGTTGATTATTATTATAAATGATAATTGGCTAGGCATGGTATTAAAATGGGGAACTTTGGACTTGTGACATTAAATAAAAGTTAATAAATTATTAACTTAGTGTGACAAAATAAATCCATTTATTTTTCCTCTCATGGACTAAGATACTAGTTAAATGATTGTGACAAATAGCTAGTAGAGATAATGAATTTGGAAAATATAGAGTGTGACATTTGTTTAGTAGAAACTATAGAATAGTTTGCTATGTTAATTAATAGAGGGTTAATGTTTTAATTAAAATATTAACTTAGTGGTAGTGACAAATAATTGGTAAACGGCTATTATTTGATTAATTTGTTCCAGAGATTGGAAAGTGTGACACATATTCAATTAATCAAATAAAGTGTATATTTTCCTTTGGTAATGAAACTTAGGTTTTGTGATGATTATTAGGTTATGAAATCTTTATTCATAATTTAATAATTAGGAAACTTAAGGTTTTAAATAAAGATTAAAACCTTAGTGTGACAATTAAATAGGTGGTGTCTCTATTAATAGTAATGATACTATTAACCAAATAGCTGTATAGTTCGGTAACTATATGGAACTATGGGTGTGTGACATAATAATTAATAATTATTATGAAATATTGAAATGAAATAAATAGAAATTAATTAATTAATTTCTTAAATTTGGACAATTGGTTGAGTGATAAGAATTATTTAGTAAGGAAGCTAAATAAATTCACAAAGGACTAATAAACCCTAAACAAGGTGGAGCCTAAAACCTTAGAGTCAAAAGGTTGCCAAATGACCAAAATGCCCTTCTAGAGTAAAAAGGGGTTAAGATCGATTTAACTAGGCCCAACTCAACTAAAATGACTTAATAAGAGTCAGTCTCGACAAATAGACTGAAGTTGACTAGGTTTGACCAAGGTAGGACCAAAAGTCAACTAAGGGACACTGAAACGGGAATAAGGGCCGGTAACCCGAGAGATGGTCCCTAGGACCCGTTAGTGGGCCTAAGCCCAACAAGGACGTTAGGCATGCATGGACACTTAGAGAGATAGAAATTATTGGAACAATGATTCTAATAAAACCATTATATGCCAGATACTCTCGGGGAGTTGTTGGCACGCACAAAAGGACTAGAAAGACTTCTAGTTTCTTCGAACTAAGGTAAGTTCACTTGCCTAGTTTTCACCCGGTAACGGGATTTCTTGGACTTGCTATGTATTCTTATTACATGCACTGCTGATGCCATACATGCTGTTCATATCTTATATTTTGAATCCTGTTGAGCATGTGTGTTTGTTTCCGGGACGTTGGTGTCCCTGTTTGCTATATTCTACTGCCCGGACTCAGTGGAGCTAGGGAAGCTCCAATTTAGGAATGTTCAGGGTTAGGACCCCCTGACCTTCCTGACAGCCTCACCAGAGAAGCAAATCTCTGGAGGTCTTACCTGTCAGTGGGCATGGTACACTGACCGTGTTAACACGAAGGAGAGGTAGTTCTACCGACTTGTGACCGGAGGGTCAAACGACCATCTAGGTCGTATTTATATCCAAAAGCTGGACATACTGGCCGGGAGTAAACTTTGAGTTCTCTTAGAACTCACTACAGAGCCCGAGGGCTTCTGTATCAGGGGTCGTACCTTTGACTTGCTTGTGGTAGACTCCTAGGACTTTATTGTTGATATTATGATCTCGTTGACTGTCATATTTCCTATTCATGACACTGTGACCTGCAGGGGTACTTACTGGGCTTTCCTTTCGGAAGCTCATGTGTTTTCTCTTTTCCTCTTTTACAGATTCCGGGGTTTAGGAGGGAGAGGAGCCCGAGGGGAGGACACAGGGAGACCAGAGGTTTTAGGAGTCTCCTTTATCTTTTATTTTATGAGCTTTGTTATTTGTAGGACCCGTATAGGGACCTGACTATTTTAGGGCCTATGGACCCTGTTGACTCTATGTTCCTTGGAACACGAGTTTTATTTAATTTATGGAATGTTATCTGCTTATCACAATATTAGGCCTTGTATTCGAGTTGAGTTTATCTCTTCTTTAATACGGCCGGCCGTTGATCGTGCTCGAGGTCCCGGATCCGGTCGGGCGCTATGTGATTAAAGTGGTATCAGAGACAGGTTCTCAAGATAGAGCAGATAGCAGACCCTAGATGCCCTTAGCCAGTTGCATAGACTGAGTGCGGGACTGGGGTAGTATAGATAGTGGTACGTTAGATTGACACCTGGTCTATTTGCAGGATGTCGGGACCATCGTACTGTGATTCGTCTGACGATGAGGTGGAGTCTGTCCGGGAGAACACTCCACCACCCAGAGCTGACTCATCCGAGCTTGCAGAGGTCCTCGCTGAGATGAGGAGGACGCTTGAAGCCACCACCAAAGGTTGATGTGCTTCGCACTACGCCACCATGTTGGTCCAGTGGACTCGGGGACCACATTGCTATCAGAGGCCAAGAGGGACCTGTGGTTCCGTTAGCGGTGAGATTGTGAGCCCTAGTATTCCTCCACGACGTGTGTGCAGAGCTCGTGATTACCGCCGTGGATTGGGGGTTCAGATTCGGGAGAGAGCTGCAGGTCCGTCTCCTGCTGTTCTCAGGATCTCATGGTGCCGTCGATGTGGAGTATACGGGCACCGTATGACAGAGTGTAGGCGCCCTGCCCTCTGGTGCCGTAGCTGTGGCAGTCGGGAGCACCTGGCTTTCTACTGTCCATCGGGTGCGCCAGGACCTAGCAGGGGACCACAGGGGTCTGGAGGACATCGACCCTGTCCTGACTACACTCCACTGTCACCTGACGAGCATCACTTGGACTGAGTTCTAGTTTTAGTTGCTAGAATAACCGTAGTCTTACAAACTTTTGTGTTGTATGAACTACTTTTATTATGTCCTTTAGTGTCTTTTGTTTTAGCATGTTGACTCTAGTTGTTGTTTTTGAAATGAATAAAAGTATGTTTTATCATCATCTGTCTTGCTGGAAATAAAAGTAACCTTGTAATCCTTATACAGTTAAACTATGGATCACTTGCGTGGAGGTCGAGGTGGTAGGGGTAGAGGAAGGGGTAGGCGAGGGCGACCTCGTCGTACCGAAATGCCACAGCCTCCTGTGGAAGAAGAAGTCCCTCAACCGCAGGGTGGGGAGGTACCCCCGCCTGTGGACGAGATGGAAGTCGAGCAGGAGGTGCCTGCTCAATCCAATGCTCAGGCGCCTCAGGCAGAGGGCCAAAACCCAAGGGGGGAGGTACCCCCCATGAGCATGATGGAACTAATGAGGGAGATGTTGGGACTAATCCAGGAGACCCGACAACAACGTGCACCACCTCCGTCATCTACCCCCACGACAAGTAGAGGACTACTTGGGGAGATCAAGAGACCCTCTCCTCGACCTTTCGAAGGGGCTGCAGACCCTCATGCTGCTGAACAGTGGATACGGGAGATGGAGAAGACCTTCGAGGTCTTCCAAACTACCGAGGCGGAGAAGATCAGGACCGCCGTGTATATGCTCCAAGGACCCGCAGAAGATTGGTACTTTGGAGAAATCAGGCTGAGGAAGGGTGAGGCCTTCCAGACTTGGGAAGAATTCAGGACTGCATTCTTCCCCAAGTATTTCTCGAGAGGACATCTGGTACAGCTCGGTCAACAATTCTCCCAGCTTGTTCAAGGAGGCTCCACGGTGGAGCAGTATGAGACAGAATTCGATAGGTTGGCTCGTTTTCTGCCTGACATGGTCCCGACAGAGGAGAGCCGGGTGATGAAGTTTGAGGCCGGACTGCGGCCATCGTTGAAAAAGATTGTGACTAGCCACATGTGCAAGACTTACACTGAAGTGGTGGCTAGGGCTAAATACACTGAGGCTTCTTGCCAAGGGGACGCCCAGGGGTCGTCCCAGAAAGAGAAAAAGGATAAAGGGGCAAATAGCCAGGGCCAGTCTTCAGGAAAAAGTTCTGGAAAGCGAAGGCCTGACAACAAGTATCGGCCTTATGGGAAGCCGACCAGGTCCACAGCCTCATCTGGAGGTAAAGGGTCTTCAGCCAGTGTGACCCAGAACATTAAGTGCTATGAATGCAAGGGACCGCATAAGAGGTCCCAATGCCCAAGGATAACTGGAGGGTGTTATTTCTGCTTGGCCTTGGATCACCAAAAGGCCCAATGTCCCCAGCGTCAGCAAGGGCAGAGTGTGGTGGGGGGAACCCAGGGATCTCAACAAGCTTCCCGACAGTCTGTTGGACCACCACCAAGATCACAAGGTGGGGATAAGAAAGGGAAGGCGACCTCAGGACAGCCTTCTACTCCAAACCAACCCCAGCAGCAGCGGAGGCCAATGACCCATGGTCGGGTCTACCATTTGACAACCGAGGAAGCACAGGCATCAGCAGATGTCGTGGCAGGTACCATTTCAGTTAGTTCTTTCTATGCCTGCACTTTATTTGATCCTGGAGCCACACACTCTTTCGTATCTGCACGGTTTGCACGAAAGCACACATTGCCTACTATAGATCTACCCCAGGACTTGTGTGTAGACACCCCGGTAGGAGCTGCCATGATGGTAAGGAGGATGGTACCGGCATGCCCTGTAGTGATTGAGGGGCGTAGATTACTTGCAAACTTGCATGTAATGGACCTGAAGGATTACGATGTGATCCTCGGGATGGACTGGCTCTCTTCGGTTTATGCGGTGGTAGACTGTCGTGGGAAGAGGGTTGTGTTTAAGATGCCAGGAAAAGAGGAATTTACTTTTAAAGGCAGCCAAACTTGTTCCCTGGTACAGGAGATTTCAGCTCTCCAAGTTCGGAAGCTCCTTAGGGGTGGATGTATAGGCTACTTGGCTTCTATTTCTGAGGTAAAGAAGGATAAGGAGACTGTAGTCTCAGATGTACCGGTAGTAAGGGAGTACCCCGACGTGTTTCCGGAAGAGTTACCGGGATTACCCCCGGAAAGAGAACTAGAATTCTCTATTGATTTGATTCCGGGAACAGCTCCTATGTCTAAGGCTCCTTATCGGATGGCGCCTGCGGAGCTTAAGGAATTGAAGGTCCAATTAGAGGAATTGTTGGACAAAGGTTTCATCAGACCAAGCATGTCACCTTGGGGTGCACCTGTACTTTTCGTCAAGAAGAAAGACGGGTCGTTAAGGTTGTGCATTGATTACCGGGAGTTGAACAAGGTGACTGTAAAGAATAAATATCCTCTACTAAGAATTGATGACCTACTGGATCAGCTTCAGGGAGCTCAAGTTTTCTCCAAGATTGATTTAAGATCTGGTTATCATCAAGTGAGGATTAAGGAGACGGATATCCCGAAGAGTGCTTTCCGTACTAGATATGGGCACTACGAGTTTCTAGTAATGCCGTTTGGGCTTACCAATGCTCCGACAGTTTTTATGGACATGATGAACCGGGTATTCCATCAATATTTGGACCAGTTTGTGGTGGTATTCATCGATGACATACTTGTCTACTCAAGAAGCCACCAGGCCCACGAGGAGCACTTAAGAATAGTGCTAGAGACCTTGAGGGAACATCAGCTCTATGCGAAGTTCTCAAAGTGCGAATTCTGGTTGGACAAGGTTGCCTTCTTGGGCCATGTGGTAAGTGGAGCTGGAGTTTCAGTAGATCCCAAGAAAATTGAAGCCGTTGTGGAATGAAAAAGACCAACAACGGTACGGGAGATACGGAGTTTCTTGGGATTAGCTGGTTATTACCGGAGATTCGTTGAGGGTTTCTCGGTAATAGCAGACCAAGTAACTAAGGCGACTGGGAAGGGTACCAAATTCATTTGGACCGACTCTTGTGAAAAGAGTTTCCAGGAGCTGAAACAAAGGTTGATATCAGCACCGGTGTTGGCGCTACCACAAAGCAATCGTGGGTATACGGTCTACAGTGATGCCTGCAAGACTGGCCTTGGATGTGTGTTGATGCAAGATGGGCACGTGATTGCTTATGCATCACGACAATTAAAACCTTTCGAGGAGAACTACCCTACACACGATCTTGAGTTGGCAGCGATCGTGTTTGCCCTAAAGATCTGGCGACACTTCCTCTACGGTGTACCTTGTGAGATTTACACCGATCATAAGAGCCTCAAGTATATATTCACACAGAAGGAATTGAATATGAGACAGCGGCGATGGTTAGAGCTAATCAAGGACTATGATCTCAGTGTCCATTACCACCCGGGCAAGGCGAACGTGGTGGCAGATGCACTGAGCAGGAAGTCTGGATATGGAGTTGCCGCTATGTTAACAACTCAGAAGCCACTACTGGAGGATATGAGAAGGCTCAACTTAGAGGTCGTTTTGCCTGCGATGGATGTCTCATTGGCCAGCTTGCATATCCGACCCTCGTTATTGGAGAGAATTAGGGTTGCTCAGGGACAAGATCCTGAACTGGAGGAGATCAAGGAACACGTAGGCCAGGAAGAACCAACACGGTTCAGAGTCCATGAAGATGGCACCCTTAGATTTGACGAAAGAATTTGTGTACCAAATGTCCCTGAAATAAAAACGGAGATTCTGGAGGAAGCCCACTATTCGGGCTACACTATTCACCCTGGAGGTACCAAGATGTACAGAGGGTTGAAGGACCACTTCTGGTGGAAGGGGATGAAGCGAGATGTTGCGGAGTTCGTGGCTAAATGCATCACCTGTCAGATGGTAAAGGCGGAACACCAGAAGCCGGCAGGGATGTTACAACCCTTACCCATTCCGGAGTGGAAATGGGAGCACATTAACATGGATTTTGTAACGGGGTTGCCACGCACTCAAAGAGGCCATGAATCGATCTGGGTTATAGTGGATCGGCTGACAAAGTCGGCCCACTTTATACCGTTAAGGACGGGAGCATCCTTGGAAAAGTTGGCCCAACTGTACATAGATCAGATCGTCAGATTACATGGAGTACCGGTGACTATCACCTCTGATCGAGACACTCGGTTTGTCTCTAGATTCTGGGAGAGCTTGCACACCGCTCTAGGTACGGGATTGGCATTCAGCACAGCTTTCCACCCACAGACCGATGGACAATCTGAAAGGACCATCAAGGTGCTAGAGGACATGTTGAGGGCATGTGCAATAGATTTTACGGGGTCCTGGGATGAACGTCTAAGTTTGATAGAATTTGCCTATAACAACAGTTATCAGGCGAGCATCAAGATGGCTCCGTACGAGGCACTCTATGGGAGGAAGTGCCGAACTCCCATTTGTTGGGGAGATGTGGGAGAAAGGAAGCTGGTAGCTGAGGTGACACTTAAGCAACCTGATTTTGTAAAACAAACGGAGGAACATGTCAAGATGATCAGGGAACGACTCCAGGCTGCCCAGAGTAGACAAAAGAGCTATGCCGACCGAAAAAGATCTGATCAGGAGTTTCAAGTGGGAGACTTGGTATTCTTAAAAGTGTCTCCTATGAAAGGGGTAGTAAGGTTTGGACGACGTGGAAAGCTTGCTCCACGATATATCGGACCTTTTGAGATATTGGAGCGCATAGGAGTGGTGGCATATAGGTTGGCCTTACCTCAGGATCTCGCTCAGGTTCACGATGTCTTCCACATTTCAATGTTGAAGAAGTGTATCCGTGATCCCACCAGAGTGATTCCTCAGGTTCCGGTGGAAGTCCAAGAGGATATGTCCTATGAGGAACGCCCAGTAGCTATTTTGGGCCGAGAGGACAAGCAGTTAAGGAATAGAACTATTCCTTTTATTAAGGTGAGGTGGAGTAATCACACCGAGCGAGAAGCTACATGGGAACGCGAGGAGGATATGATGCAGCGTTACCCGGAATTGTTTCTATGAGGTGTAAACGGCGTAGAAATTTCGAGGACGAAATTTTTTGTAAGGGGGGAGGATTGTAAAATCCATGAATTTTTGGAAATAAATATTTTGTTATTTCCTTGAGAAAAACATTTAAATTATTTATTTCCCGCGATTAGCGTTATTGTGGGATTAAATGATTTATTATTAAGGGGTTTGTAGGGACCTAATCGTAATTTTGAAATAGTTGAGGGACTAAACGAGAATTGTTCCCTCTCTCACAGTCTTGGACCTAAGTGTGATTTTAAAGAATGTTAGGGACCTCTCATTAATTTTCGGGAGAGAAACCCTAATAGAGAGAATCAACGGCTGAGATTAAATTATCTCATGCCGTGTTAAATCGCGAGGCGTTATAACGGCTCACATGGAGCCACGGTCGTACTAGAAGAGATCTATCTGATCACGGATCAGATTCGAGGCAATGAAGGGTGGGATGGTGGAGGTGAACCCACGGTGAGGGCTCTCCAGAACCACTCATCTAGAGATGGGTCGCGATCTTGAAATAAACTAAGAAGATCTGGCCGTTGGTTATATTTTGATCCTGAGCGTTGATCTGGTGAGTGTGAGATTCGAGATCTCCTAACATAATCCGAGCCGTTGGATGTAATCCAACCGATCATCACCGTTGACGACAGAATGGCGATCCCGAGACAGCCCATCTCCTCCACCAGACGCCGTAACGACTGCGCGCGAGCCTCGCCGCCTACGCCGCCCGTTACTCGCGTGGAAGACGAGCGGCTGCCGGCGAGCGTTTTCTGTTACCCATCTGTTCGTCTACTTCTGGAGGGCTATAAAAGGAGGCTCTCTTCTCGCGTCGCATACACCAACGAGCGAGGAAGTAAGGAACTCCGGTGAGCCTCGTCGGAGAAGAGCTTTTGGCCGTGGGGAGAGCTTCTGACGCCACCGTCGCCACCAGGAGAATCGCGACCACGGTAGGAACTCTCTCCCTGTTTTAATTTGCGTGTTAAATGTCTCTGAGCTATAGTTAGAGCTCGCCGGAGAGGAACAGGGTAGACATTAGTGGAGCGGCGCTTAGAGGGGGGGACGGTGGAGTTGATGCGCACACGGAGAACGTGAAGCCGAATGAAGCTCCTGCACCTTTGAAAGGCGAAGGGAGCTCTCGAGGCGAGGAGTTGCCATCTCCGGCAATCTCCTCCGATGAAGCTTCGCCTGAGAGAGGAGCAAGCCTTTACGGAGGGCGGAGGCCGATAAAGGATCCGAGGATAGAGGCGGTGCAGTGCGAGAGGAGCTCGGCCAACGTCCCTCGGTGGAGTCGATAATGATCCGGTGGTCACTACTAGAGGTCATGAAGGAGAAGACGCGAGGGTGAGGGAGAAGGAAATAAAATGAAATAATTAAATTAAATAAAAAGTTATTAATTTAGTTATTTTAGTTATTAACTTAGGGGTGTGACAACAATTTAGTTAATTAAAATAATTTATTCATTTTCCTCTCTTTTTAACTAAAAACATTAGTTGATTATTATTATAAATGATAATTGGCTAGGCATGGTATTAAAATGGGGAACTTTGGACTTGTGACATTAAATAAAAGTTAATAAATTATTAACTTAGTGTGACAAAATAAATCCATTTATTTTTCCTCTCATGGACTAAGATACTAGTTAAATGATTGTGACAAATAGCTAGTAGAGATAATGAATTTGGAAAATATAGAGTGTGACATTTGTTTAGTAGAAACTATAGAATAGTTTGCTATGTTAATTGATTAATAGAGGGTTAATGTTTTAATTAAAATATTAACTTAGTGGTAGTGACAAATAATTGGTAAACGGCTATTATTTGATTAATTTGTTCCAGAGATTGGAAAGTGTGACACATATTCAATTAATCAAATAAAGTGTATATTTTCCTTTGGTAATGAAACTTAGGTTTTGTGATGAGTATTAGGTTATGAAATCTTTATTCATAATTTAATAATTAGGAAACTTAAGGTTTTAAATAAAGATTAAAACCTTAGTGTGACAATTAAATAGGTGGTGTCTCTATTAATAGTAATGATACTATTAACCAAATAGCTGTATAGTTCGGTAACTATATGGAACTATGGGTGTGTGATATAATAATTAATAATTATTATGAAATATTGAAATGAAATATTAAGAAATTAATTAATTAATTTCTTAAATTTGGACAATTGGTTGAGTGATAAGAATTATTTAGTAAGGAAGCTAAATAAATTCACAAAGGACTAATAAACCCTAAACAAGGTGGAGCCTAAAACCTTAGAGTCAAAAGGTTGCCAAATGACCAAAATGCCCTTCTAGAGTAAAAAGGGGTTAAGATCGATTTAACTAGGCCCAACTCAACTAAAATGACTTAATAAGAGTCAGTCTCGACAAATAGACTGAAGTTGACTAGGTTTGACCAAGGTAGGACCAAAAGTCAACTAAGGGACAACTGAAAGCGGGAATAAGGGCGGTAACTTGAGAGATGGTCCCTAGGACCCGTTAGTGGGCCTAAGCCCAACAAGGGCGTTAGGCATGCATGGACACTTAGAGAGATAGAAATTATTGGAACAATGATTCTAATAAAACCATTATATGCGGATACTCTCGGGGAGTTGTTGGCACGCACAAAAGGACTAGAAAGACTTCTAGTTTCTTGAACTAAGGTAAGTTCACTTGCCTAGTTTTCACCGATAGCAGGATTTCTTGGACTTGCTATGTATTCTTATTACATGCACTGGCGATGCCATACATGCTTTGTTCATATCTTATATTTTGAATCTGTTGAGCATGTGTGTTTGTTTAGGGACGTTGGTGTCCCCTGTTTGCTATATTCTCTTTGCCGGACTCGGTGGAGCTAGGGAAGCTCCAATTTAGGAATGTTGAGGTTAGGACCCCTGACCTTCTCGATGTACCTTACCAGAGAAGCAAATCTCTGGAGGTCTTACCTGTCAGTGGGCATGGTACACTGACCGTGTTAACACGTAGGAGAGGTAGTTCTACCGACCTGTGACCGGAGGGTCAAACGACCATCTAGGTCGTATTTATATCCAAAAGCTGGACATACTGGCCGGGAGTAAACTTTGAGTTCTCTTAGAACTCACTACAGAGCCCGAGGGCTTCTGTATCAGGGGTCGTACCTTTGACTTGCTTGTGGTAGACTCCTAGGACTTTATTGTTGATATTATGATCTCGTTGACTGTCATATTTCCTATTCATGACACTGTGACCTGCAGGGGTACTTACTGGGCTTTCCTTTCGGAAGCTCATGTGTTTTCTTTTCCTCTTTTACAGATTCCGGAGTTTAGGAGGGAGAGGAGCCCGAGGGGAGGACACAGGGAGACCAGAGGTTTTAGGAGTCTCCTTTATCTTTTATTTTATGAGCTTTGTTATTTGTAGGACCCGTATAGGGACCTGACTATTTTAGGGCCTATGGACCCTGTTGACTCTATGTTCCTTGGAACACGAGTTTTATTTAATTTATGGAATGTTATCTGCTTATCACAATATTAGGCCTTGTATTCGAGTTGAGTTTATCTCTTCTTTAATACGGCCGGTCTGTTGACGTGCTCGAGGTCCCGGGATCCTGGTCGGGGCGTTACATGCATCTCAGCCGGTCATCAGGGAAGTACCAATCACAAGGCACCCTGGCGGTTCTCCTTTAGCGCGACGCCACCGTATGCTCCGTCGCGGAGCTGATCGGATTGCCGAAAGCTGCAAAATAAAATTCAAAGTATAGATAAAACAGGAAATTAAACTTTGAAATAAACTCAAAATGTAAATCAGGCCTTATCCGATCAGAACGTAGATCATCTAGAAGCCCTACGGCTCCATATAAATAAGAATCTCTAGTGAACGATCGGGACCACTGGAGAACGACAGAGAAAACCTCACTTTCTCTGAGAAACAGAGGGACAGAAAGAGAGAGAGAGAAGGGGGTGGGGCCAATACTCACAGAGACGAGGACCATCTGTAGAGAAAGCACGAAGAAGAGAAGGCGGAGCTCGTCGGAGGCCAATCTTCGGTGAGTATTTTTCTTTATTATCGTTATTCTTGATCACTGCTGCACATCCATAGTAGAACAATAAGCATTATTAGGGAACCCTGGGGATTTTTCATTTGTCTCCGGGGAACTGCACGTCGGTGGGCAGAGAGCTAACGATGGAATGGAGTGCCCCGGCGATGAAGAGATGAGAGACGACAGACCTCAGCCAGGTAGACGTGAACGACACCTTCTATAGATGGAGAACCCGGGACAGAGGAGTCTGGCGCCCATCATCGGCGATAGCCGGGAGTTACTTCCCTCTAGCGCGGCCTGTCCGGAGGTTGAAGATGAGTCTGATCTGTTTGAACGAGGTTGGGCCTGTTTTAAAGAGGTGGTTCAGTCAAGTTATGTTAGAATTGATTTGGGTTAGCCAAGTAGTTAAGTTTTAAATTTCAATTTGGGTCAAGTCTGAATTGGTTTGAGTCTGAGAAGCTTAAAAAGGGTTAAACTACATTGGTGTTGAATCTGGTCTGCTTTAATAGGTTTAGTCCAAATTTTGATGGCTAGAGTGAATCATGTCCACTTATGATTTGTTGGGGTTTAATCAGTTAAATTGAGATTGAGATGATTGACTTAATTAGATTGGGTTGGGTTTAAATTTGATTAGACCAAGTCAAGTTCAATTGATTAAATCAAGTTGGCTCCAATAGGTTGAATCCATATTTAGTTTGGGTTTAGCCAAGTTAGCTAGCTGGTCAGGTTTAGCCAAGGTTTGAAAAGCAAATAAAAATAAATCTATAAAAAAAATGTAGGGAAGGGAGTTTGAACCATGGACCTCCTACTTGGGCTTGGTGGGCTTTAACCACCAAGCTATGCAATACTTTTGGAACTAAAAAAGGGAAGCTATCAATAAGGGGGCCAAGAGCTAAGTTGGGTTGAATTAGTGAATCATGCATGTCATACTAATTAAGACATTACCGACATTAAATCAGGTTTTGTTTCCAGATACCAACGCCGAGTCACATTAGGAGTAGGAGTTCGCGAAGGAACCCAAACATCGTTACAAAGGTAAAATACCTCTGCCTAGTTTCCACCCGTTAACGGGTTCCTTGATTTTATTGTTGCTATTTCTTTTAGCATGTTTATTGTCTATCTATTTTTTGGAATGCGTGCACATAGCTTGTTTCCTTCTTTGTATGTGCATGGTTGATGTGTTGGAAATTTATTTCATTGTCTGTGGTTGGTTTGTTCGTTGGGCACACCGCCCTGTAACCGACATTTGATCATGGACACATGGTCTTATGTGGCTGCTAGGCAAGTGTGCGCCAAGTGAGTTTTTATTATACCGATTCAGTGGAGCAAATGCTAATGTGGAGCGCTCAGGACTGAGGGTACCCTGACGTTCTGATAGTTCCATACTATGGGGAGGATACCCTGGTAGTCCAACCTGTCAGTGGGGCGATATACTGACCGTGTCGACATGTACGAGAGACCGAGGTCGATTCCAAATAAGGCTGGGTGCTGACCGGAGAAGTTTGTTGTTTCTCAATCTATAAGTTTTTCATTCCTAGTCTCCTAGAATTTTGTTTGTGCGGGGCTTGGCCCCGGTTGTTTGACTTGTTGACTATTGACTCTTGATATTCCTTTATCGTTATGATTTTGTTGTGATCTCTGCGGGGAACTTACTAAGCTTTTCTTTCGAAAGCTCACTCTAGTTTCTTTTTCCTCTCTTTCAGGATTGAGAGATTAGCTGAGTTGGTTTCAGGAGCGTCCGAACACAGCTTGCCGAGGTTGGAAGATCTCAACTAGTTCTGACTTATAGGACCCCTGTAGGGTGTATAAGTTCTATTTTTATTTCCATTGTAACTCTGATAAATAAGTTTTGAGATATTTATGATATTTTGTTATCTGTTTCTGAATTACTTAGGCCTTGTATCCGAGCGGGGTCCGTCTCCACTTTGATACGGGCGGTCTATGCACGTGCCCGAGGTCCCAAGATTCTGGTTGGGGTGTGACAGTTTTGATAAGTGAATCTGATGAATATTGTTTTCATCCATGGATTTTTATGTGATGAATGTTGTTCTCACCCATGAATTTTTTTTAAGGGTTACAACAATCAACAAAAATTAAGTGGATTGCTCTACTAACAAAGAGTTTAGCAATGAAATTATTTTTTTAATAAAAAAGTAATGAAATTATTATTATTATTATTATTATTATTATTATTATTATTATTTTTGTTGTTGTTGTCACACCCACTTGTATGCAAGCAAGGACGGGCCCCACTTGTATGCAAGGCCTCAGAATTTGCTTGCAATTAACTAATACAACAAATATAAATGGCATTTCATGGATTTCCTATTCATAACATAAATAGGTGAAATATAAAGGGGTTGATAAGTTTAACAACATACACCCTACAAGTCATAATGGCCCAAGAGGTACATAAAGTCCCTTAAAAGGTGCTACAACTCCCACAAATAGTCATATACAATCCCATAATGAAGTATAACACACTTCAGAAAATACCACACTACTATGTTGGAAGTCCCCTTCTTTACCACCCCCATAAGCATCCACTAAAAGTAATGAAGTCATGTACATTTATCAAAAACAGTCAGATAAAATCATCCAAGCATATCAAAGGAAATCTTAAACGTCAATAATAGAATCCAACAGAAAATATGTCTGAATAACATGTGTAATATACATATAATAGAAGTAAGCCTTATGAGTAAAGAGCAATGAGCAAAGATAACCATCAAAGTAAAGTAAATTGCACAGTCAAGTATTGTATTAGAAAAAAAACCAATAATCAATAAGAATCAACATCCAAATAAAAAATAGTCACCAAAATATGTTGTGACCGGGAACGAATCCCTTGGTCTTTCTCGAGTCAGAATATTAGATATGCATTTATAACCTACGGGTACCCGAGTCAGAATAATAGGTAGCACCAGAATATCACATATCCGATACGTACTGACATAGCTAATGCCTAGCTCACGTGTCAACACAACCAATAGCTAGCTCACGTGTCAATACGACCAATGTCTAGCTCACATGTCGATCTGGCCGGTGATTACCCCAACTAGCTAGGGACAGAGCATAGCCATATTTGGAGACAATACAAAATTTATAAAATTCTAACTCAAATCCAGTTTCTTAAACATATGTATCAGAATATCACATAATTTCCAGAACTCAATCAAAACAGAGTCATATGTTTATGAATTAAAAAACAATCATCATACAGTCGGAAATATGAGTTGAAAATATGTATCTTGCATGACTCCATTTACTAAATCAAAATAAGCTAGTTTAATTTCATAACCAAAATAAAGCTTACCTCTTCAAAATCATATAGCAAAATATTTACAAGAGGAATACTTACAAAGATTTATATGTGGAATACTTACATTTTAAGAAAAGTCTAGACTTAATCCTAGTCATGTCTCACACTTCAATATTAGGATCTAGTACCGAACAATACAGTTTCACTAATTCAAGACTGATAAATCTCTTCAGGCAATTGTAAAAGAAAGTCTATACCAGCCAGTACAGAAGAGTTACATGCTATAAGTTCCCACATACACACTCTTTGTACAAGAGACCCCTTTTTAACAATTTATGAGTATTAACTCTATGTAGTGAAAGGTGACTAATACTCTTGGAACCTTCCTATCTTGGGTCTCGGGCACGCAATAGATCGGCCGTACCCAAGCAGGGACGGGCCCCACTCGTATACAAGGCTTCAGTAATCATAAAGCATACAACAGATATGCAGCAGAATAATAAGATAATATAATCAGATAATCAGAGCCTACATAGTGGAAGATAATAAAAAGGGTATAAACATCCTATAATGTTAATAATAGGTAGGCTCTACAAGGGTCCTATGAGTCTCATCCTCACTCATAATAAAATAAGAGGTTCGCAAACCTCAGCAAGTGGTCTCCCAACCCATGCATAACTCCCAAGTCCGAGTTAGCTACTACTTAGGATTAGAAAAAGAAGTCCACAAGTAGACGAGCTTTCTAAAGGAAAGTTCAGTAAGTACCTCCGCAGGGAGTACAATGAAATCATGTAATAAATAGCAAGATAAGCCAAACAAAGCAAATCAATAAATCACATGACTCAATTAATCAAAGCGGGGATCACACTCCATCCCATCCAACAACTGAGAGTCTCAAACCTACCCCAAAGAATATATCAATGGTAGGGACTCCTATCTATAACCACAATCTCAAGCTCGGAACGAGCGATCCAAAGAAAGCTCCCAAAACATCCCTCAGCCAGTCATCATCCTAACCCGATATCAACCCTCGGTAGCACCATCTCTCATACATGTCTACATGGTCAGTGAATCATCCCACTGATGGGTTGGACGGCCAGAGTATCCTTCCTCTGACAGGAACTATCAGAATACCAAGGTGTCCTCAGCCTTGAATGCCTCACTGGAGCCTCGCTCTACTGCACCGGGTGAGAGAATCCACAAGAACGGCTGACATATACCTACCCGACTAGCGCACAAGCTCAACTTGTTTCTATGGCCAAGTGCCGGTCTATGAATAGGCATGTTCAACGAGCATGAACACACATCAATGGATGCAAATATCCAACAAACCAATGTACATACACAATCATGGAAGCAATGATCCAATGAATCAAGAAATATGTATACGCATGAAATCAATGAAGCAATAATCAAAGGCATAGAGGAAATATGTAATAGCATGGTATCAACAAATCAAAGAACGACTCAATCAATGAATGAGGGAAGGCAGAAGTACTTACATGCACAAGCATGAAAATCAATGATCAAAGAGCAATCATCCAACTTTAAGGGAGAGAGGCGAAAGTACTTGTAACACCCATCTCTCTACTGAGACAGTTGTCACACCAGCTAGGTCAGGAGGGTATCCTGTGTCTAAGGCTGTATAATCTAATATTTGAAAACTCATGATGTACTTCAAATGCTTAACTTAATCATAAACTTAAGCTGTTAACACTGGTTGTCAACACAAATAAAAGCACATCACATAAGGAGTTTGGGCAACGTGACCCCAAATACAATAGAAATATAAATACTTAACAAGTCTTTTACTCAATACAAATACAAACTTAAACTAGGGTAAGCCAAAGCCATCTACGAGACTACTCAGTCTCGATCTCCTGCACATTTCACTTAAGTAAGAAACACTATACAAGGAAATACCTGTAACTGAACTGAAAAAATAAGAATGCTGAAACAATGCTAATCATATCCATTATCCTTAAATCACTTAATCATGCGAAGCATTTCTGAAAACTTAAGATAAAGCACATATGTAATCTCAATCAACAAATAGCATATCATACTCATAAATATGCATAGGCCTTGTATCGCTAAGCATGCACCCCTAGTCCTGGTATCTCTGAATGAACACCAGACCTCATCAGTGGTATGCCCTCTACCAAACAAGATTTATGTATAGTGGTATACACTCTACCAAGCCTGTACCTTGCTTGACGACCAGTGGTATACCCTCTACCGAACTTGTAATCCCGTCAAGTATGCATCTCATATCCGATACAGGCACTAAAAAGTTAGGAAGGTTTTATACGTAAAACAAATTTTCTGAAAACATTTATTTGAAAGAATACGATAAAAAACAAATTACTTCTTTAACCCGATATCGTATACATCTTTTCTAGGCTCTATCAACTAAGCCCTCTATTGTTCAGTCATTCAATATATCAACTAGGGTGCACCTATGATACACATGATAACTACCAATAAGGTATCTCTTATATTAACTCATACTATTTAACTCATATAGTATATATCAAGCATGAAAACCACTATGCTACTATAGCGGTAAAACTCTTGACATTCACAAACTCAGAATAGAAATTCATGCAAAATCATATGAACCAAAACCTCGGTAAAACTAGGTCATGAAAATATTCCAAGTATAATGTAATCACTCACTTGAAGTCCTTCGCTGAGCTTAAGACTAACTAGGCCTTTATGCTGCTCCCGCGGGACCTTTACCTTTTCCAAGAATTTATAATAGTAATAGAAATCAATACTAGAGCCTTAGACATGTTTAAGTACATCCATACTTCTCTACTCATGTTAATTAATCAACAATACTATGGATGTCCATACTTTACTTCTAACATGTCGGCTCTTATTTATAATCAAACCAAATCCTGTAACCTTAATTAGAGTTTCTCTCAGGCTTTTAACAAGTAATTGGTGTGCATGGATTCTAACAGTAGAGTCTTATTTGTTTTTAGGGCTTTAAACCATTATACAAACATGCACACTTATAATGGTATTTAATCTACAAGCCATTTATCAACTCATCATACATCGCATGATCCCCACAACCCTTAATAATACAATATAAACATTTAATCTTATATCTAGAAATAAAATCATTTAACAGCCCAAAACCCTAATTGTTAACCTAATCTTATTCACATCCTATCCCAAACTAATTCATCCACCATAAGGATATAATGGGTCGAGATGGGCATTTACCGGGGATTAACTCTGAGTTTGTGGCTTAACGAGTATAGATCTTAAAAATAGGTCATCGACTTCCTCTGATCGTGTTGAGCTGTAATTCTCCACTGGAGGTACGCGGCTTCGCACCTCGCCGGAGAAAGGGGGCGGAGCTGGCCGGCGCGAGCGGAGCTTGCAGGTGACTGCCCATACGGTGGCTAGGCACAGGCTGCAAGGTGTGGCGGTTAGGCGGTTGGGCAGAAGGGGCGCCAGAGGGGAGAGGCGCGGCTGTTGTCACTCGTGCAGGCGGGAAGGAGCTCGGGCCGGTGAGTCAAGGCTTGGCGCTGAAGAGAGCTCCAGCGGCGGGGTCATGACGGAGGTCAAGTGGGCGCGGGTAGCCGGCCGGTGGCATGGGTAGGGAGAGAAGAGAAGAGATGAAGAGGGGCTAGGGGAAGGCACGATCACTCTCTCAACTTCAATAAAATTCAATTTCAATTGAAGCCCTAACTTTCCATCTGATATATATATATATATATATATATATATATATATATATATATATATATATATATATATATTATTTAATTCTTTTACTTTAACTTATCTTAAAACCTTTAATTATTTTAATTTATCTTACACTATTTGTCACAAGGTTTAATTAAGCTAAGTTATCTCTTTTAATCAACATTATCTCTTAAAAAATTTATCATCCCAGATCCGAGATATCCGGTTCAATGATTCCAGTGTCACGTGCACACTGTAACATCATGGGGTCTGTCTCACACCATACTAGATCCGATATTACCAGCTTTTGACCCGACCAAATCTACTTTACTGAGACTCTAACTTTTGTCCGGTATCTCCCACTTAATTAATCTAGATTAATTAACACTTTAATAAATTTCTCATTTAATTAATTGGGCTTTTACTATCTATCCACCTCCAACTATTTCAAGTAAATGTGGCCTGACCCAAAAAAGGCCTTCTCTCGGCCTTATAGTTGTGAGACTGGATTTTGGGTCCATTAACTCCCGATTTTCCTTTAAATGAGGTTTAAAATAATAAATTTATTTATTTTTGTTAAATAACCTCAACAATTATTTGGAAATCGGCTGATCATTTGTTTAGAAAAATCCGGGGCGTTACAGTACTTACTTATATATATATATATATATATATCGGGTGACTAGGACTATACTCAAAGCTTCCTCTCAATGCACCTCTATGCTCTATGTCGGTATTGGGTAATGAAATTCGCATCTCAGCATCAATATATATTTATATGCATAAGTACACAGTAAGTATGCTCCCTTGGAGTGATTATGGCCCACTGATTTTGTCACGCCCCGACCCGATTTCCTAGGCCTCGGGCATATACACAGACCGGCTGTACCCAAGCAGAGGCGCACCTCACTCGGATACAAGGCCTAGGTAATACAAGAACAGATAACCAAAAATTCAAATAATATCACTAATATATCAGAGTTTACAATGGAATTTAAAGTCAACTATACAGGTTGTGGCCCTACAAGGGTCCTACTACTTGAGATCTGCCAATCTCGGCAAGCTATGTCCCGTACCCACGCGCAGCTCCTAAATCTGAAACAGCTATCCTTTAGAACCTGTAAAGGAAAGAGAAACAAGTGGAATAAGCTTTCGAAAGGAAAGCTCAGTAAGTACCCCGCAGGGATCACAACGAAGTCAAATCAATAAACATGATAAAAAGTATATCATAAATTAGCTGTCAAACAAGCCAAACAACCGAGGCCATGCCCCGCACAATCAAAGTTCTAGGAGTCTACTAAAGGAGATAGAAAAGAAAAGACTCCTAGACTAAGCAGTGGCCCTAAGGCTCGAGCAAGGAATTTCAATAAGAAACTCAGCAAAATCTTCTGGTCAGCATATAACTTCAAACAGACATCTACCTCAATCGATTATCGGTAGTACTACCTTTCTTATGTGTCGACACGGTCAGTATACCGTTGTACTGACATGTTGGACTGCCAGAGTATCCTCCCTTTGATATGGAACTATCAGAACGACAGGGTGTCCTCAGCCCTGAGCGCTCCTCAAACCGAGCCTCGCTCCACTGATCAGGCTGAAGATCACACAACGACGGAACAAACATACACATATAATAAGAACAATCCAAAACATAATTCAACCATGTGTTTGTAACAAGAAATAATGGGAATAATAAAAACAAGCAATGTGCACAAGCACGAAATCAAGAAGATATGAAGCAAGAACATATCAAAGTAATCGCAAAGCCAAACAAAACCCAAAGACTGGGTGGGATCTAGGCAAAGGCACTCACCTTATTTGTGATAACCCGAATCCCACGGGACTCTTCCCGATGCATCTCCACATCAAATCTGGTAACAAAAAGAGAAGAAAGTCTCTGAAACTTCAAAGGAAAACTATTATTCAATAATCAATGAATAAAAGTCAACCCACAAGCCAAGTTTAAATAGCTAAAAAAAAACTAACCTAGGTAACCTAGAAATTCTATCTTCCGATCCAAATTTGCCCAAATCGGCAAATTTTGGTTCAATAGAAAAAATTATCTAATTCTAAAATAACTAAAAAAATTAGATAACTCCTAAAAATCTGAGTTCAAATCGGATTCATATCCTATCCTAAATTAGCATACGAAATATTACCAAAAATGGAAAAAAAACACCGAGAAACGAAGAAACAACTGGGAAAACAGTGGAATTTGAGGGTGAAGTAAGGGTCCATCAAGCAATGTTGGATAAATCCCACGTGCGCGCCGAGACAAGCTTTCCAAATTGGGGTTAAGCAAGCGAATCCGATATTGGTAGCCAAAGTTATGTCCAAAATACCGAAACATGTCCAAAGTGCTCCCTAATTCCGAACTTGGTTCGATCACCTTCCGCCTTTACGTCGGTCCGCCAAGTCATGGTACTCCAAAGCTCTCATAGTGCAATCAGACAGTTTGGCATCATCTGACTCGGGCTCTCCTGCATCAGCCTCCTCAGGTTGGAAAGAACTCGCCCTCGAGTTCGTAACAGGATCAGCCGACTCCACAAAGCAAGGGCTCAGATGCTTCCCATTGAAGATGTCAGAGGTCTTTAAATGACTGGGGAGGCGCAACCGGTATGCATTGTCATTGATCTTCTGCAACACTTTACAGGGTCCGATCTTCCGTTCCTTGAGCTTATATTCACCCATAGGGAAGCGATCTCGAGTGAGGACAACCCACACTAAGTCGCCCTCATCGAACAACACCTGACGCCGCCATTTGTCGACATTCATCTTGTACTTGGTATTATTATCCTGAATAGCTAACTTGACCTGCTCATGAATAACTTGAAGATGCTCACCCATCTCATCTGCCCGGGGGTGAACACCACTAATTCGTGGGACGAGGGTCAGATCAAGTACTCCTGATAGGTTTCGCCCATAGACAACCTCGAATGGGCTTAAGCCGGTAGTCTGATTCTTTGATCTATTGTAGGTGAATTTGGCTTACGGTAGTTTCAGATCCTACTGCTTCGGTTTAGTTCTAGCCAAACTCCTCAGTAGGTTACCCAAACTCTAGTTCACCTCTTTAGTCTGGCCATCTATCTGGGGTGGTATGCACTGCTAAAGTTCAACTGCGTCCCCAATTTCCCCCACAAGCTTCTCCAGAAGAGGCTGACGAACTTGGTGATGGAGAGAGGGACACCATGCAAGCAGACAACCTCTCGAAAATAAAGATGTGCAATGCTGGTAGCATCCATAGTCTTCCGACAAGCTACAAAATGGGCTATCTTGGAAAATCTGTCAACCACCACCATGATAGAGTCTGAGGCCCACTGGGTACGAGGAAGGCCTAAAACAAAATCTATACTGACGTCAAGCCAAGGGGCTTCAGGGACTGGCAAGGGAATGTACAGGCCTGCGTTAGTAAGAACTCCTTTGGCCCGCTGGCACACAAAACAACGCTCCACAAAGTGAGCCACCTCGCTAGACAGCTTCGGCCAATAAAAGTATGCAGCTATGAGGGCATAGGTCTTATCACGACCAAAGTGCCCCTCATTATGGAGTTCGCTCATGATCTGCTCTCGCAATGAATAGTCAAGGATGCACAGCTGCAGGCTACAAAATAGGTAACCGTTATGCAAAATAAAATCGTGACGATACCCATCTGTTACCTCCTGAAGGATCCGCTCGAAGGAAGGATCATTCGCATACATATCTGTGAAGGCTTCAAACCCTGTGACATTGGCGCTCATTGTGGTGAGAAGAGAACTGCGGCGGCTCAAAGCATCTGCTATACGGTTGAGGCTTCCTGCTTGATGCTTCAAGGTAAAGGTGAACTCCTGTAAGTATGCCACTCACTTAGCGTGTCGCCTACACAGTTTGTGTTGGCCATTGATGTACTTCAGGGCCCTATGATTGGTGAACAGGATGAACTCCTTCTGTATAAAGTAGTGGCACCAATGCTTCAGCGACTAAACAATGGCATAAAACTCCAGGTCATAAGTAGAGTAGTTCTTCTTTGACCTGACAACTTCTCGCTGAAGAAAGCTACCAGTCATTCTGACTAGCTCAGAACACCTCTAACGGCAATTCCAGATGCATCATACTTGACCTCGAACACTTTATCGAAGTCAGGAAGTGTTAGAACAGGTGCTTCAGCCATCTTCTGTTTGACCAGGTGGAAGCAAGTTTCGGCCTCATCTGTATACTTGAAATCACACCCCTTGAGACACTCTGTGATAGGGGCAATCAGCGTACTAAAGTTTTGGATGAATCTTCTGTAGAATGAGGCCAGCCCATGGAAGCTACGAACATCATGCAAGGTCCTCGGTCTGGACCACTCCAAGATCGCATCTATCCTTGATTGATCTGCATGAACACCATCAGTAGAAACAACAAAGTCAAGGAAGGTCATAGAAGTGGTAAAGAAGGAACACTTCTTTCGGCTAACGAACAAGCTCTCCGTTCTCAGCAACTCAAAGACAACGTGAAGGTGGTCAAAGTGTGAGGACCAGCTCAGACTGTAGATGAGGATGTCATTGAAATAAACCACCACAAACTTGCACATGAATGGTCGCAAAACCTGGTGCATGAATCGCATGAACGTGTTGGGGGCGTTAGACAACCCAAAAGGCATCATCATCCACTCGTATAGTCCATGCTGTGTCTTGAACGCCGTCTTCCACTCATCTCCAGGCCGTATTCTGATCTAGTGGTATCCGCTCTTCAGGTCAATTTTTGAAAAGACCTTCGAGAAGGATAGCTGGTCTAATATGTCGTCCAGGCGAGGGATGGGGTAGCAATATTTGATGGTGATTTTGTTGATTGCTCGGCTGTCTATATACATGTGCCATGAGCCATCCTTCTTTGGCACCAACAGCACTGAAACTGCGCAGGGACTCATGCTCTCTCGGATGTAGCTGCTCCTTAATAACTCTTCCACTTGCCACTACAATTCTTCGGCCTCCTTAGGATTAAGGCGATATGCCTGTCGGTTCAGCAAGCTTGATCCTAAGACAAGATTTATCTAGTGTTGGATGTCCCTCAAAGGTGGGAGTCCTGGGGGAAGTTCCTCTGGCATCAAGTCCGCGAACTCCAGAAGCAACTGCTACACCTCTATTGGCAGATCTGGATCCATGTCTATGATACTATGCATGCAAGGTAACAGTGCATAGACTACATCGCCTCGCTCGATCCCACTTAAAAACTTGGACATAGAAAGTAGGTTAGTATTGGTTACCGGGATAGGAGCCTTTTCTTCCCGTCGGGGTGCCAACACGATCCTTTTTTCCTTGATACTAAAGGAATAAGTATTATTCCTTCCATCGTGAACTACGCTCCGATCATACTGCCATGGTCGCCTCAGTAGTAGGTGGCAGGCATCCATTGACACGACGTCACACCATGCATTGTCAAAGTACGTCTGTCTAATGGAGAAAAACATGAGGCATCGCCGATCTACTTTTACCTCGGTGTCTTTACTCAACCATGATAGACTGTACGGCTTCGGATGCCGCTTTGTCTTCAACTACAACTTCTGGACAACATGTTTAGACACCATGATCTCACAACTACCGCTGTCGATGATCACCTTGCAATCCTTCTCGGCCACTGTGTAGGTGGTGTGGAAGATGTTGTTTCTCAACCAGTCGTCCTATGATTCATCCTTGGGTGCCAGCAGACTCTTGCGAACAATGAGGGTCTCATGGCCATCCCCAATCAGCACTTTATCAGCCTCATCATCATCTCCATAATCATCATAAACTGGTTCCTCAGCCTCCTCAGCCTCGTATACCTCGATCTCTTCAATCATCAAGTTCTTTCCCTTCTGACTAGAAGGTTTTCGACACTCAGGTGATTTATGTCCTTGCTCACCACATTTATAACAACGAATGAAAGAGTTAGAACTACCTAACGGTGCTTGCTGGACTGGGCGGGGTGCCTGAGGATGAGCTGTCCGGCTACTCTGATCGCTCCTGGTTGGTGGTCTTCTATTCTGCTGCTTTTCAACAGTGAGGGCGCGCTGGTATGCTTCCGAAAGAGTCCATTGTGTGTGTAGACTGAGAACATCCTGCAGTGGTTGGCGTAGACCTCCTAGATATTGAGCCACTTGTTGCTCCTCCGTCACGGATAAGTCGTTCCGCACGATCAAATGGTAGAAGTCCTCTATGTACTCAGCTACCGATCTTGAGCCATGTCTCAACGTATGAAGCTGTTGAAACAAGGTTTGGGTGTAGCCGAAAAGGAGGAAGTGCCTCTTCATCTTCTTCTTCATCTTGTCCTAATTGACGATCTTTGGTTTGCCTTGCCGATCCCATGAACGCCGCAGCTGCTCCCACCACGCAGATGCTCGACTCTTCAACTTGATGACAACTAGCTTCATCTTTAAACGATCAGGGACCTCCTTGTACTCAAATATCCTCTCGACCTAGTTGAGCCAATCGATGAAGACTTTTGCATGTAGGGTTCCAGTAAATTCGGGCAGCTCCACTCGAAAGTGGAGATCTCCGTGACACTCCTCTCGTGCACGGTACTCTCTGGACTACCCACAATGGGAATAGGGGTTAACAAAATTGGTCTCAGAGTCATTGTTTGAAACCTCACGATCCCCCAAATCTAGCGCTGCCAACCGTTGGGTCAATTTTGCTACTTGTCTCTGTAGATCCTCGTTCATTACTTCCAAGGCAATGGGTTCTCGAGACGGACCTTCCTCTGCCGGAACATGTCCACCACGACGACCACCACGACCTCTAGCCATTGATGCCGAGGCCATAGGAAGAAGATGATCTCTGATACCAACTGACGCCAGTCAGGGTAGTGATTAACCTGCGAGCGGTGGTAACCAGAGGGATTGATAAAAGAACAAGGAAGGGGAAGACAAACAGAGAAGAAAGTCTCTAAAACTTCAAAGGAAAACTATTATTCAATAATCAATGAATAAAACTCAACCCACAAGCCGGGTTTAAATAGCCAAAAGAAAAGTAACCTAGGTAACCTAGAAATTCTATCTTCTTATCCAAATTTGCCCAAATCGACAAATTTTGGTTCAATAGAAAAACTTATCTAATTCTAAAATAACTAAACAAATCCAATAACTCCTAAAAATGCGAGTTCAAATCGATTCATATCCTATCCTAAATTGGCATACGAAGTATTCCGAAAATGGAAAAAAATATCGAGAAATGAAGAAACAACGGGGAAAATAATGGAATTTAAGGGTGAAGGAAGGGTCCATCATGCAAAGCTGGATGGACCCTATGTGCGTGTCGAGACAAGCTTAACGAATTAGGGTTGAGCGCGCGAATCCTATATTGGTAGCCAAAGTTATGGCCAAAATACCGAAACGTGTCCAAAGTGCTCCCCAGTTCAGGACTTGGCTCGATCACCTTCCGCCTTTACGTCTATCCGCCAAGACATGGTACGCCAAAGGTCTCATAGTGAAATCAGACAGTTCGGCATCATCTGACTCGGGCTCTCCTGCATCACCCTGGCCCCCGTCTGTCGGAGAAGGCCTGTGTGCCGTGAGGGTTTCCTCGATTTTGAGCCATTGTGCTCCTTCTTTACTCACCGGAGCACCTCCCTCTCGGACGAACTTTACCCATCTCGGGCGTTCAACCTCTCGACCGGAGGAGACGGAGGTCCTAGAAACCCTCTCAAGCGTCTACTCCTAAGCTATATGCATGCATAGCTATTATTAAGGTTACAGAAGGAGAGGGACTTACCAGACGACGGCGGCGCGAGGCGTTCATTTCGATCTCATGGTACCCGACGCGAAGAGTGCTCCTTCCTCGTACGAGCACCGATGTCTGGCGACCGCTCTTTGGCCAACTGCAATACTTCGGTGCTCCTTCTTTCTCCTCTCTGTCTCTCTATCACCCCACAGTAGTGGCAGCGACATTAGCTTTCAGATGATCACAGTAGGGTTCCGAGGCTTCCCCCTATTTATAGAATTCATGGGGAGCTTCTTGATAACTCACTTTTGATCGGATAAAACTTTATCTCCTCGTTCAAGAATCCTTTTTTATCGATGACCGGATAAAGCTCGCCGGAGGAGCATTTGCGCGGCGGGGCTGCTCACTAGAGAAGAAATCGCGATGCCTCGCGATTGATCCACCCTATCGAACGGTTCTGAGATTTATACATGAAATCCAATGGCCATCGTTTCGTTATAACACCTTGTGATTGGCTCTCTGATTTGATGAACGACTACGATATTTATTATTCCCATAATCCCTCCAAGAATTAGGTTCCCTAGAATATCATCAGTAAAGGCACTAGGATTAGTAATTCGCCTCGAGAAAGGGAGTGAAAGCACCATAGGAACCCTTGGCCAAGGATCAACCAAATGTCGAGATAGAGAGTAGCATTCATCTTTTAGAAGTCCAAGGGGGATTCAATTGTCCAAGCATCCCCCTTTTTTGATTGTTTAACCTCAAGAGCAACTTGATTCCCTTGTGCTGTGTTTTCAATTGATTAGTTTAGAATAGGTATAATCAATCTCCTTTGGATAGATTAGATAGTAGATAAATAGTGGGTACTAGTACTTTCATCTCCCTGAGGATCGATAACTCGACTTTCAAGTCCACTCTATTACTTGTTACGACCCATACACTTGCGGTTGTATCACATCAACCATGTCCTAAACATGTTAATTATCCATCATATAGCAAATCATAACAACCGTAATACATTATGTTACGGAGATATTTGGTAAAATACGTGTCACCCACTTAAATGGCCACCTGTCTCATGCACAAGGCCACATCCCTCGACCACGTGGCAATATCACCAAATATTCTAGATAAATTCCATTCGGCAAATAAGAATAAGGGTACCAACAAATCCGTCGGAATTATAGCAACCCTTTTTATCCAGATATTGTCTCATAAGGGGCTCATAGCCACCTAGGGAAGAAAATATCTAACGCCTCTACAGTAAGTAGATCTTATCCACTTGCCTCTACAGTAGGCAGATATTTTCTACTTACCTATATAGTACCTACACAGTAGGTACACAAGGCAAATATTTTCTTACCGCCTCATGAGATATTTATCCACCGCCTTTACTCACCGCCTTTCCCACCGCCTTTCAGGATATTTTCCTAAACCGTCTTTAATTTGCTATAAAAGAAGAACAATGATAGAAGAAAGGGATCCGAAAAAATTATAAAAGAACTAACTTATGTCTAAGACTTCCTTCTCAAGTTTTCTGACTTAAGCATCGGAGTTAAATCCGGGCAGAAAGGCCCAATTCCGATAACTTCCCTCTCCCTTTTACAGATCCCCCCCAAAGCAAAGCGGACAATTCCGATCGGTATTTCAGAGCATCTCCTGTTCAGAATCCTTGTAAGCGTCCACATCAACTATAAATCTCAACCGTTTGTCGAAGGCTAAGACTAGATCACGAGGCAATAGTGAGGTGGACCAGTTTTTGACATCAACACATTCATGCATTTTATTACTCTAATCATGATTTCACCGACATATCGGTTTTTTAATCTATAACCGACGAACCCGGTCTTTTATATACCTGCCCCTACTACTTCCCCTAGTTTAAACACATCCCCAAACTATCTTGACGATCTGAATCGAATTTAAAGCATTTTGGAAAAATGTCGAAGTTACGGTCCTTATGCTACTATAACAGGCTAACACCTACAATAACATGTTTTTATTTTATTTGTTTAACAAGCTGCTATATTATAATCACATACTAACTGATGGAATCTCTAACAACAAATACGTGTGGCCAACTAAGTATAGTAAATACTATCAGATTGACTAATATGAAGGGCATTAAACATATGGATACCTTTCATTGATGCCTTTGACAATTAGCAAGGTTACAGTTAAAAGCTATAAGCTCAGGTAAAGCAACTGACAACTAATTAGTACAAGATGGATTTTATTTATCGATGAACCACTTTGAGGAATCTATTGGCATTACAGATTTGTAACCAATGTAGAGCCCAACGGATGATCAATTTATAAGTCTTAACATAATGCGAAACCTATAATCACAATACTTGATCCATGGTTCAAAGGTTGCTTAACTAATTATCTATTATTAACGTTATAAGAAACCTCTTACAAAAGAATGTTAACTGGAAAATGACAGACATTAATCATGAGCTGTAAGGCCATAGATCACATAAACTTGCACAATAGTCTAATAAGGTAAGTACAATAACTTCATTGAGAGCTATAGCACGCTGAAAATCCCATAACAAAGGATGCTGAAGTTATAAAACCAATCTCAATGGAACTGAACTACTATTACTGCTTTTACTAGGATTGAACCAATCACTATGCATTTATTCAGGATAAGGAATAAAATTTGATTAACAAATTCATAAAGTGCACAGATTAACACAATTCAAGGCAACAAGCACTAATAGAAAACTAGGCATCTTAAACCCCTACTCAAAATATTTTACAAGTGCCCTTAAGGGAAACGAAGTCCCTTGTTTCGAAGCAGAAACAAGAATTCAGAAGGCTTGGTTCAATGATCTCACCTCTCCAGCTCCTCCCCTCGGCAGCCTCATACGATTCAAACTTGAACTCCGGGAGAGTCCGATCCACGAAGCTATTCCACTTCGGCCAGCAACTCAACTCCCTGAACAGTACCATTAACCCTTGGCGTTTCCATCATGCCAGCGAGAGAGACAAAGAGATGAGGAAAAGGACGGAGAGAGTTTAGCTTCACTTTTGCTTTTTAGTCAATGGAGGAGTATGGGCTTTTCTCTCTAATATTGTGAAATCCAAGATTTCTTTTATTTAGAATAAATAAATTTTGATATTTTGGTATTTGAAATAATCTCCACAAAAACATGATTTATTTGAAAAGGAAGGTTTAATAATTTGAAAACCTAAATGGGTTTAATTGTGGCTACCAGGGATATTTTGGTAAATTAAGTGTGATTGGAAAACTCAAAAGGGAATAAATAAATAAACATTAATTGCTTGGTAATTGATTGATTTAAATAAAAGAACTCTCCAAGTTTGGAATTGCTTGGACTTGATTGAGAAAGAGGGAATAATTGGTTAAATTCCTAAAATGGAGTAATTTGGGGATGACAAGGACCTTTTAGTGATTATAGAAGTTTTGAGGACTTAATGGGAAATTGCACTCTCTCACAGGCTAGGGACCTAGATGTAGCCTAGAAAAGATCATGGGGCTTTTTGCAAAATCTCACATGAGAAAGAGTGTATAAATAGAAACGGACGGTTGAGCTTAAAAGATCTCAGATGATGCATAAGTTCTAGGCACAGGAATAGATCCTGGCCTTCAATCCATTCTCATTGAGATGGTGTAATCTGGATTATTCATCTGAGATGGTGTTAAGTTCGAGGCATAGATGACGATCTGGGTTCTCCATTCCATTGTTTTGATAATCTAATCTCCACCGTTGATCTCTGTCAAGCGCGTAAGTTCGAGGCACAAAACGCGATCTCACTCCTCCATCCAATATCAGATGATGGAATGATCATGGTCGCCTATTAAGTATGATGGTTTTAGTTCAAGACAAAGTAATTTGATCTAATCGTCTACCCTCACTCGATCTGGAGCATCCATCTAAGCGGTTGACGGATCCGAGAACTCCCTATGTAATCTCTGCCTTTGGTTCTCATGCAAACGATCCCCGCTGCTCGTTTCCGGGAAGACTTGATCTCGAGGCGATATCATCTTCCCCCCGCCAGCGAACACCGCCGGGAGAGTTCGTTCTCCTCCGTGATCACTGCTGTCCGATTATGGCAAGTTTTCAAATGCCGCTCATTATGGAAATAAGATGATTTCGGCTCGCAATCTCCAAGGATCCTGATGCTGATCTTCTCTCCCCGCTCAGCCTATAAAGTCAGTGATACTACAAGCCCTGGAAGTGTCACCAAGTGACGGTTGCCTCTCTGTCAAGAAAGGGCTGAGGAAGTGGGGTTTGCTCGTATTCTGGAATCGGTGGACGGTGGCTCTCAGCCAGACAGGAGGAGAAGCAGAGAAGTCTCCCATCGGGAGGTGAAGGACAAGAACGGGTGATTCCTTATCGTGGAAGCTCGCAGGGGAGCTTCTGATTACAGTGAGTGTCTTTGGTTTTCATAGAATAAACTTGGCAGGCTGTTGATAGGGAACTTGACCAAGTTCTCAGGTCCACAGCAGGTAGCAGGGACGAGGAGCCACCGCATCTTGATACAGGACTTCCTCAACGATGGACTGCCAGCATCCGATCTCCGGAACTCCATCCGGAAACCCTTTTCTCACCACCAACCATCCTCCGGTAAGCTCATATGCTCTGAAGATATTGAATGAATATTTTACATAAACATAGGGTGGTAGAGAATCTCGACGGGAGAGGGGGAGGAGTGTGAAGCTCGGATTCCGGTTATGGGCGCTCCGGCGGGAAACCGCAGGGACTCGTACTACATGGGGAGAAGGTTTCCTATTCCTTGTAGGATAGTTGCGAGGGTTTGCTGCTTCAAGCCGGCGAGTAACTGGAAACGGAGAAGGTTCTGGCCGCCCGTGCGGCGACGGTGACCGCCGCCCGGCATCGACAAGGTTCTGTCCAAAAGAGGAAGAAGTTTAAAAGAGTATTATTAACTGGTTAGGTTGAGTCAGTTAAGAGTAGTTGGTTTTATTTAATCATTTAAGCATGGTTGAGTTCAATCAAGTGATATGGGTTTGAATTAATTTTAATTTCAACCGGTTAGCTATACGGCTCTGGGTCTGAGTCTGAATTTAAGTCAAGCTGGTTTGATCAAATCGAATTAGTCATGGGTTGGGTTTGGTCTATTGGGGCCTGGTTTGAAATTTTAAATTGATTCACTTGGTTGGGTTCGATCAAATTGAGTTGGGCTTGGCTTGGGTTTGATCAAGTTCCTAATGGGTTGAGCTAAATCAGTAGATCGGGTCTGTTGAATTAGATTATGTCTGGATCTATTTTATAGTCAAGCTGACTAGATCAAGTTCAATAAAAACAAAAAGGGTGTAAGAGAGGGGATTTGAACATGAAACCTCTCACATGGGCTTGGTGGGCCTTAACTACCAGGGCCTTGTTTTGCTCTTGGTTGGATGTGATAAGTTTGGTTAATTAAACTAGATCTAACCAGATATAGTTATGGAAAAGTAAATAAAGAAAGAGAAGGAAATGGAACTAGAGACCTTCAAAACTTAGTGGTGGGCCTTGACCACAAGGCCACCCTAGTTTGTTTATTGAAAACTTCAAGTTTGGTCAATTAAGGTCAATGACATATGAAAACAAGGGAAAATGGTAAAGGAATATAAGGGAAGGCCCTCAATTAGACTGGGGCCTGTTTAGGGTATCATGCATGTTCTACTAGAGATTTTAAGGCACAAATATAGATTTTACTATCAGGTTGCGATATAGAGACGTGATAGTCGGGATATTGCTGAGTAATCCCAGACGTCATTGTTGAGGTAAGTACACTTGCCTCGTACCACTCTTCGGAGTTTCTTTGGCTTTGCTTTTATCAAGTTGATGATATTGTTGCCTTGTTGAGATCATTCATGCTTCCTTGATTTGTTTGAAATTCTGTTGAGCATGTTTGATTGTTTCGGGCTGTTGGTATCCCTATTTTGTTATTTGGTCTTCTGCCCCGATTCAGTGGAGCGTGGGGGCTCCATTCGGGAAACGTTCATAGACGGGACACCCTGCTGTTTCGGCTTGCCATGCCTGAGGGACGATACTCTGGTTTGTTGGGTTTTGTAGAAAATCAAAAGCATGTATCATATACATGGCACAGCGGAAAAATTAAAATTTTCTAAACCCTAGCCTAAACGGATCTCCCTACGTTTATCAAAACACAACCAAGTAAAGTTGAAGGGGATGTACCTTTTGAAATCTGTACCGAATTCCTTTCTCTAAGTCGGAGAAGACGTTGCGTCAACCACAACAGTCCATAGACGGAGTGCCTCTAACGGTGATCCACGCGAAGATCCGCAGAAGCAACCTCAAAGTCGACGGGGTGATCTTCCACGCAAGGTGCTAGCTATGGTGGAAGGTCTTGAGAGGATTTGGGAGAGAAGAGAAAAGACTATTTATCTCTATCAATTACTAAGAAGTTATTTTTTTTATAGCCTAGAGTATCACATATTTATAGGCCTCCCTAGTCAGATTAGGGTTTGTTTCGGATTGGGATTTTGATTGAAGCCCAAATCAAATTTGGCTTACAATCTAATCAAATTTGACATATAATCAAATTCGACTTCCAAGCAAATTTGACTTATAATCAAATTCAACATATAATCAATTTTGTCTTATAATCAAATTCAACTTACAATCAAATTTGACTTATAATAAAATTCGATTTACAATCTTTCTCTCTCTTTAATTCTCTCGTTTGAGGATCTATTCCTAAAAACCCATTTTATACCTCATTGATATCTTCTATTTGTGTAACCCATTAGGTTCCCGGTTATGTTGGCCATTCATAATCAACCATTGATTACAAATAGATCATGAGTGGCATCTAGCAATACATCATGACCCCCAATTGACCTGAAAGTCAGGTGGTCTGACTTGGAACCTTTCAGCAGCCAATGTTAGTGTGTAATTTGTCCTTTACCATCTTATACTAACTTGGTTCGGAGTATGGCCTATGTGTCAACTCTCACTAGACTGACTATGTCACACCTAGGCCAAGTATTAGTTCCTCGTCCTATGGGATCTATTACTCAAAACTTATGTCATCGAATACCATCTTCATGACAAGTTATACTGGCTAGAGATTCTTGAGTAATGACCCGACAAGTGGCCATGGATATACTCTCCTTCTATTAAGAGTGGTAAATCCTCTATTGGCTACCCAAATACCTTCAAATACTTGAAAGTTGTACCCAATCATCACCCTATAAGTAACCCTTGAAGGGAAACGTAGGAATGGCGTCAAAGCACAGGATCCATATGCAAGATAACTTGTGTACCTCAAGTCTAAGGATATTTACACCATTGCTGCAATGAGATCTTTACTGACATTTTAATAGGATAACCATGTGAAGACTCATGGTAGGTCATCCAATGAACTTGCTACCCTTAGCAAGCATCCACATGTTCACTCAAAACATCTTCATGCTTACAGCTTGTGAGAACAACTGTTTGATCGGATCAAGGAGCATAACATGTGCTAGTCTTGATGGATCAATGATGTCCTGTCTCATTGATCCTTCGCTAGGGATATTTAGATACGTACATAATTATACATGATAGGAATCCCAAATTATGATCTCTATCATAATTTTCTTCATGCTATGCGTTGTATCATGGATTTCATTAATTAGATTTAAGATCTCATATCATATTCATAGTAGTGAACATCTAAATAATAAAGAAGCCTTTTATTAAATAAATAAATTTGTACATAAAGTACCAAAGGTGATTATCTTTAGAGCACTTCTCCAACAATCTCCCACTTGAACTAAAGCCAATCGCCTTTGTATCTAATATCATAGGCATTTGCAACTAGATTCTGATTAGTGGGAACTCTCTCTATCTTTACATCATTCCTACCAATGATTTCCCTAATCAAATGGTATCGCCTGAGTACATGTTTGGATCTCTGATGAGACTATGGCTCCATTGCTTGTGCAATAGCTTCATTATTGTTGCAATAAACCGGTATCGCATCAACAATGCTAGGAACCACTCCTAGTTCAGTGATGAACTTCTTTATCCAAACTGTTTCCTTTGCTGCTTCAGAAGCTGCAATGTACTCTGCTTCAATTGTTGAATCGGCAGTCGTCTCTTGTTTGGAACTTTTCCAACTGACTGCTCTTCCATTCAAAGTGAAAATATAACCGGTCTGGGATTTGGAATCATCCTTGTCGGTCTGGAAGCTGGCATCGGTATACCCACTTACTACGAGATCATTTTCCCCATATACCAAGAATAAATCCTTAGTTCATCTCAAGTACTTAAGGATATTTTTGACAGCTACCCAATGACCCTCACCTGGATCAGACTGGTATCTGCTCGTGACACTCAGAGCATATTATACGTCGGGCCTCGTACATAACATAGCATACATGATAGATCCTATAGCTAAGGCGTATGGGATCTTATTCATGCGAGTCCTCTCATCTTGTGTTTTCGGACACATAGACTTTGAGAGTGTAATCCCATGTCTCATGGGGATATACCCTCTGTTAGACTCCTCCATGCTAAACCTCTTCAGCATCTTGTCTATGTATGTAGACTGCAAGAGACCTAGCAACCTTTTAGATCTATCTCTATAAATCATTATCCCCAAGATGTAGGTCGCCTCTCCAAGGTCCTTCATGGAGAAATTCTTGGATAACAAAATTTTGACTGATTGAAGGACAGATATGTCGTTTCCTATTAGTAGTATTTCATCCACATACAATACAAGGAACACGCCTGCACTCCCATTAACCTTCTTGTATACACAAGGTTCATCCGGATTTTGTGAGAAACCAAACTCTTTGATTATCTCATCAAATCGGATGTTCCAACTCCTGGATGCTTGCTTCATTCCATAAATGGATCTTTGAAGCTTGCATACTTTATTGCCATCATTAGATGTGAATCCCTCCGGTTGTATCATATACACATCCTCGGTTATATTTCCATTAAGGAAAGTTGTTTTCACATACATTTGCTAAATCTCATAGTCATAATAAGCAGCAATGGCTAGGAGTATTCTTATGGATTTAAACATGGCTACAGGTGAAAAGGTTTCATCATAGTCAATACCTTATTTTTGACGATATCCTTTCGCCACTAGCCTAGCTTTTTAGGTAGTTACGTTACCATCCATGTCGGTTTTCTTCTTGAAAACCCACTTGCACTCAATAGGCTTAATTCCTTCAGGTGGATCAACCAAAGACCATACTTGGTTTTCATACATGGAATCCATTTCTGATTTCATGGTGCCTAGCCATTTATCTGAGTCTGAACAATTCAGTACTTCTTCGTAATTAGTAGGTTCCTCATCCTCTATGAGTAATACGTCATTAGTTTCACTCATGAGAAATCTATATCTCTCGGGAACCATATGTATCCTACTAGATCTATGAAGTTCTTGTGTATCAGGAGGTACAACCGTTACTTCATCAGTATGAGTAACTGGTTGTGGATCTGGGTTAGGCAGTTGCTCTGTGTCTATTGGAGAATCTTGAACTTCATCAAGCTCAATTTTGCTCCTATTATCTTCCATTAAGAGAAACTCTTTCTCTAGGAAGACAACATGCTTTGAAACAAATACCTTTTGTTCCAAAGTGTGGTAAAACTGATATCCCATGGTTTCCTTTGGATATCCTATAAATAGACACCTGTCAGACTTAGTCTCAAGTTTATCTGATATTGTCCGCTTCACGTAAGCTGGACAACCCCATACCTTTAAGTGAGATAGTGAGGGTTTCTTGTTAGTCCACATCTCATATGGAGTAACCTGAACTGCCTTAGATGGGACTCTGTTTAAAAGATAAACAGCAGTCGTAAGTGCATAACACCAAAACGATTTAGGAAGCTCTGCATGGCTCATCATTGACCTTACCATATCTAATAGGGTTCTGTTTCTCCTTTCCGCCACACCATTGTGTTGTGGCGTGTAAGGTGGAGTCCATTGGGATAATATCCCATTATCCCTAAGATAATCTTGAAACTCTTGGCTCAAGTATTCACCACCTCAATCAGATCTAAGTGTTTTAGTACTTCTTCCATGTTGTTTCTCTACTTCATTTCTGAATTCTTTGAACTTTTCAAAGGCTTCAGATTTGTATCTCATTAGATACACATACCCATATTGTGAATGATCATCAATAAAGGTAATAAAGAAAGCATAACCACTTCTAGCATGTATAGACATTGGCCAACATATATCTGTATGTATTAAGGCTAATAAGTCTGTTGTACGTTCACTCTTTCCCGTAAAGGGTGTCTTAGTCATCTTACCCTTTAAGCACGATACACATGTGTCATGTGATTCATAATCAAATGACCCCAAGTCGTCTCTCTTGAGCAACTCAATCATGCGTTTCTCGCTTATATGGCCAAGACGACAATGCCATAAATAGGAGGTTAATTGATTATCTTGTTTTACTAGTTTGTTATTATTTTCAATATTGAGTATAGAACTAGACACATCTAATATATATATACCATTGCACAATATTCTGGTACCATAAAGAACTCCATCCAACATTACGTAACAACAATTGTTACTAAAAGTCAAATAAAAACCTTTCTTATTCAAACAGGAAATAAAAATAATGTTCTTCATCAAACTAGGAACATAAAGGCAATTGTTTAATTCTAAAACTAGTCCACTTGGAAGTGGCAATACATAAGTTCCTACGGCTAGTGTAGCAACTTTTGCTCCATTTCCAACCCGCAGGTCTGCCTTTCCCTTGACCAAATTGTCTCATCGTTCTTTAGGCCCTCGTGATATCGCTGCATATGTGTGAGCCACATCCGGTATCCAATACCCATGTTTTATAAGAAACAGTATTTATCTAAATAAAGAAGATACTTGAAGTAGATGGGGTATCAGATGCCTTATTCTTCTTCAGAGACTCTAGGTAGCCCTTGCAGTTTCTTCTCTAATGGCCTTCTTTACCGCAATGATGGCAAGCTGCTTTTGGGGCAGCTTGTTCTGAATTCTTGGCCTTTCTTTTCGTGGCCTTCCCTTTGGCTTTTAAGGACTTCTTCTTCTTAGAGCCCTTGGTCTTAGAAGAGTCCACCAGCATCACGGCCTTTTGTTCTTTCTTAACAGCAGGCTCTGCCGATTTGAGCAGGTTGATCAACTCCGGTATTGTCGATGCAATCTGGTTCATCTGATAGTTTAGCACAAAGTGTGCATAACTGTTAGTCAAACTTTGTAGAATTAAGTCTATACTTAATTCATGATCCATCACCAAACCTAATGATCCTAACCTCTCAATATATACATCTTTAGTGCGTGTTGCACTGCAGATGTCCCCTCCTGCATCTTGGAGTGGAAGAGCAACTTGGAGAGCTCGAACCATTCAGTTCTCGCTTGCTCATAAAACAGCTCCCTCAGATGGTAGACCATGGTATATGCGTTCATAGCCTCATGCTGCTTTTGTAACTCAGTTGACATAGAGGCTAGCATAATACAACCAGCTAACTCGCTGTCAGTCAAGTACTTCTTATAAGCCAACAATTGGTCTTCAGAAGCACCCTCAGCAGGAGGAGAAGGAAGCTCCTCATCAAGGACATAGGCTATTCGTTCGGATTTGAGAACAATTCTCACATTACTTAGCCAGTCCAAGAAATTGGGCCAAATCAAGTTATTTGTATCAAGGATCGATCTCAAATTCACAGAGGATGACATGATTCTAATAACCTAGATGTAAAATTGAGCATGTTAGAGAAAAGTACATGAATGCATGATACAAGGACTTTTATATTACGCATTGTTACTCCCACTATTTTATTACGAATCTATAAGCCCTCACTTTGAATCCGAGAGAACCCTTTGAAAGTTCTCCTAGTGGGTTCGATATCCAAAATTCCTCAGAATAACCTTGGGTTTACCCAACAAGTCATCTTAGTTCAAATGGTAGGTATCACATACCAATTACACATGTCATATGTGTGTAACTATCAAACTAGTTCAATCAACTGATTGATGTGTACACTAATCATTGGGTTGTCAACTCATTGGCGCGTGTACATCATATGTATTCTACCCAACATCGTCTCCGTCTACACTAGCCTTGGGTTTACCCAACAAACCAATGTTTTCAATTAAAGCGGACCCATTAATCATGAGATCATATCTCAATGGCTAGAACATATCCAACGTAAAGTAGGGCTCCGGTTTACCCAACAACCCAAATCTCTAAGAAGGACTCTGGTTCTTACCATATTAATGGAAGACGTTTAGCTTTAATATTTAATTGAGGGATTGCTTGAATTTAGTCAAATCAGATTTTAAGCATGCAATGTATATAATCATATCAATCATATATAGATAATTAGAGTCAAATAAGGATTAACTAAGTCAAACTTAGGTAGATATATGAGATTACAATCAAAAATTAGAAATCCTATTTCTAATGCTCTTGTGATAAAATCCAAATTTAGTAAAATCCAAATTTGATTAAATCATATCCCAAAAAATCAAAATTTGATTAGAATCATATCCCGATCAAATCCAAATTTGATTAAGATCATATCTTGATCAAATCCAAATTTGATTAGGATTATCCCATAAAATCCAAATTTTAGATTTATGAAAAATCAAATTTCAGTTTCCTTTAGAATTTCCTAATTAATCAGATTAATTTTGGAAAGAATTAGAGAAACTAGAAAAACGATTTTTAGGGTTTTTTCAAAAAGAAAACTAATTTCAGGGTTTCAATCTTTGAAAACAATTTTCAAACTTGTTTGTATGTTATTCTGAAATCAAAAACATGTTCCAAACATGATATTTCAAATTCCAATAATCATATTATTGAAAGTGTTCGAGAATAACATACAAATTTAGAACCATAATCATGCTATCTATCAATTCTACCATGTTTTTCATGCAAAAGGTTTTGACAAACATAAGGTAGCTCTGATACCACTGTTGGGTTTTGTAGAAAATCAAAAGCATGTATCATATACATGGACAGCGGAAAAATTAAAATTTTCTAAACCCTAGCCCAAACGGATCTCCCTACGTTTATCAAAACACAAGCAAGTAAAGTTGAAGGGCATGTACCTTTTGAAATCTGTACCGAATTCCTTTCTCTAAATCGGAGAAGACGTTGCGTCAATCACCAGATCCAGAGGCGGAGTGCCTCTAACGGTGATCCACGCGAAGATCCGCAGAAGCAACCTCAAAGGCGACGGGGTGATCTTCTACGCAAGGTGCTAGCTATGGTGGAAGGTCTTGAGAGGATTTGGGAGAGAAGAGAAAAGACTATTGATCTCTATCAATTACTAAGAAGTTGTTTTTTTTTATGGCCTAGAGTATCACATATTTATAGGCCTCCCTAATCAGATTAGGGTTTGTATCGGATTGGGATTTTGATTGAAGCCCAAATCAAATTTGTCTAACAATCTAATCGAATTTGACATATAATCAAATTCGACTTCGAAGCAAATTTGACTTGTAATCAAATTCGACATATAATCACATTTATCTTATAATCAAATTCGACTTACAATCAAATTTGATTTCTATCAAATTCGACTTACAATCTTTCTCTGTCTTTAATTCTCTCGTTTGAGGATCTATTCCTAAAAACTCGTTTTATACCTCATTGATATCTTCTATGCATGTGACCCATTAGGTTCCCGGTTATATTGGCCATTCATAATCAACTATTAATAACAAATACATCATGAGTGGCATCTGGCAATACATCATGACCCCCAATTGACCGGAAAGTCAGGTGGTCTGAGTTGGAACCTTTAAGTAGCTAATGTTAGTGTGCAATTTGTCCTTTACCATCTTATACCAACTTGGTTCGGAGTATGGCCTATGTGTCAACTCCCACTAGACTGACTATGTCACACCTAGGCCAAGTATTAGTTCCTCGTCCTATGGGATCTATTACTCAAAACTTATGTCATCGAAGACCATCTTCATGACAAGTTACACTGGCCAGAGATTCCTGAGTAATGACTCGATAAGTGGCCATGGGTATACTCTCCTTCTATTAGGAGTAGTAAATCCTCTATTGGCTTCCCAAATACCTTCGAATACTTCAAAGCTGTACCCAATCACAACCCTATAAGTAACCCCTGAAGGGAAACGTAGGAATGGCGTCAAAGCACATGATCCATATGCAAGATAACTTGTATACCTCAAGTCTAAGGATATTTACACCATTGCTGTAATGAGATCTTCACTGACATTTTAATAGGATAACTATGTGAAGACTCATGGTAGGTCATCCAATGAACTTGCTACCCTTAGCAAGCATCCACATGTTCACTCAAAATATCTTCATGCTTACAGCTTGTGAGAACAACTGTTTGATCGGATCAAGGAGCATAACATGTACTAGTCTTGATGAATCAATGATGTCCTGTCTCATTGATCCTTCGAATAGGGATATTTAGATACGTACATAATTACACATGATAGGAATCTCACATTATGATCTCTATCATAATTTTCTTCATGCTATGCGTTGTATCATAAACTTCATTAATTAGATTTAAGATCTTATATCATATTCATAGTAGTGAACATCTAAATAATGAAGAAGCCTTTTATTAAATAAATAAATTTGTACATAAAGTGCTAAAGGTGATTGTCTTTAGAGCACTTCTCCAATATGGATGTCCTGCCTGTAAATGGGGATGACTCGCTGGCCGTGTCGACACATACGAGAGGTGGCGCTACCGACATGCGACCTGAGGGCTGCACGACCGAAGGGTCTAGATCCAGCAAGTTGCTGATAATGCTGGCTGGGGGAGACATCTTGATGGGCTTTCCTTTGGAACTCATTGCACAGCTTGAGAGCTGATGTAGTTAGGGGTCGTACCGTTGTATTTGTTTGTGGTAGACTCCTAGGGATAGTTTGAGGGACGTGCCCGTTGCTTGACTTGGTTGATCATTTTTATTGATGTTATGATTTTTGAAGCCCGCAGGGGTACTTACTAGGCTTTCCATTCGAAAGCTCACACACTTGTTCTTTCTTTTTCAGATCCTGAGGACTAGGAGACTTGAGCTTAGGACCCGATCGAGGGTCGGGGTATCTTACAGAGGTTTGAGGATCTCTTTTTATTTCATTGTGTGAGAGACTTTTTATTTGTAGGACCATCGTAGGGCTTGACTATTATAGGGCATTTGGACCCCTTCATTTTATCTTGTTTCCGGTGAGACTCTTTTATTTGGATATTTAAGATATTTATCTTATTATTATGTTATCTGCTGTTATTACTGAGGCCTTGTAGCCGAGTGAGGTGCGCCTTCCATGGATACGGCCGGTTTGCTCACGTGCCCAAGGTCCCGAAAACCAAGTCGGGGCGTGACAAATATTATGGCTCTAGGCTGCACAAGCCTCAAGAATTTCTAAAAAGAACATGGTTGAAGGTTGTACAACCTCACGGGAGTAAAGAAAATAGTTCATAGTGGTGTGAAGTGTTTATTGTGAATTTTTCAAGTCAAACCCTATTTTCATAAATAATTACAAAGTAGTTCCCACAAGCTAGATTCCAAATTTATATTGAAGGACTTTTACATGCAGGTCCAAAACATTCCCGGTAAATTTCAAATAAATTAACGGGTACCTAAACAACACCCGAACATTAGTATTAATCCAACAAGGGAAAAACACTAAATCAGACGGAATATATGATGTACGGAAAATTTTAAATTCTCTCTAAAATTGGGGCGTTATAATTTTTTGTATTTTGAACTTTATAAAAATATCATATTTGTTATTTTTATATTTCTTAAAATATATTTTGTTGAACATTATTATTATAAAATGTATAAAAATGTATAAAAATATATAAAAACAAGATTGTGGAAACATTTGAACTCTCATTAGTCCTTTTATTTGTTTTATGTAAGTTGTTTTAGTTGGACTTATATTGTTGCTTTGTTGGTTTGTTTGAACTTTGTATTTATGACTTTTTTTATGTAGATAATGGACATGAAAATGATAATTGAGTCTATCGAAGAAGAAGATGAAATTGAATTTCCAAAAAATGAAACAATTTTTCTTTCTTATGTTTTTGCAAACAGTTTCCAATAAACCAAATCAAACAGCTTTTTCATTTTCCAGTTTTTGAAAACACAACAAAAAATCATTTTTGTTTTTTGTGTTTTCCTCCTTAAAAAACAAATAACGAAAAACAAACCAAAAGTCCCCTAAAATTTTCAATAATTTTTTCAATGGAAGAGGGCTAAGGCGAATTGATCATGATTAAGATGCAAATCGAACATCCAACACACCTAACATGAAGTATATACAAGCACCAATTGGAATTCCTAGATCATAATGTGTACTTGAATTTTTTTTTTATTAATATTTTATTTTTCATCATAACTGACCCCTAAGATCGCATAAATTAGGAAATAATCTATATTTTCACTAAATGAGTATGAACATTTTTAAAGTATCATGCATATCCTTCTGTGACCCAAAATAAAACCACCCAAAATATCAATTTTATGCCCATCTCATTCAATCAAATTTTTTTTTTTTGGGTAAAGTTACAGTTCGTTAAAATTTAAAGTTGATTTTTTGATAAATTTAAATTAAATGATTACTCAGTCCATTTTTATAAATACATGTTTTTAAGTACTTGTATATTTATGTTTTACTTGGTAATTTCAATTACATATAGGGTCGTTTGGTTTATAGTAAATAGTTATGATGTAAGTTGTTTAACAAGTAAGTTATCTTTTTCTCTATTTGGTTTGTTGTGAAAAAAAACTTACCAATGAAACCACTTACCTAAAGTTTTACTTTTAAGGCCCGTTTGGTTTATAGTATTTCAAATCACAATGTAAATTGAATTACTGTATTTTGACTTACTATAAAGTTGTTTGGTTTATATTTTGGGAGCTATCATTAGAAGAATGATATGTTTAGCAAGGGCATATGTTTGGAAGGCGCGATATATTTGAGGAGCAAATCGAGCAAGACCAACTTGGAAGGCGGTTATATTCATTATGGCAACAAGGATCCATGTGGAGCTGAAGACATCATAAGGCATATATTTAGAAGGAGATTAAATATATCACGGCCCAGATTTTGGAAAGATATTTGAAGATCTATTCAAAGATTCATTAAAGGCTATATCTTGGTGGGAGGCTAAATATGGTAAGGCGATTGATTTGTGACGCTAGGCAGGGTAGTGATTAATCTGCGGGCGATGGTAACTAGGGGATTGACAAAAGAACAAGCAAGGGGGAAGACAAACAGGAAGAATGTCTCTGAAACTTCAAAGAAAAATTATTATTCAATATGCAATGACTAAAATTCAACCCACAAGCCAGGTTTAAATAGCTTCAAAAAAACTAACCTAGAAACCTATCTTCTTATCCAAATTTGCCAAAATTGGCAAATTTTGGTTAAATACAAAAACTTATATAATTTTGAAAGAACTAAACAATTTAGATAACTCCTAAACATCATAGTTCAAATTGGATTCAAATCCTATCCTAAATTGGCAAATGAAGTATTACCAAAAATAGAAAAATACACCGAAAAATAAAGAAATGACCGGGAAAATAGTGGAATTTGAGAATGAAGGAAAGGTTCACCTAGAAAAGCTGGTGGACCGCACATTAGCGTCGAGACGAACTTTCCGAATTGGGGTTGAGCGCATGAATCCGATGGTTGTAGTCAAAGTTATGGCCAAAACGCCGAACCGTGTCCAAAATTCTTCCCCAATCACAGAATTGGCTCGATCACCTTTGGCCTTTACGTCGGTCTGCCAATTCGTGATATGCTAAAGCCCGTATGGTACAATCTGATAGTTCTGCATCGTCTGACTCAGGTTTTCCTGCATCAGTCGGCCCGGGTTGGAAAGAACTCGTCCTCGAGTTCTCGGTTAGGCTCGCTGACTCCATATAGCAAGGACTCAAATATTTCACATTGAAGACGTCTAAAGTCTTCAAGTTACTAGGGAGGCGCAACCTATATGCATTGTCATTAACTTCTAAAGCACCTCACCGAGTCCAATCTTTCGCTCCTTGAGTTTGTTATACTCACCAACAGGAAAGCAATTACGAGTCAATACTGCCCAAACAATGTCACCCTCGTTAAAAAGTGCCTGGCGGCGATGGTTGCTGCCCTGGTCTTGTATTTGGTATTTCTCTCATGAATGAGGTGCTTCACCTGCTCATAGATACTCTGGAGATGTCTTCCCATCTTATCGGCTCGGGGATGAACGTGCCCCACTCGTGAAACAGGGGCTAAATCAAGTACTTTGGATGGGTTCTGACCATAGATAACCTCGAATGGGCTTAAACCGCTATTCCGATTCTTCGATCTGTTGTAGGTAATGCCAAATCCTACTACTTTGGTTTAGTTCCAGCCAGACACCTCAGAAGGTTGCCCAAACTCTGGTTCACCACTTTGGTCTGTCCATCCGCCTGGGGGTGATATGCACTTCTAAAGTTCAACTGTGTCCCTAATTTCCCCCACAAGCTTCCCCAAAAGAGGCTGATAAACTTGGTGTCACGATTGGATGTGATGGAGCCAGGGACACAATACAAGCGGACAACCTCTCGAAAGTAAAGATGGGCAATGCGGGTAGCATCCATAGTCTTCCGACAAGCTACAAAGTGGGTCATCTTGGAAAATCTGTCAACCACCACAAGAATAGAATCCGAGGCCCGCCGGGTATGAGGATAGCCTAGAAAAAAATCCATGCTGACCTTAAGCCAAGGAGCTTCAGGGACTGGTAAGGGAGTATATAGGCCTACGTTGGAGAGAACTCCTTTTGCCCGCTGGCATATAAAGCAGTGCTCCAAAAAGTGAGCAATGTCATTAGACAGTTTGGCCAATAAAAGTCAGCAGCTATGAGGGCATAAGTTTTATCACGACCAAAGTGCCCCTCATTATGGAGTTCACTCATGATCTGTTGCAGCAATGAACAGTCGGTGATGCACAGCTGCAGACCACGAAACAGGTAACCGTTATGTAAAATAAAATCGTGACGATACTCATCTGTTACCTCCTAAAGTATCTGATTGAAGGAAGGATCAGTCGTATACATATTCGTGAAGGCTTCAAACCCTACAACTATGGCTCTCATTGTTGTGAGAAGAGAATTGCGGCGGCTCAAAGCATCCGCTACACAATTGAGGCTTCCTGCGTGATGCTTCAAGATAAAGGTGAACTCCTACAAGTACGCCACCCACTTAGCGTGCCACCTACTCAGTTTGTGGTGGCCATTGGTGTACTTTAGGGCCTCATAATCGGTGAATAGGATGAACTCCTTCTGTATGAGGTAGTGGTACCAATGCTTCAGCGACTGAACTATAACATAAAAGTCCAGGTTATATAAGTGGAGTAGTTCTTCTTCGACCCCGACAACTTCTCACTGAAGAAAGCTACTGGTCATCCTGATTGGCTCAAAATTTCCAGATGCATTACAGTTGACCTCGAACACCTTGTCGAAGTCGGGAAGTGCTAGAACTGGTGCTTCAGTCATCTTCTGTTTGACCATGTGGAAGCTAGCTTCGACCTCATCTGTCCACTGGAAATCACGACCCTTGAGATACTTTGTGATGGGGGAAATTAGCATGCTAAAGTTCTGAATGAATCGTCTATAGAACGAGGCTAGCCCATGTAAGCTTCAAACATTATGCAAGGTCCTCGGTCTGGGCCACTCCAAGATCGCACCTATCTTTGATTGATCTGTATGAACACCATCAGTAGAAACAACAAAGCCAAGGACGGTTACAGAAGTGGTGAAGAAGGAACTTTTGGTTGGCGAATAGGCGCTTTGTCCTTAGCACCTCAAAGACAGCGCGAAGGTGGTCAAAGTATGTGGACCAACTCGGACTATAGATAAGGATGTCATCGAAATAAACCACCACAAACTTGCCCATGAAGGCCAATTTCCATCCACTCGTACAGTCCATGCTATGTCTTGAAGGCCAATTTCCACTCTTCTCCAAGCCGTATTCTGATCTGGTGGTATCCGCTCTTTAGGTCAATTTTTGAGAAGACCTTTGAGCCGGATAGTTGGTCCAACATGTCGTCAATACAGGGGATGGGTTAGTGGTACTTGATAGTGATTTTGTTGATTGCTGGGTGTCTACATACATGCGCCACGTGTAATACCCATCCCAAAGATCGGAATGAGAATGTCACACCGGTGGTAGAGTGCACCGACCCATATAAGCTGTGTAATTTAAACCTGTTAATCATAATATTCAAACTAATAAATATGATTATTAAATAGAGTATTTAAAATCTTATACATAGAATACAATCTTGCGGAAGTGTTCTAAAATTTAATACATTAAATAAAAACAAGCTATCCTCTTCTGCTAAGTCAGAGCCATCTACATGAGAACTCAATCTCGTCTACCTGCACATTTCACTTGAGTGAGAATCACTATACAAGGTTTAACTATAATATCAATAAAATGAGTCTCGAATGAATGTTAATCATATGCATTATCTCTCAGACAATTAACATGCTAAAAAGCATAAGAGACTCGGATAAATCCAAAACCTGAAAACAGAATGCTGATCATGATAAGAGTCATGGCAAAATTCAACTAAATCAAATGATATACTCATAGCATTTCTTTACTTTTTCATCATCAGAACGGGAGATGAATTCCACACATGTCAAGGTCCTCCCAGGTTGGACCGTATCAACAACCATGGGGTGACAAGCTATGGAGACAACTCCTCGTCTGGGGAAATAGATCAATTCCACACATGTCATGGTCCTCCCAGGTTGGACCGTATCAACAACCATGGGGTGACAAGCTATGGAATCAATTCCTCATTATCTATCATATTAGTGTCATCTACACCTCTACTTTCATACAGCGGCACCAGAATGGAATAAACCAACACTCATTATGTCTCCGGTCAGATCAACTCATCAGCTGTGAGCTATACGAGTATATACGTATACTAAGCACTCGACGGGTACGGGAAGGAGGTTTTGTTTTCTTGAAATCAGGAGGGTTTGAAAAACAGATAGTTGGACAAGTAAAAACAGAATTATATAAAACCACCCCTTCCCTACCTAGTACCGTACTCTCTGGCTCTATCGTAGAGCCATGTCTTGCGTAGGCATGTATTCGAATATGGTGCAATGCACTAATATGTCTATTATGGCAATTTCTAAAAATGTGTAAAGGTTTTCACATGCTTTTCATAACATAAATTTCAAACTCCGAATAAATTGGCAAGTCATGCTTGAAAACTGAAAAGCATTTCATGAAAATCATAATGATTTCATAACATGAATTCTCCAAATATCAATACGATCAAAATACAAATGAAATGTGATGATTTACAGTTGTGTTCACTCACACCATTCCAAATATAGTGTAATTACTCACCTGAGGTCCTTTGCTATCTTAGCTTGACCCGAATCTCCTGCGTGTTCCCCTACTCGTTGCGTCCTATACAAGTATAAAAAATGTATTAAATATACTTGTATTGCTTAAGAGGTGTTAACTACCCTCTAATTTCAATTATAATAATACTAGAGTAGGATTACCCTTAACGGTTTCTTAATTCATATTTAACACCCATTCGATGTCCAAATACAAGAAATGCAGAAATCTGCCTGTTATGCGCAGTCTGACCGTTCTGTCCATAACTTTCATTCTAGACATCGGTTTTCCCCAATATAGGGCTTGTTAGAAAGATGACTTCAAGACCTTTCCATTGATATATAATACACTCCGAACGGAGTAGTCTACAGGATGCAGCTTTCCCACGAAGGGGACAGCCAACTGCAGGACTATCCTTACATTGTTCATAAACTTTTATTAACAATTTTCCTAATTTATCCATGACCCCAAGACAATGTAATTTAGGGCCTTATTAACAACATAGTAATTTAACTCTCATTAAATACTAATAGCAAGGAGAATTCATGTCCCTTCTATACACTTAACCAAGAATCTAATAATGAATTCTCCAAGATCACAACACTTTCCCCTATCTTGTAGCTTCCAAATTTTCTTACAAACATGAATTACTAAATTCACTAATTCTTACTTGTAAAATAACCATGAATACATCTTCATTCCACTAATTACTAACATCTAATTGTCTCATGGTTCTATGTGGCAAAACATCAAACACTTGATGAGCATGTTTTCTCTTAACATGAACTTATGTTTCTAAAGGATGAAAAGATACAGAATTGCTCAAATAAAGGTCTTAGCTCTCTCTTCGCCTTTATCTCAATTTAACGGCTTCTAACATGCTCCGGGAAAGTGATTAAATGCTAACTATGATCATGGAAGATTAATCAAGCATTGTCACTTAGAATCTCTACGAAAATTCGGCAGAACCACCTTTGTTTCTTTAGGGTTTAATTTAATACAAACATTCACATTTGAACACTTAATTAATATTATGATATACAAGACTTCATAACATCACCATTTCATCCAATTATACATCAACCTAAAACCTCACATAGGCATTTCTACAACCACAAGATGGGCAACATTGATTTTCAAATCATCAACACCTCCCCTTGATTTCTCTTCTCGAAATTAATACACACATGCACACTTAAACACTTAACAAAACTCATAGAATACATGGTTTCTTATAATTACTTCCCCCAAAATCATTTCATATAAAACTCATGCAATTCATCAAAGTTCCAAGCCTTAAATCATGAATTTAATCTTAAATCTCCCCAATCAAACATTCATGAAGTTAATCATTCAAACCTCTTTCACTTCACCTCTATGGATCTCCTCGTCAAGCACCACCATTCGTCGGCGGAGGGAGGTCAGTGCTAAGGTTGGCCGGCGAAGCAAGGGAAGGAGAGGAGGTGTCGTTCGTCAGAGCTCGGGTCTCGGCGGACTGAGGTATAGAGGGGCGCGGACAGCAGGGGGGCGCAGACACGCTGCAGGGGGACACCGGAGGGGTGCACCGGGCTGGTGGGCGCGACCGGGCAGAGGGGTGCCAGGCAACGCCGCCGCTGCTAGGGGACAGTGCGTGTCGTGAGCGGCGGCGGCTTCCCTCGGCCAAAGAAGGCGGCGGTCGCGCGGTCAGACTTTTGGCGGGCGCGCGTTAGGGAAGAGGGAAAAAGGGGCTCGTCAGGGAGAGGGAGAGAGATGAGAAATAAGGCATGATCCCTTCTCTCATTTCAATTGAATCCCATTGAAATAAAAAAACTAAGTTTCCTTGTATATACTTTCATATATGTATGAAATAATATCAATCTATATTATTTATTTCCCATGATTGTAATTATCTTTAATCTTTAATTAAATTAACTTATCATTTCAATAATGTCACATGCTTAAATTTGTTAAATCTCATCACTCTCATATGGTTGGGTTGGGCCCAAGCCAGAATTGTTGGCCCATCCCCATTCCATTTTATTTTCTTTATTTCCAGATCTTTATTTATGAACCAATAACCCTTGATTTACTTTTCAGAAAATTTAAAGGTAGTTACTAGAAAAAAAAAACTGGGGCGTTACATACGCGCCATCCTTCTTTGGCACAAACAGGGCTGGAACTGCGTAGGGACTCATACTCTCTCAGATGTTGCCATTCCTTAATAACTCCTCCACTTGCTACTCCAATTCCTCGGCCTCCTTGGGACTGAGGTGGTTTGCCGGTCGATTTGACAAGCTCGATCCTGAGACAAGATCTATCTTGTGTTGGATGTCCCTCATAGGTGGGAGACCAGAGGAATGTTCCTTCGGTATCAAGTCCGCGAACTCGAAGAGCAACTACTACACCTCTTTTGGCAGATCTGAATCCATGTCTGTGGTACTATGCATGCAAGGTAGTAGTGTATAGACTATATCTCTCTACTTGATCCCGCTTAAAAATCTTAACATAGAAAGTAGGTTAGTATTGGTTACCTTGGTAGGAGGCTTTTCTTCTCGATGGGGTACCAACACGATCCTTTTCCCCTTGATGCTAAGGGAATAAGTATTCTTCCTTCTATCATGAACTACGCTCCGATAATACTTCCATGGTCGCCTCAGTAGTAGGGGACAGGCATCCATTGACACGACGTCGCACCATGCATTGTCAAAGTACCTCTGGCTAATGGAGAAAGACATGAGACATCGCCGATCTACTTTTACCTCTGTTTCTTTGCTCAGCCATGATAGATTATAGGGCTTCAGATGACGCTTCGTCTTCAACTGTAACTTCTAGACAACGTCTTCAGAAACCAAGTTCTCATAACTACCGCTGTCGATGATCACCTTGTAAACCTTGTCGGCCACTGTGCAGGTGGTGCAGAAGATGTTGTTTCTCAGCCAGTCATCCTTTGATTTATCCTTGGGTGCAAGCAGGCTCTTGTGAACAATGAGAGTCTCATGCCCGTCCCCAATCAGCACGTCACTAGCTCCATCATCATCACCTCCATAATGATCATAAACTGGTTCCTCAGCCTCCTCAACCTCGCATACCTCGTTCTCTTCAATCATCAGGTTCTTACCCTTCTGACTAGCAGGTTTCTGACACTCAGGTGCTTTATGCCCCTGCTCACCACATCGATAACAGCGAACAACAAAGTTAGAACTACCTAACGGTGATTGTTGGACCGGGCGGGGTATCTGAGGGCGAGCTGGACGGTCGGGGACCTCCTTGTACTCAAATATCCTCTCTACCTCATTCAGCCAGTCGATGAAGACTTTTGCATGTAGGGTTCCAGTAAATTGGGGCAACTCCACCAGAAAGCTTAGATCTCCGTGACGCTCCTCTCATGTACGGTGCTCTAGACTGCCCACGCCGGGAATAGGGGTTGCGAAGGTGGAGTCGGAGTCGTGGTCTAAAACCTCACGATCCTCAAAATCTCACCCCGCCAAACGTTTGGTTAACCCCGCGACTTGTCTTTGTAGATTCTTGTTCATCGCTTCCAAGGCGATTGGGTCTCAGGACTGGCCTTCTTCTGCCGAAACCAGTCCACCACGACGGCCACTACGGCCACCACGACCTCCACCCATTAATGCCAATGCCACAAGAAGATGATGATCTCTAATACCAACTGACGCCAGGAAAGGTAGTGATTAACTTGCGGGCGGTGCCAACTAGGGGATTGACAATAGAACAAGCAAGGGGGAAGAAAAATAGAGAAGAAAGTCTCTGAAACTTCAAAGAAAAAGTATTATTCAATATTCAATGACTAAAATTCAACCCACAAGCCGGATATAAATAGCTTCAACAAAACTAACATAGAAATCTATCTTCTTATCCAAATTTGCCAAAATTGGCAAATTTTGGTTCAATACAAAAACTTATATAATTTTTAAAGAACTAAACAATTTAGATAACTCCTTAACCGTGCCCAAAATTGTTCCCCAATCACGAAATTGGCTCAATCACCTCCGACCTTTACGTAGGTCAGCCAATTCGTAATATGCTAAAGCCTGCATGGTGTAATCAGATAGTTCCGCATCATCCGACTCGGGTTCTCCTGCATTAATTTGGAGATATTCTGAAGACCAAACATGAGTGAGTCAAAGACCAAGTTTGAAAACTACTTGATGTTGACGCGTCGGGAGATGCCACACCGGAGGCACTATGAGGAGGTTCATGGACATGACGTAGAGGGGTCCAGCTAGTTGCCTTAGTCGTGATCAGGAAGATCAGACCGAGTCGACTAAGACCCGACCAGGAGGGTTAAACGGTCTGAGTTCGTAGAGAAACGCAAAGCTGCACCCTTAGTTAGTTCAGCGGACTCAGCCAGGTTGCAGGATTGGGTGTGTCAGGATCTGAAATGGCTATTTTTGGAAGGTGTCCAAAAATAGTTTCCGTGGAGATTTCGAAGATTCTAAAAGAGGAAGGATATTGATTAGACTCGTGGAGTGTCTATATAAAGGACCCAGCTTGAGGATTTGAGTGAGCTACTAGAGAGAGATCTAAGGGAGTTAGGTAGTGTGGGCATCGGTCAATCTAGAGTGGGTGTTTATGTATGAGTGAGATGAGTGACAAGGGAGTTATACTCATGTATTTTCTTCTCTTTTAATGGATCGTTGTCTCCGAGCTTGGGCCCCCAGACGTATTCTTGGATAGCCGAATTGGGTTACCAATCTTGTGTCTCATTTCTCTTGCTTGTATTAATTGCTTGAGTGTGTGAAGCTATGTGTTCCTGAGAATCAAAGTGAGAGTGTGTTGCAATATTCACTACAACCAACCACACAACCAATCTGTTGGAACTAATAAATATCAATTATTAAGATTACTAATTCATTTCATATGCAACTAAAAATAATATGAATTGAATCTAACTTTTCAACTTTGTATTTGGTAATGTATTAAAAAAAAAAAACAAAAATTTTGAAGCATTACACATTTCTTCTCTGTATTTATTAAGATAATGTTGAAAGTTATGATAACGAGAAGGGGAAAATGAAGTATACAAGATAGCAAGGCTAAGAGATAAAAAAGGGAAAGACTTAAACCAAATAAAGTGCATTAAGGATGAGTTTCAACAGGTCTTGACAGGAGATAAGGAAATCAAGGAGAGATGGAGAAACTACTTTGATCACTTGTTCAATGCAAGTCATGAGGATAACTTTATAGATTTTTATGTATCTACGATAGAAAAGAACTTTAGGTATACACGTAAGATCAGGCCTAGTGAAGTCAAGGAGGCACTGGGAAAAATGAAGACTGGAAGAGCTTGTGGCCCAGATGGTATCCCGATTGAAGTTTTGAAGTGTCTTGGAGAAGTGGGGGTAGAGTGGTTAACCAAACTCTTCAACTCTATCCTAAAAGGGGGGAAAATGCCAGACTTTGGTTCCTATTTATAAGAATAAGGGAGATATTCAAAATTGCACCAACTACCGTGGTATTAAGTTAATGAGTCATACGATGAAACTCTGGGAGAGGGTAATAGAGCATCGACTCAGGTATATCACGAAGGTGTCAAAGAACAAATTTGGTTTTATGCCAAGTAGATCTACAACAGAAGCCATTTTCCTATTAAGAAACTTGATGGAGATCTACAGAGAAAAGAAGAAGGATCTCCATATAATTTTTATTGACCTGGAGAAAGCATATAATAGGGTACCAAGACAAGTCCTTTGGTCTGTATTGGACAGAAAAAATATTCATGTAAAATATATAAATATTATTAAGGATATGTATGAGAGAGCGGTTGCAAGTGTGAAAACAGTACGAGGTGATACGGAGGAGTTTCCTATAACAGTGGGTCTACATCAGGGATCGGCCTTAAGCCCATACTTGTTTACCCTAGTAATGGATGAAGTAACTAGTTATATCCAAGATGACATCCCATGGTGTATGTTGTTTGCGGATGATGTTGTCCTAGTGGATGAGACTAGAGATGGAGTAAATCAAAAGTTAGAATTATGGAAAAACACTTTAGAAAGTAAAGGTTTTAGGTTAAGTAGAAGTAAGACAAAATATATGCACTGTAATTTTAGTCTAAGTAGGAGAGATGAAGGAGAAGTGAAACTAGGGGGGGTGGCAGTGCCTAAGGTTAACAATTTTAGGTATTTAGGTTCCATTTTCCAGGATGATGGGATGATAGATGAAAATGTAACCCATAGAATCAAAGCTGGATGGTTGAAATAGAGAAGTGCCACGGGGGTGTTATGTGATAAAAAGATGCCTAACAAAATAAAGGGAAAACTTTATAGAACGACGGTTAGACCGGCCGTGTTATACGAGAGCGAATGTTGGGCAACTAAAGTTCAACATATGCATGAGATGAATGTGGCCGAAATGAGGATGTTAAGATAGATGAGTGGTTGTACAAGATTGGACAAGATTAGAAATAAACACATCCAATAGAAGGTGCATGTTGCACCAATTGAAGATAAAATACGAGAAGGGCGTTTAAGATGGTTTGGCCACGTACGCCGGAGACCCCCAGGTGCTCCAGTTCGAAAATGTGATAGTTTAGTTGTAGAAGGTAACAAGAGGGGTAGAGGTAGGCCTAGGATTACGTGGAGAGAAGTGGTGTCTAAGGACCTACGTATGTTAGATATTGAGCCGAATCTTGCTTTTGACAAGGCGACATGGAGACAAAGAATTCATATACCCAACCCCGTATAGTATAGGATTACCGATAAGTCGGCTAAAAGGTTTTCCTTCATTAGCTTAGCTTTGTTTGTAGGGATACTGTTCTGCTTCTAACATCCCAATCTCTCATAGAAATTATCTATTGTTATTATTTTTAATTTTAACCAACCCCGTATAGCTTAGCTTTATTTTTAATTTTGTTTCATTTTATTTCAGTTTATTTCATTTCATTTTATTTTATTTTTATTTCATATTTGAGAGTGACATGAAAACAGAGAACCCATATAGCCGTCCCCATCTAGTATGGGATTAAGGCTTAGTTGTTGTTGTTGTTGAAAGTTATGATATATTTGTGAAGGATAATAAATTTTAATTTTTTAATATTATTTTTAATTTTTTTAAAAATAGAAATAAGTACACTGGATTTGACCACAAAATATTCCATGAAGAAACTCAAAAATTAAAAAGAATAATAAAATAAAAACAACAAGATACAAATAATGGATGTGATGATACTCAAACTTACAACCATAGTTATTAAACCCAGACCGGCCCGACAGTTCGACCGGTCAACCAGATGACCCGGTGCTTAAACCGGTCCGGGTCTCTAGTTGGTCCGTTTAAGCAATCAACCAAGTTTGACCGGGCCTGACCCGGTTTGACCAGGCCAAACCTGGTGACCCGGCCGGGTTTCTATGACCCGACCAAGTCAAGTTTTTTTATGAAATGACCATTTCATCCTCAAATTTTTTATTTTTTTAATATATTAAAGGGCAAATTGTGTAATTTTATTAAAATAAAAAATTTAAAAACTAAATCCCTAGATTAATGATTCAGTATGGATTGTGATTTGCTTTGTCATTCAACACATTGTTCAGTATATGCATTCCAGAGACCTTTTTATGTTAGGGATGTTGAGCATGGCATGATTCATATGAGAATTGATAACACATTTGTTTTTTTTTCTTCAATAATTAATGAATATTATATATTATTACACATTAAAACATAATTTATAACTTTAAAAATAATATTTAAAAATATTTATATTAAGTTATTAACCCACCATTGACCCGAATGACCCGACGGTTGAATCAGTTAACCCATGGCCCAAAGCCTCGGCCGGGTCGATGTCTGGGCCGGGTCTGATAACTATGCTTACAACCAATTTGGTTATAAGTTCAATTATAGTAAAAGTACAACTTCATATAAGTGGTTTCACATATAAATTCTCTTTCAAAAGTAAACCAAAAAGAGAAAAAAATAACTTACATGTAAAAACATTTATATCATAGCTACTAACTATAAGTCAAATGGGTCTTTACTTGGTTGTAAGTTGAATCACAACTGAAAGTTTGAGCCATCACCACCATCAATTGTTTATAAGTTGTCTTGTTCTTCTTATATTATTTCTAATTTTTAATTTTTTTTAAAATATTTTGTGGCCATATTAAGTGTACTTATTTTTATTTTGAAAATTTAGAATGAATATTACAAATTTATTAAAATTTATTCTTCTCCACAAATATGCCACAAATTTCAACGTTATCTTAATAAAATGTAGAGAAGAGACATGTAATTATTCCATTTTTTTTTTGAAATACCTTACCAAATGCAAAATTGAAAACTTAAATTCATATTATGAATTTACAATTTATTTAGTTGCGTAAAATACAACATTATATGAAATTAGTGTTAAATTCATATAATGAATTATCAAGAAACAAAATAAATTTGCAATCTTAACAATTTATTATTAGTTACAGTAAAATATTAATAAAATAAATATAAACATATAAAAGGTTTGATAATGGGGGCAATCTCACTACTTATTTTACAGGATGATTGAATCACTCAACTTATATCAAACCAAATAATGGAAAACTAAATAAAACATTTTCATTTACAAAAAAACAAAAAACTTTGTAACAAGTCAAAATATAATAATTCAACTTATATATAATTTGACTTATATAGTAATTTAAAATACTGAAAAACAAAAACACAGATAATTTCACTTGCATGTGATTTAAAGTAAAACAAAAACAAACAACCCCTTAATGTTGTCTTCCACATTGCTCTTTCTCATAATTTGGAGCTTTCTTTTTATTGAGAGTTATTCTTCGACATGGTTGTTTGATCTTGTGCTATTAACATTTATTATACTAAGATTTCTTTATACCTGTTTGGATCAATGATAATTTGAACCCCGCTTGCATGCTTAAAGTAAATAAATATAAGTTTTTTTTTGTCGGTAAAGTTAACAAAATAACTCTATTCTCCTCTATTACCTAAACTTTTAAAAAGATTCTTTGGTTTCAATTCAAATCCTATTTGATTATTCTTGCTAATATTATTTTAAAATTTCAATAATATATTTTTAAAACTATATACTAATAAATATAGCTTTAATAAATTCATAGAGTTTTGAGATTTTGAAATAAGAAAATTGATCTTTTAGAATAAGATGATTAATATATATATATTATATAATAAATAATCATTTTAATATATTTTTCTTATTGGTGTTAAAAGAAAGTAAAAGAAAGTGATATTTACAATATAAATGGAAAATGAATATGTTTTTAAAAAATTTCGAAAAATAGATGTAAATTTCAATCAATATACAATAAAAGGGTTATATGAAAAAATTGGGGGAAAACAATAAATGTAGACTTATTTGTTATTAGGTATGCATATTAGACAATGATCACAAGGATGTGTGAAGCGTAAGGACATGTCTTTATGGTAAGTGGGGAAGCCAATAGATTGATACTTTAAAAACATGTTTGGAATTTAGTGAGAAGATTTGGCCAAAGATGTGGATGCACTATCTCTTTGTCTTGCCAGTGGATGTCAAACAATGGACTTGAACATGACTCATGACATTACAGATAAACAACAACCAAACACGTCTTCAATTGCAAAGAAGTTGGCTTAGGGTTTTCAAAGCTAGACCTCTCTTAATAGTGCTATGTGGGACCTGGATAAGGGGATAAGAAAAGTAAGGCAAGGGAAATATATACCATGCGTTGCTTTTTTCAATTATTAGAAAAGAAACACAATAATGTTCATCTTTTGTACTGTTCTTTGTTTTGGCAATCATTTTTCTAGGAAAGTCTTTCATACAATCTGATTGAGAGCAATGAATAAATAAAAGAAACTCGAATTAACATGTTTTGATTGAAATCAAACATAAAAACTCAAAGCATGGGCTTAAAAAGGAAAAAATCAATCAATATTTATACAAATACTATAAGTATTTACTTTTTAGACTATTTCAATTAATAATCAATTTAAAAAAATGAAAATTTTGTTATCTAGTTATTGATGTTCTAAACGGACAAGGCCTCGAGATCTATTTCCGTCCATAATTCAACGCTGAAATATGAATGCTAAGGGTATATGACTTGGGACTGTGAGTTTTTTGGTTGATTAGGTGGCCCGACTACCATTAAGATCAAGGAGTATCCGCTTGAAGAGGTTCCTTCGACCTTGCAAAACAAAGAAGTCCAAGAGCTTTTTCCCCCCGAACCCTCCAACGATCAAGTTAGTTGGGTGGAGGAAAGGGTAGGAAGAGGAGAAGGAGGCATGAATGTTTAGCCTTTGGATCGATATTGAATGGAGTGAGTGTCCAGAGAGAGGAAGAGAGAGAGAGGGCCCCCTTTCTCCTTGGTGTCCTTCCCCCTTATACCTGACCTATCGCTGGCCGACCGTCTCTGACGTTGTCCCTTAGCCTTTCTCCAGAGGCATGTTAGGTGAAACTCCCCGACAAAAGGCTTTATCCGGGTGGGCCTACTGCCAGGCACGACTCCTGCTGCTTATGGTAGGAATGTACCTTCTTGCTAGAGGGTCATGGGGAATCTACAAGTTCCTTCCCCTAAGTGGCTCAGCCTGCTATGAGGTTACTGACCGATTTGTGCCACGTGTGGGGTTAGATCTTTCCCACAACATTTGCCTACGAAATTATTGGGTCGGCGAGCCCCTAGTCTTAATTGGCCTGATAAGTTAGGCCCGCTCGCACAGGCCAAATTGGGACAGTTGGGATGTCTTCCTGGCTTTGGATGGCGTCAGTCATATCCCGCTGTGGGTCGAACCGAAGAACTATGGAACCGCCATTTGGTCAGTCATTCTTGGTAACCTTCGTTCCTCTGCGCGGACCATTGTTTGGGGCTCTATAACACTTTTGGGACCTGCGCGCTTGGAAGGCTCTGATTTATAGGAAATGATGATGATTTGAATGGCCTTAGGTCTCGGTCCCCCATTAATAGGATGTGGCTAGAGCCATAAGGGTTGCGATTTCCAAGAGCCTCCAAGAGTGGTTGATAGCTGTATTAGCCCATGTGGCCACTAAACGGGGTTCCTATCCCATCATGGGATGTATGTCGTGGGATCTTAACTACCCATATATGCTGACGACACATCTCCTTCATTGTTTTGTGAGCAATAGTGAGTTTTTCCACCTGTGTCACCTCACTTTTCGTCACTTTTGGTGTTTTTGCTCAAGTCCTCTGAGCAGACTTAACTTTTCTGAGAATTTGATTCCTGTGGATCCAGTTCAAGCCAGCTCCTCTTAAACACATGGGAGACTATAAATACTGGAAGCTAGGGTTTTGAGGGGATCTTCTAATTCCATTCACCATCTTGGTGGCCTCTCATCATCCACCAACACTCATCCACCTTCTAGGGCATCAAAGCATCGAACAAGCATCACTCGATGGCGGAGGTTCTTAGAGGATTTCATCAATGGTCCTCGTCAACAATGGAGGGAAGAATATATAACTTTAATATGTGTTTCCTTTCTTTCATCATTGTTTTGGAATGTTGTTCCCCTTTGATGGGGAACTAATTTTGTACGCATTTTGGCAGTAATGAAACTTTGGGTCATGTATTAACTTTTATTTTAAATGCTAATGGTTAGCTAGTTGTTTGTTTAATGATTGAGATCTATTGTGTGTCATTCTTTGAAGTTGGGTAATCTACATTGCAACAGCTTGATTACCCAATCCGAGGCACCGAGGAAAGAAGAGAACACCTCCCCGTGTGTGGGCATACCTCAATAGAGAGGATTACGAGTGCTGATGTGTTGCTCACTTGCAAGTGCATGGTGTTGCTTAAGTAGTAAAGTACCCTAAGGGTATGGTAGTCAAATCCACGGGGATCGGCACTAATACTCACAAGAACTCTATTACCTAGCCTATAAAATATGGTTGGTGATGGATTGATCCTAACTAGAAGTCTAAAGTGAACTAGTTAAGATGACAGTTGGTAATCTAGGGTTTATCAATAAAGAGAGTATGGTACCTCGGATCACTATTCCTTAAGAATTCCTCATGACTAACCCTCTAGTACTAGTAACATAATTTATCTATTTCTGGACCATGAAGAACCCTAAATTAGTTTAGCCTCGATCTCTCTTCAATAAAACCTAGTCCGATACAGCGACTTCGCCACATGACTGTATTATTATTGGTATTCTATGGTTCTTACTATTAGGTTTTACCCTAATCCAAAAAGTGAGTTACGGTTGCAAAGCAACCCAAGCGACCACCTGATCTCTTGGCGTGTGCCTCCCCTTATTTATGCCAAGACCTAGGTTCACTGCGATCTCTCATCATTAATCAAGCAATTCTAATAGTATGGCCAGTGCTTTCGCACTAACAAAACATACGAATAAGCACACATAGGCAATTCACGGAACTAAATAAAAAGAAGACTAATAATAAGGAGAAATATTCACAAGTTCATCTAAGAGTTCAAGGACCTGAGGCACCACAAGGGGTTTAGCCTTTCATACTAATGACAAACATCATAATAAATATGGAGGAAGACATAAAGAGACTCATGAACTCCCTTGCACAATGCTTCCTCCACCTTCAACTCTTTCCCGAAACCCTAGCCGTCAGTTCTTGGATGCGCCAAAAGTCCCCTTAAAAAGTAGAACCGACAACCTTTTATAAGCTTTAGATTTTACACTACATGCCCGTATGCTTTTCAGTAGTTTTCTAGAAACACGGTTTCTGAAATAGTTAGGAGTCCCTCTAGTGCCCGAGAAAACACAGTGTTAGGTGTCATGATAATTTTTCTTTGAAAATAGGTCCCACCTTACACTTGAACTCCCCACATATGTATGTGTAACCATTCCTATACTGCCACTTATTAGCTCAAACCCGGCCCAGCTAGTCTGAACCTTATTTTTTAAAATATTGTTTTTAACTCTTTTAGCTTGGGATAATAGCTTCATACATCCTATGAGCTAGCCCTTTCCCCCGGTAGGTCATCAAGTGAACAATTGTGATGCGTATTATCTGACTACTCAAGGGCGGCTTTCACTCTTCAAAGGTGATAGCTCTTTCTACCTTCTTTTCTATACCGTTAGGGTATCCTTAATGGATCAACTTTCCGGCAGGTAGGGCATCCTTGACGGATCCAACTTTCCGGTTATTCCAACAATTCTAATATATTTTCCTTTTTCTTTTCTTTATTTTTTTTTCAAAATAATTAGACAATATCAATGCTTCTCTAATGGTTAAATTAACTAGAATTTAAACCTAAGTAGATAAGTGACAACAAAGTCAGACTATATATATATATATATATATATATATATATTTGTGAAAAAATTGACACCTAACGCTAATATCAACCTAGACTCAAAGAGGACTCCCAATCATTGACTATCATAAAGAATCTTAAATCAACACCCATCATGAAGAATATAAGCATAGCTAATCCCTCCCCCACACTTAAATTGTACATTGTCCCCAATGTACGCAATGTATGCATAATAAAAGAAGATATCACATGCAAGATAAAAAGAAGGAAAAAGGGATTACTCTCCATCACTGTGTAGTAGTGTTCGTTTGAAGATTCCTAATAAATTCTTGTGCCATGATTTCAAAAATACCTCCTCTGACATTGATATGCCTAATGTGTGCTCCGCAAGTGCACGTGTCAAACAAGAAATATAGTGGACTCTACTAGTCGGATATCCATCCTCAGGGACTAGAAACTAAAACTACGAATTATTTATGAACTAGATGGACAAGAGTTGGTGTAGATGGTTGCCAATCACAATCTAAACCTAGAAAACAAGAATATGATGGAATATGATGAATTGTGAGACAATCAATAAAGAGAGAAGTATTCGGGAGATGTTTCCCCCTTGGACTCTTCAAAAGATAGATAAGGAGTATTAATGCTAGTAGTTGAAACTAATCGGACCAAGGATTCCAAGAATGCTTTCACTCCCTCTCTCGAGGCTGATTACTAATCTCAGTACCCTCACTGTGTGATGTTTTAGGGAACCTATGACTTGGAAGGACTGTGGGAAAGAATACTAGGGATTCCAACTCCTAAATACCCGATCTCTCGGCATATACACAATCCTCTCTCTTGGGGTATGGCCACACATGGGGAGGCGTTTGCTTCTTCCCCAGGTGCGTCAGATTGAATGATCCGGGATATCGCAACATAGATAAAAAATGTAATGAATGACTCCCAATAAATCTCAATAAAAGATGCAACAACTAACATTAATATACAACATCAAACATTAAACATTTATCCAAGGGGTCTACATACCCGAATACCTAGGAAGTTAGTCTTCCATTGAAGAAGAAGACAAATACAAAACAACAATGGAGACAAAAGTATTCATAAAGAGAGTAAAGGTTTCCTCCACTGTCAGTACTATACGATGACCGTTGACCTGACCCCCTCCAAGCCTCGCCATTACGAAGGTGGAAGGGTATCTTCATGCTCTCCTCCAAGCTCCTTGATGATGCCCTAAATGTTGAAGATGATGGTGGCTCAATGGGAGAGCCCCCAAGGGTGTCTCTAGAACCAAAGATGTCTTTCCAAACCCTAGATCCCTCTATTTATATGTCCCCACGATTCTAAAGAGATTTGTACTCGTTTGGAAATGACTTAACCTTTCAACTGGGTTTAGACCAGACGGTTCCGTCTCTGGGCTTCCTGTTGATTTCTCAAAGCCAGACGATTCCGCCTAACCAGCAAATGGTTCCGTATACTGGCTTCCTGGTGAATTCTGAAAGATAGACGGTTCAATGTATTACACTAAATGGGACTGCCTAGTATAGGCAAATTGCGCAGCCTAGGGTTTACAGGTCTCAAGGCGGTCGTTTCTGAGGCCGTCTGCTTTTCTGCAGATTTGAAGGCACTCATTCGAGATTTTCTCTTGTCAGACAGTCCCATATGACTTTCACAAGGGACGATCTGGTAGTGCATTTCAACCTATTTTTCTTTGACTTGATCAAAATTGCTTCATATTTTGTAAATGCCCTTAAATCACCTCCTGTGTGTCATGATCAGTAAAACAAACATGAATTAAATACCAGAAAGCTGTAATTCATCTAATTCCAATGCTATATATGTACCAAAGTGGTATAAGAAGATGGTAATTCAAATACTTATCAAATATCTCCACACTTAACATTTGCTTGTCCTAGAGCAAAGAAACAAAAGAAAACGAAAAAATGATAAGTGTTTTGACCTCTAGCTCAAAGTTATCCAGTTGCACTTCACTCAAGGTTCATCATCGATATGTGTGTTCTCCTAATTTGACCCTAGACTTAGATTAATCAGATGACATTTGTCATTATAGTTCTTGACAAAGCTTATTCACTCCACACGCCACGTTTTAAGTCTTAGAGAGGCAAGTATACTCTCAATGAACTCTAGAGAGTTCTAGGGACTCTATTGACAAACAACTGACCCCTAGTGCAATAGTGGTTGACAAGTTCAAGAGGTATGAATCAAACAAACTAGAAACTTTGTTCCTTTTTTTTTAGTTTGATTATATTATTTTATTATTCTGGTAGGGCATCCCTACTCGATTTTACTTTTTGGGACTAATGTGGAGTGTAGATTTCCCTTTTGGAAGGATGCACATGCTGATTAGGCACCGGAACACCCAACTTACTCGGAAATTATAACTCTACATGATTGTGTTCATACCCACAAGAGATTTTTCGACTTGAGGAACATCCTGATTATGGCTCGAACCCTAAGCTACTTCATCATCAAGAGCACCGAAACTGTCACGCCCCGTCCCGGATTCCAGGCCCCGAGCACGTGCACAGACCAGCCGTACCCAAGAAGAGACAAGCTCAACTCGAATACAAGGCCTAATTGTGAATCAGCAGATAACCAACCATAATATAAAATAAACTCAAGTTCGAATGAAACAAGAGTTAAAAAGGGTCCATAGGCCCTATACAGAATCAGGTCCCTACACGGGTCCTACAAAACATCATCTCTCAAAAACAAAGACAAGGAAAGCCCTCAGACATCAGATCTCCTATCGATCTCTCCATAACACCAGCGCCCTAAACCTCGGGATCTGTAAAAAAGAGAAAGAACAAATACGTGAGCTTTCGAATGGAAAGCCCAGTAAGCACCCAGGGTCACAAGGACATAGGAAAACAACATGTCATAATCCCAAGAAAACACAACCCGGCCATGTTTGGTTGGGGGATATCCCCAAGGGTTATCCCTCAACACAATTCCCCATAAAAAGTTTTTCGCCCCAAAACTTTTAATTAAGATTTAAAAATATAACCTACCAATACATAAATGACACATCACTATATTATCATTAATATCTTTGGTTTAAAAACTCCCTCCAAAAAAATTCAAAATTGTCAAACCTTATTCCTATCCCCACTTGGGGATAACCCCCAACCAAACACAACCTAGGAGTCTACCACGAACGAATCCAAAGGTACGCCCCTCAGACTCCTCCTTGCCACCACTGGTCGCCAGCGCCGGGGCCTCCTTCTTTATCGCTCTCCTCTCCGCTTGTCTGTCCCTTCCCGAAGGTAGAGGCTACTCTTATAGCCGGTGGAGATGAGTCGCTAGGGATTCTCGGGTCGTTAACGCCGGTAATGGCCGGCTCTTCAGCTCGTAACGGCCGGGAGCGAGCGGGGCTCGCGCTGCCGTTGGTGGCTGAGGGAGGGGGAGGGATGCCTCGGGATCAGGCTTCAAAGATGTGTGGTGAAGATCGCTTGATTAGCTTCAACGGCTCCGATCAGATCAGAGGGTCTTGGATCACACTCTTCTATGGATGAACGATATAGATCTAATCAAATCCAACGGCCTGATTTATGTCTATCGCCTCGGACTAGGAATAATCGCGAGATGGGTGGTTCACGACCATCCGCACCGTGAGGTCATCCTCACACAATCTTTTTTCTCATGTCTCGGATCCGGATTGCGATCAGATGGATCTAATATTAGCTCGACACGTGGCCTTCACAGAGACAGTTATAACGCCTCGCGATCGACTTCTATCTCAGATCATCTAATCTTGGCCGTTGAACCGCTTATATAAGGATTCTGATCTGGATAATTATCCAGAGGTCCCTGAAATCTTTTAGGTCACACTTTAGTCCTCCTTCCATCAAGATAACCCTTACTAGGGTTTTAAACCTTTAATTTCCATTTTTCTCCCACTTAATTAAATCATTTAATTACTTAGGAAATTTCCTTCATTAATAAATTAATTATAGAACTTTTAACTCGTTTTATTTCCATAAAATCCTTGGATTTTACAGAAACAATGTCAATTTATTTTCACAACTCCTATGTACACTTAACATTCTATTTACACTCTAATTACTTGTGCACCAAGATAAATAATGAAGGTCTGAAGCTTGAACTAGTGTCACGAAATCTCTTGCAGCCATTGAAGGTAATACTTAGCACTCTAAGTCAGAGAAATATGGTGATGGGTTATCTTTTTTTACTAACAAATGTATTTGTCACAGGATGTTCTCTAATTGTCCATGGTGTCTCCTAGGAGAATCATAAAAAATTTTGTGCAGATATGGTATCACCATAGGTAAAGGAAAGGTAAGCAACAATTTTAAGTATGCGGTCATCGGTCTATGTTAACATGGATTCATTCATAGATGTGCAATGAATTTCTAAACACCTATCTCCACACTTAAGATTTTTCATTGAAAAATATTTGAGCTTAGAAGCTACTACCCTCTCCCCCTGTAAAATTGTGCATTATCCGCAATGCATATATGAATGCATGCAAATGAGAGAAAGAATAACATAGGGAGTAGGGCAAACTGAGACTTCCCCGATTCTATTGAGTGGAATTCCTCGATCGTTGGAGAGGGGGGGGGGGAGGGGGTTCCGAGAGCAAGTCATGACCTTTCAGAATCTGCGAAGCAAGGAGGGCGTGATTATAGTATCCAGAAATAAAAGAGAGAAAATAAAGTCATAAAACATTAAGAGATAGAAAAATAACATGTGAGAAAGGATGAAACCTTGCACACTAATACAAAAAATCATAGAAGATGTCCTAATAACAATAGAACTACTCCCCATCATGAGAAACAACTAGTGTGGTCTTGGCTTAATGGGTAGGTGGTGCATGCTCTAGAGGAGGAGCAGGAGCAGTGGTGCTATCAGGGAAGCGCGCAGGGAATTGCTACATGTCGCGTTACATCCTCTCCTATGCTGTGCTCAGACTCTTCAACATCTCAAATAGGCGCTGTTGGCTAGTGAGGAGCTTCTCTATCCATAGATCAGAAGGCTGGGAATTGGGAGGTGGTGACGCTAGAAGGGAGTTGTCAAACAATGATAATGCGGTGTTGGCACTCTACTCCTCCATCAGAATAGGATCCTCCCTTGAGTCTCGCTGAACGAGGTGACAGCCCTCAGCAGTACACCGGATCATCCCATCAGAACGAGTGTGCTGGCTCCCAAGGGGCTCAAGGTGAAAAGACGGGTCATGTTTCGCATCCCGCGGAGCATGCATGTCAAAAATCAACTGGGTAACATACGGACCAGCTAAGATCGCCTGTAATCGTGGATACCTGCCCTAGTTAGCTAAGAAGTCGGCTAGGAGATGCCCAAGGTGGAAAGGGTGGCAGTGGATCATGCTGTAGGGGATATACTTGTCCGCTCGAGTGATCGATGCTGTGCTATCCTTTTGCTGCTGTGCTATCCTTTTGCCCGACAATGGAATGGCTTATCACGACATGGATATACAACTATACTAGGTCAACGATAAAGTGCTAATAAGTGTTCATTTGAGCATAATTTTATATCATTTTCTTATATGCTTGGTATATAATTTTGAAGATTCTTTGCCCACCGATACTTAAAATGTATTCATTCTGATCAACAGGGCAGGATACCAGGACCCTGGAGGAAAGAAAGCATTTCGAGAGAAACCGGGATCTCAGAGCACCCAGAAGTGCCCATGCGAGTATTTATACGAGCTGACATGCGGCCGTATATTGGCACCTGAAGGGAATACGGGCCAGCATACGGTCTGTATAATAGACCGTATGGATGTGGGTGACACTTATACGGGCTGATATACAGCCCGTATGATAGACTGTATGGAGGTGGCTGGCCTATATATGGGCTGATATACGCCTGTATATGGGCCCGTATGTCGTAAATTTCAGAGAATCTGCAGATTTAGAACCGGGCAAATTGGTAAATCTCGCCCCTAAAACCCTAGAGGTATAAAAGCTGACTAATGAGGATATAAGAGGGAGGAAGCAGCTTTGGGAAAGAGGCTAATCTTGGGGAAAGCTTGGAGATCCTCATCTTGAGGCTATTGGAGCAAGAAGAGGGGAAACCATTGGAAGAGGATCAAGGAATCCATCAACGGTGCATTCATTAGTGTTATTCATTATGACTTTCTTGTTAATTTCATCTTTGTGTTGGATTGTTGCCCCCTTTCATGGAGAGCTAATCTTGTAGATGCTTGGATGATTGATGAACCCTTGGACATGTTTTAATTAATGGCATCTCTCTATCTTTGATTGTTTGATTGAATTTAATTAAGTCTATTGGATGTTTTAATGTATATTAATCCCACTACGTTGCGAGAGCCCGGAGGGATTTTCATAGTCCATATGGGGGAAGAAACGAACGCCTCCCCGTGTGTAGACCATCTCCAATAGAGGGGATTGTGAGTATACCGGGAACCCGGGTACTAAAGAGAGCAAGTCCTTTAGACGTATTATTCCCATAATCCTTCCAAGAATTAGGTTGCCTAGAACATCATCGGTAAGGGCACTAGGATCAGTAATTCGCCTCGAGAGAGGGAGTGAAAGCACCATAGGAACCCTTGCCCAAGAATCAACCAAATGTCGAGATAGAGAGTAGCATTCATCTTTTAGAAGTCCAAGGGGGATTCAATTGTCCGAGCATCCCCCTTTTATGATTGTTTAACCTCAAGAGTAACTCGATTCCCTTGTGTTGTGTTTTTAATTGATTAGTTTAGAATTAGCATAATCAACCCCCTTTGGATAGACTAGATAGTAGATGAATAGTGGGTACTAGTACTTCCATCTCCCTGAGGATCGACCACCCGACTTTTAAGTCCACTCTATTAGTTGTTACGACTCGTACACTTGCGGTAACATCGCATCAAGTTTTTTGCACCGTTGCCGTGGAGAATTGAGTTACTAGGAAAGCTATGAATTTACTACTCTAGTCATTTTTATTTCTTTACTTTATTTCTTTGTTTTGTTTTTAATTTCATTGAAATTTTTGATACTAATCTTCACTTTTTGAATATATTGCAAGGGGGGCACATGGTTATATCCAAGAGTGAATTATTTAAAAAATTGGAGGCACTTGATCGGTGGATTGAAGAAAAGGTAGCTAATCAATCCACGAGTTTATCACAGGAACAATTGTTGGAAGCCATCCAATTTGAGGAGGTGTGTGTTTTATGGGGGTCAGAAACTAACCCGATACCACGGGAGACATCTCAAGAAGGATCATATGAAGAAGATGCACAGTATGATCATGACTTTGTAATGAAATTCTTAAATAAACAGAATGAAGTCTTTTTGCATTCAAGGGGATTAGCCAAAGAAGAGAATCCAAATCATGATCGAGTGGCTATGAACATTGACCTCATATAAGATGTGAAACACAACAATACACCCTCAGATTCAGAAGAAGAGTCCATTATAGAATCAGAGGCAGAATTGGAAGAATTGGATGAAAACTTGAAGAAGTTAAAACTGTAAGTAGATGATCCCCCGTAGTTGAAGTTGAAGGAATTACCTAGTAATCTATAGTACGCCTTTTTAGCCGAAGACTCAAAGCTCAAGGTTATCATCGCATCTAATCTGACAAGTCTATAGAAGGGGAAATTACTACAAGTCCTTAAGAGACACAAGAGGGCCATAGCATGGAAAATATCCGACATCAAAGGGATCAGTCCATCATTCTGTACCCACAAAATTCTTATGGAAGACAACTATCGACCTTATATCCAACCTCAAAGGAGGCTAAACCCAAATATGCAGGAGGTGGTCAAGTCAGAAGTGCTCAAGCTTTTGGACGCCGGAGTCATTTACCCCATCTTCGACAGTACATGGGTGAGTCCCGTCCAAGTGGTACAAAAGAAGGGAGGAATGACGTTGGTCACTAATGAAAAGGATGAGTTGATCCCAACAAGAACTGTCACCGGCTGGAGAGTATGTATTGATTATAGCAAGCTGAATGACGCAACAAGGAAGGATCATTTTCCTTTGCCATTTATTGATCAAATGCTCGAGAGACTAGCCGGACACTCCTATTATTGTTTCCTAAATGGATTTTTCGGATACTTCCAAATCCCCATCACTCCCAAAGATCAAGAGAAGACAACATTTACTTGTCCTTATGGTACTTTCTCTTACCGCCGTATGCCTATTGGGTTATGCAATGCACCGGCCACTTTTCAACGATGTATGCTAGCTATCTTCGAAGACTTTGTGGAGAACATTATGGAGGTATTTATGGATGACTTCTTTGTCTTTGGAGATTGATTTGATTTTTGTCTCGCAAACCTAGAGAAGGTGTTAATTAGATGTGAAGAAACCAACTTGGTGCTAAGTTGGGAGAAATGTCACTTCATAGTCCAAGAAGCAATTGTTTTGGGTCACAAGATTTCAAGCAAGGGTATTGAGGTGGATAAAACAAAAGTTGACACCATCGAAAAACTACCTCTACCAACTTCAGTGAAAGCCGTCAGAAGCTTTTTGGGGCACGCCGGGTTCTATAGGAGATTTATAAAGGACTTCTCCAAAATAGCCAAACCATTGACCAAATTGGTAGAAAAAGATGCTCCCTTTGAGTTTGACGAGGATGCCAAGCGGCTTTCACTATCTTGAAGGAGAAGCTTGTACAAGCTCCGATCATGACCACCCTAGATTGGAACCTCCCATTCGAGCTCATGTGCGATGCAAGTGATCATGCAGTCGGCGCAGTTTTGGGACAACGAAAGAACAAGCACTTCCAACCCATCTATTGTGCTAGCAAGACTTTGACGGATGCCCAAGCAAATTACACTACCACCGAAAAGGAGCTTCTCGCCATAGTGTTTGCATTTGATAAATTCTGACCTTACTTGGTGCTTTCTAAGGTTGTGGTGTACACCGATCATTCAGCACTGCTCTATCTCATGACTAAACCGGACGCCAAACCGAGATTGATCCGTTGGGTACTGCTATTGCAAGAATTTTATTTAGAAATAAAGGATAAACGAGTTGTCAAGAATCTAGCCGCTGATCACTTATCCGGATTGGAAAACCCAAACAGAGACTTGTTGAGGGAGAAGGATATCAAGGAAGAGTTCCTGGAGGAGTACTTATACAACCTTCAAGTGATACAAGAGCAAACACAAGTGATTAGAGAGGAGAAGGAAACACCCTGGTTCGCTGACATTGAAAATTATCTAGTTATTGGACCTCTTCCAAAGTCCTATAACTATTCACAAAAGAAGGTTTTCTCAGAACTGAAATATTATACATGGGATGATCCTTACCTGTTTCGAATTTGTGCCGATCAAGTCATCAGGAAGTGTATCTCGAAGGAAGAAGGGTTAAAAATTCTGGAGCATTGTCACGCAGGACCTGCAGGTGGACATTATAGTGCAAATAAAACAACAAGGAAGATTCTCAATGCGTGGTTTTATTGTCCAACCTTATTCCATGATGCACAAAGATATGTCCAATCCTATGATAGGTGTCAACGATACGGCAATATATCTAAGCGAGATGAGATGCCACAGAATTCGGTTCAAGTGTGCGAAGTATTTGATGTTTGGGGAATTGATTTTATGGGGCCTTTTCCTACCTCGCGCGGAAATAGATTTATCTTGGTGGCAGTGGATTATGTCTCAAAGTGGGTAGAAGCACAAGCCTTACCTACTAGTGATGCAAGGGGAGTTGTGGGATTCCTCAAAAGATTGTTTTCTCGTTCGGTACCCCAAGAGCCATCATTAGTGATCGAGGGACACATTTTTGTAACGCTTAATTTGCTAAAATCCTAAAGCGATACAATATAGTCCACCGCACCTCTACTCCATATCACCCTCAAACAAGCAGGAAAGTGGAAGTATCCAACCGACAACTGAAGCGGGTCCATGAACAGAAGGTCATACATAATCTGAAGGTTGGGTAGATAAATTGGATGATGCACTTTGGGCCTATCGCACCGCATACAAGGCACCAATTGGTAGTACCCCCTATAGGCTTGTCTATGGTAAAGCATGTCATCTACCGGTCGAACTTGAGCACAAAGCTTATTGGGCAACCAAATTCTTAAATCTTGACACCTCACTCGTTCACGCTGAACGGAAGCTCCAATTGAATGAACTCGAAGAATGGAGGTTGTTTGTATATGAAAAATCGAGGTTGTACAAAGAGCGGGTCAAGAAGCATCATGATCAAACATTAAAGCATCACAAACAATTCATGGAAGGAGATCATGTGTTGTTATTCAACTCAAGACTCAAACTTTTCCCAGGAAAGTTGCGATCTAGGTGGTCCGGACATTTCACCATCACCAAGGTTCACCCTCACGGTGCAGTGGAAATTTATCACCATGAGAGGGGTACATTCAAGGTAAACGACCATAGGCTCAAACTGTACCATAATGCAAGCTTTAAGGGAGTAGCCAATGAAAGCTTCAATGTATTTGAACCCCCATGAGGTAAGGTGAAGGTATTTTAAGCTAGTGACGTTAAACAAACTCTTATTGGGAGGCAACCCAAGTCCTAGAAATTTTCTTTAGTTACAATTTCTTTAGATTAGTTAGACTGCGTGTGTTTGGAATAAATGAATGATATGTTTCATGTCCGTTTTCATAGTACATCATACCATCCTGCTGGTTGTAGATCCATTCATGGCCCTAGATTCACAATTGTTATTAGGTAGCGAGGAGGATTCGAATAGTGTCCTGGATTGGCTGCATAAGCCAAACCCATGCCCATACGGGGTGTCATACGGCCTATCATACGGCCGTATGGACCATCCAGTGGGGCATAAAAGCTGTTATACGGCCCGTATACAGGGTCGTATGACCGTCCAATGCCATATATGGGCTCATATATGGCCCGTATACGGGTCCGTATACATCAGGGTTTGGGGCGTTATAAAGGGCGATTTTTCCATTCTTTTTTTTTCAAACCGTAGCTGACCCCACTCTCCTCCACGTAGATATGAGTCCTTTCTTCGTCAACGCGACCTACACTCTTTATTTGGGTACTCATTCTCTCTAGGTATGATCTCTAATGCCTTGATTTGTCGATTTTATCCATCATCATCATGTTTAGAACCCTAGGGATTGAATGAATGTATATAAATGGATTTAAGATGATTATATCCTTTTTTTGTCAAATTTCTATGTGAATGTGTTGATTTAAGGCATGTTTAGAGTTTAGGAAGAGAAATTGAGATGAATGACATGTAAATGGGGGTGTATACACCGTTGGGGTTCAGCACCACCGCCCCCAGGCGCACAGCCCGTATGGCCCTCAAGTGTACCCATATGGGCTGATAAACAGCCCATATGGAACCCCGTATGGCTCCCAGGTGGGGTCATATGGGCCGTATACCTGCCCGTATGGATGCCGGTATAGGGCCCATCAAGGGCCACAGTGCGCAATTTTTGTTTAGTTAATCTCTTCATTACTCCCATTCGCACTAACACCCCTTTCAATTATTTTGTAGACATGCCAAGGAAACTAATAGAATCTAAGAGGTGAAGGACCCGGGAAGACTCCTCTACCACACCGTAGTTTGAAGATGAGCGCTTCTTCCAGCGCTACCAAAAGCTGGCCGCCAAGCTCTTTGGGCGAACGCGATACATCGATTGAGAAGTGACCACCGAGCTTGGGATCGCGGACCCAGTACAGAGCATGTTCACGGTTGGTGGATGGGACAAGGTGTTCGCGATCAACCATGAGACCTTCCACGAGGCATATCCTGAGCACGTTTGAGGCCGATCGGAGTGCCATTCAGGAGCGCTCTTTGACAACAATCTCATTTCAACTCTTCGGGGAGAAGAAGACCATGAGCTACATTCGATTCTCGATGCTCATGGGATTCTACGACAGGGACGCCTTCCACACTCGCCTCCTCACTTCTTTCCCCAAGGATATCATCATACCAACGCTTTATGGCTCCAGCTCGGGGGACGCCATGGGAACCAGAATACCTCCTGCATGAGTGATCCAGTAGACCGCTTAATCCACGCCCTAGTCAGCCGCTCCATCGCGGGGCGAGATGACAACACCAGAAAGGTCACCATCAGCGACCATTTTATTCTCTATAGCATATTCGAGCGGTTACCTATCCATTTAGGATGCATAATCGCCGACTACTTGGTGCATCAGGGGACCCACACCAGGTTAAAGACCATCACTACGGGGCCCTACATTACCCGCCTCATCATTGGTATGGGCTTCGAGGAGAAGACGGAGGGCATGGAGAGATTGCATCTTATGACCGGCTTGGGCATGGAGAGACTTGTCAAGCACTCTTGGAGCCGCTACACACTGGTCGGCTAGAGCACCGACAGTTCGGAGGATGACGAGGAGTTCGACTTAGAGGACTTCAACATACCATCTCCCGCAGGCGAGCTCCCATCTTCAGCGAGCAGGAGCCTATTTGAGCGGCTGGAGAAGCAGATCTTGGATATTCGCGCCACCCAGGATACGATTCTCACGGAGCAGCGCCACTTGGGCGACCAGTTCATGGAGCTGTCCTTCTTCATTAGCGGGCATCTAGCATTTACTCCTCCTCCAGTACAGGGACCCCCAAGAGCAGCACCCGAGGCACCAGCAGATGACCCGACAGCTTGAGGACTTGGACATTTCCTTTTTCATTATGTTGATGAGACTTTATTTTCTCATGCACTTTTTATATTTCATGTTTGTTAGACATATGATCTTATTTTCTTGCACCATGGCTAGCAAGGGCATCGCTCTGCTAAACTTATCCTTGTTTATTTTCTATAAACTCCTTTGCTTTCCCATTCTTTTCTATGGAGTTATGATGATCTTTCCCTTAATTTGCAGAGATGGAACTTGTATCAACATTCCCCAATAGTCGCCAAGCACCAAGTTCATGGAAATCGATTGACACACCAAATTAACCGGGGAAGTCTTAGTTCACCTTTCTCCATGCATATTTAATTTTGGAATTATTGGGTACATTGAGAACAATATACAATTTTAAGTGTGGAGATGGGTAGCTACCTATCCTTTATCTTTGTACATTCATAGCAAAACTTTATGCGTGGAGATAGGTAGCTATTAGTAAAATTCATTACAAATTTTTAAATTTTTTATGACTAGAATGTCTCGACAAAGGCTTTAAGGAAACATGTTGGCACACTCTATTTCTAGGGCACCACCTTGGAACATAATTTTGTTAAACTCTCCTATGAAATTCCATGGGCATTTAAAGAACATCTCTGTGAAACTTTTGATCTTTAGAGACAATACATAACCCATTGCCATGTTCTTTGTATTTTGAATGCTAAACACATTTTTTAATGGCTCTAGGAGATCTCATGGCACTAATTCAATTCATTAGCCCCTCATAATATGACCTAGTGGACAAGTAGGGAGAGAATAATATAGTTGTACATAATAGTCGCAAATAAATAAAAACAGTGTTCCGTTGCTTATTTTGATGAAGTAGTTTGGGGTTCCGGCTCCCTGTAAGAGTGTCCCTCAATTCAAAAAATCATTACTTAGCATGAAGACAACCATGCAGAGTTGTAAAAATCTGGGTAGCTAAGTGCCACGGTGCCTAACTAGCATGAGCACTCTGGTAAGAGAAGGAACTACACTCTACATTGGTCTTTAATATAGGAAAGTCGGATCTATTAGGGGTGCCCTATCTAAAAAAAATAAAATAAAAAATAAAAAATAAATAAAAAATAAAAAATAAAAAAAATAGTTTGTGTCTTCCCATTTGTCCGCCACTTATCTCATCTGAGGGGATCTCATTGATCATAGGGCCTAGAAAACCCTCTAGAATCCATTGAAGATATATTTGTCTTGCAATGTTTTTTTTAGAACATGGCATGTGGAGTGAATAAGCTTTGCCTAGAACTATAATGACATCTTGCATGAGATCTATTTAATCCTTGGCATGGAAACAGAAGAACAAAGCATATCGGTTGTGAACTTGAAAAGAGTTGAGCAATACATTTCAAGGCCGAGAAGATGAACACTTATATTTTCTTTTGTTGATTTCTTCTCTTTCCTTGGGGACAAGCAAACCATTAAGTGTGGAGATATTTGATAAGTGTTCATTTGAGCATATTCTTCTATGCTTGGCATGTAATTTTGAAGATTCTTTGCCCACCGATACTTAAAATGTATTCATTCTTGTTACGGATATATTTGGTGAAGACAGGTGTCGTTATCTATTTGGTGAAGACAGGTGTCGTTAAGCTAAAGGACCACTTGTTCCTTTGGCTACATGGCAGTATCACCATCTTTGCACAATTCCGCTCGGCAAATAGTGTAAGGATTCAATCCTGCGAACAAGTCCGTCGGAATTGTAACAACCCTCTCATAAAGGGCGTAGGGTAGAAAGAAAGAGATAGAGAAACATCTAACGCCTCTACAGTGAGTGGGCCTTATCCACTTGCTACAGTGGGCAGATATTTTCCTACCGCCTTCCTACCGCCTTCCTACCGCCTTAAGAGATATTTACCTAACTCACCGCCTTACTCCACCGCCTTTCCTGAACCGCCTCTAAGATGCTATAAAAGGAGAGCGCTAATAGAAGAAAAGGGACCCGAAAAAAAACTCATCACACAAAAAACTGCCTAAAACTAAGATTCTCTATTCAAGTTTTCTGACTTAAGCATCAGAGTCAATCCGCGTAAAGGCCCAATTCGATCACCGTCCTCTCCTTTTCTGTGCTCGTGATGAGTAATTCCAGTAATTCCGAGCGGAGTTTTTATGATGCTCTTCGCACTACCTGTTCGTAGGCAGAAGTAAGCGTCCACATCAACTATAAATTCTAACCGTTGGTCGAGAGCTGAGACCAGATCACGAGGCAACAAATGGCCGGCGTGGCGTGGACCAGCTTTTGGCATCAACAGCTTTGGCGCCCGTCGTAGGGACCCTTACGAAAAGCCAAATGACCACTACCGTAAGATCAAAACGAATTCAAGAACAGGAGCCCCAAAAATCTCAAGGATCTCAAGCGAGGTCCGAAGGCATGAAGAAATCCGGTCAGATAGTCCGCCCATCTTACCGCCATCAGAAAATCCTTCCGTCCAACCTCAAGAATCTGTTCCAGAATTTTACCTTAACCTACAGCAACAATTGGAACGGTTGACTCAGGCTGTTCATGTTTTGACTCATCCTCCGCCTCCTCCTACACAAGTTCCAACGCCAAACATACCAACAGCCCCACTGGATAAGTCTGAAAGCAGAGGGAGAACGAGAACTCGCACCCATAAAGAGAAAACAGAAAGGACCGCCATTTCCACTAGTTCAGAACCTCCCTCCGTTCGACGCAGGCAGCAGGCCACCACAAGAACCGAACGGACAAGGACGGAACGGAATAGTCCATCTGTTCAAACAGTTGATAGAAGGACGCAACAACAGAACCTCTCTCGAGAAAACGGAAAGTCCGAGCGATACGTTCTCAGTATGTGTTCACCCTTTGTCAAAGAAATATTGGGAGAGCAAGTTCCGGACAACTTCGGACCGCCAGTTATGACTGCGTATGAAGGCAAAACCGATCCATCCCGACACCTGAAATCTTTTCGGTCGAAGATGCTCCTCACTGGAATCACAGACGCTCGCATGTGCCGAGCTTTTCCCGCCACCTTAGAGGGAAAAGCGCAAGACTGGTTTGTCGATCTCCCATCTAGTACAATTACTTCTTTTCAGATTTTAGCAGATCGCTTCTTAGCCTATTTTGCCAATTACTCAAAGCAAAAGAAAACCCCGTCTACCCTTCTGCGCATTAAGCAGCGAGGGGGAGAAACGCTCCAGGCCTATTTAAGCCGTTACATAGACGAGACAGCTAATGTTGTGGACCTCCCGCCGCGGATGGCTGTGACTTTTCTAATGGAAGGGTTATTAGACTCCCCTTCCGATTTTCCCTGACACTAGATCCACCAAAAACCATTCCCGCCCTTATGATCCACGCCCAAAAGTATATCAATTCCGAGGAAATTTATATGGGTTGGGAAGAAGAGGCTATACGTGGACCTGTGGACACCCAGAAGGAAAAAACCCACCATAGCGTCAGTAGAAGGCCCCCGGATACACGAAAGGAAAAAGGATCGCACAGGGAGAGCAAAGGCATAAACAGAGGCCTGGAAACCTCCGCACGACCCCAACGACATACGCTACAGCCCGGAGAGCCTTCTAAGGAAGGAAAAATTGTCAGATATGATCACCATACCTCGCTGAATCAAACCAGAAGCCACATTCTTATGCAAATCAAAGAACAAAAGCTTCTGACGTGGCCGGAGCCTGCAAGAAGTATAGCCGGTTTCATCAATCCAGAGGACATGACACAGAAAAGTGTACCCACTTGATGAACTCAATAGAAGATGTCGTTCGAAAAGGACAATTGGAACAATACATCAACCTTGAGATTCAAGGGGAACCTGAAGTTTCACAACCTGAAGAAGAAAAAAGAGAAATGGTGGGATTTATCAGTGGTGGTCCTGGCTGTGGTGGTGAAAGTTTTGCCTCTCGGAAAAGTTACGCCCGAATGGTGGGAACCACGAAGACGATCTCGACCTACGGCTCCAATCATCTTTTATGACAATGACGTCAGCGGAGTTCGCCACCCACATGATGACGCGTTGGTTGTCGCTATCAAAGTGTCCAGTTTCCAGATGAAAAGAGTTTTGATAGACAGTGGAAGTTCAGTTGATATCCTCTTTTGGAGTGCTTTCGAAAGAATGAGATATGACGCAGATGACTTGCTTCCGGTAAAATCATCCTTGGTAGGGTTCTCCGGAGGGGTAGTACAGCCAGAAGGAATGATCTCCTTGCCAGTTACGGTAGGGAACTCGCCAAGGTCATCAACAGTGACAGCAAACTTCTTGGTTGTGCGTTGTGCTTCAAGTTACAACGTAATCCTTGGCAGACCAACCCTCAACGCCTTGAAAGCCGTAATCTCCACTTATCACCTTCTCCTCAAATTCCCAACTGAGAGTGGCAGTGGAGAGATAAGAGGAGATCAACCCCTGGCACGGCAATGCTATGTCTCAACCCTCAAAGGGAAAACTCTCAACAGCAGCAAGACAAAGGTTTCAGAAGCCATGTTAGTCAGCAGAATGGCCGAACGGGAAAACGAGGAGCTTCGACCTACACCTGTCGAAGAATTGCTAACAGTCCCCCTAGACACAACCGAAAGGCGGACCGCATCGCAGTGCATTGGGGCAGATTTGGTGGCAGTAACAAATGGGAAGATCTCATGGGAGTATTGAGAGCAAATTCCGATCTCTTCGCTTGGTCTTGAGGAGGATATGCGCGTAAAGCGTAATATCATCGAAGCATCGTCTCAACATCGATCAATCGTTTAAACCCACAAAGCGTAAAAGGAGAAATTCTCGCACTGTAAAGGCAGTAAGGCCGCGGAGGAAGAAGTATCTAACCTCCTAAAAGCTAAGTTTATCCGAGAGGTATACTACCCGCATCGTTAGCCAATGTGGTCCCGTGAAAAGCCGTCCGAAAATGGAGGATGTGCGTTGACTTCACGGACTTAAACAAAGCCTGCCCGAAAGATTCGTTTCCCTTACCGTCAATTGATAGTTTGGTTGATTCAACAACAGGGCATGAGATGTTGAGCTTCCTGGATGCCTTCTCAGGTTACAACCAAATCCGAATGGCCAAAGGCGACGAAGAAAAAACGTCTTTCATTATGAGCACAGGAACGTATTGCTATAAGGTGATGCCGTTCGGCCTAAAAAATGCCGGAGCCACCTTCCAGAGGCTCATAAATACAGTCTTCAGAGAGCAAATTGGCAGAAATGTTGAAGCCTATGTGGACGATATCTTAGTAAAGAGCCGAAAGGCCAATGAACACCTGTCAGACTTACAAGAGGCTTTTCAGTCTCTTCGGATTTATACTATGCGGTTAAACCCGAACAAATGTTCTTTCGGCGTTCGATCAGGAAAATTCCTAGGATTTATTTTGACACAAAGAGGGATAGAAGCGAATCCAGACAAAATCAGAGCTATTCTTGACATGGGATCGCCCAAAAGTCTTCAAGAAATTCAGCGGCTTAACGGGCGTCTCGCCGCGCTTGGCAGATTTATCTCCAAAGCCGGAGAGAAAAATCTCCCACTCTTCCAAGCCCTAAGAAAAGCACCCAAAATGGAGTGGATGTAAGAATGCGAAAAAGCCTTTCGTGGGCTTAAGGACTATCTCCGGTCAGCCTCGGCTACTAGCTAAGCCACAGTGGGAGAAGAACTCTACGTTTACTTGGCGGTCAGCCCCACACGCGGCCAAGTAGCTCTTCTGAGAAGATAACGGAGTTCAAAAACCTGTCTACTACACAAGTAAAATCCTTAACGATGCAGAATCGAGATATCTACCACTTGAAAAGTTGGCCTTTGCTCTTATCACGTCTGCACGGAGGTTGAGGCCGTACTTTCAAGCCCACAAGATCATAGTATTGACTGATCAGCCGCTAAAGCAGATTCTCCATAAACCTGAAAACTCCGGACGCCTAGCCAAGTGGGTGATAGAATTGGGCGAGTTCGATCTCACCTACAAACCCCGAACGGCAATAAAGGCTCAAGTGCTGGCAGATTTCGTCGCGGAATTAACTTTCCCAGCAAACAGGGACGAACCCCCGTCACAGAGTCCAGAAGAAAGCCCTAACATCCCATGGACCTTATATGTTGACGGATCAGCAACGGAAGAAAAGGCAGGGGCAGGGTTCGTCCTCTACTCTCCTTCCAAGTGGAAAATCGCGACAGTACTGAAGTTCCAATTCCGAGCAACCAACAATGAGGCCGAATATGAAGCCCTCATCGCAGGATTACACTCGCCCGGGGCTCTAATTCAAAGACTGCGACGTATATTCCGACTCACAGCTAATAGTAAGCCACACCTTGGGCAGCTTTGAAGCGAAGGAAGAAAACATGGTCAAGTACCAAGCAGTGGTAAAGAAAATAGTTCCACACTTCGCTCACTTCCAAATTGAAAAAGTCTGTCGAACGCAAAACGAAGAGGCGGACGCTCTGTCCAAAAAGGCCACAACACCGAATGGAGACACAGAGCCTTCCTTTAACCTACAATATCTTCCCACAAAAACCATCGACGGATTAGAGGAGGAAGTACAAAGTGCAGCCGAAGAGTCAAGCTGGATGGACCCCATCAGAAATTATCTACAAGGTGGACCTGCACCACCTAACAAAGCAGAGGCCAGACGGATTTCTTACAAATCCGCTCAGTACACCATCATCAATGAGAATCTATACAGAAGATCCTATACTCAACCCTTCTTGCGATTCTTGCGTCCAACAGAAGCTAGTTATATCCTTCAAGAAATTCACGAAGGCATTGGAGGAGGTCACATAGGGGGCAAAGCCTTAAGTTACAAAGTCCTACGACAAGGTTATTACTGGCCAACACTAACTCAAGACCCAATAGCGTTCGCTCGGAAATGCGATGCCTGCCAGAGGCATTCCAAGATTTAGAGGCGACCACCGGCACAGCTTACACCCATCATTAGCCCTCGACCATTTGCCATCTGGGGAGTCGATCTCCTAGGGCCGTTCCCCACTTCAGTTAGGCAAATGAAGTTTCTAATAGTCGCCATTGACTACTTCACCAAATGGGTGGAAGTTGAACCCTTGGCCAAAATCACGGAGAAAGCCTATCAGGGATTCTTATGGCGAGCGGTTATCAGTCGATTCGGCATTCCAGTCGCCTTCATTTCTTATAATGGACGACAGTTTGATAACAAAGCCTTCAAAAGCTTTTGCTCAGAGCTCGGAATTGAATCCAGATTAACGTCTGTGACACATCCCCAAGCCAACGGCCAAGTAGAAGTGACAAACCGCACCACTCGCTTCAAATACCAAAACACGGGTATTCAGAAACGGGACTAACTGGGTAGAAGAAATTCCGAGCGCCCTTTGGGCCTACAGGACAACAACAAGAACTCCTACCGGAGAGACCCCATTCTCCCTCACTTATGGGGCAGAGGCTGTCATCCCTGCAGAAATAGGGATGCCTACCTTGCGAACACAGCAAACTTTCTCCTCAGAAGAGAATGAGAAAAAACTCCGAGCGGAACTTGATCTACTTGAAGAACGGAGAGAAGCTGTGGAAACGAGGGCAGCCATCTATCGCCAGAAGGTAAAAAGGTTCTATGACACAAGGGTAAAAAGAGTCTTCTTCCAAATCGGCGATCTAGTCCTACGGGAAAATGAGTTTCGTGGAAATAAAAGCCGAACGGGGAAGCTAACTCCTAACTGGGAAGGCCCTTACGTCATACAAAGAATCGTCCGAGCAAGCACCTATTATCTAGTAAATATGGACGGAAAGACACTCAAGCGTCCATTCCATGCTGAACATCTACGACGCTACTATCAGTAAATTCTGTAGCTGTCTCTTAAAATTCACGGAATAAAGCTCAAGTCTTTTTTTTCTATTAAGATGCGGTGAAATTCCCATCCTACTAAGATGCGGTGAAATTCCCATCCTACTAAGATGCGGTGAAATTCCCATCCTACAAAAATGCGGTGAAATTCCCATTCTTGGAAGACGAGTCGGAATTATCCTGTGGGGATAGAACGACAACTCTTATCCAAAAAGCAAGGGGCAAAAATCCCGATCGAAATATGAGGCAACAATCTCATTTATGAAGACGAGTACCTCATTCAACAACTTAAAGTCCCGCGATTGGACTAAGGACTCGTTACGAAGCATCTTACAAAGTCAAAGGAAGAGGGAAGAAAGAAGAAGTTTACAAAAGACTTCGGAAAATATTTCTCAAATGAATTTCTTATATGGTTAAGGATAACCATCACTCGGAAATAAAACTTCATCAAAATAAAGGTTTGCGTTTCATTCATATGAATAAAAATTACATTCCAAGTGATTGAGAATTTACAAGAACATTCATAAAAGAAAAACATCCTAAGAGCTAGGGCCCTCAGGGCGACCGCCTGCTTCTGAAGGAGCTTGGGTAGAAGGTTCCAAAGGAGCAGGGACATCCGAAGGAGCAGGGACAGGAGCCTCCGGGGTCTTGATGACTTGTTGCTCTTTGAGCTCCGTAAATTTCTTCAAGACTCCAAATGTACCCCATAGACAAAACCTCCTTAGGAGGAATATGATGGCCCACTTGTTGCACCACGTAATATATACGAGTGGCCCCATCTTTAACTTTAAGCCCTAAGTAGGGCAACCTCCTTCTCTAAATTATCCATTTCGTTCCATTAAATCCTTAATTTCTTGCGAGTCGGACTTAGGAGCTTTCAAACGGGAAGCCAAATCTGCTTTAAGTGTATCATGCTCCCCCTTTATTTCCGCCAACTCAGCTTGAACGGCGGTAAGCTCAGCAGCCTTCAGCTTTAGATCCCATCGAACGGCGGCTCGCTCCTCCTGAGTAGATTGGAGTTCCTTCTTCAAACTGCTGGATTCATCTTGTAACCCTTTGATATCCTCCTCAGCAGTCAGAAGAGAACCTTTGGAAATAGATAGCTGAGCCGCTAGATCGTTCTTCTCCTTCTCCAGGGCAGATAGTTGTTGCAGCCGCTCGGCTTTGTCTCGCTCAAGGGCCTGGATAGCGTCATGCTGTTTCTTCTCCTTCTCTTCCAAGGCCGCCACCCTAGAGCTCAACTGAGCGATATCTGCCCTATTCATTTCCATCTTGGCCAAATCTTCTTGGCAAAGAGCACCAACCCGATCCGCCCATTGTGCGGTCTACGAAATAACAAAACGCTCATAAAAATATACCAAATTTAGAAATAAAGGGAAATATGAGAACAGCCCTTACCAGCATGGCCGAACGGAATAATTGGTAAGTGGCCTCTTCCCTGCCAGCCCTTCGGAGTTTTGTAGAGAGCTGCTCGGGCCGCATGGCCATTAAAACATCCTTTACGGACTTGACATCACGAAAAGGAGTATCCTCAGAAGGTAACTCCTTCTGCTTAGTAGCAGATCCCTTTAAAACGGAATCCGCCACTCTTAATTTATCCACGAAGGCCGCTTCTCCTAGCTCCGCCTGCAAAATAAAACCTAAGTTAAAAGTTCTAAGTGAAACATACCTATAGAAAATAGAAATTCTCACCTCTGCGAGAAGGATGTCCTCCGGCCGGCTGGAAGAAGGACCCTCGGAAATTGGGGACAACGTCGGGCGGATTTCTTCCGCACAAACCTCTTCCTGAGGCGCCCCCACTAGTTCTTCTATAATTTCGGGACCTGATACGTCCTCGGAATTATTTCTCTTGGTCCTCCTCTCCCGTGAGGACCCTGCACTGGGGTCATTCTTAACCCCCTCTTTGGAAGAGCACGTTTCTTTTCTCTTCCTCTTCTTTCTTTCCTCCTTGGAGGTATCAGCCCCTTGGCCAAGTACCACCTCCTTCTTCTTCCGCCCGCGAGGCAAGGACGGGTGAACTTCGCCCTCGAAAGAGGCCAAAAGACCCTTAACATAGCTCAGGTCCTCGTCCTCCATCGGATTTTCTACAAAACAAATATCAAAAAAATTAGATACTGTAGTTAAAAATCAGACTAGTAAGGTACACGAATAATTCCTACCGGTGGACACTATTAAACGACATTTAACAAGGTTTTCCTTTGTCAAAAACTCATCCATGTACACTTTGGATAACCCTGTCATTGACTTAAGAAGACCCACCTCTTCACCCGTCATTTCCTCAGAAGCAATGTCCGTTCGGGGAACCTCCCACTTTGTTCGGACATCCCACTCGGACTTACTTTTGACAAAGAAAAATTTGCTCTTCCATCGCTTAATGGAAGAAGGAACCTTCCCTAAAAATTTCCTCCCAGGACGAGCCGAGAAGTAATACCAATCGGCGTTAGACTCTAGACATAGACTAAAAAGCATACGGAACCAACGGACGGTCGGATTTATTCCGTAATGCTTGAAAACAATAACAAAGCCGTTCAGTAGTCTCCAAGAATTCGGGGCCAACTGTGAAGGACACAAATGATACTCCTCTAGTACTGCCTTAGCAAAATCAGAAAAAGGGAGTCTAAGGCCACCTAATAGCGCATCTTGATAGATGGCTATCTCCCCTTCCCTGGGAGAACTTGCCCTCTCCCCAGAACAAGGAACCCTAACCTCAAACAGTGAGAGATTTATCTCATATTTAGTTACCAGGCTATCTACCTCCGACTGCCCAAGAAGACTTATGAATGTATCAGACCCCCTACCCGTTGCCCTAGAGGCAGGATAAACCCGCTAACCTCGAATCGAATGCCTCCAAGTTCACCCGGATCACTGAATCACAAATGTAAAACCGTAGGGTTGGACGAAAAGGGAATCGAGGGCTCATGAGAAGAACTAGAGGAAGAAGAAGTAGCGTTAGCCATTACCTTAGAGGAGGAAAAAGATAAGAAAAAAAAGCACTAATCCAGAGCTCGCCGGAGAAGAGGAAATCTAGAGAAGAGGACTCGATTTTCGAAGCAATCTTTTGCTGCCTGTACGGTTCCCCTTATATACAAAGGCAATGAATCCGTGGCCGTTAGATCTTAGGGTTGTGTTCCGATCTGAACCCTTGAACCAAAGGCCCACAAATCTGAACCGTTCAAACAACCATCATACACCTCCTCGAAACAATTCAAAATTACATCCACGCCAAGAATACCAAGCGCCGCCTGACACACATGGAAAATCACGCCCCATCGCCCATCATAACGTTGACAAAACGCACACGCCGCGCATGTCGCGCCACTATCCCCCTTTAAATGCTAAATAGTAGAGGAGACACGTGTCGTCTTAGGGAACAAGAAGCGTTACATGGAAGGTAGAGCCGGTACGCATGGAAGGCAGAGCCTGTACCGCACAAAGACAAAGCGCACACTCCAACATAGGATCATCAACAAAGGCCATAAAAATGCCAAAGGATTTAAAAACAAAACGACAAAACGTCATTTATTCAAGTTACACATGACGGACGTAAATAAAGCGATATAACAAACCCTAAAACATATTTCCGAACGGATTATCCTAACTATATTTCCGAACGGATTATCCTAACTAAACGTCCGCGGACCCGTCCGAAGGTACGCTCGGATAAGACTCGGAGGAGATACACGGGCTTCCGCAGCCGTCGCTATCCTCGTTGCCACTAGGGGAGCTTGGTTCGGCACGAGGACGGAGGTGGGGACCCACCTCTCTACGGCAGGAGTCGTCTCCGAACATCTCAACTTCGAAGCGCATACCCCCTGCGTAAGTAAAAACTAAGAGGTCTCCCGCCTCCACATCATGGTCAACATGAAAAGCTTCCCACCCCGCGTCTATGCTCATTTCACCTACCCCCCTGTCAATCAGCAAAATAGACGGCCAAACACAGCCGTTTGGACTTACCAAGTGGATTACCCCAGTCCTTAGTTCCGATAGGTGCTCATAAAAAGAACTGGGAATTCGCAAATGGCGAGAGCATTGAGAAAAAGTGAAAAACTTGTAAAAAGACAAGCGCTGAGCCATGATACAAAAATACAAGGGTGCAAAAGTTTTCTGGTCAAAACACCCTATCCATACAAACCCTTAAATAGGAGAGCCCATCGACACTATAGGCGAGAATTCCGGAACCAAAATCTACCTCGATAACAGCGAGATAACACAGTAAACGTCGGTTGCCTATTAAAACATGTGTCAACATGTGTCCTTTAGGTACAAGCGACCGTACACAGAGCCTACGCCTACATAGACATGCCAACTAAGAATGATACTTGTTCTCGAACCAAGCGAAACGTGCGTTTAGCTCACCCCTCACTTAGATTTTTCAACAAGTACACTAGGGAGGGACTAGTGTTACGGATATATTTGGTGAAGACGGTGTCAGTTATCTATTTGGTGAAGACAGTGTCGTTAAGCTAAAGGACCACTTGTTCCTTTGGCTATATGGCAAGATCACCATCTTTGCACAATTCCGCTTCTAAGAAATAGCGTAAGGATTCAATCCTGCTAACAAGTCCGTCGAATTGTAACAACCCTCTCATAAAGGGCGTAGGGTAGAAAGAAAGAGATAGAGAAACATCTAACGCCTCTACAAGGAGTGGGCCTTATCCACCTGCTACAGTAGGCAGATATTTTCCTACCGCCTTCCTACCGCCTTCCTACCGCCTTTAAGAGATATTTACCTAACTCACCGCCTTACTCCACCGCCTTTACCGCCTCTAAGGTGCTATAAAAGGAGAGCGCTAATAGAAGAAAAGGGACCCCAAAAACTCATCACACAAAAGCGCCTAAAACTAAGATTCTCTATTCAAGTTTTCTCGACTTAAGCATCGGATTTGAATCCGCGAAAGGCCCAATTCGATCACCGCCCTCTCCTTTTTAATCGCTCACATGAGTAATTCTAGTAATTCCGAGCGGAGTTTTTATGATGCTCTTCGCACTCCCTGTTCGTAGGCGGAAGTAAGCGTCCACATCAACTATAAATTCTAACCGTTGGTCGAGAGCTGAGACCAGATCACGAGGCAACAGTGACCAAGCGTGACGTGGACCAGTTTTTGGCATCAACAATTCTGATTAACAGGGCAGGATACCAGGACCCCGGAAATCTCAGAGCACCCAGAAGGGACCATGCGGGCATTTATACGGGCTGACATACAGCCGTATACTGGCACCTGAAGGGAATAAGGGCCAATATACGGCCCTTATGATAGACCGTATGGATGTGGCTGACACGTATACGCGCTGATATACAGCCCGTATGATAGATCGTATGGAGGTAGCTGGCACGCATATGGGCTGATATACTCCTGTATACGGGCCCGTATGTCATAAATTTCAGCGAATCTGTAGATTTAGAAGAGGGCAAATTGGTAAATCTCACCCCTAAAACCCTAGGCCTTTGTTTGGTTCAAAGGAGGAGTTTAGAGGGGAGGGGTGAGGGGAGTTTGGAGTGGAGGAGTATGGAAGGTTTTGAAAAATTTTATGTTTGGTTCAATGGGGGAGTGAGGAGAGGGAATCTATTTTTTGTTTGATGGTGACTAGGAGTGAGAAAGAGTGTAATATGTATTTGACTAATTTGCCCTTTAGTTTAAAATAGATAAATATAATGTTTGGTTATGAGGATTGAGGAGTGAGGAAAGTGTAATGTGTATTTACTATTAATTTAATACTAATTAATATTAATTATATTAAAGCTATTAATTATATTAATTTAAGTATAATTAATATTATTTATTAAACAAATAAAAATTTTATTACTATTAATTATATTAGTATAAAAGCTAGTATTAACCTAATTAAAATTAATTATAATAAAGTTATTAATTATATTAATTTAAGTATAATTAATAGAAATTATTAAACCAATATAAATTTTATTACTATTATTATATTAGTATAAAAGCTAATATTAAACTAATTAATATTAATTAGTTTAATTTAATTTTAATTAATATTAATTATTAAATCAATACAAATTTTATTACAATTAATTATATTAGTATAAAAGCTAGAATTAAGCTAATTAATATCAATTATATTTAATATATTAATTATATTAATTTAAGTATAATTAATATTAATTATATTAATTTAAGTATAATTAATATTAATTATTAAACAAATATAAAGTTTATTAATATTAATTATATTAGTATAAAATCTAAAGTTAAACTAATTAATATCAATTATATAAAAGCTAGGATATAAATGAAATTTTGAAAATAAGTGGAGGGCAAGATGGTATTTTCAAGTGGTTTTTTTATTTTAAAAAAATATACATTTTCCACCCCTCCAAAAAAACCCTATTTGGGGGGGGCGGAAAATGAGGTGTGAGACCCCTCCTCACCCCCCCCCTCACCCCCCCTCACCCCTCCTCACACCCCCAACCAAACACAAGAAAAACCCCAAACCCCTCCTCATCCCTCTAAAAACCTCCAACCAAACCAGGGGCAGAGGTAAAAAAGCCGACTAATGAGGGTTTAGGAGGGGGAAAGCAGTTTTGGGAAAGAGGCTAATCTTGGGGAAAGCTTGGAGATCCTCATCTTGAGGCTATTGGAGCAAGAAGAAGGGAAACCATTGGGAGAGGATCAAGGAAGCCATCAACGGTGCATTTATTAGTGTTATTCATTATGACTTTCTTGTTTTCTTTCATTTTTTAGTTGGATTGTTGCCCCTTTTTCATGGAGGGCTAATCTTGTAGATGCTTGGATGATTGATGAACCCTTGGACATGTTTTAATTAATTTTATCTCTATATTTTTTATTGTTTGGTTGAATTTTATTGAGTCTATTAGATGTTTTAATGTATGTTAATCCCTCTACGTTGCCAGAGCCCGGAAGGATTTCCATAGTCTATATGGGGGAAGAAGCGAACGCCTCCCCGTGTGTAGACCATCTTCAATAGAGGGGATTGTGAGTATACCGGGAACCCAGGTACTAAGGAGAGCGAGTCCTTTAGACGTATTATTCCCATAATCCTTCAAAGAATTAGGTTCCCTAGAACATCATCGGTAAGGGCACTAGGATTAGTAATTCGCCTTGAGAGAGGGAGTGAGAGCACCATAGGAACCCTTGCCCAAGAATCAACCAAATATCGAGATAGAGAGTAGCATTCATCTTTTAGAAGTCCAAGGGGGATTCAATTGTTCGAGCATCCCCCTTTTATGATTGTTTAACCTCAAGAGCAACTTGATTCCCTTGTTTTGTGTTTTTAATTGATTAGTTTAGAATTAGCATAATCAACCCCCTTTGGATAGACTAGACAGTAGATGAATAGTGGGTACTAGTACTTCCATCTCCCTGAGGATCGACAATCTGACTTTCAAGTCCACTCTATTACTTGTTACGACCCGTACACTTGCGGTTGCATCGCATCAAATGCCCGCGAAAATGATGGACTGTAAGAATCTGGTGGGGGAAATATCTCCGAGGAACTGCACGGCCAATCCGTCATACTCAAATGTGTCGATGAAGGCATGGTCATATAGCTCCATGGCTAAGAAAAACTCTGTGAAGCTCATCTTCTGCATCTCTCCCCCGAGCTGAAATTTAATGGCTTCCTTGTTTCCTAAAGTGAAGTAGGAGTCATCCACTTCAAAGTTGCTCAGTACCTCGAAGGCAAGTTCCTCGTAGACAGGCTGATCGATTGTCAAGATGCGATCCTATCCTCCAAATGAGACCAACTCCCAGACCTTTTCCTTAATCCTAATCTCCCTCATAAAAGCCCAATCAATTGTGCAAGTTTTTGTGAATTCCTCGGTGGATAGTCGTTCATATCTTGCCTTGAACCTCGTTTTATGAAAGTCGAGGGCAGAGGAGAAGCCTCCATCATCCCACTTGTGCTTTACTGCGAGAAGCTTTGATTGTAGGGGCATCTACAAAGGAAAATTTGATAGACAAAGATCGAATTGAGTCAAATAAAACATAGATGATTATCAGATTTTCCAAAAATTTATATTACCATACGGGCGTTTGAAATATTAGACGGTTTCATTTGTTAATGTGATTCCCATAGTTGCTCTAAATTACACTAGCTCACGGTCCCGTGGACTTCACTAGATGGAACCGCCTTGCTCACAATTTTCTCGAAACCCCTATATTTTACTAGTTGGTTGTCCTATGTAAATTCTAGACAGAATCGCCTGGGCATATAATTTGCGTGAATGTTTGAATCTGTATTAGTTCGCGGTCTCATGTGATATTTGAGGCGGGACAGTCTAGCTTGCCTATACAAGCCAGGCATGGTTTTGGTGTTTACAGGTCCCCTCTACAAGGCACAGAACACTAAACTGGGTAGGGGGTTCCTAAATCACACAAGGTTATGCAGAATATGCGATGAGATTAACCTAGCATGCTTCAAACTATATTAGAACCCATTCGACACCCTAATTTGATGCCCTAGAAACAGTGTAGATGGTTTAATTCAAATCGACATAACAGAATCATGGATCATAAGGATAACCTTCGATTTCTGGTGTTGAATGACTAGAGAATGGCTCCAATGAGTGACAGTGTGCAGGGAGAGGCTAGGGGTAGACTGGAGATCACACTGTTGCTCCGTGAGAATGAAGTAAGTCAAGAGCTACGGCCAGTGTTCTTTCCTAAAAGTGCAAAGATTTATGGCGCAGATGGTTCCATTTTCTTTCCAAGCGAAACCATCTGGCGTCATAAAATTATCTCGTTAGGAAGTGTGCTCAGGTGGATCCGGATGATCTCTCAAATGGTTCTGTCTAAGTTCACAAATTGGCCCCCCTTTATTATTTATATAAACATACGTAATTGTTTCTAAGTGTGGACGGATCTTTTTGACTGCACAAAATGACCTTCACTCATTATTGTACTGGCAGACAGGACCCTCTAAAAATATGGATGGATCCGTCTGGTTTCACAAATTGGTCCGCCTCATGATTTTCACAAGTAGACGGAACCGTCTGCCTAGCAGACGGATCCGCTTGATGGTGCAAAACAAATCCTCCCCAAGTTTTACAAAGGCAGACGGGACAGTCTACAACCAAGACTATTTCAACTGCTTTTACTCGACAATAAAACTAGATTCAAATAAATCAGGAACTGAGGCCTACAACCCACCCCAACTAACTACTAATGGAGAGATTAAGCAAATGATTTTAGATGAGGTATCTAATTGAATTATTAAACTCTAAATCTACTCTACTGATGAAAGCAAAAATTTAAAGAAGACAAAAAAATTTTGAAATTTGGGTTGCCTCCCAAGAAGCGCTTGTTTAACGTCGCGAGCTTGACGTACCTGTTACTTACTCATTGTGATTCAATCACATGAAGCCCTTCTCCAGTTTCGCCTTTAAGATTGTATCCAAATAAGAAGAAACTTAAACTGGAGTAAACTGAGTACTCACCATACTGAATATTGGAGCAGTGCCCTACCTCTACCTCCAACTGTGAATTGTTGCCCTCGATAATTTTTGCCTTACTCTTCTTCTTCCATGACTTGGATTCAAAGAGGATTCTCTTCTTCTTTGTTGTTTCCCCCCTTCTATCTCTTTCCTTATCAAACTCAGCAGTATCATTGTCAACTTCACTTAGTTGGTTATCCAATTCACTCAAATAAGCCCTTAGAGGGTCAATAGCTAGGGCCCCTTGCATGCAGTCTCCTGGGATCAGATCGATGTCATCAACACGTACAGTACTATGTGTCATCGTGGTCTAATGTGGTGCGATACATAGCATTTGGCAGTTTGAAAACCACTTCACTATCGCCTACACTTAGCGACAACTTTCCTTCATGATGATACTTTAGTGCTCAAGCTGTGGCTAAGAAAGGACGGCCTAGGATAGTACCTCGATGTCGTCATCAACATTTAACAAGAAGAAATCTATAGGAAATACAAATTTATCTGCCACAAGTAAACCATCCTCAGCAAGACTATGGGGTCTCTTCACAGAGTGATCGGCTAACTGCAAAGTCATTCGTGTGGTCTTCGGTTCACCAAATCCGAGTTTCATATAAAGCTTATATGGCTTAATATTTATACTAGCTCTAGAGTCGTCGAGGACGTGTTCAAGTAGCCCATTACCAATCACAGAGGGAATTACCATACTTCCCAGGTCTTTCAACTTCTTCGACAGTTTTGACTGTATAATTACCTAGCACTAAGCATTCAATGTGACAGCTGCTATCTCCTCTAATTTCCTTTTGCTGGAGAATAGCTCCTTCATATGTTTAACATATTTGGTCATGTGAGATAATACTTCAACAAGGGGTAGATTGATATGCACTTGTTTAATGGTGTCTAGAAATTTCTTGATATGTGTATCCTCCTTGTCTTTCTTTAACCTTTTCTTATATAGCAGTTTAGGTTGATATTAAGGTACAAGTGGCTGATTCGCCTCCTTGTCCTTCTCTTTTTCTATTGATTCAAGAGGGGTCTCTTCTTCAGTTATTGGTTTTGCTGCTACTTGAGAAGGTGAACTGGAGGGAGTCCTTTGATGATGAGCCTTATGTGTGACTAATGCTTAGACCGCAAGTGCATGGGTCGTATCAAGTAATAAAATGGACAATAAAAGTCGGATGTCAAACCCACTACTAATTGTATCTAATTATCTGCTACCTAGTCTATCCAAAGGTTGATGGTTTACTAATCTAATTACTAATAAGGAAATTGGCTTAAGAACACTTGGTGAGAATAGTGATGGCAATCAATCATAGATGGAAGATACTCAGGCATTGAATCCCCTCCGGATATTTATAGATTGGGGCAAGTATGGATTTCATATTTATGAATATGAGGTATGGACCAAGAATTGCTACAACGCTTTCACACTCTCTTTCGAGGCGAGTTACTAATCTACACTAGTGAGTAGTTCTAGTGAACACATAATCTTGGAAGAGTCATGGTAATAATCCAATTTACAGAGTCTCTCTCCTAAATACCCGATCTCTCGGCATGTTCATAACTCCCACCTATTGAAGTACATCTAGGGTATATAGAAGGAGCGTTATTGCCTACACCTTCTATAGATCTAGATTAACACTTAGAGTTGTCGCAACATAAAGCATCAATACCATACACAACATTCAATAGGTTCTCCTAACGTTGAAATATTCATTCAAATGTAGAAATCCATACAAGAAAGATTAAGGATACATCCGGAGGTTCATCATGCCCAAGTATCTAACAAGTTAGTTTCCCATAAAACGGGAACACAAATCCAATACAATCAAAAAGGAAAAGATGAGAAACATGATAAGAAACACTCTTTCCTCTACAGGTGGCGATGACCGTTGGCAGTATCCCTTCAATGCTTGCCTTCCACCCTTTACTTCAAAGTCTTCAATGATGCCCTAATCTTCAAGATGGAGAGAAGGTTGGGAGCCTCCAAGGGGATGATGATATTCAAGATCCAAAAGTCCCTTCTCTAAACCCTATATCAGCTATTTATATATAGGGCTTAGGTTAATACACATGGTTAGCAACCTTATCAGTTAGATTCGGACTCAAGTCAGCATAAAATTGGGATAACTCACGTTTAGGCATGAGGCATATGAGAACTCTTAAGGCCGTATGCTTGCCCGTATGCAGTTCCCCAGGTTACACGGTTGGTGATACGACCGTGTGCTTGCCCGTGTAGCTCTTTGTATGTTGGAGAGATGTGTCCTCAGAACCTTCGTACTTGTGCTTACGATCGTAAGCATGCCCGTATCTTTATCATACGGGCACTTACGGCCATAAGCTGGCTCGTAATAGCTTCGATTTGATCTGTGTTTCTTTTTTTTCTCTCTCCAAGCTCTCTAGTGCCCTGAAAACAAGAATTAAAACAAATTGAGTATTAATGGGCAAGAATTACTTTGAATCGCATGAATAATGTACAATGAATTGATATAAAAACATGATCAATTGAACGCTTATCACAAATATCCTCACACTTAAGCGCTAACTTGTCCTCAAGAGAACAAAGAAATAAAATTTTAAAAGTTGATAAGCGTTCAATCCCAGGCTAAAAATTTACATTTTTTTGTGCTCTTAGAATTCACCATTGACAATTGCATTTTCCTATTTCAACACCTCGTACTTAGATAGATTTCACAACGTGGTTTAAATTCACTCTAGATGATGGGTTCACTCCACTTTCCATGTTCTCGAGTCTTAGAGTGGCAAGCATACCTTCAGTGGACTCTAAAGACTCCTTAAGTCCCTAAGTGTGAAACATCTAGCCCTTTAAAAAAAATAAACTTTCTTTTTGTTCTTTTCTTTTCAATTTTTCAATTTTTTTCTTTTCTTTTCACATAGAACTTGGCAGGGCATCCCTAATGGATCCGACTTTCTGGAGGATCCAAGATTAACATAGAGTATAGATCTCTCTTTTTGAAGGATGCACATGCTGGCTAGGCACCAGAACACCCAACTACTCAGAACATTACAGCTCGACATAACTATGCTCGTGCTCATAAAGGATTTTTTCAGCTTGAGGGGTACTCTGTTTAGGAGTCAGAACCCCAAGCCAATTTTATCACCAAGAGTAGAGGAGCATTATCTTCGTCCTTATTTTCAAGATCTCTTTATACAAAAATTTATTCATTATGCACAATTCTACTTGCAAGGGCTAGAAGTTTGAACTAGTGCCACAAAAACTCTTGGAGCCATTGAAAGTAGTACTTAATAATCTAAATCAAAGAAACAAGATCATGGGTTATCTAGTGTCACTAGAGCATATATAATAGTCATGAAGATTTTTCTCTAAGTGTCCAAGATGTTTCATGGGAAAAATTAAAAATTTTGCTCAAATAGTGCAGACAAAGAGTAAAACAAAATTGAATACAATTTTTCAACATGCCTACATTGGTGTATACTAAACATGTATTCCATATAAAATATTTGCAATGAATTCATAGGACACTATCCCCACACTTATAAATTTGCAATGCTTACTATATGTAACAATCCCCAAACTTAAAAATTGCATTGTCCCCAATGCAAACAATAGAGCATGTAATTGATAAGAACAAAATAAAATAAAGAGAGTGACAAACTGAAACTTCCTCGATTCAGTTGGGGATGGTATCCAATTGCTTGAGTGAGATAAGAGAGACTACACCTAAAATTTATAAGCAAATCTGCAAACATCAAAGGGAATCAAAAGATACAATCGCATAAAAAGAAAATAGGGGAAATTTCAAAAAACTACCATGTGGTTTGCCACTTTCTCAATTCGGTCCTTGTGGTTCAAAATTGAACCACAAAGACCCTATGGTTTGCCCGTTAATCACTTTAGTACCCTGTAACACTGTGCATTCATGGTCTCGTCCTGTTTTGCCCCTAGAGCATGTTTGAAGGATTTACAACCGTATTGATGGGAAGATCATCGAAAAATAAGCTAGCCTGTCAATTTTCATACAATTTGGTAACCGTTTGGTCCTCCCACTTAACGGTTGAAATTCTGGACCGTTCAGATTCCTATAAAATAAGAACCGTTAAGATGAAGACCCTACAAGTTCCCAAATTGTATGAAAATTGACAGGCTAGCTTATTTTTCGATGATCTTCCCATCCATACGGTTGGAAATCCTTCAAACATGCTCCAGGGGGCCAAACGGGACGCGACCGTGAATGCACAGTGTTACAGGGTACTAAAGTGATTAACGGGCAAACCACAGGGTCTTTGTGGTTCAATTTTGAACCACAAGGACCGAATTGAGAAAGTGGCAAACCATAGGGTAGTTTTTTGAAATTTCCCCAAGAAAATATATTTCATAAGGAGAGAAAGTATGAACTGACAGTGGAAGAGAAAAGCATAAAAGTGGAGCAGGATGAAACCCTTGCTAACTAAATAGAAAGTGATGCAAATCCTAAAAAAAAATCTCTCTCAAGACGATCTAGCTGAAGAGACAACTAGTGTGGCTTGTGCGGGATACTCAGATGCTACGGGCTCTGCTATTGGTGCTGCTGTGGCGATGTGGGGTTCTTGAGCAGAAAAGTAAGGTGAGTGGTGCGTGTACGGTGATATAGATGAAGTATGTGTAGAAGCTACCGTCGCTCGTGACATCGTCTGATTGCGCAGCGTGTATAGGATCTGTCGGACCTCCTATTGGAGTGACTCATACTGCTCCTCCGCCGGTTAGTCGGCATGGGATAGCTGCTGCACTGATGGGTGAAGGCGACTCTGCTCCTCCTCGGGTAGCCGCTGAGAGTCGCTAATGCAAGCGAGCTCTTGAAGCATCGTATATTGCCCGGCCTGAATTGCCTTGAGCCAAGTGATAAGCTGTGGGTGGCTTGGGCTTATAGGGCGAGGAGGGACAACAGAAGATGGTCCCCCTAAGGGAAATGGAGCTGGGACTAGGGGCTCCTCCTCGGTACCGATTGGGTCCGGCCTACGCTCGCGGCCCAGAAAGACGTGTCCTTGTGGTGTACATGTGGCTAAGGCCATCGACTAGAGGGTCGAAAAGCTAAGAGGATGCATCACGTGGGTTTGGCGAGGCCGGGGATGGGGCTGAGGAGACTCATGCCGCAATAGGTGAGTGATATAAGGGTTAGCGTGAATTAGCTTCACCTTCTCTAGTGGTCCTTGGTATGCAATGTAATCTGCGATGAAGTGGCCGAGGTGGATAGGGACTTGCTCGACCATGCTGTAGATTGCCAGGAGGTCAAGAACGGTGACGTGGCCGGTGCTGTCATCCCTCGTTGCGATCGATCTGCTCGTGAGAGCCTGAATGTAACGATAGATCGGATCAGAAAGGCGGGATGTCTTCTTCGGTTCTGTCGTGGCTGCTCGGGAGACCTAGCGCCAATAGGAGGCAAATGATGTGTGTACTGGGAAGTCCACGTCCAGCTCCTAGTACTCGTCCGTCTTTGTGTAATCCCTGTCATACATTCCAAGGTAGACAGAGAAGTCAGTGATGCTAAGTTGTCGGAGGACGCCATAGACCTGGAATCGGATGGTATTTGGGTCCCAACAGTGAAATGGCTCCTGTCAACCTCAAAGTTGCTCAGGACCTCTAATGCCATGTCGCAGTACACTTGGCAAGAGATGGTGAACGCTCGGTCCCATCTGCCTAATGTGATCAAGCTCCGCACCTCCTCCTTGATCTTGAGCTCACGGAGCACCGTTCAGTCGATGTAATGTGTGGGACTGGATTCCATCATGTAGAGGATGTCGTAGTGCTCCAGATAGCGCTTTTGAAGGAAACGGGGACACAAAGAGGAGGGTTGCTCGGTCCTCTTCCTCTTAACATTCTTGCCACCTACTTGCTTTGTTTAGGCCATATCTACAATTGAGGAGTAGGATCAATTTTAACTAAATGTCTCATTCGTAGAAAACAGGATGCAGGACAGTGTATTGGCAAGCATACGGGCGTATGTCTTTCCGTATGCTGTCATACGGGCACTTAAGGCCGTAAGCTAGCCTGTAAGTAGCGCGCGGAGCCTACAGGTAGGGGTATGGGTGTATGATGACACAAATCATGAAACATGCAAGAGAACAAGATAGAATGGTAACCTTGGCATATCAAAAGGCATCTATACATGATTGTGCTTGAAATGGACTCAAGATTGAGTTGAATCTCTTCTAGAAAAGACCTAAAACCTTAAAAGAAGTTGGTAAATGAAATCGGAAGGGTTTTTACCTTGAATGCGCCCTAGAATCTTGAGCAATCAGACCTGGCTGAGAGAAAGAAGAAGAAATGAGAGAGAGTGCTGCCACTTGAAAGAGATGAATTTGAACGGGTGTGTGGGTAGCCCCTATAGAATGGAATATGAACCATCACGCCTGTATTGTGCCTATTCGCGCAGCATATAGGCCGTCTTACGGCCTGTATGCTCACATGTAAGGGATGTTATGGGCATATACGGTCATGAGTAGATTTTCAAATAGCGAGCATACGGGCCGATACGATCGTATCCTAACCTGTATGTTTTCCTAAGCAGTGCATTGAAAGTGATTCCCCTAATATTCTAGTCTAATTCCTCTTGATGTCCCTTCCTCATTCTTTCTAAGCTATGAGGTGTAACCTATTGGCTCAAGATGGATCATTTATGAGATATTAGAGGGGTTGATCACTTATTTCAAAAGGACAACTAACTAATCAAGGCTAAACTATGAAACCCTAATAAAAGATTTTTTTAGGAACTTGGGTTGCCTTGTAAGAAGTGCTTGTTTAGTGTCGTTAGCTTGACATTAATATTTGTTGCTCACGGTGGATCAAATGCATGAATCCCCTCATGAAATTTCCCCTTGAAACAGTTTCCAAATAGGGAGAACCCTAAGCTGGAGTATATGGGGGATTCATCAATTCGGGCAAGTGATGGATTTCTTTCCTTAGCATGGGAGAGGGTCTCTTCATTACTTTTCTCCTTGTCTTTTTCCTTCCAGAATAATAGTTGGAAAAATAATTTCCTTGATCTCTTATCCTTCTTTTTTGCTTGCCCTTGCTTGCTCTCAATTGAAAAATCAGGGTTGCTTTCCACAAAATGCTCTTTCTCATCATCCAGCTGTCCTTAATATTCTTCGAGTGGGTCGGCTTGCAACACTTCTTGAATGCAACTCTCAAAGATAAGTTCAAGGTCATCAGTGAAGTAAGCTGTATCATGGTGACCAAGTATGTGTCGCATTGCTGTAGGATACTTTAATTCAACTGTGCTATCGCCCGCTCTTAAAGACATCTTGCCTTTAGCGTGATCATGTAGGGCTTTTGCAGTACCTAGAAATGGTCTTCCTAAGATAATGGGTACTTCAACAACATAGTTAATGTCTAGTAATACAAAATCAACAGGGAACACAAGCTTGTCTACCCTTACCAAAACATCTACTGCCATTCCTCGTGGTTTCTTCACGGATCGATCGGCGAGTTAAATGGTCATTTTTGTGGTTTCGGGTTCTCCCAGGCCTAGCTTCATAAATAGTTTGTAAGGCATAACGTTGATGCTAGCACCTAAATCTTGTAAAGTACTTTCCTCTACACCATCTCCAATAACACAAGGGATCACCATGCTCCCTAGGTCCTTTAACTCTCTTGGTAGGTTGGTTTTGGAGTATTTCTGAGCATTTAGAGTTCAAAGTTACTGCTGTGACTTCTTCTAGCTTCATCTTGTTGGTCAACAACTCCTTTATGTACATCGCGTATTTAGGCATTTGAGATAGACCTCAACCAGAGGTAAGCTCACATGCAGTTCCTTAATTGTCTCCAAGAATTTTTTGAAATGTGCATCGTCCTTTGTTTTCTTTAATCTTTCAGGATAGGGAACCCTAGGTTGACACTCAGGAATAGGTGCAGTTTCTATTCCTTTATCCCTTGCTTGGTGTTCTTTAACTATGCTCTACTTTTCTCCTGATGATTTACCCATTTCTACCTAGGTGGTAACCTTGTCGGGCTTTCTAACTAACATCCCCATCTCCTTACAATTTTTGAGCAGGATAGTCTTTAAATCCCCGCTGGGATTTTCCCTGGTATTGCTCGGTAGGCTCCCTTGAGGCCTCTCTGATGAGTTTCTAGCTAATTGCCCAACTTGATTTGCTAGACCTTGAATGCTTGCTTGAATGTTTTGCATCGTAGTATCTACCGACTCAAATTTCGAATTTGTAGCAATCATGAGCTTAGCTATCCTCAATGTTTAGTTTGGGTTGTGGAGGTCTTGGAGATAAGGAATTGAATCTTGGAGGAATTGCTGATCCCTGGATATTGCCAAAGAATAATCCCTGATGACTCCAGTTAGGCATATAGTGGCGAAATTGGATACCTTGGTCTTTGATTTCCTATATATTGAACTTCTATTATGGGGGCTACTTCTACACTTGCAATTGGGCATTGTGATGAATCATGCCCTTCTCCACAAGTATCGCACGAGATGGCTGCAACTGAACTTGAAGATCCTCCTGATGTAAGTTGGTCAAACTTCTTGGAGAATTCAGCTACTTGTGCTGCAAGGATGGGATCTTGATTATGTGAGTTAGCTCCGACATTGACAGATTGTCTTCCTCTTGGTGCCCAAGCTGATTCACTGTTCGCCATATCTTCAAGTAGTTGCTCGGCATCCTTGGGGTATTTGTTTCCCAAAGAACCACCAGCTACGGTATTCACTAGTTGTCTTGTGCGATTGTTCAGCCCATTATATAGAGTGTGGAGTTTCGGCCATGGTTCCATTCCATAATGCGGATAGTGCCTAATTAGATCCTTAAATGGTTCATAAGTGTCGAACAACAACTCGTTTTCACCTTGCTTAAACAAAGAAATCTCTTGTCTAATTTGTGCTGCCTTACTCGGAGGGAAATATCTACCTAGGAATTTATCTAGCATATCCCTCCAGGTTCTTATGCTCCCTGTGGGGAGTGAGGTGAGCCAACGGTACGCTGCTTCTCTTAAATGGAGTAGAAATAACCTCAAGCAGATGGTATCGTCGGAGACTCCATTAATTCTAAACATGTTGCAAATTTGAATGAAACACACCAGATGTGCGTGTGGATCCTCGTCAAGGCGTTCGTCAAATTTGGCTTGATTTTGGATCATTTGAACGGTGCTCGCCTTGATTTCGAAGTTGATTGTAACTTAAGGTTGTTGAACGCTAAATTCTTCTCCGGTGTACTTCGACCTTTCATATTTAGACAAAGTCTTTCTTCTCTCCGCCATTATTGGAATTTCTCTTGGTTCGATACTTACCTCGGTTGGGAAGATGTTGTCGGATTCTAAACAAGGCCCTGGAGTTGTCTCTGGTTGTAAGCCTTATGCCTCTCTAATTCTTCGGTGCAGAGTTCGCTCGATCTCGCTATCGCCTTCCACCAAACCAGCTGGATTCGCTCAGGTCATGCACCAAATCCTCACACAAACAAGAAAGAACAGGAATCAGTGTGCGAATGTAGAGAGAGTAAGCAAAATGAAATGAATGAAAGAAAATAATAAAAACTGAAAACTAAGACTAACTAGCAGACTCTTAGTATTCTTAGTGACCTAAAGTTCCCTGGCAACAGCACCAAAAACAAGATGATGAGCCTTATGTGTGACTAATGCTTAGACCACAAGTGTACGGGTAGTATAAGTAATAAAGTGGACTATAAAAGTTAGATGTCGAACCCACAAGGACCTAGACCTCTAATTGTATCTAATTATCTGCTACCTAGTCTATCTAAAGGTTGATGGTTTCCTATTCTAATTACTAAAAAAGAAATTGGCTTAAGAACACTTGGTGAGAATAATGATGGCAATCAATTAGAGAAGGGAGATACTCGGGCATTGAATCCCCTCCGGATATTTATAGATTGGGGCAGTATGGATTTCATATTGATGAATATGAGGTATGGACCAAGAATTGCTACAACGCTTTCACACCCTCTTTCAAGGCAAGTTACTAATCTACGCTCGTGAGTAGTTCTAGAGAACACATAATCTTGGAAGAGTTATGGGAATAATCCAATTTACAGAGTCTCTCTCCCAAATACCCGATCTCTCAACATGTTCATAACTCCCACCTATTAAAGTAGATCTAGGGTATATAGAAGAAGCCTTATTGTCTACACCTTCTATAGATCTAGATTGACACTTAGATCTGTCGCAACGTAAAGCATCAATACCATACACAATGTTCAATAGGTTCTCAAACATCTAAATATTCATTCAAATATAGAAATCCATACAAGTAAGATTAAGCATAAATCCGGAGGTTCATCATACCTGTAACACCCATCTCCTTTTCAAGAGGACACGTGTCACACTCGCTAGGTCAAGGGAATGAACCCTAAATCTAAGGATGTAAAACGGGTAATAAAAAATAATCAAGTAAAAGCGGAAGCTAATAAAGAAAACATATTATATCGTAATTCCAAACTCTAATTACTGTTTAGTACAATATCAAATAATCATAACTAAGACACAGGGAAGTCAGAGCCAACTACAGGACGTCTCCACTTAGACTCGCAATTAGACACAACCATGTATTTGGTCTACTGTCTATCGTCTACATCAAAAATATCACGAGAAAGGGGCTGAGCTACCGGAGCTTATTGATTTGGGAATAGTATTGTTATAAAATGTACCCGTATAATTAAATAAAACTGTAACACATGCAAAGTAGTAGAAGCAAACCAAAACCTCACGATGGATTCAGTTACTTTAACAAAAGTTTTACCTTCCATTATAGAATCAAACACTTTGATGAAGAACATGATCAACAAGCTAGAAGAAAAATCTTCTCCTAACTCTCTCTTCCAGAACAACATGAACCAACACACATCATCACGAAACTCTCACTTCCAAAACAACATGAACCAAGAGACTATTATGATGCAAGCACAGGCTTTGATACTTTTGATCACTTGACTGGCATTTTCGTGCCACGAATTTTCTCACCTTTATGCCCGAGGTATTCTAATAAGGAGATTTAGAGTGCTTTGTGGATCTCATGAAGTTGATTCATTTGTTAAGTATAGCTTTCTCTTTTGATCTATGTTGAACATCCTTGTTATAGAAAAGAGTAGTGTTGAGAATTATCAAAGAGTCATGAGTGTTATGGGTTTTTTCCCTCTCTAATGGGAAACCAATATTCCTCAGATGTTGCCATATAAGTGGACATATATAGTATAGACTGAGCAGACATGGAGGCAAAGAGACACGAACTAAAACAACAATGCAACCATGCATGCGTGGTCAGCCTATCATGAACAGGCATAGACTTTAGAAACCGGTATCTCTTTTTAAAAAAATAGATTAGAATGGTTATCATCAAACCATGGTTATTATTCTGAAATCTACTTCTCTGATTATAATTTTGACCTATAAATACCAAGTTTAAAAGATTCGGCATCAATTAGAGACAGAAATAAAATATTTCCCAAAAAGTTAGCACTGAAGAAATAATCTACACATACAATTAATAATTTAGAGACAATTTTATAATGTATCCTGAAAATTAATAAATTGGGATAGGAAAATAATTTATCTAAAAATTTAATAATACGGAATATAAAATAATATGCCCCCAAAAAACAGCTATTATAGACAAAAAATATATATTTTAAAAATTAACAATTAAGGGATAATATGATTTTTCCAAGACAATTTGGCCCATTAAATATACTTTTGTTGTAATCTATTGATGCAATGATCCGCTCTTCTTGGAGTAGCTTGATCAATGAAAAAGATTGATCATAAATTGTGGGAACTCTTCAAGGGATTTCGATGGAGAGGTCTTCACGATTGGATCCTTCTTCTTCTTTATTTGCTTCGATCTCTGGATCGAGGACTTCTTTAGAGATCGATCTTCATTAATTGAACCCTGCTCAAAGGGAGAAAAGACCTATAGGAGAGAAAAGGTCCTTACATCTTTTATCTCAATTATCATGATTCAAAACAAAATTATAAAAATTTTCTTTTTTTGATGGAACAACAAAATCGTAAGAGACAAAGTTCTTGAAATGAAGGAAATATTTTTTATTGGACAAAGATGATGGATTTCTATTCCACCTACTTCTAGTTTGACAAATAGTATATCTAATCACCCTATTCCGTTGGTTTTGACAAATGGTATGTAAAAGTATTAACTATTGTTCCTCCACATTAATTTATATTAAATCTATAAAGTAGCTTGTGTGGTTACAATAACGAGCACAAAATGAAGAAAGTGAACCTGTTCATTCTACTTATAGTAATACACACCATCACCATTTATAAGACGATCAAAATAGTTCTCTTTATCTAAGTCTCTATGGAAGTTGGATGCATGATGTACTCTTGACTTAAATATAAATGTTATAAGAGAAAAATATGGTTATTAACGTGGCATGCATGATCCTCGAGACTATGATACCATCAAGGCAATAATTGAATGACGGTTAAAGGGAGCTTCTGAAATACGCTAAAGAGGTCTGGGTAAGCTTCTCCAAGACGCCATAAGATTCCATCTGAGCTGTCATTGGCTAGCGCTTACTTGGCACCCAAGTAACTGTTAGAAGTGGTGCCCATTAAAAGCCATAATATTGATTTTTGAAAAATTATTTGTGAATCTTATTTTATGCATATACAAGGTATATTTTTCTAATTGATATTCACTAGCATGAGATGACTAGTTGATCACTAACATGAGATGCCTAGTTGTATGAGATACAAAAGGATCCAAAGATTTGATCGTACACATGGCATGATCCTCGAGACTGTGATACCATCGACCCAATAATCGAATGATGGTTAATGGGAGCTCCTGGAATGCGGTGAAGAGGTCTGGGTAAGCGTCTCCAAGACGCTGGAGGATTCCAACATGAGCTGTCATTGGGCTATTACTTACTTGGCGCCCAAGTAAATGTTAGAAGTAGTGCCCATGCAAAGCCATGATATTGATTTTTGAAAAATTATTTGTGAATCTTATTTTTTGCATAGGTATATTTTTCTAACTGATATTCACAAGCATGAGATGACTAGTTGTATAAAGGATCCAAAGGTGACCTTATAGAACACTTAAACAGTCACTTAAGATGAAAATGAGAGAACTGAATGGCCAGTTTCTGACACCTTAAACTTATCGCAACTTAGACTAAACCCGAATGATTTGTTAACATGGTTAGCATAATAATAAAGAACTATTAGCTTATGGATGCACTCTATGGTTTGGGTATGTACCACACATGAAGAGGCAAACCAAGAAAGCATGTCACCAAAACACACTATTAGGGTAATAATAATGTTCTCTTAGTACAAGCATCTTACATGAGGGGTCCATATCCATCTAGCATTGTTATCAAGTACTTTGAGGATAGGTTGTGCGATCAAGTCGTATATCACTTTAAGCGTTCTCTTTGGTGCTTGTGATCAATGTTGAGATAATATAGGACACTCAACAAGGGTTCTACTACCTCAATTGAGGAGAATGTCTAGAGTGAAAGATAGATATTGTGATTAATGTAAAACCCAACTGGTTATATATCAAATGAGATTTGATAATATATGTTGGTGTGATAGAATCATGCCAATACCCTGGTTCGGTATGATTCACTATATGAGTACTGTGTTAAATGTGGCATTCCTTTGGATGTGATTTAATCATTGGGATGAAGCCAAATCTGCATCACTTTTAATCCAACGGTCCATATTTCTCTATAGTCCATATTTCTCTATAGTTTATATAGGGTTATGTTTGTTGGGTTTTGAATGAGAGAGTGTGTGAAGAGATAAAGGAGAAGGTGAACAAGAGGTGAAGAAACCCTAGATCTCATCTTGTTAAGGTGCATTCCTTGGTGTTTGGAGGTGAGGGAAAAGTTGTGTCTCTTGTTAATATCTTGTGGCTTGGTTTAAGCCATTGTTTTCTCCTTGTTGTTCTTGTAATTCCCCAAGATATAGTAAAGTATTTCCTCCCGTGGATGTAGCCTTTTCTTCGCCGAACCACATTAAATTTGGTGTCTTATTTTGATCTTGGGTGAATGGTGTATATGCTCTTTGTATTACCCATCTGTTATGCTATTTCTATGTGGTTGTGAAGTTGCACATCAAGTGTTCAACGAATTGCCACACTCGTTCTGCGCTTCCTCACTCACGGCAATTAGTCAGATCTTGGTTCGAGGAGTGTAAAACCCAAGGTTTTTTTTGTGAATAATTTAGAGTTTTATTTTATCTTTTATTGTTTGTTAATTAAAGCGATTCCCTAAATTTGATTAGTTGGAAAGGAGGAATTAAATGAATTAAAACTTTAATTGCAACTAATTGGGGTTTCCAGGGACCTGTGTGTAATTATAGAAAGTCTGGGGACCTAACCAGAATTGTGTTATACTCTCATATGTTTTGTAGACAGGGACCTGGGCATAATTTTAAAAGATAGAGGGGGTTTTTACTAAAAAGGTATTTACAACCATGCACGTGAGGAGAAGACTAGGCTTCTCCTCCGCCAGTCACGCGCGCGCCGCCGCGAAGGGCTTCCTCCGTGTGCGAATTGATTTGGATAGGTTATGGATCGTCTTTAAATTCGGTTACGATCGTGTGGAGATCTTCTCCACGAGCTATAAATAGGGAACAATATCTGAAACTAGAAGCCGCCGCCCTCTCTTCTTCTTCTCCTCCTTCTATGGACGTCACCGTTGACCCGAGCGTTCATAAGCCACTGAGTTTGAACGACAACACCCGTCGGTCACTGGTGGATCACAGAGGGGCCTCATGAAACTGATGAGCCATTGAGTCTCTGCAGGACTGGTAGAGCTTTGACAGAGAAAGAGAACCACCGCGCAGCTACGTACTCATCGCCGTCTCGAGCCGGCGAGGGTCGTTAGTGCAAGTCTAGTGAGCCTCTAATCTCATCCTAAGGTCTTTAGATTGTATGCATATGTATGAGTAGATGGGATACTTGTGATGTTTTTCGAGATCATCTTTAGTTTCAAGATGGTATGCATACTTGTTCACAGATATTTATTAAGGATGGTTGATGTTTAATAATACCTGCATGTGTGCATGCTAGTGTTATGAGTGATAGTTTCTAGGTTGGTTGTTTGAGGATGAGCATGAGAGGCTTGATGAGTGAACAGGACCTGTTCTTCTATTAGGTTACTTAGGTTGACAGTAATTATAAGACATGCATGTATATGGGTGGTTGTTAACTGAGATTGCTTTTTAGTGTTCAGTTCTTGCATGTTGTTTGGCTTTCCTTGGGTTGATACTCATGTTTGGAGAGGAGAGACCATATCTACAGATGTAATTGTCGGCCAACAGTGGTGGTGAGTATTAAGGCTTTGAGGCTCTGTATGTATTTGGCTTGAGGATGGTGTTGACGTGATGTATAAGTGTGTTCTCTAAGTGATCAAAGGTGTGCTTCTGGTGGGTTTATAATCTTTAGTTTGTTATGAGATTATGTATATATGAATGGCTATGGTTGAGTTAGTATAGAGAGAGAAAGATGAGTGTTGGTGATTTGTAGATGCTGATAGTAGTGGATGTATGTTATAATCGATTCAATTGTTGATTAAACGGGCTTTGGATCCATTAATGAATTAAATCCATTAAAGGAGGATGAACTTAGTAAACTGGGTTAATATAATAAAATTTTAATATAAAGGAATTATGTTATAGAGATAAAGGGGTTAGGTTCATGACTTTGGGATGGGTTTTGAGTGTGGTTAATGGCTAAGATGGGTTGATTCGGTTGAGTCAAGTTCAGGTGGTCGAGTTAGCAATATGGTCAATCAAGTTATGTAAGTTTGGTTGGGTTTGTTAATGGGCCAAGCCTATTAGTTAAACGTGCATTATAGAAGTAATTATTCTTTAGTACACGTGCGTATGTTGAGGATAGTTTTGTGGCTACCAGATATCGACGGGGAGCGTGGAGCTTCATCGGGACAGATACCAAGCGTTTGGTTGGATTGCGCTTAGAGGTAAGTTACTCTTGCCTCGCTCCTACCCATTGTTTGGGTTTCTTGTTTTGATGAATGCTGTTAGTTAGCATATTTTCTTCATGGTATCCGCTCTTCTTGGATGCATGCATATACATGTTTGTTTTGCTCTCTTTCCTCGTATGTGTGTGATTGATATGCTTGTGGTAGTGTTATTACTACCTGTTTGTTGGAATGCTCTGTTGGATATGCCCACCTCTGGGCCGACACTTGATTATGGGCACATGGTTTTGTGTATTGGCCGGGAGGTATGTGCCAACTGAGTTTTTTCTTCCGCCCTGTTCAGTGGAGCATGGGGACTCCGGTTTGGGGGAACGTTCAGGGACAGGACACACTGGCGTTTCGGCCTGCCATGCAGAGGGACGATACTCTAGTTGTACTAGGGAACGTTCGGGGATAGGACACCCTGGCGTTTCAGCTTTCCATGCCAGAGAGACAGTACTCTAGTATACAATGGGCAACAAGTTCAAGTTGAATGTTGTTGTTTCTTCATTGAGTAGTGAGAAGACTAGAAGGGCTTCTTCACAAATGTCTAGTGACTCGAGTCAAGCACTAGCAGCAGGTGAAAGAGGAATATCTCAACAAAGGGGTGATGCCTTAATTTGCTAATAGGGGCAAGTACAAGGAAAGGGGAGATCAAAGTCGCGCGGCCAGGTGGTTACTTGTTGGTACTGCAAGAAACAAGGCAATGTGAGGAATGATTGTAATCTCTTAAAGCGCAAGAGAAAAGGAAAGAAATTAATGGTGAAGCAAGCATAGCATCTAATAACAATGATGGAGTCACATTGAGTATTGCTTGTACGATTTCTTCTCCCATTGATACTTGGGTGTTGGACTCCGTTGCTTCATTTTACATAAGTCCGAATCGATCATTTTTCTCCACCTACAAAGAGGTTGATTGTGGTAATGTTTACCTTGGTAATGATCGTGCGTGTAAAATTTTGGGCATTGGTGATGTGGTTATTGAGCAAGCAAATGGGACGAAGCATACATTGACTAATGCAAGGGATGTTCCTGAGATAACAAAGAACTTTATTTCAGCCGGGTAACTTGATGAGGCCGGTTATGTGGTCACTTTTGGCAATGAATCATGGAAGATCTCAAAGGGTTGTATTATGGTATTAAAGGGGCAAAAGGATGGGAGTTTGTAAACTTTTCTTGGTTCACCTCAAAGATGTATGTCGACAACAGCAAGTGGGCATGATAATTTGCATATTTGACATAGTCAGCTTGGTCATCTTAGTGTGCATGGAATGAAGGTATTGCAAGATAGAAAACTTGTTCCTTTGTTTGAGAATTCATCTCTTGAATTATGTGTGCATTGCATTATGAGCAAGCAACATAGAATTAAATTTAAGAGGCTTGAATCTCATGGAAAGTTGAAAGCATTGGAGTTGGTTTATTCTGATGTTTGTGGCCCTATGAATGTCAAGTCTCTTGGTGGTGCATCCTATTTTGTTACTTTCATGGATGATTATTCAAGGAATTGTTGGATTTATCCATTGGCATCCAAAGATCAAGTTTTCGAAACTTTCAAGAAGTTCAAGGTCCGTGTTGAGAAGGAAACTAAAAGGTTTATAAAATGCTTGCAAACTGACAACGGTGGAGAATTTTGCGCTAGTGCTTTTGATGGCTTTTGTGTAGAGATTGGCATTAAGAGAGTGAAAGTTGTTCCTCAAAGTCCACAACAAAATGGTTTAATTTAATGAATGAATAGAATAATTGTGGAGAGGGTAAGAAGCATGTTATCTCACTACAGTCTTCCTAAGTTCTTTTCGACTGAACCTGCAAATACTGCGGTGTACCTTATCAATAGATCACTGAGTGCTCCATTGGACGGTGATATTCCTGAAATGCTATGGGGTGGTAAGAAAATCCTTATGATAATTTAAGAGATTTTAGTTGTGAAGCTTATGTGCCAGTGCCATTTGAGAAGAGAAGTAATCTTGATTTGAAATCATGGAGAAGTTATTTCCTTAGTTATGGTGGTGATGATAGAGGCAACAAGTTGTGGGATCCAATTAAGAGGAAGACAATTAGAACCCGTGATGTCATATTTCGTGAGGATGTAATGTTCAAAGAAAGCAACCAAGAAGATCAAAAGGATGAGAAACTTGTTGTTCATATACAAGTTAACTTATTTGTTCGTCCTCGGTGAGTACAAGATATTCATCCTCAAGACTATGATGATGGTGATGGCCATGCTAATATTGATGGTCATGATGATACCATGGAGATGATTGACCAAGGGGATGCTCATGTTGATGAGGAAGAACAAGAATTTTGGTCTCCACAAATCTTAAGGAGATCTACAACTCCTAAACCCATCCAAAGGTATTCTCCATCCTTGTATTATGCTTTGTTTACCGATGTGGGTGAGCCCGAATCTTTTCAAGAAGCACGAAGTTGCCTTAAGAAAGCTAGGTGGCTAAAGGCAATGGAAGAAGAGATAGACTCTTTGCATTGGAGCAAAACTTGGGATTTGGTGAAGCTTCCAAGTGGAAAGAAAGCATTAAAGGATATATGGGTGTATGTAATAAAGCATGAAGCCAATGGATAAAGATGGTACAAGGCAAGACTAGTAGCGAAGGGCTATGGTCAAAGGCATGGTATTGATTTAAATGAAATATTTGCTCCGGTGGTCAAGCATAGCTCCATAAGAGTTATTCTATCTTTGGTGGCTAATCTTGATTTGGAGCTTGAACAACTTGACATAAAGACGGCTTTCTTGCATGGTGACCCTGAAGAGGAGATTTATGCATCTCAACCAGAAGGCTTTGCTAATAAGTCTAATCCTAACCTGGTGTGCAAGTTGAAGAAGGGATTGTAAGGCTTGAAAAAAGCTTCTTGGCAATGGTACAAGAAGTTTGACACTTTTACGCAAGATGAAGGCTATTCTAGGTATGATTTTGATCATTGTGTCTATTTCAAAGGTTCCACGTGTGGCATGTTTACTTGTTTGTTACTTTATGTGGATGACATGTTGATAGCTAGCAATGATCAGAAGGAGATTAAATCCTTGAAGCTTCATAAGTCAAGGATGTTTGCTACTAAAGATCTTGGTAACGCAAAGAAGATTTTAGGCATACGCATTCACCGAGATAGAGAGCATGGGAAGTTATGGTTGAGTCAATCCGAATACATTGGCAAAGTCCTTAAAAGGTTTGGAATGGTGATTGTAAACCGGTTTCTACACCTCTTGCGGCACATTTAATCTATCCAAGAAGAGTTCTCCAAAACATAAAAAATATGAAAATGTTCCATATACCTCCGCGTTTGGTAGCTTGATGTATGCTATGATATGTACAAGGCCAAACATTTCTTATGCAGTAGGGGTTGTTTCAAGGTAACTGTCTTGTGCTGGTTGGGAACATTGACAAGCCGTCAAGTAGATTCTTTGTTACTTGAAGGGTACATAAAATTTATGCTTGTGCTTTGGGGGTCCTTCATTGGTGGTTAATGGTTATGTTGTATGCCGGTTGTAGAGAGATAAGGAAGTCCATTATGGGGTATGTTTTCACATTTGGTGGTGGTGCAGTGAGTTGGATGTCTAAACTTTAAGATATTATTGCCTTGTCTACTACAGAAACAAAATATATTGCCTTGACTGAAGTAGCCAAAGAAATGATTTGGTTGAAACATGTGCTTAATCAATTTGAAGTGGTACAAGGAAAGTATGCGTTGTATTGTGATAGTCAAAGTGCCATACATCATGCCAAGACTGCAGCTTTTCATTCTAGAACAAAGCACATTGATGTGAGGTACCACTTTACATGGATTGCTAATAGGTGTTTAAATCATCATATTTTCATACCACTTTTGTACACATATAGCATACGATTTGGATGAATTGTAGCCCGCTGGTATTTGATTCATGTTTATTTCACTCATTAGGACATACCGAGGATGATTCGAGGGCGTTTACAAATTATGAAGCGATTTCGAGCAAGTTCGAGGAGAAACATGCTGAATTGAAATACTATACGATTCAGTCTAGAAAATCAAATAGAATAGTCTGGCTGAGAAAAAAAGGCTGAATTGAACTACCTGACGCTATAGTCTGGAAAATCAGATGGAATTGTCTAGCTGAGAAAAAAGCTTAATTGAACTACTAGGCACTTCAGTCTGGAAAATGAGATGGAATAGTCTGGTTCGGGAAAAAAAAACAAAAAAAAAAACTCAATTGAACTACTAGACGGTCGAGTCTGAAATTCATGTGGAACTGTCTCACAAGAGAAATTCTCAAACTTGTGCCTTCAAATCGCAAGAAAAGCATACGGGCTCAAAAACGACCATTTGGAGTCCCGCAAACTTTTACCCACCTAGTTTTGCTATACTAGACGGTCCGGTTTGATGACCACACAGGAACGTTTGAATTGGGAAAATCTACAGAAGCACTCAGACGGAACCATCTGTCATTCAAACGAAACCGTCTGGCTCGAGCCTGAACCTATTTATACTTAGTTGTTTCAGCCAAAACGAGTCCAATTCTTTACACAGTTTTTTGGGTATATAAATAGGCAGGTTTAGAGTTCTGAGGGTATCTTTTGGGGTTCTATTGAATATCTTTTGAATACCCTTGGAGGCTAGGGTTTGGAGGAGGCTACCACCATCATCCATCACCATTATCAGGCATCAAACGAAGAGGAGAGCTTGGAGGGAGCGCGCCAAGCACACCCTTCCACCTTTTCAACGGTGTGTCTTGGAGGAAGTGTCATCCATAGTCCTATCATCTGTCCCAACATTGGAGCCAGTAGTGTATCTCTTTATGTCTATTTCTCTTCTTTATCAGTTTGTATTGAAATTGTGTTCCTCTTTAATAGGGCGCTAATGTTTTAGGTATTTGGCTATTGATGAACCCATGTATGAATTTTCATGTTGAAAGTTAATGGTATGTTTAGTTGCTTTCTATTATTGAGATCTATTCGGAGTTTTTCTTTGTATTGTAAATCTACGTCGCAATAACCCGGATTATCCAATTCGACGCACCGGGGGAAGAAACGAACACCTCCCTGTGTGCGGGGATAACCCAGTAGAGGGAATTGTGTATTCTCAGAGAGATCGGGTATTTAGGAGTATAAATCCCTATTAATTTTTATTCTCATAATAATTCCAAGTCATAGATTCCCTAGAACATCAACAGTAAGGGCACTAGGTTAGTAACTCGCCTCGAAAGAGGGAGTGAAAGCAATTTAGGAATCTTTGGTCCAATCTATTTTAATTATTAACCCTAAGATTCTTTATCTATATTTATTGATAACCCAAGGGGGATTCATTGTTCGAATACCATTCTCCAATATTTGATTGCCCTCGCGACTTCATCGCATCCATCTAATTTTATCCTGCTTCTTAGTCTTATAACTTAGATTAGTTCACACAACTACCCAATTCTTGTTAGACTAGATAATAGATAACTAAATAGTACTAGTATTTCTCTTTTCTTGATGATCAATATCCGACTAGTAGAGTCCATTGTATTACTTGTTGAACCTGTGCACTTGCGGAGCACACATTAGGCTTATCATGTTTTTGGCGTCGTTGCCAGGGATTGAGATTACTAGGAATATTAGGAATCTATTAATTTAGTCATTAGTATTAGGTTTTTATTTTTTCTTTCTATATATATATATATATATATATATATATATATATATATATATATGGCGATGATATTATAAGGCCGGTCGGATTACTGTGTAAGTAATTAAGGTCGCCTCCCATTTGGCCACTTACACAGTGTTTTAAGAATTTCCAACCGTATGGATGGGAAGAACATCGAAAAATAAGCTACCATGTTAATTTTCATACAATTTGGGAACTTGTAGGGTCTTCATCTTAACGGGTGAAAATTTATAGAAATCTTACGGGTTCAAAATTTCACCATTTACGATGAAGACCCTACAAGTTCCCAAATTGTATAAAAATTGGCAGGCTAGCTTATTTTTCGATATTTTTCCATCCATAGGTTGGATTTCCTCAAAACACTGTGCAAGTGGGCCAAAACGAGGCGACCGCACTTGCACAGTGATAAGGCCAGTCGCATAGTATCAGCCCCGTATATATATATATATATATATATATATATATATATATATATATATATATATATATATAAAACTTGTTTCTGTGATCTCTCCTGTGCGAGGTATAATGTACTGTACAAATTCAGGTTTAGAAGCTGGAGTTGTACTTCTTTCAGAAAAGGTCAGCAAACTTACAAGCACCACACGAATTCCAAGAAATCCTTACAACAATGTTTATAATCCCTATTGGAGAGGACAACCAAGCTATCCAAGCCATCAGTATGAACCACATTAGGGTTGCCCTCAAGAAGAATTTTCTCCATATTCTCCACCTCAAGAACTGTAGCATAATTCCCCTCAAAATTTTCAATACCAACTGGCACAAATTAGTAGGCAAACTATAGAAGAAATCTTGGCAAGATACATGCAGACAACCCACACAGAGGCATCAAAAAAATATGAATTGCCAAGAGGTTTTTGCCAATTTTATGGAATGTGAAAAGATATACTTTCAGGAGCTCAACAATACATATATTAGATAGCCCACTCCTGATACTGAGGAAGAATTGCAAGACATGACCGCCCTTATGGATGTGGATATTGAAATATGTCATGAAAAAGAAAATTGCAAGGACGATCTTAATTTGACACATACATTGGAGGCGAAAGAATGGTTAGCTTTACCACACTTACCAGATGGAATCTCCACATTCATGGATGAGTTGGTGAAATTTACATTGCAAACAGAAGTTGAATTTGAAGCCGTTGAGACCGCCATTACAAATATGCAAGCCACTCTCCACAAGCTTGAGAGCCAGATGAGAGAACCTCTTCAAATTAATTCTGAGAAACAAGGGAGCTGTGAATAAGAGTTGGAAGAACGTATAGGTGTGGAAAAGAATGTTGAGGTAGAAAACGCAAAGCTGACACCACTTAAAGAAATTCTTTGCCTCAGAAATAACCTGCACTCAAAGCACATAAGGGACATATTTGGGATAAAAATAAGAGTGAGGAGGATGATTCAATCAAAGGATCTGCTGAAGCCAAGATTGCACGATTCCTAGGTCAAGTTATTTCCATGGAGGCCTAAAGGTAATTGTACTGAAACCTCCATCACAATCGCACCCCGGCAGGTATGTATTATGGTAGGGGTGAAAAATGGTAGAACACGTGGCTCTCATCCGAACACCCAAGTGTCAAGATCATATGGTCTCCTCTGTACTGATCGGGACTTCCTTCAATCAGTTCAAAGGTCTAAAGTAGTTTGACAGTTCTTTGGCATCAAGCAATTTATCCATTCTACAGATTCCAGGATAATACATCCATTCTACAGACCTTATGACCATTCTTCGGTCTCACAGTCTAATCATTCCCCAGTTCAGTTCAATGTACACTCGTTCTTCGGACCAAAGCAATTCATCGGATCCCTCGAACCTGAATAGCTTGCTTGATCCTTCAACTCAAGACAAATCTTTTCGCCCTTCAAAGGAAAGAAGTCTACACTTCAACCTAGACATTCTAGAAGAATTACAGCCGTTACTTGCCTGACTCCAGTTGGCTGCTTAGCTGGCGTCGAGCTTGATGTCTAGTTGGAGCCAGCGAGGCAAACATGTTAAACACGTGGAGGAATTCCAAGCTTGCGACCTAAGCATCCAAAACCTATAAAAGGTAATGAGTAGAGCTTATTTGGACATTCAGATCTTCAGATACCGAAACCTGCCTCTCTAGAGACTTATGTTCCTCTTCTATTTCCTTTTCCGAAAATTATGAGCATTTAATTCTTTCTATTTATGATCCAAATATCTATAAACTTGATGATCATAATGGAATTGTTCTCCCATCGTTGTCCCCCTTTACTGTGGGGTTTTCTACGTAAATTAATCTCTGCTTTTCCCCTATTCTCTAATTGATTTTCCCCTATCTAGCAACACAAATCAAAAAAATTCAATTGTTAAGGTGAAATTAGGGTTTCGTCTTGATTTTGCATCAACAGTTTCGCACCGTCCGTAGGGACCTTGGACAAAAGGTCATGGCTACTTTTGAGAAAATAAAAAAGGGGTCAGGTGCAAGAACAAAAGAAAGGAACTACAACAATCCCACCTGCTGAAGCCTTTCCTACAATGAGAGAGACCATGAGGAAGACCACGGCTCCTGAGGGGGCTCAGATACCTCTTCCTAACCATTAGAATGCAGAAACTCCTGATGATCAATTTCAGACCATGGCCAGAGAGATTGAAGAGCTTAAACGTACCTTGCAAAATGTGGAACGCCATGTTTTACAACGAACCGTTCCACATGATGCTGCACCACTTAGGGAGAGTTGGGGAAGAGTTTCAACCCACTCCCCAAGGCGTCAGACATATTCTTTAGCAAGGGAGAAAAGCGTAGAATCATCAGCTGACAGTTCTGATCCACCCATTCCTCGGCGGAATCCTTATCACTGATCTAAGGAGAAACTTGGAAGACGGAGGAGAGTTTCTTCATCTCCAGACTGTTATTAGGAATGACCACAACCAAGAAGGAGACACTGTTCACTGAGACATTGTTCTCTGAGGTACTACTCTCCTCGACATCATTCACCACACCATTATTTTCCAAGAGGCCGTTCTCCGAGGTGTGATTCTCCAATGCATCATTCCCCTCAACATTATTCTCCATATCGTTACTCTCCGCGACGTTATATCTCTGAGAAAGAAAGGGTGTTGCAGCTCTTTCCACAACTTACTTCCCCTTTTATACGGGAAATGTGAGAGGCTCTGTTCCTAGAACACTTCAAGCTACCCAAAGTTCGATGCTATGAGGGTTTCACGGATCCTTATGAGCATGTGGAGAATTACTATTTAGAAATGAAGACAAATAAGACTACTGAAGTAGTTATGTGCGGAGCTTTTCCTTGGACGCTCACGGGGACTGCCTATGATTGGTTCAGAAGCTTGCCTTCAGGAACCATATATAGTTTCAAAAAGTTGACAAATCTCTTCCTCCACCGTTTTACCAGCAACTAAAGGCTGAAGAAAAATCCCATCATACTTTTGGAATTTAAACAAAAACCAATAGAAAGCCTATGCAACTACATTTGTCGCTTCAACAAAGAGATCACTGGTATGACCAATCTTGACTCAGTCATAGTTGTGGGAACTGTGATAAAAGGATTAAAGGACAACCCCTTCAAAGATTCTCTTACTCAAGAAGTTCCCGCAGATCTATCCTAAGTCCTCGCCTTGGTTGAGAAATATATTGCCTAAGAAGAAATGAAAGCCAAATGGGAGGAAGAAGATCTATTGAAGTTGGAAGAAATCTGAAGAGGAGAATTCAACCAGCGAGAATACAGAGAACCTAGACGGGAAAATCTGAAGGAAGATAGGCCTTTGAGAGAAAACAGTCGGAACCAGAACAAACCGCTCTGATCTAATAAGAAGAGACGCCTTTATCGGCAAAAAAATGATCCTTAAAGGATGGCATGGTACCACAACTACTCTATCCTTAACAAATCTTGTGAAAACATCCTATTGCAAATCAAGGAAAAAAAGATCTTAAAGCAACCCCAACAGATGAAAGACAATCCAAAGAGGAAAAAGAGTAAGAAATTCTGCAAATTCTATCAAGACAAGGGGCATTCCATCGATGAATGCATCTATCTGAGAGATGGAATAGAAGATCTCATCCAAGAAGGAAAACATGGTCAGTACCTGTTGAAAGACCAAGAAGCTGAAGATACCATCACAGCACCACTAATTCAAGATGATACCTGCATCAGTATGATTGCGGGGGAACCAAGATGTGGAGGTGAAAGTTGAACCTTGAGGAAGAACTATGTCAGAATAGTGGACTCAGTACAGAATATCACATCACTCAAAAGATACCGCTCACATCTATTTCTCGAATAAAGATCAAAAAGGGATCCATCACCCACACAATGACGGTCTTGTTATTATTGCAATGATTGGAATCTTTATAGTTGAGCAGGTCTTGGTTGATACTGGTAGTTCGATCGACATCATCCTCTCTGATGCCTTCGATAGAATGAAGGTCACTTCAGAGAATTTGAAGCTGGTGAAATCTCCTCTTATCAGGTTCAACGACATCCCATTATAGCTAGACAGAATAATTTCCCTTCCGTTAACCCTTGGCACCCATCCTCGGACAACAACTGCCCTCATCAATTTCCTGGTAGTTCATTGTTCTACAAGTTATAATGTCATTATAGGGAGGTCATCATGAACTTGCTGGGAGTAGTTCCATCGACTTACCATATGATAATGAAATTCCCAACATAGAATGGTTGTGGACAAGTAAAAGGTAATCAGCTCGCTTCTCGGTAATGTTATTCCACTTTACTTAACAAGCAAAAAAAACAGGGGGTGGTCCAACAGCAGAAACTCTTACTGTCGAGGAATTACAAGAGGAAGATGAAGAAAGGGAGAAATGTCGACCTACCCCTGTTGAAGAATTAAGAGCATTACCTCTAAACGAAGAACAGCCAGAGCGAACCTTTCAACTGGGAGCTGAATTAAGTCCCAAACAACGAGATGGGATTCTAAATCTGTTGAAGGGCAATTCTGATGTATTTTCTTTGACAACTGAAGAAATGCCGGGAGTTCCTAGAAATATTATGGAGCATCACCTCAATGTAGATCCAACCTATAAACTAGTCATGTAGAAGCGAAAGAATTTTGCTCCTGACCGACTGGAGGCTATTGATGAAGAAGTCAATAAGCTGCTGAAAGCTAATTTCATTCCGGAAGTATATTACCCCGATTGGTTATCTAATGTTGTGTTGGTGAAAAAGTTCACAGGAAAGTGGTGTATGTGTGTTGACTTTACTGATCTTATTAAAGCTTACCCTAAAGAATTCTACCCCTTGCCTCTAATCGATAATTTAGTCGATTCAACCTTTGGATATGAGATGGTAAGCTTTCTAGATGCATTCTCGGGGTACAATCATATCTGGATGGCCGAATTTAATGAAGAAAAAACTTCTTTCATCACTGGCAGAGGAACATATTGCTACAGAGATGCCTTTCGGGTTAAGGAATGCAGGTGCAAACTTCAAAAGATTGGTGAACAAAGTCTTCAAGGACCAAATTAGGAGGAATGTGGAAGTCTATGTGGATGATATTCTAGTCAAGAGCAATAAAGCAGAACGCCACGCGACCGATCTTCAGGAGATATTTGTTGCTCTTCGAAAATATAGGTTGAGCCAAACATTTGCTGCTCTTCGAAAATATGGGATGAGCCTCAATCCAAATAAATGTGCATTTGTTATTCACTCTGGAAAATTCCGCGGATTTATGCTCACCCAACGAGGTATTGAAGAAAATACAGAAAAAATCTGAGTTGTTCTGGAGATGAGATCCCCAAGGACCATTAAGGAAATACAAAAACTCCATGGTCAACTGGCCACTCTTGGGAGATTCATTTCAAAATCCGTAGAAAATAGCCTCCCATTCTTCAGAGCATTAAGGAAGGCCCCCAAAATGGAATGGACCGATGAATGTAAAAAAGCGCTAACACAATTAAAAGAATATTTGTAATCACCGGCTTTACTTGCTAAACCCCGACTAGGAGAATAACTTTATATCTATTTGTCCACCACGAATATGGTTGTCATTTCAATATTAGTGAAAGAAGAAGAAGGTCTGCAGAAGCTTGTTTATTAAATCAGTAATGTCCTCACCGACACTGAGTCAAGATATCTTCATCTAGAGAAGTTAGCGTTTGCCTTAATAATTTCAGCTTGACGGCTTCACCCATATTTCAAATCCCACAAAACCAGGGTACTTACCGATCAACTGTTAAGGCAAATCCTTTATCAGACTGATGCATCTGGTCGATTAACCAGATGGGTGATTGAATTAGGAGAATATGATATCAGCTATGAACCAAAAACAATTGTCAAGGCCCAATTACTTGCTGACTTCATCGGTAAGCTCATAGTGACAAATAATAGCGAAGTCTCAAATGCAAAATTATCCGAAGAAGAAAACACGTCCTCCTCTCAATGGCTTTTACATACAAATGGCTCCTCGACCATCGATACTGCGGTAGCTGGATTGATTCTACGGTCACCATCTGGATGAAGTACATCTACTGCTTTGAAATTCAGTTTCAAGGTGAATAATAATGAAGCTGAATATAAAGCTATGGTCATAGGTCTGCAGTTGGCCTGCGGCCTTGGAGTATAGAATTTATCGCCAAATACCGACTCAAAATTTGTAGTCGGACATTTGACTGAGGAATTCAAGTCGAGAAAGGAAAATATGATAAAATAGAAAGCTATGGTGCAGAAATTAATCTCTAGTTTTAAAAAATATCATATTTCCAAAATTCCCAGAGCTGAAAATCAAGATGTTGATTTCCTCTTAAAACTTACCTCCTCGGAAGTTGATATCAAGCAACCGATTAACACTCAACATCTAGCAATAAAAACTATTGAGTGCCGACCAGCCGAAGAGCTTATGGACATTGAAGATGAGTCATGCTGGATTGATCCCATTTTGAATTATCTTCAAGATGATACCCTTCCTCCTGATCCAAAAGAGGTCCACAGAAGTGCTACCTGGTCCTCTCGGTATAGTGTAGTAGATGGATATCTCTACAAGAAGTCTTACACTCTACAACTCTTGAAATGCCTCCTCCCTTCGTAATCGAATTATATTCTTCAGGAGATCCATGAAGGAATTGCTGCAGATCACCTGTGAGGAAAAGCCCTTAGCCATTATGTTCTTTGGTCGGGCTATTATTGGCCTACTTTAGCCAAAGATGCTATAGATTTTGTCCAAAAATGTGATGCATACCAGCGTCATTCAAATATTCAACGACGCCCCGCAGCCCCACTTACTTCCATTGTGAGCAAGAGGCCTTTCGCTCTCTGGGAGTAGATATAATTGGTCCATTTCAAGTAGCTGTTCGACAGTTGAAATTTCTGATTATGGCAATTGATTATTTCACTAAATGGGTTGAAGTTGAACGACTCAGATCCATTACTCAGAAAGCCTGTCAAAGCTTCTTGTGGAAATCAGTTGTCTGGCAATTCGGAATTCCAATGTTGTTCATTACTGACAATGGTCGCCAATTTGATAATCCAGTATTAAAAACTTTTTGCATAAATCTTGGCATGGAATCAAGGCTTACTTCAGTCACTCATTCCTAGGAAAATGGACAAGTGGAGGTAACTAAGAGAACCCTCCTACATAGCCTAAAAACTAGAGTTCTTCGGAATGGGTCCAGCTGGGTGGAAGATGTTCCAGGTGCATTATGGGCTTATTGAACAACCACCCGATCACCCACATGAGAAACATATTTTGCCCTCACTTTTGGATTTGAAGCAGTACTCCCAGTGGAGATCAAAATACCCACTCCTTGGACCCAAGCCTTTGATCTGATGAGTAGTGAAGAACGGCTCAGAGCAGAACTCGATATCTTGGAAGAAAAGAGAGATTGTTCAAATGATCGAGCAGCCGCATACCATCAGAAAGTCAAAAAGTTCTACAATACCAAAGTGAAAGAAATAACATTCCAGTTCGGCGACTTGGTTCTTCGGGAGAACAAATTTCAGGGCAACAAAAGCCGAACAGAAAAATTAACGCTAATTGAGAGGGACCCTATATAATAAAAGAGATTGTACAACCTGGTACATACTGGCTTAACACGATGGATGGGAAGAAACACAAACGCCCATACCATACTGAATACTTACGGAGGTACTATCAATAAAACCAATGACTTTCTCTTTATTATTGTTTTCAATTTTAATTCCCCAAGCACATCGTTTACCGATACATACCCCATCGAGAATGCATGAAGGTTAGCCACTCGCCCATATTCAGGGCAGAATGCTATCTATCCGTAAACGCTAATATAGCACCATGAATACTCATGAGATAGATATAAACAAAGTCCTTTCAAAACGCACAATCAACCTGAGAGCATGACCGCCTATACCGAAGTACGGGTCATAAGCTCGTTGATAGGATTATGTTAGCCACTCGCCCATATTCAGGGTAGGGTGCTATCTATCTTAAGGCTTAATCTTGACGCATTAATGCAAATTATCACTCCTAGGATAGATACTCAAAAAAGTCCCTCTTGAAGACCGAACAATCACGTTCGAAAAAAGTCCTTACTACAGGCCAAACAATCTCCTTCGAAAGAAGTCCTTCCTACAAAGCAAACAACCATATTTGTGGATGGTCCTTATTATGGATCAAACTATAATATCCACCTAAGATTCCTTGAACAACTATCTCTATTCAAAAATTCTCTTCAAAAGAGATGGAACAAACAAATCAAGAATAAAAGAAGAAAGACATAATCATCAAAGAGACAAGAAAAAATATCATTTTGAATTACAGACCAAAGATTCAGATGGAAACCATAATACAATTAGAAAGGAAAGTATCAGTTAATTTCATATACTACTCTATGATACAAAAATTCATCTTTCCTTCTTCTGAACGTCCTTGAGAGCAACGACAGCACCATCCCAAATTTCTCTTATGAGAGTTTCTTAAGGTTTATACTTAGGGGTTCAAGTTGGCATGGCTCCTCAGGTGATTCCTTGAGTCATCTCCTTAACCCACTTCAATAATTCATCCTTGAGCACTCTAATCTCCTCTTTAAGACCCTCTTTAGCATCCTCTACTGTATAATCAAAAGGGAAAAGTTATGTCATGTGGATCCGATAAATTAAAAAGAAAAAGAACGATAAAGAAAGAAGAGACTGAATCCTTACTCCTCGTAATTCTACTCCGGGACGTTCGAAGAATGGAATTAAACCTCATTTCTCTGAAGCTACTAAACATTAGGTCGGTACAATCAGTGAAAGAAAGTAAAGTTTTCTGCTTAGATCTCGAGAGAAAAAGTTTTAAACAAGAACAATGAAGACAATATGGTTCCCCAAAAGATATGCCCTCACCTGCGGATATTTGGGCCTTCTCTTGAGAAGTTACCTCCGCTGCTTTGTTCTTGTTGATCGGATCAGCCCCCGTTTCGCCAGAAAGCACCATCGTAAAATCTATATAGCACAGAAAGTTATCACCTTTATAAGTGGTACAAAAAATGAAGGGTAGACACCAAAAGCAAATGTTATTCCTTCTAACAGCTTCTTCCACTTCCTCTTCAGATATATGAACTGACAAATTTGGCTCTTCAGCATTGAGCGTCGAGGATAACTCTTCGGTAGTTATAATTGCCTTCTCATTAACAGTTATCATCGCTTGGGGATCCACAACATAAACATTGAGAGCCAATTTATCGGCATCTATCGATATTGGCTCCTCGATAAGAGAAACAGAAACCTCAATTTCTCCCGGAATGATAGTGCTTGATTCTAGAACATGAAGAATAACAAAGTTCAAAAAACTCCCTAGCTAATAATTGAAGTAGATAACAAAAAGGGAAAAGAAAGGCAAACTTCATCTCCGACAACTATTCGGTCCCCTTCCTCAGAATCCGATGAAGAAGATCCTTCTTGCCCCTTCTTAAAGTACAACTTCACATCTTTCGCATAATTCAAATGACCAAAGTTGGTCGCAGGGTCTCCAGAAACTTTACTGATTCCTCTCCAGATTTAAGCTTCACAGTCAAGTCAGTATTCAAACTCTTTAGTATTGAACAGCTTTGTTTAAATCCAGTTCAATCAATAGTAGGTGCCTCCTTATCTTTCAAATCCTTTAGAAGCTTTGCTTTCTCTTCTTCAAGCAACTTAAGATCATGATTCAACTCATTAATTCTTTGCTCCATCTGATGATTAGTCTTCTTAAGACTCGAACACTAGGCCTTGTGTAACTCCCCGACCCGATCCCGGGACCTCGAACACGTTCACAGACCGGCGGTAACAAAGTAGAGACGGGCCCCACTCGGATATAAGGCCTAAGTGAGTAAAGCAGATAATGCAATAAAACAACTTAATTATTCAAAAGTAACATAGTTCAGCGGAAAATCATAAAAGGGTTTATATACCCTACAAATACTAGGCCCTATAAGGGACCTACAAAATAAAGTGTCTTACACAATAAAAAGATAAACAAGGTCCTCGGACCTCTCCAAATCCACCCGACCCACGATCGGCTCCTGGGTGCTAGAATCCTTCTCCTCAAGATCTGTAAACAGGAAGAAACAAGAGCGTGAGCTTTCGAATGGAAAGCCCAGTAAGTACCCCTGCGAGGTTCAAGAAAACATGATATCAACAAGTGAGAATATCAAAATCAAACTTGGGGCACGCCCCTCACAAACAATCCCTAGGAGTCTACCACAAAAACAAGCAAGGTAACGACTCCTAGCTATAGAAGCCCTGGGGCTCTGATATGAGTTCCAATGGAAGCTCCACAAATGTCTCCCCCGGTCAGCATCATCAGCGAACCTGCTGAAAACACGACCATCCGGTCGCTACGGCCCTCAGGTCGTATGTCGGTAGCGCCACCTCTCTACGTGTCGACACGGCCAGCGAATCATTCCCACTGACGGGCAGGACAACCAAAGTATCGGTCCCTCTGGCATGGCAATGCCGGAATATCAGGGTGTCCCGTCCCTGAACGTCCGCAAAGGAGCACCCATACTCCACTGAATCCGGGCGGAAGAACAAACAAGTAGGGATCCCAACATCCTGAAACAATCAAACATACTAAATAAAGATTTCAACAAATCATAGAAGCATGAATGAATACCAAGCAGTATGTCACAATAAAGACATATCAAGAAAACTCCAAAGAGTGGAACAAGGCAAGTGTACTTACTTAAAATCACAGAGTCTCGTATTCCACGAGACTTCCCGACGCATCCATGTCAATATCTAATAAAGACAATTCTATTCTTAATAAATATATATGTCTATGAGCTTTATATCTACAATGCATGCTCTAACGGGACCAAGTCCGACTTGTGGGCCTTCCCTCGCACTTCTATGTCATTCTAACTTAAATGATTACGTTTATTTATTTCCATAAATACTTATGTTGGTCTGGTGGCTAAGGCCCACCACTCTCTCTATAGGAGACCCATGGTTCAATCCCTCTCATAATATTTATTCCCTTGTTATCATTCTAGCTTTATTTTCCATTTCTCAGATCTGATTTGTTCAGTTAATATAAATATTCCTGATTTCCTTCTATCATAAAAGAAATTGGGCTCTGGTTGTTAGAGCCTACCAAGCCCATGAGAGGGGTCTCTAGTTCAAACCCCCTCCCCTACAATCTTTTATTCCTTTTTATTATTTGTTAGTTGATTAGACCAAGTCATTTGCAAATTAGCTAAAAGCAAATTATTCAATTGAGCCCAAGCCCAATTCTAGCTAGGCCTAACTCCACCAAGCCCAATCTTGTTTGACCCAACTTTTACAAGTGACTAGACCTAGCCAATACCAATTTAGTTGAACCCAACCGATGATTAGTACTATCATCCTTTAATTAGTTAACCACTTAACTAATTTCTATTAAATTCAACCTTTTAATTCCTTAATTTACTTTTAATTCACCTGATTAATCCAGCCAAATGTAAACTATTATTTTAATTCAGCTTGGCCCAATCTACTTGGTTGAACTAGACCATGTCAATTGACCAATTGAACTCAACCTTCTTTAAGTTGGCTAAACCCAAAGCCCAAATCCTTGAAACCGGTTCTCCCAAACCATTTCCAATTTGGTTAATCTAAATGAACTAATCAACGAATTCCTAATCGATTAATCATAACCGGTCAATTAATCTAGCTTTAGTTAAGATGATTAATAATTAATTAATCCTAACCAACTAAATCATTATCAACTAACCAGTCAACCAATCCGATTAACCAACCTTCAATTAAAACATGCTTTATAAACTTAATCAACTAATTAACTTAATCATCAATTAATTAACTTCCTAGTCCATCTCTTCTCTCTTATCTTCTTTTCTCAGGCCGCGCCTCGCTGGAGCTGAGCCCATGCCTGCCGCCATGGTGGAGTTGCCGTGCTTGTCCGGTAGTCGCCGGCGAACTCCCAAGCGATCCTTGACCGGAGAATCAGGCCCGAGGTTCCCTTTGGCCGGCACCAGTCACCCCTCCACCTTCTGATTTCCAGGTCCACGGCGGCGACTCCAAGCTCCCCTTCCTCGGCCGTCTAGACCTCGATAGAGACCGGCAAGGAATCTTGTGACTCCTCCAGTCTCCGCTATCCTAGATAACGATCTACCATGCATGCGCGTCGGAAGAGTAAAGACAGAGGAGAGATACTCACCGAAGACGATGATGATGAGCTCTTATCGGCACTGTCATTAGCGGGCACCCCTGCTCGGTGTTTGGTGGAGTCCCTCGCTCTTCCCTCTTGCTTCTTCGCCGCCTGCGAGCGTCCTTCCCTTCCTCTGGTCACGACTTCGAGATTGAAATAGTGGTGGAGTTGGTGTTTGAAGGATGTCTCCACGGCCTCCCCTTTCATAAGGCTCATGCAAATCAAGCCCCCGCCCTGTTGCCTTTTCTGGCGCCCTCTGATCGCGGTGGAGGCGCGCTCTGGTGGTGGCGCGTTGGCAGCGATGAAGAAGGCAACTGCCTCGAGATCATCCTCCTTATTAGATCAAACGGCTTTGATGTAGGCGTACGGTGGGAGCACGCCCACGATTACCTCTCGGCTGAGATTGGTCGTTCGATCCTTTGCCTCGTGATCGGCACTCACCGATTTATTCAATCATCACCATTCGTCCATTCTATAGAGGTTGCTCTCTTGCCTTTTGCATTAAGGTCCTTTTGTTTCTCATAATTTCCACTAGGTCCCTGACCTGTGAGAGAGAGTGAATATACTCTCAAGTCCTCCTTCTTTTTAACATTACATCTAGGTCCTTACTCTGAGAGAACCATAATTACCTGGTAGTCCTAAATCTTTTTAAGGTCACCATTAAGTCCTTGGCAGCCCATTAATTTAAATTCAATAATTTAAATTGATTTATCCTTTCCTTTTTGAATAGACCCAATCATGCCAATCTTAGGACATTCCCTAATTCATTAAATCATAGATTTAATCAATCAATTTCCCTTCTTCTTCTAAGTTCCAATCATGATCATCATCAAGGGTTTCCATATTTAATTAAATTGGTAACTTCCATTTAATTAAATAAATGACCAATCAATCTAAACTCAATCAAATAAATTTATGAAGTAAATTTATCCCTTCCTTATAAGTCTCTTAATTTACCGAAACGCCCTTGGATCTTCTTCAAATCCCCAAAATGCCCTTTAGCACTAAGAATTAATTTAGAGGAAATATTTAAATCCTTTATTTCAATAAAAATTTTACATTTTACACCTTGAGGGACCCCTCTAAATCCTTACACTTATTCCACTAATCGGCAAAGCGTTTCCTTTCGTCGGATAACCCCTTTATCTCTTTGTTTTATGCTTCAATATATACGACAGCCGCTTGTTATCAGCCTCCAACTTATCAAGGGATGCTAGTCGTGGGTCGCCTTTCTCTACAAACTTATAAACACGATCCGCACACATAAAAGACTGCAAAGAAAAAAAATGATCAGTTACGAAAAGTTAACAAGATTTCAACTCGTCAATTGTCAATATACTGATACTTACTGTAGCAAGTGCAAAACGGAGATGCGCGGCGGATTCATCATGAGTAAATTGATTCAAATAGGAAAGGACACCCTCACTCCGAAGAGCAAGCATTGAGGCCATAATATTGCGAAATTCAACATTCAATGTCGTGACGCCGCGATTGACGTATTTCAACGATCTGGTTCCTTTACTTCTAACATCAGCCACAAGAACTTGATCGATCCTCCTTCCCTCTAAAACCACTGTACTTGATAAAAGGAGAGCAACATAATCCATTTTCCTTAAACACTCAGCGTAAATTGTATCCATCTCGAAGGAAGAAGACATACCTTGGGTTTGAGAAGCCCTAACGACTCCTTTCCCTTTTCCAACTCCCTTCTCCGAAAGTCTTCTATCATATGATCTTTGGGGTGTAGGAACCTCAGAATCGTTAAAACAGCAGGCGGAACAACTTCTTTACCTCCATTTGAAGATGGAGCATCAAAATTGATCAACGTTGATTCGACTAAGGGAGCGGCTTCCACAAAAAGTTTAGCAGCCATGATGGTTGCAGAGACAAAATCAGATGTATCGGTGACCTTCATTAATCTTCTTCGCTTCACAACGGAAGGAACATCACCAATCAACGAAGGAAGTTCTGCCACAATTGAAGCCTCCTCCAATGTAGCTTCCTTACTGCTATCAGGAAGATGACCTAGTTCATTATCCGAATTTTCGGTAGGCTCCTTCCTCTTCCTCAAGACTACCTTTTTCTTGTTCGACGCTGCCTTCTGCACAGCCCTAGAACTCCCCTAATCAGCAGAATCTTTATCCCTTGATTGAGGGACAGCCTCATCACGAACTCTCTCCTCCCCCCTCCTGCCTCAACAAAAAAATTTTTGATCACTTTCGTAGAAGGATCCTCAACTCTGGCCTTTGAAGCAGCTTTCTCCTTCCGTTCAGCTGCCTTTATACCAGCCAACAGTTTTAAGGCAATCTCATTGGCAGGCATCACTTTACTTGCAGAACAGACAAAAGAAAAGAGAGTGAGAAAAATAATTAATTAATTATTGATCAGAGGGACAAGTTCTAAGTATTCGTACCCTTGGATAAATACAGACCGCAGCCTTAGAGTTGTTGATCATATAGGTAGTTATTAATCGGCACGAGATGAAATTCATTAAATTTTTCCAACCATCCTTCTCCAACAGGAGTCAATTTTTATTTATTTGCTATATGGGTTCGGGGAATACCCCACTTAATCAGAACATCCCATTCCTTACTGCTAGACACGAAGAAGAACTTACTTTTCCAGTCCTTAATCGAATCCGGAACCGGACCAAAGAATTACCTATTTTGTCTAGCACAAAAATAATACCAATCTGTATCTCCATCCTGGTTCAAAAGAGAAGATTGAGAAGATGAACAGTAGGTTCAACATGGTGGTGTGACAATACCATCACGAATCCACAAAGGATCCGTCAGGAATTGGAAGATAATTGTAAAGGACACATGTTGTAATGATGAAAAATATCAGTAAAGATTTGAGGAAACGACAATCTAAAGCCCCCTAACATAGCATCATAGTAAACTACTAACCCCTTCTGTGAGGGAGAACAAGCATGTTCTTCAGGAGAAGGTATTCTATAAGAAAACGAGAAGAAAGCATATATTCTTCTCCAAGAGCCTTGATCCTACCATCTTTAAGAACAGTTGTGAAGGAATCAAAACGAGGCTTGGGTTTCCTAGGGTTCCTAGACTTATCCTTAGGCGGTGAAACAGCACCGGAAGATACTTGAATGAATGAATGGCACAGAGATCGGGAGATGTGGAAGTGGAGAAGAAGATCGTGGCATATAAAGCAAGAAGACGAAATAACAGTTGAAACGCCCCCCACAATTTGTTTTCAAATAAAAACACTAGGCGTCATTTTTAAACAGTCCTAAATCATCTTTAATGGCTCAGATCGGTTCAAAAAACGACGTTTGATTAGAGGATGACCCCTGGATTATTATCCGATGGTTGGGGATTAAGGAAAATACTTGATGGCATAGATGGTTGACATGTGGCAGCATAGAACAATGTACTCATAATTAGTTACCCCCCCCACACGATATTATTCATCTTTATGCAATTTTTTGAAAGACGCCCCTGAATGCAAAAGGGTAGTAGGTTATGAATTTTCAGAGTGAAAAGACATATCCCAAGCAAGAAATCCTGAAACCTTAATACTCCGCATACTTTTACCCTACGGATTCATTCCACATTGGCTAAACCAAGTAAGGGAGGTGCCAATGAACAAGAAATTAGAGAAAGACCAACAACTGAAGTACATATATAAGACTCTATCAGTGAACACCCCTAGAGCCCCCGAAGAATCAGGACTCGATCCAAGCCAAATCAATCATATGCTTAGCTTTATAAGGCTGAATAATGATTATTCACTCATTCGTCAGACTCAACGCAAGCATACTTGAAGGGAGACTAATAATAGGGGTGAAAATGGTAAAACACGTGGCTCTCATCCGAACACCCACGTGTCAAGATCATATAGTTCCCTTTGTGGTGATCGGGACTCCTATCAATCCGTTTAAAGGTCTTAAGTAGTTTGATTGTTCTATGGCGTCAGGCAATTTATCCGTTCTATGGATTCCAAGATAGTTATCCGTTCTAAAGTTCTTATACCCATTCTTCGGTCTCACAGTCTAATCATTCCCTGGTTCAGTTCAATGTACACTCATTCTTTAGACCATAGCAATTCATCGGATCCCACGAACCTGAATAGCTTAATTAATCCTTCAACTCAAGACGAATATATTCACCCTTCAAACCAATGAAGTCTACACTTTGACTAAAACATTTTAGAAGAATTACAGTTGTCGCCTACCTGACTCCAACTGAATGGTTAGCTGGCGTCGAGCTATATGCCTAGCTTGTGTCCCAAGCTTCCAAAACCTATAAAAGGCAACGCGCGGAGCCCATTCGAACATTCTGATCTTCAGACACCGAAACTCTGCCTCTCCAGAGACTCAAGTTCCTCCTCTATTTCCTTTTCCGAAAGTTGTGAGCATTTAATTGTTATAGTGAAATTGTTCTCCCGTGGTTTTTTCCCAATTTCTGAGGGGTTTTTTCGCGTCAATTTGTCTCTCTTTGCTTTTTCTTTGTTCTCTGATTCATTTTCCCAAATCAAACAAATTCAATTCTTGAGGTGAAATTAGGGTTTTATCTTGATTTTGCATCACCATATTATACTTTTTGGAAGTAGTTATGTGTGGTACAACTGGGAGGAATACACCCTTTTCAAGCCTCCATATAGTAAGAATAAGATACGTAAGGCTCGTGACATTAAACAAGCGCTTCTTGGGAGGTAACCCAAGGTTTGGAAAATTTTTCAATTCTGTTTCTCATCAGTTAGAGTAGTTTTAGAATTCAATAAATTGATGCGTTACCTGGTCTTAAATTCTTTGCTTAACTTCTCTATTTGCAACTAATTGGAGTACATTGTAGAACCCAATTTCTGATTTTAATGAGCAAACTGTATTTGAATAACTAGAACCATTGATTTTAATTATCTTCTTATCTTGTTTTTTAATAAAAGATTATCCAGACAGATCGGTTTGGTAAGCTGGACAGAAGTGTCTGGTAGTGCAAAATTTTTGAAATATGAGGAATTGCACTACCAGACAAGACCATCTATTATTTCAAACGCCGTCTGGTAGTAATATTTCTGAAAAATTGGGGATTTCTGCAGAATTAATTTTTATGTCGATTAATATACCAATTGTACCCCCGAGGGGAAGTAGTTTCATATTGTGATCAGGACATCTCATGCTATTTTGTGATAGTAAGCAAGGGATTATCCCTTCTCTACCAGTTAACTTGTTAATATACTTTTATTTCTCTTGAGATATAATGATCCCTCCTTACCTCGCAGGTAATGAAAGAGTGTACATTTTGGCCCCAAACTGAACTTCACCCCCAGCTCGCGCACAATTTGCGGAATCACCTCAATGGAACTGGCGAAGTTTCAGTTTGCCCTTCCCCTTATTCTAACTATTTCTCTATCTTTTACTATGCTTTAGTGCTTGCATTGAGGACGATGCAAATTTTTAAGTGTGGGGATTGGCAGACTGTTGAATTCATTGCAAAATCTTAAAGTGTGATTATGGATGAGTAGTTAAGAAATTCATTACAAATCTTTTTAAGGATTTCATTGCACATCTTTTTATTAAATGCATGCTAATATAGACTGATCATGTCATATGATGCACGCGCAGCTTATGCGATAATTACCCACAAGTGTATAGGTTCGCTCAAGTAATATAGTACCCAAAAGATAGGGTTGTCTAATCCGCAGGGATTGGAATCTAGTACTAACTATTCTTTGCTATCTAGTGTGAAACAACGAAAAAGGTTATGTTGGTTGTTGTTCCTAACGAAGGCTAAGGCGAACAGTTGGTTGTGAAAAATCAAAGATTAGGTGGCCCCTCGGATCTCAATCCCCCTAAATTTCTTTTATTAGTAATCAGATTCTAATTATTAGTTCTCTATTAGTTGGTTCTTGGGAGTTCGACAATTACACCATCTAAACGCCAAATTCTATCTCTCGGCATGTAGATCGAACTCATTACCTATGTCTAGTTGTAACCTAACTAAGACAGACATAAACTGTGCATAGTTGAGGCATACAATCAAAACCCTAAGCACGAACATGCTTTTCTAGACATAGCAAGGTATGTGACCATGGCTCATGCACGACACAATCATATCAATCAAAACACAAAATCACAAGAACCATAAATGAAAGAAACTAATAAACAATGAATTCAATTACTAAAAGAAATCCTAGGTTTCATGTGTCCGAGGCACCACTGAAGGGGTTTAGCCTCTCATGCTAATAAATACATCAACAAAGAAAATAGGAGAGACATAATTAAGAGACAGGGCTTCCCTTGCTTGATGCCTTCTCCGCCTTCGATCTCTTCTACTCCTTTGACAAACATCCGGATCTAGAGCTCTCGTTTAAAGATAATTTAATCTCTTCCTCTCTTGGGTTTATATAGGTTGAAAATCTTCAGTAAAATCATTCTCCTACTTCTGTATAACTTTTGGTTTAAGTTGGATTGGGTCCAGATAATCTTGAGATAATTTGGGATAATTCGGACTGAAATTCTAAGTCTACGCAGTCTTCATAAAGTGATTGATAGGGTGACTAAATCAACTCGGATCGATCTATAATTTTTACTAGACGTTCCTAACCCCTTCTTATTAAATCTGAATCGAGGAGATCATATTTGGAGTTCTTGATCTTTTTAAATAATTTTTGGAAAGTAGGTTGTGTCTTTGGGGTGCACGGGCGTGCCAAGAATCTGCACGCTTGTGCCCAATTCCTCAATGTGTTCGCTCATCCAGAGAGTTGTACGGCCCTTGGCACAGGCGTACCACGTTATACTATGGTCGTATACATCTCTATAAAGGCCTTTTTTGGCTTGTTTTGCCCTTGTTTGTCCCATTTCTCGTTCCTTTTGCTCCGAAAATCTATTTTATCTGCTTAAACATAAAACAAACCCAGAGAATTACCAAAATAGAGGAATTGACATAAAATATCTAGATAAGTGCATGCAAATATAGTGGAAATACATGTACAATTTTGTACTTATCACGCCCCCACACTTGAACTTTTGCTTGTTCCCAAGCAAAGAAACATATAAAGAAAATAGATAAGTGCAAAATCTCTGATCTCAAAATAGTTGGGAGTCCCTCCGGTGCTAGGGAAACATAGCGTTAAGTGCTTGAAGGTTTTTATGAAAGAGTAGGTCTTACCTTACACTCAGACTCCCTACATGTGTCTGTGTGTAACCCTTCCTATGATGCCACTTACTAACTTAAGTCTAGCCCAGCTAATCAGAACCTTACTCACTAAACTGCTTCTCTTTACTCTTTTTGCTGGGGGTAGTAGCTTCATACATCCAGTGAGGTAGCCTTTTTCCCTCGCTAGGTCTTCAAGTGAACATTTGTGATGCCCAAGATCCAATTACTCAAGAGCAGCTTTCACGCTTCAAAGGTGATAGCTTTTTCTACCATCTTTTCTATACCGGTAGGGCATCCTTAATGGATCAGACTTTCCAGTTATTTCAGCAATTTCAACAAATTCCATATTTTTCACTCACTTTTTCCTTTTTCAAAATAATTAGAAAATATCAACACATCTCTAATGTTTAAACTAATTGGAGTCCAAACATAAGCACGCAAGTGATAACAGAGTCAAGGTTTTGTGCTCAAGATTTTTGTGAGGTGTCAAGTAAAGGCAAGATTTGTAACGCCCCAAATTTTCTAAGTAAATAAATTAGAAAATTCTCAAAAATTAATGAGATTAATTAGCACGAAAAATTGATTAATTATTTTAAAGCTCAATTAAAGGAAAATCGAGGATTAATAAATTTAAATCCAGCCTCGTAACTAATAGGCCTAGGGAAGGCATTATTGGGCTAGGCCACTTACACTTGGAATAGTTAGAGGCGGATGGTTAAGATAACCTTGGTTAATTAATTGAGAGATTTACTAAGTGTTAATTAATCAAGATTAATTATGGGATAGATACTAGACAAATGTTAGAGTCCCAATAAAGTAGATCGGGCTAGTCAAAAGTTGATATTCGCTGATCTGGTCTGACGAGAGATGGACCCCGTAATGTTACTGTGCACCAATGCCACTAGAATCATTGACTCGGGATTTCTGAATCTAGGTCAGTGAATCATTGAAGAGATAAGATTTATTAAAGGGGGATGTGACATAAAGCTAAAGATAATTTAGAATAATTAAACTCATGTGACAATAGGGATATGATAAGCTAAACTAATGAAAAGTTTAAAGTTAAACTAAATTTATAGGATTGAATATTAAAATTAATTTTTATAATATATGTGTATATAAATGGGCAAACCTAAGTATGAGAAAAATCAAAATTTCATTTGGGTTCTTTTCATCGTGCCTTTCCTCCTCTCTCGATCAGGACCCAACCCACGCCTGCCCCCTCTCCGGCAACCAGCTCCTCGCTATGCGTCATCACAGGCCACCCACCGGCCCCCGAGCCTCGATCCGTCGCTACCACTGCGCCCCGGTGACCTCGCACTTTACCTGACCGCGCCCCCCTTCTTCTGCGCCGTCAGCTGCCTGCACCCGCGTACAGCCACCGCCTCGCCGTGCTCCGGCCGCCCTACGCTCTGGTTGCGCCGCATCTCCGCGTGCAGCTATCCTACACCACAGCAGTGCCGCTACGAACACCTCCAACCACCGGACAGCCTCTGCAGCCCCTTTTCCTCCTCTCCTCAACTACGAGCCCTAATTTTGGTAAAACCCTACTTTAATCAAGGGTTTCAACTTCATGAACTAAATTAGAGATAATTGTGGGGAATTGATTGGATTTAGGGCTGTGAAGGGATTTGGAGTATGAGATTTGAAATTGTATGAACCTAAGAATTTGAAGGGCAGAGATGCATGTGGTTGTATGATTTTAATTTCATTGTTGTTTGTGGAATGTTTGCATAATTTTCGGAGTCCGATGAACAAAGGAGGTGTTGCCCAATTTTCGTAGAAATTATATGTGTTAATGTCTATTATTTTCTAACTCTCATGCCTTCATGATTAGGGAGATTAAGTGATGATTTATGTTACTAAGTGAGCATGCTAGAATACATGCTTGGAGTTTCATTAAGCGTGTATAAGAACTCTCTATTTAGAGATGATTAATAAGAGCATGTTAGAGGCTTCTACTTATGCAAAGGGTGAAGATAGCAAGATCTTCTATTATGAGCTAAGTTTGTGTTCTTGTGGGTCTTCAGGACACGAAATGCATGTTAAGTAGGAAAGCATGCTTTTATGAGTTTAATGTCTTTAATATCCTCCTTCGAGTTTAAATAGGAGTCTAAGTTAAGAATACGATTTTCATATCCATAATCTCCATATTCTAAAGCAATAGAACTAAGTTATGGAAAATACAAACTTCGTATTTACTTAGTTACTATTATTAACTCTAGGAAAAGGTAAAGGTCCTGCGGGAGCTTCTGCATTACCGAGCTAGATCTAGGAAATTTGCGAAGGACTTCATGTGAAGGGGCTTCTCCGTAAATGTAGTATTTATTCACGTATTCTTCGTAATTTGGTTTTCTCGTATTCTGATGAGCTTTATATCGGTTTGTGGATACCGATAAATTTATCGCTATAAATGCATAGTATTTTCATGCTTGTTTAATTGATTAAATTTTAGAAAACATGAGAAATGGTAAAGTGAAATCCTAAGGGGTAGATAATGATTATTTCATGTATAATAGGTTGCACCTTAGTCAGTTGTGTATGAGGGATACAACAGGGCTCAGGATAGAGCCCAGATATTAAAGTAGACGATACCGGGTTAAGGAAGGGACTTTGTTTTCAATTGTTTTTCTTAAAAAAAAATGTTTGCGAAAGTCGTTATTTTATATATATAAAAAAACCCCCTTTCTGTCTCTTGTGAGAGCCTATATCGGATACAAGATTGATACTTGACGTACATATGTAGATATATACCACTGGTTGTCGAGTACTGGATTCATGTAGATGTATACCACTGTTTCTGGTCATTAGGATCATGTACATATATACCATTGTTCCTTCATAAGAGTTGGAGTCCTTTCGGAGACATTCGAACTAGGGGTGCATGCTTGTATGATACGAGGCCTTTGCATATACTTGTTTATTATATGCTTGATATGATGTGAGATAGCTTGTATGCTTTCTTTGGATTTCTGATTGTGTTAGCATGCTTATTATGATTTAAGATAATTGTGTTGATCCTCATGATCTATATTTGCATTTGCTCATGTACTAGTATTTTAGTACAGTTTCTATCAAGAGACAGGTATGTATAATACCTGGCGTAGTTGTCTTTACTCACTAAGCTTGTATAGCTCAGTCCCTTTCGATTATTGTTTTTCTATTGCAGTATCTAGATATGGATTTGGGTAGTAGCTTGTGGTACGAGCAGGGATCGAAGTCTAGCTGGCTCTAGTGTACCTTGTCATTATGTTTAGTCTTGTCGTGTTGTACCAGACTTTATATATTTGTTTGCTTCCGTGTATTTGGGGTCGTAGTTGCCCAGACTTTATATGTTGTACTCTTTTATGACTTTGATTTGAATATAACTCCCGGTATGTAACCGGTTATGTTTATGTCATATGGATTTTATTTAGAGTACTTCATTGATATCAGGTTTTAAATTTACATCTTTAGGCACAAGATACCCTCCTGACGTGGCTGGTATGACATCTGTCTCAGTAAAGAGTTGAGTGGTTTCAAGATTAAATATATTTTTGAAAAAATTTGACACCTAACGGTAGTACTAACCTAGACAATTAAAGAGGACTCCAATTAATTTGCTCATAAATCATTATAAATTAGCACTTATCATAATCGATTTAGATTCCCAACAGTTAATCCCTCCTCACGCTTAAATAGTGTGTTGTCCCCAATGCACGTACTATATGCAATAGAAAGAATATGACATGTCAAAACAAAGTTGGAAAGGTGAACTTAGTTCTTTATGTGCCATGAGGTACCTCGTTCTTGCATTGTGTTCCCTGTTCAAGTATGATATTCAACTTTTCCTGAGATCATTGAAGGCACAAAAAGTGAAACTCCATAGCATAAATAGAGACTAAATCCTTTTATGAACAAATTGACTCAAAGAAAAAGAAAATACAAAAGTGGTAAATAAAGATAAAAATGAAGATGATGCTCAAGGGCCAAAGTCATCGTCCTCCTCAAGGCTGTCGGTGTCCTCTCAGGAGTCTCCTCAAGCCGCCTCGTCTCCCTGTGTCACCCCGTGCCCCTCGTGGTCTAGGTTGTGGTAGTATTGGTGGTGGGTATGTGATACCCTAGTGGTCCAGCAACAGCTAGGTATTGTGCACCTGCCAAAGGAGGAGGGCATCACGGTTCGCTTGGGTCAATAATGCAGCTGGTGCTACTGGGGAAGATGTGCTCGGTCCTGCCTCCAGCTGCTCCAGCTGGTCCGTGGGTATTGGGGGCTCGGTAGGGGTTGCAGCTGTATATCTGATGGTCTGTGTGGTCCGGACGGCTCGCAATATGCCCATCGCCCTCAGTGTGTTGATGGTGATCGATGTTCTATTTCCAACGATTGTCAACTTTCTGATTGATGTCTCATATAGTATTTGTATCCTTTTTGCTAATTTTGTGATATATGGTCTAGTGAAGATTACTCCTAGTCTGGGTTTGTTCCTTGATGGAGGAGGAATTGGGCCACGACCCATCCTAGGTGTAGCTTGAATCCTTCCATCATGCTTAGCAAAAATAGGAAGTACTTGTTGCTTACTACCCCTGTGTTATTTCCCCTCCCTGTGATAGAACGACTGAGGATGGCTTGGATGTGTCTAAGTGTGGGTGACTGCACCGAAGATGCTTTGGAAATGTATGGATCATAGCGTTGGTCCGTGCTGAGCCTCCTCTAGTTGTTTCTTGTGTGCAGCCAGTTTGTCTATGTTCCCTTAACAGTTTGTATTCAGGTGTTCTAGTGAAATCCAGGTCATAAAGGCTGAGGTGATAGCAAACTCTGTGTAACTCATCTTTTTATGAGTCCCTCCTATCTGAAACTCAATTTGCTCTTGCCGATGCCAAGAAGTTGCTCCTTTTATGATTGTGAGTGTCAACAGTACCTCCAAAGTGAGTTCCTTATATGAAGTCTCGCTTATTGATAGGAGATGGTAGCATCCCCTTGTGGTTAGCAGTTGTTGAAATTCACTGGCAAGACCTACCAATCAATGGTTCGGAACTCCCTGAACCTCTTTGTTGTAATCGGAAGTATCTTTTGCGGTGGACTAGTGATTTTAGTGGGGGAGGGTGGGGGTCTTCTTCCCGCTATCTTTTCTTTGACATGGATTAAGCTGCTGGTTGCGTGTTGACCGAAAACTTGAGTGCAAGCACTCAAGTCCCCGCACACAAGCATACGTGGTCACATGTAATAAAACCGATGAGTATCAGGTCGAATTCCTCAACGAACGGAGATTAGGTTTCTTAACTTCTGCCTAAGAGGTTGTTGTATTTATTTGTGAAGTAGTGAAGGTTGTAATCAAGTGTCAAATAGGGTTTGTAGGAACGAAGGATTCAAAGGGGAAAACTCTCAAGATTAATAATCTAGGGTTGTATGGTGTTAATTGACTTGTTAAGATCTTCTCCTTGGTTTGCTAGGTTATCAAGGTTATGGATATGGGTGTGTCAAAGGTAGAGATTTGCAATTAAGTGCACTCTGGGTGCATCATACAAGACCTTATTTCTAAGGATCATACTCTAAGGTCCATATTTCTATTGGCACTTTAGAAGGATTATAGGGCAACTCTCTACCAATTCTATGGATATGTCTCTACTTATACCTATGTGAGAGAACAAATCGGTGTCACTCCGTCGACCCTACTTCTCTACACTACCTTCAAGCTTATATTTCTATATGCTTGAAGCTTAAGATGCTTATCGTCTTTCAACCAACAAGGATAAACAAAAGAGATTCATAGGCACATCCACACACATGATAACAATGCAAAACCAAGGATAATATAGAATTTAAGTCAAAACATCCATACAACCTTAGAAAAGGGTGTTTAAGCTACCATTGCAAAAGAGGAATCACAAGCAATGGAATCCATCACAAACATCTATAATCAAACTAAAAGAGAGTTCTAAACATAAAAGATACAAATCTAATGTTTCCCCATCGTGAAACGTGCGATCTCCAGCTCTAAGATACTGGAAGAAGCCCTCCGGATCAATGCTCTCACTTGAAGCCACTACCCAGCTCAAAGATACAAACCCTAGTAAATCAACCAACTTTTATATCATGCGCCCTCGACATTGCGATGTCGAAAAGCTACATCGCAATGTCCAACTTACTCTGAGAATCCCCAATATTGAGACATCACAATATCCTAAAGGGAAATTACAATCTGAGTTTTTAACTGCATAAGGGCTCACAGATCCTCGATAATATCGCGATGTCTAAAAGCGACATCACGATATTGCCTCCAGTTCATCTTGCTATAGATCCTCACATCGCGATGTCAAAAAGAACATCGCGATATCAATTTCTGTCAAATATTGGCGCTCTGTCTTAACATCGTGATGTCCAAAAGCGACATCACAATGTTGACTTCTGTGTGTCTTAAATATTCACCTGTTGCATACAAACTTCACTTATTTTAGCATTTATCGATCACAAACAGATCTAAATCACTATTAAAGCATACAAGACAACACATATAGTTGAGTGGTACATTATAGAGCCAAAACAACAAGTATTCATTCTAAAATACATTTTTCTGCTCTAAATACCTTAACAAACATCTACTAAAATAGCTCTTTTCCAAGAGCTATCATTGCTTTCTGCTGGACATAACTCGGGTAGTTAGGAATTGGAACTAGTCTGCACTTGGGGTACGGTGCTTAATTCTACTAGCCCTTTAAGTTTTATATAAGTGAAGTTTGACACCCACTCGAAGTAGGTTTTATGCTGACTTGAAGTATGAATCTGACTTTCTGTAGAGCAGGGTTTAAGATGCCTTTTATGCCTCTATAATATTGCTTACCAGCGATGCACGCCCATCCTATGTCTTGCACGGTTGTGCGTGATTCACGAACTCGTGTTCTGATTTTCCCTTGGAATGCACGTTCATGCGCACGGGCATGCGAATGCATGTACAAATATGGAGTGATTTTGTTCACCGCCTTTCTTTGCACGGTTGTGCCAATGAGATGCACGGCCGTGCATAATGGTGATTTCTGTGAGAAGGCAAAATCAGAGAGACGCACGCCCTTTGGCACGACAGTGTCAAATAGAACTAAGGTCGTGTATGTCTTTGTTTACTGGAGTGGTTCATTTTTCCTTCAGATTCCTTTGGATCTGTGTGTTAGTAACTCCAAAAGCAAATATTTAGTCATTAAAAACATGGAAATCACCAAATAAAGCAGAGCATCATCTAATTGAAAATTTTACTATAGTTGTATTTCTACTAAGAACTAAAGTAATACTAGAAAAGCTAACCTTACTTGGGTTGCCTCCCAATAACTGCTTGTTTAACGTCACTAGCTTGATATACCTGTGGGGTTCAGTGAGGCTAGAATAAGTAGATTGATAAGTATTTAATTGATCATGTTTTTATATCAATTCTTTGTGCATTATTCATGTGATTTCAAGTAATTCTTGCCCATTAATACTTAATTAGTATTAATTCTTAATTGTAAAGCTTTACAGAGCACACATCCCCTAGAGTTATAGAGAGCTTTACAAGGAAGCATGTGCCCGTATCACCAACAGTTTGGGCTTGGAGATGAGGTTACGGGCACCCTTCTGCCTGTAAGACTTCCGCATGCCTCGCGCACAGATGCAAGCTAACCCGGTTTTATCACTAACTTGAGTCTGATTTTGGCTGATTGAGCCACTAATCATGTGAATTGATCTGAACCCTATAAATAGTTGATTTAGGGTTTAGAGAAGCAACTTTTGGAACTTAAAAACTCATCGCCTCTCTTGGGGGCTCCCACCCTTTCTCCACCTTAGAGTTTGGGGCATCATTGAAAATCTTGAAGTAAGAAGAGGAAGGCAAGCATCGAAGGGGCATCTCCACGCACACCGCCAACTGTCCTCGCCCACGGTGGAAGGAAGGGTGTTTCATATCATGTTTCTTATCTTTCTGTTGAACATCGTGTTTTATTTGTGTTCCCCTTTTATGGGAAACTAACTTGCTAGATACTTGGGCATAATGAACCTCTGGATTTATTTTTAACTTTGCTTGTATGGATTTTTATGATTGAATGAATGTCTTAATGTTTGAGAACCTATTAGATGTATTGTATGGTATTGATGCTTTACGTTACGATAGCTCTAAGTGTGAATCTAGATCTATAGGGGTGTAAATAATAACGCTCCCTCTATATAAACATAGATCTACTTCAATAGGTAGGGGTTGTGAACACGCTGAGAGATCGGGTGTTTAGTAGAGAGACTCTTCAAGATGGATTATTCCCACAAATCTTCCAAGATTATGTGTTTCCTAGAACGAATGAAGGAACTTAGATTAGTAACTCGCCTCGAAAGAGGATGTGAAAGCATTGTAGGAATTCGTGGTCCATAACCCACATTCATTAATTAGAAATCCATACTTGCCCCAATTTATGAACATCCAGAGGGGATTCATTGCCTAAGTATCTCCCCTTTATAATTGATTGCCATTATTATTTTCACCAAGTACTCTTAAGCCAATTTCAGTTTAGAGATTAGATTAGGAATTCAACAACCTTTAAATAGACAAGGTAGCAGACAATTAGATAGGATGAGTGATCTAGATCTCTATGGGTTTGACATCCGACTTTCATAGTCAACTTTATTACTTGATATGACCTGTGCACTTGCGGTATAAGCATAAGCATTAGGCTCAACACGCACAACTATCATAGATCTTCTCCTCTTCCTTGCGGATGGTTATGTCTCCTACTATGTATGGCTTTAATCATTGCCCATTTACCTTGCTTGTACCCTTGGTTGGGTGTGTGATTTCAATTGCCCCATGAGGCAAGATTTGTGTTACAATGAAGGGTCCCGACCATTTTGACTTGAGTTTTCCTAGGAATGATTACAATCGTGAGTTGAAAAGTAAGACTTGATCACCTACCTAGAATTTCCAACTCTTCTTAATGTGTGCATCGTGAAATCACTTGACTCGCTCCTTGTATAGCCTCATGTTTTCGTAAGCGTTCTCACGTCATTCATCTAGTTCGTTTAGCTGGAATTTTCATTTTTGCCTAGCCCCTTCAAGGTTGAAGTTTAGGAACTTTGTAGCCCAATATGCTCGATGTTTCAGCTCTACTGGTAGATGGCATGCTTTATCGTAGACTAATCTGTATGAAGTGCTTCCGATTAGGGTTTTATAAGCAGTTCTGTATACCCATAGAGCATCATCCAGTTTCTTTGACTAATCACGCCTGTTGTGTTGTACTTTTTTCTCCAAGATCCATTTTAGTTACCGATTTGAGACTTCCACTTGGCCAATTGTTTGGGGTGGTATGGTATAGCCAACTTGTATGTCACCCCGTACTTCTTCAAGATTTTTTTCCAAATTGCATGTTGCAAAAATGTGTTTGATAAGTGTTTAAATGTTCATATTTTATATCATATTCATGTATATTTTGCATGCCATTTGATGAAAATGTGGCCTACCGGTGCTTAATAAGTGTTACTTTTGTCAAACAGGACATATTGAATGTGTTTCAAGGTGTTTCAAGATAAAGGACACTTTTGAAGGCTTTTCAGAGGTAAACACGTCAAAGTCTGGAGCTATAAAGGGCCTACAAATGTTCCAATACATTATGGCGAAGTTCCTCGAAGATTTGGAGCCAAAACAAGGCTATTTAAGAGGCATACGGGCTAGTATACGGACCATATGGATACCGGTACAGACTGTACGGATAACTACTAAAGTAATTTCAGGTTCTTCTATTTTGCTCGTATATGCCATACGAGGTGGCATATGGTCTTATATACGACCGTATGAAGGAACTTGTAATTCATACGGGATCTCACACGGCCAATACGACTCAGGGAACTAATTTGCAGGAATATACGGGCCTGTATACGCCCGTATGGAGACCTGTTTGAACCATTTTCTAGGCCCGATTTACACCCGATTTTCATATGATTTAGCCCCATACGAACCCTAAACGGGTAAGATACTTTACGAAAGCCTTTACCCCTATAAATACCAATGTTCTAGGGTTATGAGGCATCTCTTAACCTTTGGCCACCTTTTGGGCCGTCTTAGAGATCTTGTAGTTCATTAATGACTAGGGTTTGAAGGGATGCTTTTGGGAATGAGCTAGGGCTTGAAGGGAGTCATCATCAACAGTCCAATTGGTACACCAATGGCGGAGGGAACATCAGAGGGAGGTTTAAATTGAGTTTATTTTGATGTTTTCTCCTTTCATTGTATTGGATTTGTGTTAGCCTTTCATGGGGAACTAATATTCTAAGTATTTGGGCATGTTGAACCCTTGGGTTATGTATGAACTTTGGTTTTGATTGTTAATGGTTATCTAGTTTTTTTTCATGATGGAGATCTATTGGATGTTTTAATATAAGTGAATCCCCCTACTTTGCGAGAGTCAGGAGGAATTTTCATAGTCCACATGGGGGAAGAAGCGAACCCCTCCCCGTGTGTAGACCATCTCCAATAGAGAGGATTGTGAGTACACCGGGAACCCGGGTATTGAGGAGAGCAAGCCCTTAGATGTATTATTCCCATAATCCTTCCAAGAATTAGGTTCCCTAGAACATCATAAGTAAGGGTACTAGGATTAGTAATTCGCCTCGAGAGAGGTAGTGAAATTAAGCACCTTAGGAGCTCTTGGTCCAACCATTGCAACTAGTGACCTTCACATTCATTATCTATCTTTATGAGAACCTGAGGGAGATTCATTGCCCGAATACCCCCTTCTTATTATTGATTTACCCCAAGATTCAATCCCCTCATTAGTGATATCCAATTTTTAAGTTTTCTTAGTTTATATTAGTTCAAACCACGACCAATCTTTGTTTAGACTAGATAATAGATGACAAGTTAGTACTAGTACTTCTCGGTCCCTGAGGTTCGATACCCAACTTTTCAAGAGTCCACTTTATTACTTGATATGACCCGTACACTTGCTGTTTGCAATTGCATCAATGTTCCTCGATCACTTATTATTACACGAAGTGTATCAAATCGGGAGAATAATTTCTTGAGAAATTTAACCACCACCTTGGCATCATTGGTTGGAAGTGATTGAGCTTCTACCCATTTTGAGACGTAGTTAATCGCGACCAAGATGTACTTGTTTCCGTTGGAATTGCAAAAGGGTCCCATGAAGTCAATTCCCCAAACATTAAATATTTCGCATTGTTAAATCGGGTTTTGGTTCATCTCGTCCTGTTTGGAAATGCCCCCACCCTTTGTCATCTATCGCAGGTCTTTATGAATACTTGTATGTCCTTAAATATCGTCGGCCAGAAGAATCTGGAGCTGAGTATTTTTCTGCTGTTCTGTTTACACTGAAGTGCCTCCTATCGGTCCAGTGTAACAAGACAGAACTATCTGCTACAGCCTACACCAAACGGAACCCTCTTATACAAACACAATGAAAGGCTGCTTCGTTCAAAACAGGACAAGACTTCTTCAGAATCGGATGGACATGTTAATACAAGAGTTTAGGGATTAGAAGAGCATATTTGGTTCTAGAGACACCCTTGGGGACTCTCCTATTGATCCACCATCATCTTCCACATTTTAGGGCATCATAGGAGAGCTTGTAGGAGAGTGTGAATATACCCTTCCACCTTCCTAACGGTGAGGTTTGGAGGGGGCCAGGTCAACGGTCATCATGCAGCATGAACAGTGGAGGAATCTTTACCTTTTATTAAGAATACTTTTGATTGCCTTACTATCTTGTATTTGTCTTCTTCTCCAATGGACAACTAACTTTCCTAGCTACTCAGGCATGTGGACCCCTTGGACTAATGTTTAATGTTTAATGTTCAATGTTTAATATTGGATATTAATGTTAAGTAGTTGTATCTTTATTGAGATCTATTGGGAGTCATTCATTACATTGTGGATCTACGTTGTGACAGCCCGGATCATTCAATCCGATGCTCCGGGGAAGAAGCAAACGCCTCCCCTTGTGTGGACATACCCCAATAGAAAGGATTGGGTATGCGCCGAGAGATCGGACATTTAGGAGTTTAAATCCCTAGTTATTCTTTCCCACAATCCTTCCATGTTATCGATTCCCTAGAACTTAGTGCGGTGAGGGTGCTAGGTTAGTATTTCACCTCGAGAGAGGGAATGAAAGCAATTTAGGAGATCAATTTGTAAACACAAATAGAAACATCTAAGAGATCAATTTGTGCATAACATAAGAGGAGATCAATTTGTAAACACAAATGGAAACATCTAAGAGATCACATGAATACGTCTGAGTGCACTTTCTAATGGGGGGTAGTTTTACACAAACAAACAGTGCATCAAAAATTTTCACGTTTTTAGGAAAGAAAACGGGGAGTGGCCATCTATTCACTCTATTCACAAGCAGAACCACACCCCGACTGCCCGATGTGCTCCTCAACCTCTCCTCACGCCCAACCACTCCTTGGAGCCCATCCTTAGCCACTCAACATATGGAATCAAAGGTTAGCCCTATGATTGATGACTTTAAGGTTTCGATTTGAATCATAACACACACACATTTTCTAGGGCATCAAATTAGTGTGTTGAATGGGTTCCAACGTCATTATGTATGCAAGTTTAAATTAATTACTTATCTTGTCTAACATTGCATGAATTAGGAGTTTTCTACCTAGTTTGCTACATCTTAACCTATAGACGAGGCTCACGAACACCAAAACCCTCGCTTAGCTTTCACAGGCGAGCCAAACGGTTCCGTCTAGTAAAGTCCATGAGACCGCAAACTAGTGTCAACTAGGGGATTCGCAAAACTTACACAAATAGACAGTTCCATTTGTCGATTCTCACGGGACCATGAACTAGTATAAATTAGGGCATCTGTGGGGAATTATACCATCAGATGGAACCGTCTAATATTTCAAACGCTTGTCTTGTAGTTCAAATTTTTGGCAAATCTGGGGATTTCTACACTCCTTTCTAATACCAATCCAATTGTCTATTTCTCTAATTCTATTTTGCACTTACCCTCGCAACAAAGGTCCTTGTTGTCAAGTGCAGAGAGACGATAGAGGCTCCTCCTCTACCCCAGAGTTCCTTAAGAAATAATTTAAAGAAAGATATGAACGATTATCTACTAAGGAATTAAAGAAGACATTTACCATAGATTGGGACATACTGAAGGAAATTGGAATTACAGAAAAAGTTAGAGAGCTGTTTTCTTTTAGGGGGTGGGATCGCATCTTGGCAATCGATCAGCTTGTATACAAAGAGCTCGCACTAGAGGTCTTGAGAAATTTTGAAGTTTAGAACTCCCACTTTACTGTAGGCAAAAAAGACGCAATTATATTTCAACATGGAGGGGAGTGGCAGCCCATGAGCTTCACAGAGTTTTCACTCGCTATGGAGCTTTATGACCATGCCTTAGTTGACACACCTGAGTATGATGCTCTGGCGGTGGAGCTCCCTGGAGATATGTCCCCCCTTCTATTTTTGGCAGTCTATCACTTTCGGGGGCAATCTGGACTACAAGAAAGCTTCCTTAATCATTGACCTAGCACACAGATACATCTGGTCGGTTATTAGTCGCTCCATCGCAGGTCTCAAGGATAACACAGGATTAATCACTCAAAGTAACAAGGATATACTCTACAGCATGATCCACCACCACCCTGTGCACCTTGGACATCTCCTAGCAAATTTTCTAGCTCACCAGACCAGTATCGGCGACTGCAGGCGATATCAGCTGGTCCATATGTTACTCAGTTGGTTGTCGACATTGTATGCTCCATGGGACGTGAAACATGACCCGTATATTTACTGTCCATCCCCTGGGTTCCAGTACACTAGTTCTTATAGGGATGATCAGGCTCACTGCTGAGGGCTTCCGCCTCGTCCAGCGGGAGTCGAGAAAGGACCCCATTCAGATAGAGGAGGAGAGTGTCGACTCTACATCATCAGAGTTCGACGATTCTTCCTCTCCAGTTTCACCACCTCCCAGTTCCCATCCATCAGATCCACAGATAGAGGAGCTACTTACACGCCAGCAGCGCCTATTTGAGATGATACAGAGCCTGAGCATGGCACAGGAGAGGATGCAGAGCAATATGCAATAGTTTTTCGCACGATTCCCCGCTGGCACCTCTGATCTAGTCCTTGTTCCAAAGCCAACCATAGCTCCAGCACCTCAATCACCCTCCATTGCAGTTCCTGCGCGACCTGTTGATCCATCACAGGCTACCCTAGTTGCCTCCCTAGAGGAAGAGTAGTTTAAAAATCACCCTCCATTGCAGTTCCTGCGCGACTTGTTGATCCATCACAGGCTACCCTTGTTGCCTCCCTAGAGGAAGAGTAGTTTAAATTTTGATAAGGACATCTTCTCTTATTTTGTACTAGTGTGCAAGGGCTAATCTGTGCTCGCTTGTTATGTTTCTACTTCTTAGTGCCTTCAAACTTGATATTCTCTATTTTCTGTCTGGATGCTATAACTACCCCTCTTTGCTTCGCAGATTTCAAAAGGTTATGATTCTCTGCTCGACCCGAATCTTTCCCCGGCTCACACGATCAAGGAATTACACTCATTGGAATCGAGGAAGTCTTAGATTACCCTACACCCTATGTTATTTCTTTCTTATCATTTGCATGTGTTAATAGGTGCATTGAGGACAATGCACAATCTTACGGGGGAAGAGGGTTACAAAATTTTAAGTGTGGAGATAGGTATTTAAGAATGCATTACACATCTTCAAGTGAATCCATACTAAAGTAGACCGATGATCGTATACTTAAAATTTTGCTCAATTTTCCTTTACTTTTGGTAGCATCATATTAGCCCCAATTTTTTATGATTCTCTTAGGAGACACCATGGACGTTTAGAGAACATCCTATGACATAATTGTTTACTAGTGACAATAGATAACCCATGGCCATGTTCCTCAGACTTAGAGTGCTAAGTATCACTTTTAATAGCTCCAAGAGGTTTCGTAACACTAGTTTAAGCTTCTGACCTTCATTATTTATCTTGGTGGACAAGTAAGAGCACAAATAAAATGTAAGTGTACATAAGAGTTGTGAAGATTAATTGATAGTGTTCTGCTGCTCTTGATGACGAAGTAGCTTAAGGTTAGGGCCCCTAATCCGAGTATCCTTCAAGTAAAAAAATCTCTTATGGGCATAAATACAAGCATGTAGAGTTGTAATTTTCCGAGTAATTTGGGTGTTCCAGTGCCTAATCAGCATGTGCATCTTTCCAAATGGGAAATCTACACTCCATTAGTCACGGAAAGTTGGATCCTTTAGGGATGCCCTATCGGAATAAAAAAAACAAAAAAAGAGTAAAGGTTCTAGTTTGTTTGATTTGTACCACTCGAACTTGTCCACCACCATTGTACTTGGGGTCAGTTGTTTGTCCATAGAGTCCCAAGGACCCTCTAGAGTCCATTGAGAGTTTGCTTGCCTCTATAAGACTTAGAAACATGGCATGTGGAGTGAATAAGTTTTGTCCTGAACTATAATGACAAATGTCACTGGATTTACCTAAGTCTTGGTACGAACTAGGAGAATACACAAATCTATGGTGAACATTAAGTAAAGGGCAACTGTATAACTTTTGGCTAGAGGTCTAAACACTTATTATCTCTTCGCCTTCTCTTGTTTCTTTGCTTGAGGACAAGCAAATGTTTAAGTGTGGAGATATTTGATAAGTGTTTGAATTACCATATTCTTGTATCACTTTGGTACGCATATAGCATTGCAATGAGACAAATTGCAGTTTTCTAGTACTTAATTCATGTTTGTTTTACTCATCAGAACATACCGGAGGTGATTTGAGGGTATTTACAAAATATAAAGCAAATTCGAGCAAGTTCAAGGAAAAACAGGCTAAAATGCACTACCAGACGGTCAGGTCTAAAAGTCAGACGGAACCGTCTGACAAGAGGAATCCTCGAACTTATGCCTTCAAATCTCCAGAAAAGCAGACGGGCTCAAAGCAGCCGCCTGAAGTCCCACCAACTTTTAGCCACCTGATTTTGTTGTACCAAACGATCCAGTTTGGTGAACACACGGGACAGTTTGGCTTATGAAAACCTCCAGAAGCAACCAGACGAAAACCATCTACTATACCAGACGGAACCGTCTGGTCAGACTTCTTCAGAATCAAGTAGACATATAAATACAAGGATTTAGGGTTTGGAAAATCATCTTTTAGTTCTAGAGACACCCATGGGGGCTCTCCCATTGATCTACCATCATCTTCAACATTTTCGGGCATCATCGGAGAGCTTGGAGGAGAGCGTGAACATACTCTTCCACCTTCCTAACGGCGAGGTTTGGAGGAGGCTTGGTCAACAGTCATCGCGCAACATCAATAGTGGAGGAATCTTTAGCTTTTGTTATGAATACTTTTGATTCCCTTACCATCTTGTATTTGTCTTCTTACAATGGAGAACTAACTTACCTAGGTATTCGAACATGTCGACCCTTGGACTAATGTTTAATGTTTGATATTGGATATTAATGTTAAGTAGTTGTATCTTTTATTGAGATCTATAAGGAGTCATTCATTGTTGATCTACGTTGTAATAGCCCGGATCATTCAATCCGATGCACCGAGGGGAAGAAGCGAACGCCTCCCCGTGTGTAGACATACCCCAATTAAGGGGATTGTGTATGCACCGAGAGATCAAGCATTTAGGAGTTTGAATCCCTAGTTATTCTTTCTCACGATCCTTCCAAGTTATTGATTCCCTAGAACATAGTCCAGTGAGGATGCTAGGTTAGTATTTCATCTCAAGAGAGGGAATGAGAGCAATTGAGGAATCCTTGGTCTGATCATTTGCAACTACCTGCATTAATATTCTTTATCTATCTTTTGAAGAGTCCGAGGGGGAAACATCGCTTGGATACCTCTCTCTTGATTGATTGTCTCGTGAATTACCAGGTTCTTTATCAATCTTGCTTTCTAGGCTTAAGTTTATATTAACAACCAACAACATCGACTCTCGTTCACCTAGTTCATAGACGATTAGTTAGTTTTAATATCTAGTCCCTGAGGATCGATATCCGACTAATAGAGTCCTCTGTATTACTTGCCCGACCTGTACACCTGCGGAGCACGCATTAGGCATTATCAACAACTCTAGTGAAGTTCTTATGGGCAATTTGATTACATGGAGATATGATGATGTGATAGTACAGATAAGACAGAAGAAGGCATGGAAGATGATATGGCAGAGTTAACAAAGCACTTTTGGCAAGTACAGGCTGATGCATCTATGTAACTGAAGCTCACACTAGTTAACAGCAGAATGGTACAACTATATGTGTGACATGGAGACAACTCATTCAGTTCTTGTGGAAAAGCGACATGCTACGGTGGCAGGTAATGTGACAGCTGGCAATTGAGCACGTAATGGATTGACAATGACTGTACATGCGATAAGTTGGCACATGATGACTAAGCATGAGATGACATGGCACGTGAGCACATAAATAATGACATGTGATATGACACATGACAAGATCATGACAATCATCCACTGATCATCAAGGATATTTTTGGTGTTGAACTATCTTTAGGAAGAGATATTTTTGGAAGCAGCTAATGATATGTTTGGAAAGTCGTTGGTGACTTGGAGTGCAACCTAGATCACAAACTATGTTTGGAAAGTAGTGGACAACTTGGAGAACAAGCCTAGTGGAGCATATGGTTAGAATGTGGTCATAATGCAGAAAAGAATCTGACGTGCAGTCTATATTTGGAAAAAAAATCCAACTAGGAAGATTGTGTGACAACTGTATGAGCAGAATTGATTGAAGCCTATATTGAATATCTGATTGAAGATTTGAAGACCATATTTAGAGTTGAGTTAGGACTAGATATGGTATGAGCTAACATACTAGGGAGAAGTTTAGAAAGAAATCATGAAGACAATCTAGGAAGATTGTGTGACCCAAACATGGATGAATAGAGATCAAGTTTGGAAGGTTGTGGAGCACCTAGTCGAGGTGTGAGTTGAAGAGGACTGTGAACGTGACGTAGAGAGGTCCAGCTAGTTGGGCGATCAAGATCAGGAAGATCTGATGGGTTCAACTCAGGCTCAGACTAGGAGGCTTGAAGGAGTCAGGGGTTGTTAGTTGCAACGTACGTTGCAGTCTTAGTTAGTTCAGCAGTTAGGCCAAGTTATAAGTCCGGGTGTGACAGGGATTGTGACGACTATTTTTGGAAGGTGACCAAGATAGTTCCCATGTAGATTTCAAAGAATCTAAAAGAAGCAAGTGATATATATGGACGTGGGGACGTCTATATAAGGCCGAGCTCTAAAGGTTGATTGTGATGCCATCGAAGAGAAACTAAGGTAGTTAGGTTGTGTGGTAGTCGGTCAATCAAGAGTAAGGGTGTGTTTGTATTGTGAGATGAGTGACAAGAGACTTGTACTCATGTTTTCTTCCCTCTTTTAGAAGATCATTTCTCCTGGCTTGGCCCCCAAACGTAGGCTTGGAAGTCGAACTGGGTTACCAAACTTTTGTATTTGTTCTCTTCATGCTTTTCATTGTTCTAATTGTGTGTGTATGAGAGCTTAATTATTTATTGAGTAACTAGTGTGCAACCACTGTTGTAACTACACCATACAATAACCTGGCAGGAACTAACAGTTTCCATATATTTGTCTCTTCTACCATCCATTTGCTCTCTGGTATGACGAGCTCTGTGACCATCTCTTTCTCGGTGAGTCACTCCCTAAGACTAGTCGAAGAAACATCCATCTTCACCCTGAGTTCCTTTGCTCATTTTTCCAAAAAAAGTTTTCCATATCTCGTACAGTTTAAAACCATGCTAGTGTAAGATGTTCTAGCTGCAGGTTGCCAATAGAGACCTTTTGTGCAGTCGCCAAATATAATGGGGAGGGACGAGTGTTACAGTTTACCGTATTGAACTCTTGGGAGTCAATACTAGTCGAGATATGTGAGCGACGGGATCTTGAAGTATCCCAAGTAAGGGTGAAGTTTGTCACATCGAACGCACACCGAACTATTTGCCCAATTGATACCGAGGTGGACTTTCAGCGTATGTACCACATATACCACATGTTCAACAGCGCTGTCGTCGACCTTATTGTCGATACCATTAAAGAGGCAGTGGACATGCCCTCTAGCTCCTCATTACTGTCATAATTTTGACTTGACCTTCGTAAAGAACGATAAGCAAAGGGTGGTTGTCCAATGTATCTTTGTAAGCTGCCAGTTAGAATTTAATCGTGTGACAATTATACTTATTTTCAGTTGTTACCGTTTAACATAACATCTTCCCATTTAGAATTTCACGTTACCTTTTAATATAACGTGTTTTCATTTATCATATTAGGTTTTCGTTTAATGTTCCTACTTATGTTCTAGCGTTTTCGTTTAATATATCTTGTTTCTAATTAATATTTGTTGTTCTTGGTTCGTCACGGCTTTCTTGCCTAACAAAGGTTCAAGCTCATGATCATGCTATGTAATCGTCGGGACAATTCTCTACAATGATAAACTCACCTATGCCCTGACATACATAATAAGTCGGAGGAAACTGTTGAAGAAAGTCACACCCTACTGGTTGGTCGTTCCGACGGGGATCATTTCGAGGTTGCCATGAGGCTGGCCATAATCGTAGATCTTGCAATGCTTTGATTGCTGACTGACAGAGGATGATTTAAATATAAACACTTGCTAATATGAGGAAACCATATGTACTAAGAGTCAGTACAAATTATATATATTGGAACTCCGAAACTTATGCTGAAACAGTTTTTGTACAAATTATATATTATGTCAAATCACGTCGCCCTTGAATCTTCAGTACGTCTCTTCTTTCTTGCTATTCTCCATCATCACGAACGATGTCGTCAATCAGTATATGTGTAACGAGCGCAAACGTATGAGAGGTACGTCTTAATTGGGATGGCAAAGTTTCTTACCACGGAGAATTTGGTCAATAAACCGCATAATATATACAGTGCAGTCGATGCTCCCCTCTTTCTACTGCGGGTAGTTGTAATCATGGTTCAGTAGGTAAGCCTTCATTTCGCTCTCTCCAAGCTCGATTGTGAGGCAGTCATCGAAGAGTTCCCACTGATAACAGAATAAGGACCATTTAAAAATAACCTAAACAAAAATAGAAATCACTCACTGACTTGTATTACCATTACCCAGGTGTCGGCGTCATATATAGGGCTTTCTAGTGAGGAGTAGTGAACATACTCCCTCTTTTATTTGTCGAGGATGATAAGAAGGAAGTTCTTATTAAGAATGATGGGCAAAACGACCAACTCAACTTTGTGGAACGCTCACACAGTATCCTTCATCATTGTCAAGGTGACATATGTGGTGTGGTCTTTCTTGGACATCTGAAGCGCCAATGGCATAGTAATTGTGACCCGCCTCTTATAGGGATATGGAACTTTTCTCATAGACTCAATGACGATCATTATAAAGGCGTCTATAACATCGTCGGAAACCATCATCTTTCCCCTGAGCAGTGTGTATAGATGGTTGCGGGTGGTGAATGACCATTTGTTCTTCCATACGATGGTCGCAAAGGAATGTTAAACGAAAACATAAAGACTTAAACAGGAAAATGTATATTAAGCGGAAACTACTCAAAATAAAGGGGAACTCCGTAACATAAATAGAAACCTCATTAAGTTAAATGAAAACTTTGATAAATAAACGGAAACACATATAAATAAGCGAAAACTTATTAAAATAAGCGGAAAACTTACTTGTCAATTTTAAAGTTAGGATACATCCCAATTGTTGCTTGTTCCAGCTTGTTTAGTCACATGAAACCGGCAGGATATTTCTTCCTCGGTATAAAATTTTATTCACTTGATTCGTGTCCACACTGGCCATAAAGGCCTCTTTACAAGGATCACATCATCAGCTGCTGGTGCAGGGACTGCAGTCGGTGATTCAAAGAACATTAACGAAACTTCATTGTCAGCAACCATTGGCTCAGCGTCCCATGTGTCGTCCTTCGATGTGGGTTTTTCTTACTTTAATTTTGTCAGTGTTTCGATTAAGCTGCTAAGGGTGACCATGTCATCGTTGTTGACATCGGTTGACAAAGATGGATTTTGTTCAACATCTTTTATTGTTTTGTCCTTGCGGGAAGTCTTCCTTCTTTCGATTAAGCTACTAAGGGTGACCATGTCATCGTCGTTGACAAGCGGCGGAGGCGGTGCACCAATGGCATGTTTCTTTCCCTCCATTACGTCCAGTTGGGAAATGATGCGGCCAACATTTCTTGCCAGCACCTCATATGTGTCTTGAAGACGGGAAATATCGTCGTCCATTAGCCTTCTTGGAGGACTGCCCACGAAAGTATCCGGTCGGGTGGCACGCGGGGCGCTACTGGATAGGGAGCGTTCCTCGCCCCTTTTTGTTGCAGTGTCTCTCCGCACAGTGCCAACAATGGCTTCATCCTCTTGTGTGACAGGGGTGAGCTTGGAAAACTGTGAATCCTCAAAGGAAACACAAGAAAACACAATGTAATAATATTAAACACGAATTCCTTATATTAAGCAAAAACACCTAAACTTAAAAGGAAAGTCATTATAATAAACCAAAACACACTATATTAAACGAGAACTTCGAAAACTTAAATGAAACTCTGACAAACCATCAACAATGGGAATACCTCTTTTCCATCAAGCGATTTCATTAGAGGACCAAGGTATGCTTTCTTTCTTAAGCTATTCACTCCATAATTGAGGATCCTCGGTGTCCTCCCAAAATGCACCTTTTTTCCGGTCCCAGTCACCTCGTAGAACCATATATTTATGGCGACAATACACCCTCTAAGATACCCTGTTTGTGTTTCATTCCTGAAACACCTTGACTACACGCGAGCGGCTGTCTTAGGGACTTCTTCCATAAGCCACTTGTGAGTAGCTCGTGCCCAAGCTTAGTGGTTCAATGCTTCTAGTTCGTCCGCGTAGTTTGTAATCCAATTTGGAACCGTACATGAGGTGTTTGGGAACAACAATGTTCCCAGGAGGTATATAATGAGTAGCTTCACGAAGTCTTCCTCTTCGCCTACTTTATGGACGATTTTTTTAATGGTATCTCTGTGTCTCTTATAGACTCTGCTGAGATATTTGTCTTCAAATACTAAATTGATTTTTCTGCTTTTGGAAAACCATCCAATTCCCATCACAGCGGAGACTAACGATGAGAGCAACGTCTTGGGGTATGAATGAGAGGAGGCTTTCTATGATCCTAAATTTCTCGGTGCACTCATCATACCTTTGTAACCTGGCGTCGAGCACTCCCCTCTCCTGTAGGACAGGTTTGATCTCCGTTAATGGGACAAGTGGTATCCTCTAGATGATTTCCCAATGCCTCTCAGTCATATGCTCCTTTAACTCGACAAGTGTTTCCATTACCATGACCAAGTAACACCTACCGTTGACAAGATTGACCCTCATCTTTCTGTAGCCTAAACCAAGGAAGACAGGTAGAGATGGTGTCACAAGGGTGCAGGGATCAGAGAAATTGAAGAGCATTCTTGTGCGGTGTTTTGAAAATGAGCCGGTTGGAAGGGGAAGAAGGCTGTCTCGACGGTTGCGTCGCACCTCCTCGGGATTGCAAGTGCCCCGACTGCTGGTTCCCGACTAAGAAGGGTATTTTATCATATTTGATGTTATTTTCCCACATAATTTTAAATCCATGCATTGGATGGGCCCCAACCACCGCATTGTTTTAAATTCATGTTTTGGAGAGCATTTTTTGTCATATTCGATTTTGACTTTTCCACGTTGTTTTAAATCCATGCATTGGGGGGCCCACTCTGACAATGTTTTAAATTCATATTGTGAAAGGGTATTTTCATCATACATGGTCAAAAATAGCTCTATTAGTAGATGGAAGCATTTAAAAATCAAAAATATAAAAAAGAGTGATGTTTTGGGTAACAACAAATTTGAGTGGACTTTTTGTAAATTCATGGAACTTTGAGGGGTCTTTTATTCTGCAAAAACTTAAATGGAGCCTGCTCCACCTATCTTTAGGTGGAGCTGGCTCCATTTTAACACTTATAAAATGTTTTAAGTATTTTCAACCGTACGGATGGGAAGATCATCGAAAAATAAGCTAGCATGTCAATTTTCATATAATTTGGTGATTGTTTGATCCTCCTACTTAATGGTTGAAATTCTAAAATTCTGAACTGTTGAAATTTTTATAAAATTTCAACCATTTGGGAGGACCAAACGGTCACCAAATTATATGAAAATGGACATGCTAGCTTATTTTGTCGATGATCTTCTCATCCGTACAGTTGGAAATACTTAAAACATCTTCTAAGTACCAAAATGGAGCCGGCTCCACCTATCTTTAGGTGGAGCCGGCTCCATGGAAGTTTTCCTCCTTTTATTCATTACCACTATTTTATTTCTCTAGTAATTTTTCTTTTTAAGTTATATTTTAAACTATTTCTCAGTTATTTTCCATCATTGTTATGAAAAATATATTTTTTAAAATTTTATAAATAAAATACAACAACAACAACTAAGCCTTGAAATTTTAAAAATAGTACTCAAAAAACTAATAATCTTTTAAATAAATTATATTTCTTTATTTAAAAATAAAAACTGAAATTCACTGACCATCCAAACCGAGAGAAAACAAACTGTTTAATTAAATTTTATTTTTTAGTAGAAAAATTGGAATTGCTTTGATTTGTCAACTCAACTATCTAAATTGTTAAAAATTTCTATTTCCCTGCTGAGGGAGATCAAAATAAATTTAAATTGTTTTGGCTTTTATGATAAAAATCAAGAAAAGAACAAACTTTAGAAATAAGCCGGCTCCGTTCTTAGAACCTCCCATTGCGAACCAAAACAAGAAGAGCGGATCTAGGGTTTCGATCTCGATGTCTCTGGGGACAAGATAAGTTCCGAGATCTCAGAAGCTTGGAGATGGGCGATGGGGTTCGCTTCCAGCTTGGGACTGTCGGCGCTCTGAGCCTCTCCGTTGTTTCATCCGTCTCCATCGTCATCTGCAATAAAGCGCTCATTTCCACCCTCGGATTCACGTTCGGTGAGGAATTACATCTTTTCTTGCGATTCCGTGGGACTTGATGGGTTGAAATGCTTCAATCGGATCGATTTTTTATTTTATTTTATTTTTATTTGTTTTTCATTCGATCGATGATCTATGTTATTTATTGAAGCAAGAATTGTTTATATATTGGAGTGTTTGAATTGGATTTTCAATGATGATTGTTTTGCCTTTTCTTTTTCTCTGTTTGAAGAAGGAATTACTGGTGATTTGTTATGTTCTGAGGCATTCTTTGGGTTTTGTATTTGATGAACTTTATTGGATGGGAATGTGGTTTTGCAGCGACAACATTGACGAGCTGGCATCTCCTTGTCACTTTTTGCTCACTGCATGTGGCATTATGGATGAAATTGTTCGAGCACAAGCCTTTCGATCCGAGAGCAGTGATGGGGTTTGGGATACTCAATGGGATCTCCATAGGGTTGCTGAACTTGAGTTTGGGTTTCAACTCTGTTGGTTTCTATCAGGTCCCTTTTTTGTTTTGCTGATATCTGTTTCTTTTTTATTTTTGATGAAAATATTGTGCTGTTCAAATTGCATTGGCATTGTTATCTGAATTTAGTGCCTTTTTAGAATTTAAATCAGAGATAATTTATGTATACCTAGAATTGCGTTTAAGGCTTAGAAGGAATTCAAAGTGAACCAACCTTTAATGCATGACCATTTTTTTATTGTCTATGCAAGGCTCTGTTTTCGCAAGTAACGCAATCTAGTTCATATCTTTCTATTGGAAAGTAGTGTGCTCCAAACCTTCTGCTATTCTACTAGCACCATATGTGGAAGAACTGCCAAAAAAGAGCATATTTAAAGTACTTTTGGATCATCAATCATCTTGTTGGATGCTAGTGTATATTGCTATTTGTTTTAGTGGATAAGTGAATTCAGATGCTTCTGCTTCTCTCATGCATCCTTTTCACACCAGATGACAAAGCTGGCCATCATTCCATGCACTGTTCTGCTGGAAACTTTAACCATTTTTTTATTGTCCATGCAAAGCTCTGTTTTCGCAAGTAACGCAATCTAGTTCATATCTTTCTATTGGGAAGTAGTGTGCTCCAAACCTTCTGCTATTCTAATAGCACCATATGTGGAAGAACTGCCAAAAAAGAGCATATTTAAAGTACTTTTGGATCATCAATCATCTGGTTGGATGCTAGTGTATATTGCTATTTGTTTTAGTGGATAAGTGAATTCAGATGCTTCTGCTTCTCTCATGCATCCTTTTTACACCAGATGACAAAGCTGGCCATCATTCCATGCACTGTTCTGCTGGAAACTTTATTCTTCAGGAAGAAATTCAGGTCTGTCTTTTGTGCATTCTCATTGCCAATCTTGTATGAGATAAATCATGTTTTGTTTTATTCATACTTTTAGAGTCAAACTAACTGGAAACTTTGTGTTAAAGATTTTTTTTTTCTAGCTTTGTCACTTGCTTACTCAAGTTGGAATTTGCAGAATGTGATCATAAATGGATTGCATAAGATTAGTTAGCATGTTTACTCACTACCTCTCTTTTTTATTGAAAACAAAAATAACAATCAAAGCTGAGCAGAAATGTGTTTACTGTCTAGACAGCAATTTTCATGTTCCCTCTTCCTATTCCCATTTTAAGATTACATGTTTAGATGGCTCTTTATTTTGTTTCTTTCTTTTGGGTCATGTTTTCTTGTAGAAGCTTGTAACATCCACTTCCCAATGCTGTGTCTTCTTCATTTTATCTATTTTCCCATGTCTCTACCATCCCTTGATGCTGCCATATTTGTCATTCCATGCTTCCCATCATGTGGGCCAACTATTACTTGTCAACTTTTGTTTTTTTTAACCTCAACTATTTCCTCACTTACCCTAACTGTTCTTTTTTTCTTATTAAAGATGTCCTCCAAAAGGTTGGTCATTTTAATTAATGCAAATTAAGTTTCTTTCTCTTTTAGTATTAAGTGATTAACATGGGCTCTTATCATCTCCAAGGTTTATTTTTATTTTTATTTAGGGTTAAAGCCATTTTTGGTCCCTGAAAACAGGGCCAATGTTCATTTTCATCCCAAAAATTTAAAATTTGTTCAATACAGTCCACATTAGCATATACCGACACTTGTTACTCCACATCAGCAAAATAACGATCTAAACATAATAATAAAAAGATTATATGTATTTCATTGGTATTCCACATGACCGTCACGTCAGCAATATGGACCGAAAATGCCAAAATACGGAATATATAAGGACCCAAAATGTCAAAATATGCAATACATAGGGACCATATTGAACAAATTTTGAATTTTGGGATGGAAATGAACATTGGTCCCGTTTTCAGGGACAAAAAATGGCTTTAACCCTTTTATTTATTCATTTTATCTTTTTGGTTAAATATATTTATTGGAAGAGTTGGGGTGTCAATTTATAACAACTTAGCTTAACATTCATTGTTATTTCCTATTAATTTATTGCACTTTGTTTTTCAGATATTATTATTACTTCTTTGTTATAGTCTCATGGAGATTGAAGCTTGTTATCTAATTGTTGATGTAATTTCTCTTGCTGTTGCAGTAGGAGTATCCAGCTAGCACTCACCATCCTTCTTCTTGGTGTTGGTGTTGCTACTGTAACTGATCTGCAGCTCAATGGCCTAGGATCTATCTTATCTCTGCTTGCAGTGATCACAACCTGCATTGCTCAAATTGTATCTTCCATGGAATTTTTATTGGATTCTTGATCTTATTATGCATTTGTTTTTAGTTTACAAAGCCATATATTTCTGTAGTAGCACAATGGCATTTGGCTGGCCTTTAATGAAAAAGGCGTGTTTCCCAATTTGTAGATGCCAAGAATATCAGTATTCCCTTATGTGTTGGAGGTGTCAAACTTATGCTGCCAAAGTCAGTGATTGATGGTTTACTTCCTGATTTGATCTTAAGGTCACCAAGTATAGCTGTATGGGTTTTTGTGCTGACTTTATTCCAGCTATATTTGAATGTCAAATTGTGTTCTTTCTTCCATATAATTTCCTTGTAAAACTCCATGTGACTTTTGGGCTATAAGTGAGAACATGCACGAGAACTTGCTATTTTGAAGTTGATTGTCTATTTGTTCCCTTTTTGGTGAGAAGTCAAACTATGCCATGTAGGAGCAACACCTATGTAAATTGCAATTGAACATACTGTGCTAGCTTGTTTTGCAATGATACCTACAACTATTTGGTTGTGGGCCAAATCTTGGATATGTTTTGATAAAGTTTCAGATTTTTGTCCTTTTGATGAATTCTGAATCCATTTTTATGATAATGTGCTAGGAGCTGATTCAAATGCCTATAACTTTTTCCAAGCTTATTTTTGGTATTTTATTTCACCCTCATCTTATTGATTCTTGTTGAGCTCTTAACCATCTCTCAGATGACTAACACAATTCAAAAGAGGTTCAAGGTCTCTTCAACCCAACTCTTGTATCAGTCTTCTCCCTACCAAGCACTGACATTATTCTTAACAGGCCCATTTCTTGATGGGCTCCTGACAAACCAGAATGTTTTTGCCTTCAAGTACACACCTCAAGTTCTGGTAAACTACAAAACTAGATTTTGTTTTTTAATTTCATTTTGTTTTATTGGCAACTTACAGCTATGAATCATTTTATAGGTATTCATTTTGTTGTCATGTCTTATATCGGTCTCTGTGAACTTTAGTACATTTCTTGTAATTGGAAAAACATCACCAGTCACCTACCAAGTCTTGGGTCATCTGAAAACTTGCCTTGTTCTGGCTTTTGGATATGGTTTACTTCATGATCCATTTAGCTGGAGAAACATACTTGGAATTCTGATTGCATTAATTGGGATGATCTTATATTCTTACTTCTGCTCTATGGAGAGCCAACAAAAGGCAATTGAAGCATCAAGTCAGGTATCACAGACACCACAAGCATTTATTGTTCTCATATTTTTGACACATAATGTATGGTGGTGTCTTTCTTTCTGTTCAATTTAAGACAACTTAATCTAGGCATGTCACAAATTTCTTAATATGTTAATGTTATGCTCACAATGCAATCTTGAAAATATTAGTTCATATTTTAGAATCTAGAAAATGTTCTTTCTTAATCCCAATTTATGATGATGTAAGATTCTTTTATTCATTTATTTTTTCCACTCATCCAACAGTTGAATAAATCGAAAGAAAACATTCTTACATGCCTACATAACTAGGGAATTTCCTATTTTGTTTAGAAAAGACTTATTTGGGTTTATCTAAATCTGTAAAAGCTATACTTCAGATGATATGCTTACCTTTATTTGAGAGTTCTTGTACAAATATGAACACTGAGACTAGTGTCCCCAGGTATAAGCACTTATATATAAATTTTAAATTTTAAAACTTTATTTTTTATTCTTTGGGAAACAAAGAAGAAATGAATAGAAACCATGGAGATATTTCTAAAGAGAGTTTATATATTTTCTTTATATCCTTTTAATGGAACAGTTTAGAATAAGCTTCCTCATTTTAAATATTTTATGTTTAGACATTATTATGAATGAATATAAAAAAATCTTGTTTGGTCATAAGTTTATTATAGATATAGTGGTGTAGGATCCAAATATAAATCTATGTGCTGTGTATCATGATTTTGAAATGTTATCATTTTGATACTTGAGTCAATCAATAACAATTGTGTCTATTTTAAGGGGGTGTTTGGATAGGCTTTTTTTTGCCCCAGAAGTGTTTTTGGAGTAAGTTAAGCACTCTAGGGAAAAGAAAGGTGTTTGGATGGGTTTTTGAAAAAAGCAGAAGCAATAAAAAAAGCTCCAGAAGTGCTTTTTTCAGAAGCCAGTACTGTTTTGTAGAAGTTATTTGAAAAAATGTTAATTATCAAAACACCATTCTTAAACCTTTTTAAACCTATTTTGAAAAGGGTCAATTACCAAAATACCATTAATACTATTTTTATTATTTATTTTTATTACTTATTATTTTATAAAAGCATTTCTGGATTAACATATCCAAACATAAAAATAACAAAAGCGCTTAACTTATACTCTCAGAAGTCCTTTTTTCAAAAGTCCTTCTAGCAAACTCAAAAAAAGTATTTTTTTTCAAAAGCCAATCCAAACACACCCTAAATACATCAGTGTAAAAGTTCATCCAAACACAAACTGAAATATGAATTAAAATATGGATGTTGGAGTCTATATTAAGTGTTGAAATTTGCTTTGAGTGCATCCTTGGTTTCTTAGTGTTGCTTGTCCCTTGTTCACAATCTGTGGTCAGTGGGCTGATTCTGTCCATGTATTTCAGTTAATTGGATGCACATTTCTTGTTTGTTTTGGATGGTGATCTTTCATTGGATTGTTATATTGAAAGGACATTTCTTCAACTCAAACTTGGGTTTAAGAAACATCATGCTTGATGTGTCATTATTTGCCTCTCCTTTTTCTTTCTTTATTTATAGGTGAAGGAAGGTGAATCAGATCTTCTCTTTGCTGTTGAGAATGGAGCTGAAATTACAGATGGTCTTGGCCCGAAAGTCCCAGTATGGAGCTCAAATAAAGATCTACAAGCTTGAGCAAATGTCATCAACCATCGGTTTTTTGTATAAATCCCAATTCATATTTATCGAAGACTAAATTTTTTGAGGCGTCTAGGTTATGTTTTTCAAGTGTCAGAAGAGCAGGAAGATATAGTATTTCTTTTATTCGCCAAGATTTGTAAGGAATTAGTTCTCCAAAAACTATTACTCATCTTAGAAACTGCCCCATCATCAATTTAACAGTTCCATATACTGTCTAAGAGAAGATGTGTGCTGCTTTCTGAGGATTATATAAGAGGCTCCTTTATTTTTTATGTCCTTATAACTTGGTTTTTTATTTTTTTACACAGAATTCTGCAGTGGATTATGTTTCTTTTGCCAAAAATAATGAGTCTTTCATCTCAGATAATCTCTTGAAAAATAGTCCATTCTCATGAAATAACCTTCTCCTATATGTGGAGTACTGGAGTTTTGCATCTTAGGGCATGTTCTTTTTCTAGAAAGTGGGCTCCAGTGTGGCTGTTCTTTTTACTATAAGCATGACTTTGGCCACTTTGCAGAAGTTACCACTTTTGAAACTCTTGTACTAGGGTGACTTCGGCTGAATTTAGGTTGAAGTACCCCCCAGTCACTTTCTCCACTTCGGCAACCACTCTCCAAGTCATGGGACAGCCATAGTGCCTGGTGCTCCTGAGGGTTTTTAGGAGTCTATCACCCCTCTCTAGAAGATCTCAATTGGATCCCAGGAGGACAATGACATGTCTGCATGGTGAGCTAACAAAACACTTTTTCATATATATTTACAAGGTCATGATTTGGTTTGTCTTTTAGTCAAGGTTGCGCTAACATAAGCTTCTACCTTGTAGATTGGAGCTTCGGAGATGAGTAGCAGCCGGTTGTTATGCTTGTTGAGTGTTGGGAAGTTTTGAGCAGGTTGATGACCGTGTGAATCGTCATCAAGGTATGGTTTGGCCTTAATTTGTTTCTCCCCAATTGTCAACGATCAGTAGTGGTCTTCAGATGAGATCAACACTCACATATAGAAGTCTGGTCCAATCTACCTGATATAGCATGTATCTAGATTGAATTAGGGTTTCCTTCCTTTGATCTCCTCTTATGTACAGGGCAATTAACCGGCGTGTGAAGGGAGTACGAATAGCAGACTGGTAAGCTTGTGAAGCATCATAAAGTATATCTAACTTCTTTATTTTTTCTTCCAAGTCTTCATGATCTGGTCTGTTCTTGAAATTAATCAATGCTCCCATAGTATAACGCTCGTTCAATTTTCCTGCACTGGCAAAGGTTTGGCCGGAAATAGGATAACCCTATTTTTCATTTACTGATCACTTGTTATTATGGGCAATCTGTTTTACCATCCTTGTTTTTTAGATTATGAAGTTGTTTCGTGTATGGTTTCCCCCTTCTTACTAGCAGTGTTGTTCATGGATTTGTATTGTTTTTCCCCTGGTAGCCTTCAAATAGTCATTCTTCTGACTTTTTTTAATGTAGTTACTGCAAGGAAATTTAATAATAATACTTGGAGAGTTTTAATCCTTGTTCATTAACATGATTTTGATTGGATTATAATGGTATCTTATATATGAATGATGACTTTCTTTTCAATGTAGTTTTGATAGTAATACTATGGGGAACTTTGGCGCAATGGTAAGTTGTTGCCATATGACCTGGAGGTCACGGGTTCGAGTCGTGGAAACAACCTCTTGCAAAAAAAATAAGATAAGGTTGCGTACAATAGACCCAAGTTGTCCCACCATTTCCCGGACCCTACGCATGCGGGAGATTTATAGCACCGGGATGTTCTTTTTTGACAGTAATAGTGTAATACTAGATGAGTTTTTATTTATTTTTATTTTTTTTATGTATCCACTCGCATGGTTTTGATTGTATTGGAATGATGTTTAATGTGGTTTTGATATCAATACCAGAGTGGGTTAGTATGGTAATTATAATCCTAATCCTAAATTTGTTTTTAATCTACATTTGATGTTAATACTTGATGAGTTTCTTCTTATGTACCACTAATGTGGTTTAGAATAGATTAGAATGGTTTTTAATGTATTTTTTATATTAATACTTGAATGGATTAGAATGGTATCTTATAATGTTTTTTTCTTAGAATGGATTAGAATGGTTTTTAATGTATTTTTTATATTTTAGTGTAGATTTGATATTAACTCTGCTTGGTTTTGAATGGATTTGAATGGCTTTTAATATAGTTTTGATATCAATACGTCAATTAATTAGAATGGTATCTTATTATATGAATACTCACTTTATTCTTAATGAACATTTGATGTTAATACTTGAGTTTTTTCTAATTTCACTACTCATATGGTTTTGAACGTATTTGAAGCTCTTGGAAGAGAGCTATTTTAGTAGGCATTTATCAATTAGTTAAAGTCGAGATGCTTAACATTGAATGAATATTATATGATTTTGGTCCTAAAGTGTATTACTTGATCACATTGGCTGTCTTAAGTGTTTTAATAGTGATTTACATCTATTTGGTGTTGATAGATACTAAAATGAATGAAATCTTTTGTAACAGGTGATTTGGATCAGTCAAATGATTCACATCGCGATGTGCTCAGTTCACATCATGATGTTCAAAGGAAGCAGAGCACACTCTTCTAGTAATGAGACAACATCGCGCAATGTCAAACTATGCAGCTTCTCTGGACTAGGAGCTACATCATGATGCACTTAGAAAATATCGCGATGCTCGCGTGGTGAAGCTTTTCGGGACAACAGGTTAAATCACGATGTAGGTTTTGGAAGGTATAAAAAGGACCTGATTTTTTAGGATTGTGCATCTTTGGTCTTGATGGCGGCTGCGGTAGGGAATATTTATCCGAAGGCTTTGAGCAAGAGTTTGGAGCTGGGGTTACTTAAGTAAGAGGGGGAGGGGAATCATCATGCTTTCTTTGTTGAATGTTTATTGACTCTTTTAATACTTAGGGTGTGTTTGGCTGGAAATCTATCGAAATGGTGGAAGTTTAGAAGTGACACTTCCATGAAAGTCTGAGTTCTATTTGGAAGTTGGAGTTTGTACTGTTTAGTTGGCGGAGTTGAAGAGCCAGTTCTGTATACTTTCGTTGTTTGGTTTACGGAAGTAGGGGTATGGAGGTCTGAGTTTCACACTTTTGAGTGTTTGGTTAGTGGAAATGTGGCTTTATGGTCACCACTTCTGAGGGGGTGGTAAGGTTACCCCAGTGTTATATTTTATTTTTTTTTTGTAATTTATGTTCCTAATATAATTTGAGATAATAATTTTTTATAAAATAAAAATCAATGTTTTTAAAACCGGACTGGGAAGCGAACCGGTCTCAGAATTGGGTCATAGGTCAGTCAGTCTGACCGGATGACTCATTTCAGTCGAACCGGATGATGTCATAAATATAAATAAATAAATATATATATATATATATATATATATATATATATATATATAATATATATATTAGATTTATTGTTTTAAAGTAACTGTTAATCTGTTATCCTATCTTAATGTTTCTAAATAAGTTTAATTAACAAATGAATGGATAGATTGATCAAAGTGCAACCCAATCTTGAGAAGGAGCAAAGGGTTTCCACTGAAAGATGGCAAAAGAAGAAAAATGTGATTAATATACAAAATAGGGGAGAAAACTAGAAAGTAAAAAATTAGAAAGATACATTAAATTATATAGTTTGTATTAAATTATAACATCTTTAAGGTAGATAGATATAACAAATAGGTTATAAAAAAACAAGGAAAAATATTAGTTATATATATATATATAAAGTTGGCAAGTATTAGTTATATATTTTATGATTGGGAATGACAGTGGATGTAATTAGAGAGAAATTATATTTGAAATCATTAGAAATAAGAGTGTGTAGAAGAAGATGATAGGCTTGGTTTTTAATTTGCAGGATAGTCCCACATCGGCTAGGGAGAGAAAATGAGAGGTGTTGCTTATAAAATGGGTTGGGCTTTCACACGTTTCATAGCTTTTAGGTAAAGCCAAGTAAAATAACAAAAAAAAAAAAACAATTTGCTATAAAATCGGCGTCAATCCGGTTCTGGTCCAACTGTCCGGTTCGTCGGTTCTGGCTGGGTTTGACCGGGTTGATTTTCGGTCAACAATTAATGTAAAATCCAGGCCGGTCTGCAGTCCGGTTTCCAGTTTTGCCAGTCCGACCAGCCGGTCCGGGTTTAAAAACATTGATAAAGATCAATTATTCCTAGTCAAGCATCCTACAATTGAATTATTTTATTCAAATGTTGTAGTTTAATTAAATCTCATTTATTTAAAACTAAACAAATTAATTTTACTATATATATTGATATATTTATTCCTATAACTACTTTATATCTATCTATATTACTAAATAGAAAGAAACGGTTGCAATATTTTTATATTTTTCCAAAAATTTTAAAAAAACGAGAAAATAGGATTGGGGTAATCGAATTTTCTCTGATTTTTGAATTTTTTTATTTTAAAATTTTATGTGCGTTTTTCCCTATTTTTCCGGATGGTTAACGAGAATTTCTTTAACTAAAATATCACGATGTCTACCATCTCTCAAATACAAACCATGTCTTTAGATTATAAATCACAATCCTTAACTGCACGTATTTTTAGATTATCGTTTTCAATTGTTTATCTTCTTAATTACATCAGCAAAGTCATTGAAATAAAATGCAGAAAAACACAAGACATAGGTAATGTTTTTCCCCTTTTCCTTCTAGATCGTGTTGTGTTTTAATGTTCTCTCTAAGTAGTTAACTTATATCTGAGATGATTAGTTTAAATACAAGTTCTGTGACAAATTCAAATGATTTTTCGGATGATTAATTGGATGATTTTTTAAGGATTGTGCTTCTTAATTCATTAGATCTGATTGAGAAAGAAAACATCACAGTGTAACGCTTTTAATTTTCTCTTTACTATCTATTTTTTCAAATTCAATTTTAGTTTTGATATAGATATTTATTTAAATTTTTTCTTTATAATTTTTCTCATATGCGATTCATTTGGATCGCGATTAGAGATAAAATATGAGTAGCGTTTTTATTTTTTATTTTTACTATACATTTTTTTTTCAAATTTAAGTTTAGATTTCATATAGATTACATGTTTAAATGTTTTTAGTTTTAAAAGTTCTAAGTATTTACTATTAAAAAAATATAATTTATCATTTTCTCTTTAAGGACAATGCTACATTAATATAATTTTGGAATTTTAGGTTTAGAAAATTAAAGAAAATATCTTTGGTTTAAGTATATTTAAATGATTTTTAAGATAACTTTCTAAAAGATTGTGTTTTATGCGCTTATTGGATTAGCGATCTAGAGAAAGAAAATATACATATACATTTTTTATTTTTATTTTTACTATCTATTTTTCATAAATTCAAGTTTACATTTAATATGATTGCATGTTTAAATGTTTCCCTTTTTGTTTCTAAGTATTTTAATAGATTGTGCCTTGATCATTTCTCTTAAGAATAGTGTTCATTAAGATAATTCAAAATTTTGGTCTAAGTTTCTTTCCTATGCGAGTTCATTGGATGCGACCTTACGAGAAAGAAAATATACCAATACGTTTTTATTTTTATTTTTACTATCTATTTTTTACAAATTCAAGATTATATTTGATATATATTGCATGTTTAAATATTTTTTCCTTTTTCTTTTTATGATCTGAGACTCGTGCAGCTTTGCTACGTTATGATAACCTTTTTGGATGCTACGTTTCAAAATCACTACTTTATTATCATTGAATACATGACTGGTATGTTTAAATCTATAATTTATTTTGGGTTTAATTTATTAAATTTTATCTTTTTAAATTATTTGTAAAAGAAAATTGATATGGCTTGGGTTAAAAATTACGAGGGCTCCAAGCACTCCTATAATCTTTGTATTGTTTATAAAAGAGTGGTTTTTTTTGTATTAGTGTAAATCTATTTTGTGATTGTTTTTCTTTTATGATGCGACGGACACACATGTAACTTTGTTTACATTACATAACCTTTTGGATGCTACCTTATTACTCGATAAATCTAAGACCGGTATGTTTAAATCTATAATTTATTTTGGATTTAATTTATTAAATTTTATCTTTTAAATTATTTGTAAAAGAAAATTGATATGGCTTGGCTTAAAAATTCTGAGCTCCAATGCATTGGATAAACATGTTATTCACTCCTATAATCTTTGTATTGTTTATAAAAGAGTGGTTTTTGTATTAGTGTAAATCTATTTTGTGATTCTTTTTTTCTTTTATGATCTGAGACACTGTGCAACTTTATTTACATTCGATAACCTTTTGGATGCTACTTTATTCTCAGTAAATATAGGACTGATATGTTTAAATCTATAATTTATTTTGGGTTTAATTTATTCTCAGTAATTCTACTGATGATAACATGAAAACCTTCCCGGGGAAAGTTTGTCTATTAAATTTTTTTCTTTTAGCTTATGATATTTAGTTTAATCTATAGTTATAAAATCTTTGTATTGTTTATAAACGGACTGTTTTTTTTTATTAGTGTAAATTTAATAGAAAAAAATAAGTATTGAACATAAAAATCAATAACGTAAATCCTTAATAAGTTCATTCCAAATTATTCATTTTAAAGTTTATTTTTAATACTTTAAAATTTAATATTAATTAAGAATGAAAATTTGTTTATATATCAAATTTTCTATAATTTATTCATAATTAATTTTTTTATTTTTAATTTCATAGAAACTAATGAGTTAAAATCATTAATCAGTTCTGAATTTAAAATCAAATCATATATTACCTTCTTTATTCATTTGAAAAATATATTATTTAAGTTTTAAAACTTAACTTATTTAATTTATTATTTTATCGAACACTACATTATAATTTTATTTTTTATATTTATTTGTTGATCCAAAAATTAATGCTTACAACTAATACTATTTAATCCCTTTAGAAAATTCATTAAAATGTGAAAATATAAAAAAATCACATCAAAAAGTTAAAAATAAATAAATTATCTATCTATCTATATTACTAAGGAGAAAGAATAAGTTAAACAGTTTTTTTATTTTTTATAAATTTTCAAAAAAATGAGAAAATTAGATGAGGAGATTTTAAATTTCTCAGATTTTTGGATTTTTTAAATTTAAAAATCCCAAAATACATGATTGCATGGTTGGTTGCGGTTATATATCATGATCCGTTGTTCACGGTGGTTGCTATTACGTTATATCACCTCACTACATCATTTCAAATCAAACACTCCTCACATCATTTCAAATTATTCAATACGTAAACTTTGTCTCAATTTGGGAATGAAAAAAAAATTGATAAAAAGAAACATGTTCTTTTTCACTCATATAATATTTTTGATTTTTTTTTCACTCTGATTTTTTCCTAAAATTATTCTGGCTCCTTGATTTTTTTCAAGTATTAATGTACTTTTTTTAAAAAAATATTAATGATCATGCTTTAATATGCTAATTGGATGTTTTCTTCTATTGTAGTGGACAACTAGGCTTATCTTCTACTTGATGTTGGTGATGTTGAGGGCATAATAGGAAAAAAAAAATTGGTAAGGAGAAACGTGTTCTTTCTCAGTCCTATATTTTTTCAAATTTTCTTTTTACTCTGATTTTTCAAAATTTATTTGGACTCCTTGATTTTTCAAGTATTAATGTACTTTTAAGCATTAATTTCATGTTTTAATATGGTGGATGTTTTTCTTCTACGCAATGTTCTTTCTCACTATTTGATTTTTTTTTTCACTCATTTTTCTAAATTTATATATACTCCTTGATTCTGTAACCTCTCTTGCTCCTTATTTCTTTGAATATATGCAGATAACTGCTCCACTTAGTGATCTGTATTTAGTCTTATTCAGGATGTTCACTTATGATAGATCAAAGTAGTTTGTTAGAATATACTCTCTCTATGAACTTCATGACATTCAAGAAAATTTAATATGTAGTTTTGTCGCTCTTGCTACTTTAACGGGTAGAAAGTTTTATCTTGAAAAAACAAATGTAAAGTTCAGCATGTTGAAGGATTTTTGCATAGATTTGACATCAGAGGTGGGTATAACAGAGTAGGAATACGTTTGTAATCCAGAAATGTATGTTAATTAAATATTTTCTACTTTTTAAATAGTCTCTCTGGTAGTTTTAAGAGATATGATTCATTTTTTTTATAAAAAGTAGCCATCCTTAAACTATAATTATTTAATTTAAACTTTAATATTTTAATTAATAAAATTTTTTTTATATTAAAATTATTGGATCAAATAAGACATAGAATAAAATTTATAACATTCACAATATTTTATTTTTTGAAACATTAGAAATAATAATAAATTTAGTTCATCGAAACTAATTCTTAAATCATTGAGAAGTTTAGAAAATTTGTTAAAAAATTAAATCTTAAAAAAAATAACTTGCCTACATCTCTTTTTTTTAAACTAGGCCATAAAAAACAATACAAAGATTCTTTAATTAATATATTTTATAAATTTTTAAAAATATCATCCAAATAATCGATGCCTTTCATTTTTTTAATTAATCACTTTGAAAAAACTATTAAAAGATACAAATAAGAAAATTAAAATTTCACATCAGGTAAAACATAAATTTCTATTATATTAACCCATCAAAACACGTCAATATCCTTTTAAAAACCCTAGAGATTCTTTAATTAATATATTTTATAACATAAAAAATATCATGCAATAAAAAATAACCGAACATTTCATTCTAAATTTTTCGTTTGAAATTTTTTAATAATTTAGAACTTTAAATATTTAATTTTTTTTCATCAAAACTAATACTGAAAGTCATTATTTAAAAAATCAAATCTTATACTATTTTCTTTCAAAGTTTAATTTTAAATATATAATTCTTTTATAAAATTTAATTTATTAAATATGTCGAAATCTATCTATATTACTAATCTAAACGGTTTAGAAATTTTTTATTTTAGAAAAAATAAATAAAATTAGATTAGGCATTATAAATTTGTCTGAATTTTAATTTTTTTTATATTAAAAATTTGAAATATCTATTATGTTATTTCATATATTGTTGGTGGTTCTGCCACGTGTCATCACACCCTCCACCTCTCAAAACTTCAATCTCCTCTCCACGATCCCTCTAAAACACTTGAAGATACTGACTTTTAACTACGTAGTCCCTCAATGTTTTTTTCTTGGCTCACTTCCTGTCTGTGGGGTATTGTTTGTAAGCCGTGATCACAGAAAGAGCATCTAGATTTGGGTTCTCATTTTTAGATTTAAACTTCTTTATTTTTTTTATCATTTTTATTACAAATGTTGGGAAAATAAGGATTTTGTATGGATGTTCTTATATATTTGTTAAATACATGATTACTCAGTTAGTATTCCTTCTCATAAAAATTCTTTAAAAAGTTAATTTTATTTATTAACTTATTTTTTTTTAAAGTAAGTCTTTTTTAAGATTTATTTTAATTTTTTTTAATCTAAACTCTCAAGATGTCCACAACAACATAAATGAAACGTTTTCTCTTAAATTTTCCAACCTACTATAGTTTTCTCTTGAAATCTTTAAATTTTTTTCCTATAATACTTACCCGAAAACTTTTAACTTTTGAAAAAAAGAAAGATTATTTTAAAAAATAAAATTTTTAATCATAAAATATAATGCTTAAAATTTAAGATATTTAATCTGCTTTAAGTGCTAATAAGAAAATTTAAATTTCAGATCAAACTATATATAAATTTCTATTATTTTTAACCTCAAACCATAACAATATTTTTTTAAAAAAAATTTAAAATATAAAATTTAATAAATATATATATGGTAACTTTTGACTTATATTTTAAGCCTTTAGAAAATGTCATGCAGGTAAAAAAATAATTCTAATATTTCATTCTAAATTATTTCTTTTGGAATTTAAATTTTTTAATACTTTAAAATTTTAAAGAACTAATTTTTTAGTTCATAAAAATTATTTTTTAAATAATTAATCCTTTTTGAAAATTTATTAAAAAAATAAAATCTTAAAATATATTCTTTTAAAATTTAATTCAAAAAATATAATATTTATAATATTTAAATTATTAAATATGTGAATATAAAAAAAATTAAAAATTTGAATAAAACAACCCGAACATTGTGAGGGCCATTTGCTTGTATATATATATAATGTAATATTTATTCATGGTGTGGAAACATATACTAAATCAATAAATCCATTATATATATATATTTTTTTTTATTTTTTGGTTTCCCTATGCTTTTTCACTTGAACCAAACACAAGATAGAATAGCAACAACACAATCACAACAACATAACACAAAAGCAAAGGAACTTGGAAACATTGGATTGTTCAAACTTCCATCTTGCATCTAGTTTTTCACTTGAAACTAATACATAATGAACCATAAAGTAGCTAGAGAAACAAACTGTTATTACTAAAAACATACACAACAATAGGAATTGAGACTTCTCTTATTCTTATTCATCGATAATAAATTTACCGGAACCAAGATTGAGTGACTTCTGGATAGTATATTTCTCACTACTTCTACTATGCAGAAAAACAAGAATGCCTTCTTGAAGAAGAATGCAACATTGAATGCAAAGGATTCTTTTCCCTGTTATAGCTTCTCCAAGCAAAGATGCCTAAAAAAAATAATATCAAAAGTTATCAGTGTCATCAACTAAAATGAGGAAAACAAACAGTCGCAAATCCAAAATTGGGATATACCTTATAGAAAGAAAAGACAACAAAATCAACAGGATACCTAGCTAGATCTTGGAGCTCAGCAGCACATCCAAAATTCTCACCAACAAGAAATATAAATTAGTGTGGGAAATAATGGTAGCTTATGATCAATACCGCACTATTTAAAAATATAATGATAATGAAATTGCACAATGCATGAGATGCAATGTGATAAAAACAAAAGCTTTTAGGATTTAAACTATAACTCACTGCCATGTAACAACTCTCCAAAAAAATTTCTTCAAATCCATAAATGTGGAGGATCAACACTCTTTGACATACTTCTCTACATAACCAACAGGCAGTAGAATTAATACACACTAAAACTTCACAAATTTTCATACAGGAATCAAATAGAATTCAGTAAAATATATGTTTTATTTATTTAAGAACAATTTCAATCACAATAGTACAAATGGGAACATCCATGATATTTGTGAAAATTCAAGCTCCATTTTGAAATTCATCTAGAAGAAAAATGTAACCAGAACTGCCATGTAATGTAATCAAACAACAAGTTTGTAATGTAATAAGAACTGTTGAAAATGTGTAAATTAACATAATGATGAACAAGTTTGTGAAATCATAACCTGCAAATACAATTGCAAATAGAGCCAAGAAAATACGCTCCACAAGGAAAAAAAATGCTAGCATATTATGGAGATTTGTAGATTTGTTCAATCAAAAGCCTATGGAGAAATTTCTTAAAGCAAAAGCATATGGAGAAATTTGTTCATGATTCTTGCCTCTAGTTTTTTCTCACTTTTTTTTTTTGATGAACTGGTGTCAGCTCCAATAAGACCAGTGTTGCTACTAGAGCATTTCCTAGGGTTGGGCACAGTCCGGTACGGTCTGGTATCCTCCCAGAGCCGGTACCGGACTTGTACTATATAAACGGTCTGGTACGGTCTGGTATTGAGTCCGGAACCGTTTGTATCCCGTACCGTTTCAAACGGTACGGTACCATGCCATACCATGCCAAACCATACCAATGAGGTCCAACAACAGAAATATTTAACATTCACATTCATAACAAGAAATTTAACTTCAAAGTTTCCAAATCCATCAAGACATCAATAATCAGTTACACATAATCCAAAGTTCAACACAACTTCAACACAAATTCAAGAGTTCTGTTCTAGCTTAAACTAAATAAAGTTCAAGTGAAGTTACATTACAACAAACACTTCACAAATCAGTGAAATAAAGTTCAAGTTCCATCAGTGAAACAAAGTCTAATAAACACTTCACAAACACTTCATAAAACTAAATCAAGTTCAAGTTCCATCAGTAAAATCACAAGCACAACCATCATCAATTCAATACTGCTGCATAAAGAGATCAGTTTCCTATATCTTCTTCATCTGCATTGGTGGTTGAATTTCCAGCTTTTGCATTTGCCAACTCTATAATACAACAAACAACATAATTAAAGAAGTGGAAACAGACTAAAAAGCAAGTTAATAAACAATATAGCATTGAAAATGGAGTTATGCAAACTTGCAGCTAATAAACAACAAGTACCTGTCTCAATGCCTTCATAAAATTCCAGTTCTTCTGTGCATGGTTCATCTTCAAACTTAGTTATTATGTCATCTCCTCTAAGCCAATTCTGCATACAAATTAAGGCCTCCACTGATTTGGGAGTTAATGAGCTCCTAAAAGCATCAATTACTCGTCCACCTGTGCTGAAAGCACTCTCAGAGGCAACTGTCGACACTTGGATAGCAAACACATCTCTAGCAATTGATGCTAAAACAGGATAGTTGACAGCTGCAAGTTTCCACCACTGCAGCACATCAAACATTCTGTATTCCTCTTCAACTGCCTCTTCATTGAATGCAGTGTCTTCTTCCTCATCCTCATCCTCCTCAGCAGGTTTCCTTCCTATTGATTCCAAAGGATCTTTGAGATACCTATCTATCTCATGTGTGATCACTGCTTCATCGGTTTGTTCCACATGCTTAGTCCAATCCACCACAAACACATTTGTACTTGAGCTGCCACGCAGAGATGTAGCCTTTTGCCTTTTCAGATTGCTAGCTTTGCTGCCATCTCTATTCCTCTTCTTCACATGCTTACCACCCTCCAATTTGTCCATATACTCATCATAGAGAGCAAACATGAAGGTCTTGATCTCAGATTCCTTGTCATCCTCTTCATAGTCAGTCCACTCCATCACTGTACTCAACACATGAGTCACATGTCGAAGCTTGAACCTTGGGTCCTAAACGAGCCCCAAAATGACAAAAGGGTTCAATCTTTTGAAGTCACCGAAGTATTTGTTATACTTGGTTTTCATTAGAGACCCAATTTCAGCCATCAAATGATTAGTGGATGTACTATCTTGCACATCAGGAAGAATGAACTACCTGTCCATAGCTTGTTCAATTGCAATTATGTCATGCAATGTTGTGTGGATTGTAGGGCGTAGTGATGCACTAACCCTAAAGGTTACTTCATAGAAAACCTTGAGAAAACTAGCAAACACATCACAGTTTTCCCAATCCTCTTCAATAGGTGGCCCAACCTTCTTCTTTCCCCTCCTTGCCACTATCACATTGCCATCATCATCATACTCTTCCTCAGGTTCATTGAAATAGGCTGCAAAGGGACCAGTAGGGTCTTGCTCCATTCGTTTGAAAGCCCTCTTCAATCTCAAAGTTGATTCCAACATTAAGTATGTTGAATTCCATCTTGTGGGAATATCTAAACACACAAGCCCCTTAAATGGTAGTTTCTCTCGTGCAACTGCTTTCTTGAACTCAAGCCTATTTGGAAAGCTTCTAACAAACTTAACAACATTTCTAATAGCTAAGATGCTAGAATTAAGCTTCTTCAACCCACTTCCCACAATTAGGTTTGTAATATGGGCTACACATCTCACATGCATGTTTTTCCCCTCCAAAATAGACTGTGGACTATCACAATCATTGAGCTTTTCCCTTAACAAGTCCAATGCTGTCTGATTAGCAGAAGCATTGTCCATTGTAATTGTCAAGACTTTATCTACCCCCCAATCACTCAAACGCTGCTCTATGAGATCTGCTATGGTTATGCCCTGATGATTGGTAATCACACAAAAGTTTAACACTCTTTTGTGCATTTTCCATTCAGAATCAATAAAGTGGGCAGTCAACACCATATAATTGTAATTCTAGACACTTGTCCAGGTATCTGTGGTTAGACAGATCCTATAAGACTTCAAATCTGTTTTCAGTTTCATTTTCCTATCTTCATACATATCTAGGAATGTTCTAACAAGAGTTCTCCTAGATGACACTTTAAATAATGGCATCCCTTTACTGCAAAACCTCCTAAACCCCTGCTTCTCAACAAAGCTAAATGGTAGCTCATCAAGAACTACCATCTCAACACAAGCCTCCATGGTTTCCTTTTGATTAAAACCTTTAGCTATCAACTGATTGAAATCACCCGAACCTAACGCTTTCTGTTTTTTCAAGTCTACATTGCCTGGATAATACCTACATTGCTTATTGAATATATGTTTTCTTGGCCCTTCCGTCCCATTAGGTCCACTATCACAAGCATAATCCCCTTGACCTTTTGGACAGTACTTACACTTAGCCCTCATTTTCCATGTTACAACCTCTACTAATTTCTTTGTTTGTGAATCTTTCTCATATGTCCTATGTTTAACCCAATAAGGAGTAACATGTTCCCAAATTTCAGCTCTAAAAACACGTTGCAAACCTGGTAGTGGTTCATATACGATATCAGGACCAGTTGGTAAGTTGTTGGTCACCACTGGAGTTGGCCTGGTCACCACTGGAGCAGTTTGTGACGCTAGCGTTTGTGGAGGAGGCATCAAATGATTCAAATTCTCAGGTTGCGCCACTGGGGAAGCGGACGAGGAAACCATTGAAGAAGATGACACCATTGAGCAGGTGGCGCCTCTACGACTAGCATTGCCCTTCGACTTTGATTTCTGCCATTCAAAGCAGAAAACATGAATTAGAGAATTACCAAATCATGAACAACCAAACCATTGATTTATAATCGAATAGATAATAGATAATACTTAAAAATCGAACAGAGAATAGAGAATAGAGAATACGTACCATTTTGGAAGCTTTGGAGCTTCGATTTGGGGATTTAGGATTTTGAGTGGAATTCAAGGTTTTAATGAAATTGATGGAAATCAGAGAGTTAAAGGGATAGAGGGCTTTTGAATGGTGAAGTTTATGGTGGAATTGATGGAGAAACTGGACAAAATCAAAGTGCTTTGAATGGAAAGATTTCACGGCGGAGAGCTCTGGAGTTCGAGTTTGAGGAGAATGTGTCGAATGAATGATGAATGCATACTGAGAGAACCCTATAAACGTTTTCATTGTCTGTGGTCAAGCATAACTTAATTTTGTACACTCAATGTTTATGACCAATAAAAACATGACATGTGTACAGTATAAACAGTGTTCGGTACGGTCCGGGATTGCCAGTTCTCAAATCTCAGGACCGATCCTATACCGGTTCCAACCGGTACGGTATCGATATGGGATGAAATTGTCCGATACCGTTTGAAAACCCTTATTTCGGTCCGGTACCATGCCGGTCCGATCCGGTACAATGTTGGTCCGGTATTTTTGCCCACCCCTAGCATTTCCTTGACTCATCATCATCCACAACTTCTGCATCGCTCGGAAAACCATCAAGTTGATCCTCTTTCATAATAATAGTTGAAACATGAGAAACATGTTTAAATCAAACAATAATTATTTCAAGTTGTAATGTAATCAGAACTGTTAAAAAATTTTAAATTAAAATAATGATGAACAAGTTTGTGAAATCATTACCTGCAAATATGATAAGTGTTCAAATGACCATAATTTTATATCACTTTTACGTACATTCTTGCATACAATCTGGAGCAATTATGGTCCATTGGTACTCAATTTGTGTTAATTTTCATGTACAGGGCATTTGAAGGTCTCAGGAGCAAAACAGAAGACTTTGACATCAAATGAGGCAGATTGAGGATAAAGAGGAGTTATACGGGTGCACACACCAATTCTTGCGTCCGTGCCGCGTGAGCAGTCATTTGGCATTCCCAAGAAGTACACGGGCAGACACGCGCCCGTGGAGCATCCCGTATGACGTATGAGCAACCCGAGCTCTACGCGGGCGCCCACGAGCCGGTGGAGTAATCTGTGTAGGTGGAGACACGGGCCCAACCAGACCTGAATCTTCTTCGGATTGGACTCATGTGGACCCGATTAGAGCCAAACTTTTGGAGAGACTATAAATACCTTCAATTAAGGTTTTGAAGGGGAGAACCATCTTGGAGAAGGATCATCACTTGGATTAGGGATTTGGAGCTCCATCTACCAATCTTGGAGAGAGGAGGAAGCGACATTAAAGAAGAAGTCACTCGCGAACAGTGTATGTAATAGCGTCTCTTGTTATGGCTTTTGTGACTTGTAATCTCTTTGTAATTGTAATGGATTGTTGTTTTCTTTTAATGGGGAACTAATTTTGTAGATACTTAGGTGTGATGAACCCTTGGATTATGAATTAATGTGATATAGATTTCTATGCTTGTTTTATTGGTTTAGTGTTATGAGTCTATTAGATGTTTTAATGTTGTAATAATCTTTCCACGCTGCGAGAGCTCAGAGAGATTATTGTAGTCCATACGGGGGAAGAAGAGAACGCCCCCTCGTGTGAAGACCTACTCCAATAGAGAGGATTGTGAGTACTCCGAGAGATCGAGTACTAAGGAGAGCAAGCCCTTAATATGACTTATTCCGACAATCCTTCTAAGACATAGGTTCTCTAAAGCATAATGTAATTATTGGAATTAGGTATTAATCGTCTCGAGAGAGGGATTTAGTACACATTAGGAACCCTTGGCCCAAGCCTTACCAATCATTATTATAGAAATCTCAATTTATCTTTTAGAGGAAAATCCAAGGGGGATTCATTGCCCAAGTATCCCCTTCTAATAATTGATTGTCATCAAGTGTAATTCTCGTTTTCCATAGCTTTGGTTATTAGTGTTCTACAATTCTAGGTTTAGTTCACAACTACTCATCTTTAGATCGACTAACTAATAAGGGAATAGGTAGTACTAGTACTTTTTGTCCCTGAGGTTTGATACGTGACTTCGTAGAGTCCACTGTATTACTTGTTCGGCCCGTACACTTGCTGTAGTGAGAATACGCGCGATCAAGATTTTGGCGCCGTTGTCGAGGACTAGGATTACTAGGATTACTAGGAAGACTAGGACTTTAATACTTTAGTCATTTTTCTTTCTTTATTTTACTTTTTTATTGGAATTCTTGGATTTCAATCTCACTCTTTGTTTCTTCATGCAAGGAATTGTTGTATAACTCGCGCAAATCCGAAGAGTTTGATCCAAGAAGATAGTGAGATAAAGAGAACTCTACACTGGAGAGTTAGAGGTGTAGAGGATTCAGTTCCAGGGTCTTCTTCTAAAGCAGAAAACTCACTTCCTGAAGAAGTTCATGTTGAGATTGGAGGGTCAACAAACATGGCTGAAAAAAGACGGACATTATCTGAATATGAACGCCCTCAATATACAGGAGAAGAGTTTAGCATTCATCTACCAGCCGTCAACATACACAATTTTGAGATAAAGGCTAACAGAGTAACTATGATACAAAATTTAGCTCAGTTTGATAGCAGGTCGGATGAGGACCCCTATGCTCACTTAGCTAAATTTGTTCAGATTTGCAATATGTTCAAGACTAACGGGGCCTTCAATGATGCTATTATGTTGCGGATCTTCCCATTCAGTTTGAGAGAGGGAACCTAAAGATGGCTTACGTTACTTCCCTCGGGATCTAAAGATTTTGTGTCATTTCAAGAACACAAGAATAACCAAATAGGTTCCTTTGATAACTCATTTGAATGACTCAAGTTGGTGAAGAAGAATTCGACTACTATAGAATTACGCCAACAACCAAATGCAAATAAAGGTGGTAGACCTCGAAGTCCCATCAGAAGGACTCCTTTAGCCAAAACCTCTACAAGACTTATACAGCATCAAAGAAGCTACAGTCAGAGAAGATAATGCCAAGAGAGTTCTACCAAAAGAAGAAGCAATTAGTATCAAAAGCACGCAAGACGGTTTTTGATCGAATAGCTTCTGCACGAAACCAAGCTCCACCTCCCGTTCAAAGTTTCAATAGAGGAGGGAAATGAAGGATGAAGAGATATCTAATGTGAATGTAGAAGTACACACTATTCGAATGGTCACTGAAGCTCGAGGAGATCTGATACCCGAACAAGAACAACCAGAGGTGCTTACAAGAGCTCGTAGAAGAGCGATGGACTCTCAAAGTGGGGTTGGAGATAAAGGTTCAGGCCAGATGCCATATGAAGGTCAGAGAGTAGAGAGCCTTCCACCATTTCGCATGATGACAAATTATAAGGAAGTTGATTCTCCAAATGAAGATGTTGAGAATGAACCTGCCTTTGTTCATAACGAAGTTGATATTATGACGAGACTCCAACAAGCGGAAAAACTCCGACAAATGGAAAATCAAGAAGCTGAATACCAAAAGATGAGTCAAAACATAACATTTTTGATGGAGTCAATGGCAATGATGTAGAAACAAATGACTACTTTAATGGAAAACCGACCTGAACAGGTACAGAGGTCGAGGAGTCCAACCACTATACCAAGTGAAATCCCTAGGCCAGGAGAGCAAGGGGGAACTTCATATGCTCCTATTCCAGAACAACTAGCTGCAATGACTCAAGAAGAGATACAACGGATGGTGGCGGCTGAATTGAAACAAGCCAAAGAAAGCAAGGTAAGGGTCGACAGAGATAAACCTTATCCCAACTATCATGACTTGGTATCCTACCCCAAGGGATACAATGTGCCTAAGTTTAAGTAGTTTAGTGGAATTGGCAATCCTGATTAATACTTTGCTCATTTTGTGACAGCCTGTGGAGATACAAGCGCAATACCTTCGCTTCTCCTCAGACAATTTTCTGCAAGTCTCATAGGAGTGGCCTTTGAATGGTATGCAAGCTTGCAACTTGAATCGATTCAAACCTGCCAGCTGCTGAAAGATGCATTTAGAGTATGGTTTGGGGGCGTAAGTGACAAAATCACGATCGTTGATCTTGCAACCACCCGTCAAAACAAAGATGAAAAGGTGGTAGATTATATTATAAGATGGAGAAACCTGAGCGTCAAATGTGAACAACCCCTTGATCAGCCACGGGCGGTGGGTTTACTGCTCGGGAATATTGAAAGCTAGATGACACCCTTTCTGAATACATCAGGCATCACCACATTCCAGGAGTTGATTTCACAAGCCGAGAAATTGGAAAGGACAGCCCAAAGGTGTTCTCCAATTTTCAAACTTCAAGGAATAATAGAGAAAAGCCCTAAAGGACAGAAGGTGTCAAGTATACTTCTACAACCTTCAACATTGATAAAGGAAAAGCCGTTTTGGAGACTCATAAGCCGGAACAAGTCAAGCTACCTAGCTTAGGTTCTGAATCAAAGCCTCTTCTTTCATTAAAAGAAATGATGAATAAGAAATATTCTTTCAGAAGAGATAAGGTATTAAAGATCTTTAAGGATGCTGTGAAGGAAGGTCTGCAGCTCCCTATATGCAAGAGACCCGAAGAGCAGAACAAGAAGGATCATCCTAGTTACTGTCCATATCATAGGGTGCTGGGGCATACAATCGAAGACTGTAATGTTATCAAGGATTGGGTTGAACGACAATATCAAGAGGGAAAGGTTACATTTTCAAAGAATGTTTTGTCGGATCAACCAGCTGAGCACACCCGCTATGTGACTACCCTAAACTCATAGGGATCATCCCAAAGGAAAATCACAGTAGTGGGCAATAAAGTAATACTTCCATCAGCAAAAGATAATAAACCTCATGCTGTCCTAGAAGAATTGTGGGAAGTATTTATATCCAAAAAGTCAAAGAAGATGTTGAAGAAATTGGCTGAACTTTTCAGGGATTACGTGGAGATGTTCCCAAGAAATTGGTGAAAATTTTGTTTCAGAGGTCGTGGAGTCTTCGCCCCTTGCAAAAACAACAAATGCTAAGGGAAAATCCATCCAACAAGATATTAAAATTAAGAAGAGTAAAAGGAAGGAACGGTTTGATCAAGCCATCGAAATGGGACCGGAATTACCTAAACCCAAAAAGCCATGTTTGATGCATCTCGAGAGTCATCCAAATTATTGTCAATATCACCGACTTGTGGGGCACACCATAGGGGAATGCCAGAATTTTTAAAAATTGTTACAAAAACAAGTTTCCATGGGAACCTTGATGCTAACAGATGACTACTTTGAAGAGAAAGGTGTTTGTCTTGCCGTAACCTCTCAAGAAGATTCTGAGGATGAGTTGAACTTCCCAGATGAAGAAGATGAGATACCATACCATGTACATCAGATGCAGCTTAGAGCTGGGAAAGTACTTCAACTAAGACAAGCATCAAGCTCCAATGACAAAAATAAAGGGAAGATGATTGAAGAAGGAAACATCTTACCAAAGAAACCTTCAAAGAAGCCGAATTATAATATTTTGGCAAACTTGAAGAAAGTCCCAGCACTTCTCAGTATGTATGATGCACTAAGGATATCAACAGAAGTCAGAGATTCATTAATACATGCCCTACAAAATCCTGAGGAGTATCAGGCCTACTTTGTTGAGATCAATATGAAGGAAGCTCTATATATATTTCATACACCTTCAGTATCCTTCACAGATGAAGATTTGTTGTTGAGAACCACAGAACATAACATACCGTTATATGTGACAGGTTCTTGTGATGGGATGAAGATCAACCGAATTTTGATTGACCTAGGGTCCTTTGTGAATCTAATGACCCTTGACACTCTCCGGACATTGTTCTCGAAATATTCGACTTATCCCTAGAAAAGATGCTCATTCAGGGTTTTAATCAGCTTAGCCAAAAGGCGTTAGGGTCCATCACCCTCCCAATTAAATTTGGAAAGATGATAGCTGATGTGAAATTTCATGTGATTGATGTTGATGCTTCGTATAAAGCCCTCTTGGGAAGGCCATGGATCTATGAAAACCAACTGGTCCCTTCAACGCTTCATCCGTGTGTGAAATATATGGTGGATGATGAAGAACTCAGAATTGATGGAGAAATCCAACCTTTTGGCATCCATGAAAGATGCAAAATATTATCTTAGACCATTCAAAGTGGGCAAGCCTCCAAGTCCAAAGTTAGAGACTCTGGTGAAGACACCTAAGTCTGTTCCTATGCTTCAACAGAAAGAATCAGTATTACCTCACTTCGGTAGTGACACTGAGTCTTCAAAAGACGAAAGTGATGTGGATATACACCAAAGTAAAGGCCAAGCTAAAGAGCCCACCCAAGAAAGTGCATTTTACATCACAAGGATTCCTGATAGGCTCTACAAATCCTTGGATGATTTGAATATTAACACCGTTGAGCATTTAAAGACATTCTATATCCCAGCTTGACATGAGAAGGAAAAAGGCATCCTCTTTTACAAAGACAGAAGTAATAAAATTTCAAAGGATGTTATTATAAATATTGAAGAATTAGATGATGATGAATTTCAGTCTATAAAATTCCCAAACTATTACCCTGATAAGCTCAAGACAGTAGTCGAGAGGTTTGGGGCAATATGAAATGGTCAAGTAAGTTATATCAGAGTTTTCATCGACTATGGAACCCTGCATATGTGGTTAAGAAAGGAATAGGCTACTCTGAATCTTCCAGGCACTCATGTTACACAACAACGTCAAAGGAGGAAGAAGAAGAAATTAAGATAAAGAATGCACCACTTGAGCTAGAAGATGGAGGGCAAGTGACAACTGACGAACTAGTTGAAGTCAACTTGGAAAGCAATGAGGACCCGAGACCGACCTTCCTAAGCACACAGCTATCAGAAGAGGAAAAAGTGGTCTTCAAGGCCCTTTTGAAAGAGCATATCGATTGCTTTGCCTGGAACTATAATGAAATGCTAGGATTGGATAGTAAGGTAGCTGTTCACAAACTAGCCATTGATCCTGATGCTACTCCAGTCAAGGAGGCACTAAGGAAGATGAAGTTTGATATGGAGGAATAAGTGATAGAAGAAACAAAGAAGTTGATTGAACAAATTTTATCAGGGAAGAGAAATACCCTAATTGGGTAGCTAGTATAGTGCCTATGAGAAGAAGATAACCGATTTTTTCAAAATAAAAAAAACTATAAATTTTAAAATTTATGTTTGGTTTGATTATGCTGTTAATTGAGTCGTTTGCACATCCCCGTATGTTTGAGTGAACTCCGTTAATCAAGTTACATTAGCAACAAGAACATTCTCAAAGCTATTTAACACCTCGTCTGACATGTTACTAATCTCACTAACTTTGTGGCTTAAATAATCCTAGATTTTGGGTGGTGCCAGTTCAGAACGAGCATAGCCCAATCTGTGATGGGTTGTGCCAAGCAGGGCCTAGTTGATACCATAGATCCATAACAAGCAATGTTGCCATGACTCTCCCTCCCACAACGGGTTGGGTTGGCCGAGGTGATGAACGGACTGGCATGAAACAAGCCTGCAAAACCTGTAACTATTTTTAAAATATATATATATATATATATATATATATATATATATATATATATTTATATATTTTTATATTTTTAAAAATAATAAACAATTTTTAAATATTTTTTAAAATTATATGGAATGTAAGTGTGAGGCTAGTGCATCAAAGACCTCTTGGCCCAGCGGTACCACTACCTTGCTTCAAATGGATGGTCTCGGATTTATGCCTCTACTCACCTAAAGTAGTTTACACATTGAGCTTTCTCCATGCAACACCTGTCCTTTGAATCCCTCATGGGAAAAATGTGGGGCTTGTGCTGGGCTTGAAACACAGTATATTCATCAACATCAAGGATGATTACCTTAACCTTTTAGTGATCTTTGCACTCTCCCGCTCAACATTGAAACCCAAGAACAAAACATTCTCTTCAATATGAGACAACCCCACTAAAGCAAGGCTTCATCCATGCTGCACTTTAGAGGCACATTCGTGAACAAAATGTTCACACGTGACACGCATGCCCTATACTTTCAATAAATAAATAAATATGACATATTAATTTTAATAAAACGAAAAAAAGAATTCACATGTCTATCTTGAGGGGAACCCCACGATGGAAAGGCCACCCACCAATGGCATCTACATTCGGGCAACCCCATCCACCAAAATTGCTCATAAATATTGGCGGCAGTCCGCAAGCACACCACCACGGCCACCTGAGTCAACAGGAGCTTTTGCAGTGATCTTTATTGGGTCCTCAAACATAATACTGCTGTCACCCTTTGACACCCCCAGGACTACCCGGGGTGTTGCAGTTGAAAGAATGATGCCCAAATCCACAGTATCTGAAACATTCGACAACATTCCAACACTCTGATGACATGTTCCCTAACACTGCAACAGTCGCATTGCGATGAGAGCTGGGCCTTACAAATGATACCATCTCAGATAATAAGAATATAATGATTTTTTTTTTTTTTTTGTGTGTGTGTGTGTTAACTATACATTCATGCAATAACCAGTAAAAGGGCATGCAATCTTACTGACAAATTGTAGTGATTTAAGCTCTGTAAAGACACAAGTACAATATCAAACCTGCAAACCCATAACAATCTTCTCAAAAATTGACAGGTATCTATTTTACTTTTCTTTTAGCTGCTACTAAGGAGACTAGTCATAATAAGTGTGCAGGAAGTAAATCAGGGATTTGGCTTTTCACATAAAGTACTTGTCACAGTTTGATCTCTGTTAAGACTTTCCAGTGCGATGCCAGTGTTGCCTTAGAAAGGGGGTGTTCTCTTAGATGGGGGGGCCTTGGTCTTTGACTCATTCCCTCCCAGGACCAGTCAAGGCTTCCCAATCATCAAGTCTCACAAGACAAGGAATGCTCATCACTCAACCTTTGCAATTCCTCCCCCAGGCATACTACTCTCTGCAACAGTCTCTTTCACAAACCTGACAAACCAAAATGCCGCATAGCAAACAAAAGAATAAGCCTCAGTTGGGAAATGTTTGGGTAAAGTAATAATTCATGACAGATTTGCATTGCCAACAGGAATCATTTATACTAAATCATTTCTGCCATACAGTAGAAGCTGAAAGAATGGCAAAAAAAAAAAAAAAAAGCATTCATACCTTGCTAGCTTATCTTGGGAAGATTGCAACACAAAAATTGCAAGAATAAATGATAGTACAATACCTGCATGCCAAATTTAGCCATTGAAAAGGTAAATTAGAAATTAGATTGTTATTCTTGGAAAGAAAATGCAAATACAAAATCTGTAGCAATATTGGCTTTCAGGATCATTTATCAGCACAAGTGACTGATCAGCAGTTCCTACTTTTCACCCCATTGCAGTTCAGATAGAATATGCTCCCTTTCATTACATTCAGAATAAATTGCTTCTGGACACACCTAAGTAGAAAAAGATGTTGAGCCTGTTTCCTAGCTTAATGAGTTAGGTTTCTAATAGCAAAGAATGTTGCTAGCTATTTCACAGATCTGTACTACAAAGTTTGTCATAATCCCAAACCCAATTACAGAACAGGAAGCAAAATGATTATATTAATGTTGGGGGCAAAACACCATGTCCTTTGTTAAATTCAAATGAAAAAAAATCAAGCTTCCTATGTAGATCTCAAGGCATATGCTAGAACAAACCAACAATTTCCCATTTAAGAATTTACATGCAACATATGACTACCTTGATTTGTGAAGAACTAACTATAGAGGTATTCCAATTTCAATATCACAAGAGCCCTAGATCAAAACACTGCAGGTCAAGAACAGGGTGATTGTTCTCTACCAGAATTAAAATAAGTGACTTGATTTTTCTCGCAATCAGATATGCACATGGCTTTTACCTGATCCAAATAACAGAAAGAATCCTCCCGCAACATCAATTTCTGAATGTTCCTCCCTGTAATAACATATTTTCCTAAACATCAATCTCTCAAACAAAAGAAGAAGGCCTCAAATAGTTTCATTAATTAAATTGATATGTCAAAGTTCTATATGTAGAGGCAATTGGTATACCAAGCACACAAGCATAAGAATAATCACTTTACATTTACCAAAGAATAGAAAAGGCATGAGTTACAGGCCACAAATCCCATTTCAAGAAGGCTTTATGGAGTCCAATCAAGGGCAAAATCCTAGAAGTCTCCACTGGTAAAGGCTAAGGTGAGGTTACGAACAGTCCTTCAGACCTTATCACAAACTACGGTTTGGAAAAATGCATGGTTTTCATCTTAAATATTGCTTGCAACAAAAGCAATTTTTCTTGGAACATGCAAAATAGGTTTGCATAAAAGAGTTGTTTCTGGAAAATATGCTGTCGAAAGCTACTATTCGTTTTAGATGGAGTTTCAGACTGCAACATTTTTCATAGAATTTGAACAACTACATAATCCTTGTTTATAAAAGCTTAATTTACCAAGTATTGAAGCAGTAATAATTGATAAAGAAATAGAAAAATGACCTCAAATTTGCATGGTATTTGTGCACAACTATAACCAAATACAAACATTTAGTGCCCTTTGAAAAGGAAATTATCGCACACAAAGAAGATACTACAGAAAATATTATGAGATACCAACCATGTGTATCGGACAAGTACATGTTTTGGCCAGTTCTGTGAATCCCAAAAGTTTTTGTGAATATCCTCATGAACTTCAATATCTGGTTGCAAAAAATAAAAATAAAAATAAAAATAAACAAAAAAATGTGAGTGATAAGGTAATTATTTCCCTTCACTGTAGTAAATACAGACAGGGAAAAGAATGTCTTAAATAGGTGGTTTTGTTAAACCTCTAGCAAATAAGTAGTAGTGAGAGGCAAAACCGTGAATAAGTGGGTTCAAAAGTTGAATGGAAACAATATTTTGGGATATCTTTAACTTTTAATATTTAATTAGTTGGACAGATGTTTCCATAGAATAAAAAATTTTAGAAGCTCTCCATATCATAAACTGATGGGTTGAAAATAGACGATAAAAGGATACCATGAGCATGATTTCAGTAAAAAGGGTTGGCAGCTAGGAAACACCGACACGTTGGTTAAGCTCACGTACCCGTGTCCGACACATCCGCGACACGGACACGCGCTCGACACGTGTAAATATGTGTCTAATACGGCAAATTTCGTAACCCTTTCTTTTTTTTAAAAAAAAAAATCTCGTTGACATGCACGAGCACGCTGACGGCCTGATTGAATGTGAATGACACTGGACGTTGCCGCTGACGACGGTTAAGCAAAAGACAAGACTTAGGGCGGCGATCTTCAAGAGCTGGAGACGCAACCACAAAGTTTGCAAGGGCACGGGATTGAGCTATGCCACGGAGACGTAGTTGAAGAGCGAGCACACCCTCATATGGCACATCGTGAAGAAGATCAGACACCTGAACCCGTAGTTGGAGAGGAGGTACTTGTTGAGGAGGAGCACGCTGATGTTTGAAAAGTACCAAGAGACCACGAGCGTAACGGCAAAGAGGCGGCCGCTGCCGCTTCCCGGCAGGGAGGCATCCATCGAAGCTAGGGTTAGGGTTTTGGAGGTGAATTGGGGATCTGGATCTGAGAGCGTGATTGGGATTTGTTCTGAAGTTTCGTGGATGGCTTCTCAGATCTAGTGATCAGTGATGGAGATGGAGAAGAAGGAGCAGTTTATCGAGGCAAACGAATGGGATTTATTCCTCCATTTAATCCTCTTTTATTTTGATTTGCTTCCATGGACGCGTGGAGGGATGTGAAGGACGACACAAGAGTAAATTAATTAATAACAGAATTTAATTTATCATTTTCCTTACATTTACACCCCTCTATTTCACCAAATTATAAAATAGTCCCTGGCTAAAACCAAAACAATTATTTTCATCATTTAAAAAAAAAACCTTCACAATCATTCATTGCAATTATAACTAGGCATGATCAAGCTTTTAACTCTGTTACCCCCTTAAATATAAAGTTTCCAAACTGATGGAAAATCAAACCAAATTCTCGGCGAAAGGTCGAAATTATATTTCATCAAAATATTATATATATATATAACGTGTCCCAACGTGTCCGTGTCCTATTTTTTCTAAAAATGCAGTGTCGGCGTGTCCTGCTCGTGTCCCGTGTCCATATCGATGCTCCATAGGTTGGCAATATGCTAACAGGTTAGCCAGACCAGACTGGACTTGACTATCTAGAGGCCAAGCCCAGTTCGAGCTGAGACAAGCATGAGCATGACCTTGCCTGTTGCAAGCACGGTAGGTAACAATGACAGTTTAACATAAAAAAATTATTTCCTCTATCAAAAGTGAGGGTTGTCCATCATCCTTCACTGCTGAGTTAAGACTTCATTGACAATGGTTGGTAAGGTAATAAAAACTCTTACATTGCATCAGTAATTCTAATGGAGAAGTACATCGATCATCTCTTCAAAAATTTGATCTTTACTCCTCATGTAATTGCAATGGCAATGATTAAGTTAGACCTGCGTTCTCACACCAAATTTAGATGCAGTTGCCTAGAAAGCAATGGATTGTCCCACACTAATATCTTATAGGATATATATTCAAAATTTTTGTGCAGCCAAAGGTGGAAAAGTATAGATCTTGGATAAGCATCAATTCACAATGATAACTATCAAGGAAACCAAATACAGTAGAAAGGGAATATGTTGACACAGAATACGTGTAAAAGCTAAAAAAGTAAATCTGCAAAAATAAAGGGAAGTTGATTATAGTACGTACAATGATGAGGCATATCTACAACTTTTGCAGTGACACCATGTAAATCACTTCCTGTGTACCTCTGCAAGATAACTACAAGTTATTTGTTATATCAAGCATTTAAAACTTAAATCCAAAGTCAAGTTTTTATGGGATAGTGTATTTGTAAGAGTTGCTATAAAAATTTGAATAAAATTGTAAAAAACAATCTGCACAGCTCAATATAACAACCAAAGGGGACATGTAGCTCTTAGAAAGAAGGCCATTGCTCACCAGATGTACATCAATCATTGGAACTTCAGAGCTTTTGCGATTTATTACGAGAAGCCATGGGATAAGAAATTTTTCATGACCAACTTGAAATGATCTGCAAATTAACATGTCAAAAAAGTAAATATAAATATATATCACTTCCTGAGGAATAAGGCTTATTGTTTACTTATATCAATCACATATCCAAACTGCATGGGTAACCACAAGGACATCTCACAACTGTATCCTAGTTACATAGGGCAAATGTAATACACCAAGTATTTTAAGTGTTACCAATAACATGATAGCCTCACCTAAAATGCATGAAAACTTCAATTGATTGCTTAGTGGATTTTATAGATTGAATAGAATGCAAGTATATGTCAATGGTCATGAATCATGATATATATCATATATGTATTAAGGGAGGTATCTGACCATGGGGTTACAGCATATGTGGAACTAACCTGCTTAAAACCTTAACTTTGGTACGATTCAAGTTTCATAAAGTTCATAGACAACATTGAGGGACAAACACAAACTTTAAATTTTCATAGTTGACATGAAAAATAAATATTACCCATCTTTAAGATTATAGTTCTTTGCTTTGATGAATCAAGTCCAAAGCATAGATCATCTCATATATAATCTATGAACTGAAAAACAAATGAAATTAGAACTTCAAAATGAACTCACATCTTATAAGGATCAGCACCAGTGTAACCAATTGGTTTCTCTAACGGGATCAAAACCTAATCAAAAAGAAAAAACTAAAATAAACAAAAAAGAAAAATCACAAAAAAATGATGGGGAAACCATAGAAACAAGAGGAAGACAACGGTTGTATGATACCTCGCGATTGACAGCGAAGATTGGGCAGTGTCGACCGATGACGTCGTGCCAGACGGTCCTTGACTGGAATTTCACGAAATTTAAAAAAAAAAAGATCATTCAAATCATTACAAAAGGGAGATGAAATTAGGGTTTCTATGCATCTTTTGCCGAGATTCTCACCCCGTGGTACTGCCCAGCCTTGTTCATCGGAACAACGTCACCCGGCCTATAAGCGAGAGAGATCGAAGCCGAGAGAAAGAACCATAAGAGGAAAAACATTGATCGAGGGGAAGCGGAGGGATTCGTCGCCATGATGGAATACATTCTCGGCGGGTGCCCTCTAATAGACCTTATAACGTACATGCCTTTCCCTATTGTACACCCAAAAATTATAACCAAAATCCTCTACTTACACCTCATTTATATGATGTGTGTAGGGCAAGACAACGGTTTAATTACCGATTTAGTCCCTCTACTTTTCTCTCTCTTCCCTTTTGGTCCCTGCTTTTCAGATTGTCCCCTTTTTTACCTCGCTATTTAGAATGGATAAAGTAAATTTTAACCTCATTGCGCTATGTTCCCCGTCCTATGATCGGCGACGGCTTATATGGATAATATTATATTATTTTAAAATTAGAAAATGACAAGATGTATGCGTGTGTACTTCTTATTGGATTCGGATCCGTTTTAAACCCAAACCCGAACTAAACCCCTTTTCACGAGCCACAAGTATCATCATCCTCCCTCCTCCACCACTTCCCTTCCTATTGTCGTCACCCAAGCTCCTCCACACACGGTGTAGCCGAAGAAAGTGAGATCGAGAACGAAGTGAGGTCATCATCAACCTCAGATCTCTCCCCCCTCATGCCCCATATTAAATGAAAGGCAAGAACCCTAGAAGCGGCATAAAGTACTTGTGTCGGCTGAGCTCCCCCCCCTCACTGTTTTGATTATGGGTTAATGGAGAATGAAAGTGAAGTTAATCTAATTTTATTTTGTCATTGTATTGTAGTAATTTGAATGTGAATTAAGCCCTTCAAGTTAATGTATTTGATTGAAAGAATTTGGAAATTCAATATATTTGAAATTTATTTGTAATTATTTAAATTTTTTATTTAACGCTAGTCTCATGTATTGGAATGCTATCAAGAGTCTAAATTACTTATCTATTCTCAATCATTAATAATTTTTATTAGTATCATTGTTAACATTAAATACTAATTAAGTATCCACTATAAACCAATCAGCGGTTAATTTCCAAATACTAGAGATATTCTGAAATACCACAAATACCACAAATATACGTAGATACCACAATTGACACAATTGTCATGTATTACAGGCAATTTACAAATACCACAAATATCCTGGATACACAATTGACATGTATTCTACGAAACCATTTGACATATATATATTAATTGTGCTCAGTTTTCAAACAAAAACAAGTGTTCCATTAGTTCCATAGAAACAAAGCGTTGCCTATTTGAGTAAGAAGCTCCAGGAAATGTCCTAATAAAACAATTGACATATGTGCGCTGAGTTTTCAAACAAAACATCCGACAAGAGCGAAACAATCCTAACAACAATTACAATGCTTTTAATTATCCACTACTTCTTTCGATTCACGGCGTCTACTATGCTTTCTTTGGGTCATCAATTCGTGGCATTCCACGTCATGCTTGTTCACTAAACTGCTCAGATTGGGCTTTCATTCTTTCTTCTCTCCTTTTTGCAAGAATACTCTGTCAATCATAAACACCATAGTCCATGTATTAATAAACCAAACCTTGGTTAATGGCTTAATGCAAAGCTAGAATTCTGAAAATAAGAATAAATTCACCTCCAATTGACTGCCTATAATGAATGGAGTGTGCTGAGACACTACGCTCCCAACAATTGCTTCCCCAGTGTGAGCACCCTGAAACCAATTTATACAATTTAAAAAATTAATTAATGTTAAATAATGGTTATGCATTGTTACATGAATTTATTGAGCTAAAACTTACTCTGAAAACACTCATTGAACCTTCTGCTCTCCATGCAGCCTTTGTCTTTCTTTTTTCCTTGCACTTGACCTAGGTTGGCATTTGTCGATTGGAGGTGCACGTCAACTTGGTGGTTGGAAGAAATGTTTGAAGCAAAGAACTTGGTGGTAGCAGTCTTTCTTGAAGCGCAACATGAGTATTAAAGTTCAGATTCTTTTTCTTAACTTTTGAATTAGCAACATTTCACCTTGACTTGGCTCTTGCTTGGTGGTACTTCATGTGTGTCCCGTGATAATAACATTCATTTGTATGGGTATAAGGAATTAATAATCAATCAACATAGCTTGATATCTAGTAAACTTACAAGATATTATATCTTTGTGGGCATGAGAAGCTATGACCTTGAACATGACAAATTTTTGCACCTCATCACCGCCTCCCTAGAGAGTCTACTCGACCTCCCTTCGCCTTCCAATGGCCCCTCCCTCCTTTTAATCTGAGGTCTACTGTGCATCCTCTTCACCATAGGTGACTTCATTGGACCTTCTTCACTGACTCTCCAAAATTTTCTTCCTCTCAATGGATTAACAGGGAATTGATATGCTTTTAAATATGTATCCTTCTTGAGCCAGTCATCCACATAATCATATAGATTTGCCCCTTCAAATGCAATTGCTGCTATTGCATGTTGGCAAGGGATTCCACTCTTGTCCCATTTCCCACAAGAACAGCCTATGGCTTCTAGCGTGACAACATGTCCCTCCGACATGTATTACCAAATTATCATAATACACTTCATGCCTTACACCTCCATTTCCATTCCACCGCCATTTACCACTCTTCTTCCTTTTCCTTCTCAACTTTCTCAACTATATTAGGCTCCATACTCACCTTTCCATTTAGGTATTATTATTGTCTCTTGGCGGCTATCCTACTCATCACATATTGTCTAATATCCCTCAAGCATTGAGATAATGGCTTATGCCTAGCTTCTAACAACACTCCATTGAAGGTCTCACACATGTTATTATCAATAACTTCACATTTTACTACATTATTGGAAACATGCAACACACACCAACCTTCAATTGGCCAATTCTCCAATAAGTCTTCAACAACACTCTGTCCTCCTTGCAGGACTTCTCATATTGTTCAAATAAATCAGATCTCACCTGATATTGAGTAGATCTAGCAAATATTCCAAAGCTACTGCAGCTTGTAGCTCTTTCCACCGGGTGCTTCTTCCCCCATGCATATATATGTGCCTAGCACACATCCCTGTGTAATGAAGGCAAAAGTGCCACATTTGCATGTATAAGACCCTACAAAAGAAAACATTGTAATATTATATTCTAGATTTAATATAAGAAGAATGCAATACAATTTATTTACCCCACTTTTGCATGTCACCGATTATTGCCCATCCAAGCCCATCTCAATGCATAGTCGTCGGCCCCTAAGTTGCTCTATAAACCATGTCCAACTCTCATTTGGTCTCCTTTTCCACAATTGCCCACATGCCACGGGGAACATTTGGTTGTTCCCATCTCTCCCCATTGCCACCAATAGTTGTCCCTTCAAAGAGACCTTTAAGAAGCACCTATCCAACCCTATGAGTCTTGACACCCACCTATAAAACCTTCTCTTGTGGCCTTCAAAACATATATATTTTTTCCGAGAAAGCAGGGAGCCTCATTTGATCGTTCTTTCGAGACACAACACATATAGTTCTTTGCCAGGATTTGTGTCTCTCAACTCCAAAACATAATTGTTCAGTACTGCAAAATCTTCTATGAATTGCTCTTCCATTTTTTTAAGCACTATACTCTTTGCATTCCTGCATACCTTACTGGAAATGAACACACCCAACTCCCTTCTAACCATTGCCTTTAGATGTCTAGGCCTAATGAATGGCATGCCACTAATCACTTCTCCAAACTTTTTTGCCACCACATGAGCTGTCACCCTCCTATTAGTAGTAGTACCAAGAAGGCATGAATGAGTTGCTTCATAGGACTTCACAACAAAATTGTTCCCTGTGCAAGACCTTGAGCACAATATCAACCACTTGCATCCTTTACCAGAACACTTTGCTCTCACCCTAACAGCATCATTTTTTGAGTACACAAATTCAAATCCTTTCCTAGTTGAGAATTCAACAAGTTCACCCTTAAACATTTTCAGATCTTGAAATTGAAGGCCTACAAAGAAATCATCCATTGGGACATTGGGATCATAGTAATTATTTCTAGACCTATGCCTCCTTGCATCATCAGCATCTGATCCCTCACTAGTGTCTTCATAACTTCCAGGGTCTGAGGAGGCTATGTAATCACTCTCATAGCCAGTAACCTTCCCACTGTCACAACCCCTGCCTCTTACAGTGTTTGCAGAAGGTCCATCCTCCCCACCAATATGCTCTTCTGCAGCTTCATCTTCTTTACCCCCCTCACTATCCCTCCCATCTATTGATTTCTTTAGCTGCACATATCTCCTAAGTTTTTCCCTGGCTTCTTCAGTTTCCTCATCAGCATCTGAATTATGTGTCATAAATGGGGCTTCCACCAATAACTCTTCATCATCAAGATCTTTGCCTTCCGCAATTTGGTGTCACTAGTGCCCCTCAATATCCTTCCTCACATCATTGTCATTATCACCCAATAAGACTTACGGCAGCTTACGGAAGTGTGTAACATCGAGCTCTCAACATAAATCTCCATGACCCTATGAGTTCTTAATTGCTCACAAAAATCAATTATGTCCGTGATCAATAGCGATCTTATGTATTGCTCCCTCACCATCCTTATAGAACATGTCTACATCCTTCTTTATATCATAGCCCAGCCCTTCACATCCCCTAACAAATCCCAAGTGACAAACCTTGTCAAGGTCAATCAAACCGTAGCACGCTTCTCTCTTTACTTCCTCTTAATAATGGTCTCCCATGGTAATACTTAATGGTGTACTTATCACAAGCGACCATCCTATATAATATATGAATGAGAAAAGTGTAAGATACAACAAAATGAATATAATGATACAAATAAAATGAAAATAATGACACAAAGCTCACAAATACTTGATAGAATTTGGTCATCATAATAAATCATCATTATAGGAATAAACTTTCACAATTCAACCTTCAAAAGGAAACATTTAATTAAAGGATAGCATTGGGCATTAGGAATAAACATTTAATTCAACCTTCAACTTTCACAATGCAACCTTCAATAGGAATAAACTTTCCACAATTCTTCCATATTATTATTTGATAGCATTGGGATTTAGGAATGAACTTTTTAATAAAGGGACCAATCCTAACTGTGATAAAAGGTCTAGCTACAAGTCCAACCTGAACATGGCCTACAATTATATAACATTCTAAATGTCATGTTGTAAAACCCATGGTTTTTATGATTTTTAGGAATTAATTGGATTTTTATTCTTGTGGGAGTTAAATTAATTTGAGTCCTTAGCTGGAGGTTATTGTGATTAAATGAGAATTTCAGGGACTATAATGTAAAATGCGTGAAATTATAGGGACTGAAATGAAATTTCCCTCTCTAATGTGCTAAAATGCATTAGAAATGAACTTTTTTTTTAATAAAAGGAAACATTCCTAAAAGGATATAGTTTTAGCTACAAGTCTAACCTCAACATGGCCCCCTAAAATTAGATTATAATGAGCCTTATGGTTGAGATTATATAACATTCTAAATTCCAATGATATACATGATTGTAACAAAATAAAACATAATCCCAATGAATTAAAAAATATGTGTTGTAAAGCAACATAGAATGAATCATCACAGAATCATCACAAGTGAATGGCAAAGATCTACAGAGGTTAGTCAAACTTAAACAAAGGCTAAGCTCTGTACATTCTTTAAACCAGTATTCAGGGTAGTAATATGCTATGGAATAAACCAATCCTTCACAAAAGCTCTTCCTAGACTCATATACATCACATAACCAGTTAGAAAACATGCAGTTCAATTGGATAATTAACAGGATATAGAATGACAATTTGGCAATGATACTCAATTAGATACAGCAACATCTAAAATTAAAAAGATTCACCAGAATTCCATCAAATATATAAGATCAAATAAGGTAACAAATCAGTTGATCAATCACTACTTCCTCCCATAAATCTACATGAATACCAATCAGAAAATCATCAAGTAAGTACATGCACTAGAATGTAAGGAAAACAAGTTAGATACGAGTAGAGATCACAAAGAAAAGCTGAAATCACAAGATTAGAATCATGATAGATCTAATACAACTTTCAAATTTGCAAACCAAAAATCCTTATAATCTAAACAACTATCTGCAAACTTCGTAAATGCTAAAAATTAGGTGAAAATAAATACCTTCAAACGGATTTGAGGGCCCAACAAGCTGACTTGATTTAGGGCATGGAGGGGGCAAAGACGGAGGGTGGTGCTGATCTCTTGCTTTTTTTTCTCTCAGCAGTCTCACTTTCTTCTCGGCCACGCTGCGTGGAGGACCCAATGCATGATGTGGGGGAGGGAAGGGGACCGAGGAGGAGAAGAACGAGGAGGAGGAGGGAGGGCGAGAGGAGGAAGACGCGATCATCGTTGGGATACGGGTTTAGTCTTACTTTAGAAACCAGAAAGGGGTTTAGTTCGGGTTTGGGTTTAAAACGGATCCGAATCCAATAAGAAGTACACCTGGCATACATATGTCATTTTTCTAATTTTTAAAATAATATAATATTATCCATATAAGCCACGTCAGTGATCATAGACGGGGAACATAACGCCGGTTAGAGAGGGGGACCTACTTTATCTATTCTAAATAGTACAGGGACTAAAAGGGGACAATCTGAAAAGCAGGGACCAAAAGGGAAGAGAGAGAAAAGTAGAGGGACTAAATCGGTAATTAAACCCAAGACAACTTACCTTATGCTAAAGCCCAAGGCATGTTAGAATTCACCTTCTCGGCGTGCCTTCTATGAGGCGTTTTAAGATACCTTGCCACAAGCTAAGGTATCTTACCTTTGCACACAATTTACATACACTTGCACACAATTTCTATAGGGCTGCACACAATTCATAAACGGGCCCGCTTGCACACATTTTCTATAACCTTGCACACAATTTGTACAACCTTGCACACAATTGGTATGCTACCTTGGGGATAATACCCAAGGTATCTTAGAATTCACCGGCCTTGGGGCCTTGCATTCCTTGGCCCCAAAAAAACCCAAAAAATCCAAACAAAAATAGACCCCTCCCTACACACCTACACCCAGGGTGTAGGCCAAGGAAAGAGACCTTGGACTACAACCCAAAGTCTCTTAGAATTTACCCTTCTCGGCAACTGAAACTTATTGACAATGTTTTGCTGATAAAACCCTTGACAAATATTAATTTTGAACTAAGCCATTGAGACAATATTAAAAATTTAAATGTGACGTCTCAAAATTAAAATTGGGGTTTTATCTGTAAATAATCATTTTAAAACGGGAAAGTTTGGATTCTCCCCCCTTTAAAATTAAAAAGACAAACGCAACCGCACTTGAGTTTAAAAAAGGTTTTTTTTTTTTTTTGGGGAGGGGGGATTGGTTATATACCCCTCAAAACTATCAAAATTGCATATTTACCTCCGAGAAAAACATAATTGTTTATGATAGGAGGAAAAGTAGTAAAACACGTGGAACCCATCAGAGCCGTCCACGTGTCAACACCAAAGAATCCTTCACTTGACTGGGTCCAGGGCAACTAGTTTCATCCAAGATGATAACCCACAGTATATCATCGGATTGAGAATCCCAGAAACCCAATGTATGATATGATACAACGACACGTCAGATCGGACCTATCCGATATGCAATAACAAGCCACCAATTCAAAGTCAGTCGATGTGTGATATCAGCTCTTCTATCCGGAAGCACTCATAGCCTCATCAGCCTGGAATACATCTTCAACCCCTCGGAACGACACCGATTATTGGAAAAAAAAATCTTCTAGAAGGAGCTTAGCTGTTAATAGGCTGGCCTTCTAGAAGACTTACAGTTGTTTATAGCTCAGATCCAGTTGGATGCTTAGCTAAAACCTAGCTGGATGCTTAGCTGGCAAGAACACGTGGCCAAATTTTTTAAAACACATGTCAAAAAACCTGGCTTTTTCCCCAAGCTACAAAGCCTATAAAAGATAACAGTTTTAACTCATTTGGGCATGAGAAATTACAGACAGCGAAGCCCTGTCTCTCTAGAGGTTGATTCTCTATTTTTTCTCCACTCGTAAAAATGTCTTTCAGTGCCTTGATATTAGTGGATTTGATCTCTTTATCCGTGGTTTTTTCCTTATCCAGGGTTTTCCACGTTAAATCTTTGTCTTTACCTCTTGATTGATTGATTTTCTTTTCATTTTCTCATTGTTCTAAGTCGAGGAAATCAAACAAATTCAACCGTTGATTTGGGATTGGGTTTGATCTCAAAGCAAATCTGATTCTATCGTCAACAGTTTGGTTCCTTCTGTGGGGACATTTGAGCAAAAAATCTATGGCGACTACCATGAGAAAGTCGAAAAGACTTCAACATTAAGAAGATAACGGCGAAGCTCTTGTGCTTTCTCCACTAGAAGACATCCACATGCCGGGGACGCTCCAGTTGTTCCAGAAGGGGTGGAGGTACCTCAAAAGAGCAAAGGAGTCGTTGATGATAACGCCCAAATCAGGGTCATGGTGCAAGAAATTGAGGAACTAAAGCGCGCCTTGCACAATGTATAACAGCGCGTTTCTCAAACCACCGTGCCATATGACAATGAGCCTTTAAAGGTAGATAGGGAGGGATCAGCAACTCACCCTCCTAAACATCGGGCGATGCATACTCCAGAGAGAAATAGAAGTGTTAGGTCCTCTACCGGAAGTTTGGATCCACCTTACCCACATCGGGTCCGTGGTCCTCGAGACGGAAGAAGAGATAGAAGGGAAAGGAGAATATCTATATCTAAAGCTCGACACACTGCAAGAAGAAGAGGCCTCTCACCGATGAACCATCCAGCTAGATATCGATCAACCTCAGATCGACACCTGATGTCGCCTGATCTCTTGCCGAACCAATATTCACCCTGATATCGGTCTCCCCACCGGCACTCACCCTACCATCATCATCACTAGCCACGGCGATATGTCCTAAAAGGGACAGGGTCCTCCAGCTTGTACCACAACCACTTCCCCTTTCATCAGAGAGAACTGGGAAGCTCCATTCCCATATCAATTCAAGCCACCAAACATTCAGAAGTTTGACGGTTCATCTGATCTACTTGAGCACCTTGAACGGTATTAAGATGAAATGATGATAAATAGGACTATTGAAGCCGTTATGTGTAGTGCCTTCCCGCGGACACTAATGGACATCGCCCATGATTGGTTCCGGAGCATACCCCCTAGAACAGTGTATAGCTTCTAACAGCTCTCCGATCTTTTTCTTCAACGCTTCGCTAGCAATAAGCGGTTGAAGAAAAACCTTATTATACTCTTGGGCTACAAGAAGAAGCCAACAAAGAGCTTGCACGACTATATCCGTCGCTTTAATAAGACATCACAGGGATGACGGACCTCAGCTCTGTTATGGTTGTGGGGACAGTAATCAGAGGGTTGAACAAAGGTCCGTTCAAAGACTCCCTCAATAGAGATGTTCCGAGAAACACATCTGAATTCTTTGCAATTGCTGAGAAGTATGTAGCAGCAGAGGAGATGAAGATCAGATGGGAAGAAGAAGATCTTCTCAAGATGGAGGAGTTCCGCAATAGGGAACCTCCAAAGAGGGAATACAAAGACCCTAAACAAGGAATCTTAAAAGAAGATAGGCCTTACTAAGAACACACTCGGAACCAGGGCGGACAGTTGCGGCTCGATGACAAGAGGCCCATTCATCGGTAGAGGACGATCTTGAGAGGATGGCTAAGTACCATAATTATTCCATCCTCAACACCTCCAGGGAGAATATCCTATAACAGATTCAAGATCAGAAGATTTTGAAACCACCGTAGCCGATGAAGGACAACCCGAAGAGAAAGAAAAGCAAAAAATTTTACAAATATCACCAGGATAGAGGACATTCCACCGATGAATGCATCCATCTGAAGGACGCAATAGAAGGTCTCATTAGAGAATGGAAGCTTGTCCAATTCCTACAGAACGAGCATAAAATTGTGGGCTCCTCTTTTGCACCACCAGTCCCTCCGAACGACACATACCTCTCTATGATCGCAGGGGACCCAGGGTGTGGAAGTGAGAGCTCCACATCTAGGAAGAATTATACTAGAATGGTGGGAACGGTACAGAACACTCTGCCACTAAAGAGACCGCGATCATCCATGGAGATCTGTTTCTCCAACGAAGATTTAGAGGGTATTCACCACCCTCATGACAATGCCCTCGTAATCACCGCCAAGATCGGAGTCTTTACGGTTGAGCGAGTCTTGGTGGATACGGGAAGTTTTATGGATATCATTTTCTCTTGCGCTTTCGACCGATTGAAGATACCGGTAGAGAACTTGAAGCCGGTACAATCCCCTCTGATCGGGTTCAATGGTAGTCCTCTTCAGCTCGACGGTATGATCTCCCTCTCCTTATCTCTTGGCACTCCTCCCCAGACAACCTCTGTGAACATTAACTTCCTTGTTGTTCGTTGTCCGTCGAGCTACAATGTCATAATAGGGAGGCCATCCATCAACTTGATGGGAGCAATCCCATCAACATATCATATGATGATTAAATTTCCGATCCCAAACGGTTGGGGAGAGGTAAAAGGCAAACAGTTTGCTTCCCAGTAATGCTACATCACTTTATCATAAATTTGGGGGAAGGAAATAACATAGCAAGAGAAGCATTGATTGTTGAAGGAATGATAGGAGAAGATGAAGAAAGGGAGAAACGTAGGCCAACCCCTGTTGAAGAACTAATAGAGTTTCCCTTAAAAGAGGAACATCCAGAGCGAACTGTGCAACTAGGAGTGGAATTGAATCCCGATCAATAAAATAAAATCCTAGATCTACTAAAAAACAATTCCGATGTGTTCGTCTAGACGGCTAAAGAGATGCCTGGGGTCCCACGGGAAGTCATCGAGCATCATCTCAATATAAATCCTGAATATAAACCGGTTGTGTAGAAGCGAAGAAGCTTCACTCCAAACCGCTTGCAAGCAGCAGAGGAGGAGGTTGATAAATTGATGAAAGCAAAATTTATTAGGGAAGTAAACTATCCCGACTGGTTGTCAAATATGGTGCTTGTAAAAAAGTCCATCGGAAAGTGGCGCATGTGTGTATATTTCACTAATCTTAATAAAGTTTGTCCTAAAGATTGCTACCTCTTGCCTCACATTGATAATTTAGTTGATTCTACATCGAGATATCAGATGCTCAGCTTCCTAGATGCTTTCTTGGGGTACAATCAAATTCGCATGGTCGAATCCGATGAAGAAAAAACATCCTTCATCACTGGACGAGGAACTTATTGCTATAAGGTCATGCCTTTTGACTTGAAGAATGCGGGTGCCACATTCATGAATAAAGTCTTTAAACACCAGATCGGCAAAAATCTGGAAGCCTATGTGGATGATATATTGGTAAAATGTGATAATGCCGAACAACATGCACTTGATCTTCAGGAAACATTCACCGCCTTTAGGATGCATGGAATGAGTCTCAACCCCAATAAATGTGCATTTGGTGTACATTCGAGCAAATTTCTTGGATTTATGCTTACTCAACAAGGTATTGAAGCAAATCCGAAGAAGATTTGAGCTATTATGGAAATGAGATCCCTAAAGACTATCAAAGTGATATAGAGGATCAACGACCAACTAGCAGCTCTTGGGAGATTCATTTCAAAATCCGGAGAGAAAAACCTTCCGTTCTTCCGGGCTTTGCAGAAAGCACCTAAGGTTGAATGGACCGAAGAGTGTGAAAGGGCATTGATGCAGTTGAAGGAATACCTACAATCACCCACTTTATTAGCCAAATGCCGACAGGGAGAAGAGCTTTGCATTTATCTCTCTGCCACTGACGCAGTTGTCAGCTCAGTTCTGGTGAAAATAGAAGAGAACTTGCAAAAACCAGTCTACTACACAAGCAAAGTCCTCATTGATACCAAATCTCGGTATCTTCACTTGGAAAATTTGGCTTTCACCTTGATAATCTCGGCTCGACGGCTCCATCCATACTTTCAGTCCCATAAAATCTAGGTGTTGACCGATCAACCATTGAGGCAGATCCTCCATCGGCCAGATACATCCTGCCGGTTAGCCCTATGGGTGATAGAGTTGGGAGAATATGATATCAGCTATGAACCGAGAACGGCCATAAAAGCCCATGTACTTGCTGACTTCATTGCTGAGCTCACTACAACGAATAATGATGATATACCAGACCCAAAGTTATCCAAAGAAAGGGAAACCCCTTCCGATCAATGGGTCCTATATACTGACGGTTCATCAAAGGCTGAGTACGTCTACAGCTTTAAAGTTTACCTTCAAAGCAACAAACAATGAGGCTGAGTACGAAGCTATGATTGCTGGTCTACAGCTTCCTCATGGCCTTGGGATATAGAATCTGCAAGCCAATACGGATTCCCAATTAGTGGTCGGACACCAAGCCGAGGAGTTTAAAGTAAGAGAAGAAATCATGATGAAATATAAGGCTTTGGTATAAAAACTGACATCCAGCTTCCAGAGGTGTCATATTTCTAAAATCCCTTGAGCTGAAAATCAGGATGCCGATCTTCTCTCAAAACTTGCTTCATCAGATGCTGATATCAAGTAGCCGATCAATGCCCAATATCTGTTGACAAAAACTATTGAATGCCGACCAATGGAAGAATTAATGGACATTGATGACACTCCGTGCTGGATTGATCCGATCCTAAACTATCTCCAACATGGAAATCTTCCCCAAGATCCAAAAGAGGCCCGAAGGATCGCCACTAGATCCTCTCGATACAGTGTGGTAGATGGACAACTCTACAAAAGATCATACACCCTCCCACTCCTGAAATGCCTTCGCCCTTCTGAATCAACTCATGTTCTTCAAGAAATCCACGAAGGAATTGCTAGGGATCTTTTGGGAGGAAAAGCTCTCAGTCATAAGGTCCTACAACAAGGATATTATTGGCCTACCCTTGTCAAGGATTCAATGGATTTTGTCAAAAAAATGCGATGCGTGCCATCGCCACTCAAATATCCAACGACGACCGGCAGTACCATTAACAGCCATTGTGAGCACAAGACCTTTTGCTTTATGGGGAGTAGATTTACTTGGCCCTTTCCTAGTAGCTGTTCGGTAATTGAAGTTCCTGATTGTAGCAATCGATTACTTCACTAAATGGGTAGAAGCGGAGCCATTAGCCTCCATTACAGGAAAAGCTTGCCAAAATTTCTTATGGAAATCAGTAATATGCAGATTCGACATCCTAGTAGCATTTATTACTGATAATGGTCGTCAATTTGACAACCCAGCATTCAAAAAGTTTTCTGCCGATCTCGGAATAGAGTCAAGACTCACTTCCGTTACACATCCTCAAGCAAATGGGCAAGTTAAGGTAACTAACAGAACTTTATTACACAGCCTGAAGACTCGAGTTCTCCGGAATGAGTCCAGCTGGATTGATGTGTAACACCCTAATCCCAATAGGGACACGTGTCACACCAGCCAGCTCAGGAGGGTGTCCTGAGCCCAAGGCTGTCGAATCTAAAACCAAACCTGCGGAATAATCTGGAAACTGGAGACACAAAGAAATAATAAAACATAATAAGTCTAGAGCTCATCCAAGAGGAGAGTCTTATCTGATACAACACTCCACAGACTATACGCCTGTGTCTAGTCTCCAAAAATAAAATACAACAATATACAGAGTGCGGAATAAGGAAGCTAATCTAGGACGCCAGAGCCATCTACGAGTCCTCACATCTCACCGGGTCTAGTCTCTACCCGGACTCATCTCTGCTACCTGCACAAGGTGGGTGAGAAAAAGGGACTGAGCTACAGAGCTCAGTGAAATGTGACCCCCTACTGTCGGGTCAAATAGACCTGTGCATTCGAAAAATATATTCTTGTATATGGAAAATATTCTGTTCTGCCATACATGTAGATAGATAGTAAAACATGTAACTCTATGCATTTTATTCCCAACCAGGAAGATCATCTAATGCAATGTCCGAGAAAACCCGAAAAGTCATCAGTCACAAACATGCCTGACTCTGCCTCAATAAGATGTCTAAATAAGTGAGCGTCTATCGAATAAAATGCAACTCTGTAGGATCACTTGCTAAGGTCTCAGATAAATAGCCGTGAGGTATCCCCCAATCTGGGCCGTATGTGAAGCCGCGAGGTTTCCCCCGATCTGGGTCTTCTCTCGTGGTACCGAGCACCCCAAAGAGTTGGAAAAGGGTTTTAAGAGAAATACATTTTCAAAAAAGGTTTTGAGGCTAGAAATTCATTTTGAAAACAAGAAAACCTTTCCCCTACTCGGTGTCACGCTGGTCTCAGCTCAACGGAGCCGCATCTGCATAGCAAGGATCATCTAAACAGGATGCAAATATCGATGCTCCCGTCTTGTGTCTATCTCAATGATCTATAGCTAATCATATGCAGAACATCAATCTACAATAGCTGTAATTAATCGAAATCATTCTCAAAACCGAGAATAAATCATAGCCGAGAAATATAAACTGAAAACCCGATAAAATCCCGATCAAACACGAGGATGTACAGTTGGTCCACTCACTTGAAGTCCTAAGCAAGACAAGTCTGTCTAGAACCTCCTGGAGTCCCCGACTTGTCCTTTCCATTCCCTAGTTCACACAATCATATCTTAACATAAGTTCTAGTTCACAGTACATCAACCCCTACTTAGCAATATCTTCTACTCAATCATGGGCCCAAGTCCATAAAGATTAAGGCCCAACAAGCAAAGCATTCCGCATCCAAGCATGACTATAGCCAAGCAATCCAAGAAGTAGTTATTACCATCATACCACTACAGCTCATTAGACTCAATTTAAATATCATGAGAACATCAATGATAAGGAACCTTTTCATCAAATTATCTCCCTGCCACACTAATAAAACACCAACTCTATCCTATTAATGATAAACTTACAACACCCATTCATCCTAATGATACATACAAACATGTCATCAAACAAGTGACCAAGCTTGACACCTCTACATTGTGGTCAACTCCACCCTCTCATTGAGAACAAGCCAAATGTACAACAAGATATGAATTCATACACTATCTCTTGGCCACTACCTCTTTAAAACAATTCAACAAACACCTTCAAGGCATTATCATAGATACAAATCCCATACTAGCTTCAACCAGTAAAGAGATAACTATGTAGCCTCCTTTTTGACAATCTGGTATTAAGGCTAATACAGGAGATTAAACAACTAAACATGCAACAAACCAACATCTACTTAACTGCCCCTACTACACTGAAGCAATTCAACGAACAATAGATAGGCATGTATGAGTTTCCAAAAATCACTCTCCTATTTGCTACTTACAACCCGAAACAATACACTTTGTTCTTCTACAAATACAAGGCAATGTATACTCAATCAAACCATACCATCAATTCACAGCTAACGGACAAAAACAGAACTACAAACTAATCCCAAAACAAAGCTTCTTCTACCAATCTCTTCATGGACAATACAACGAGCACCTATTGGGCAAAAATGAAATCAGACAAGCAACTCTCTTCGTTGATATCTTAGTTCCCAGTAACTACAAAACAAGCAAGAACATCACCCAAATACAACTCCATTACAGCAGCAAGAAAATACAAGGACAACAGGCACAAAACAGTGCACTAACAGCATCACAACATTAAGCTCTCATTTAACAATTCAACATTCATCAATCGACTCTACACTGAGCCTCATTTCCCCAACTAATCGTATACCTTGAAGAAGAACCGATGCTGACCAAAAACCAATTGCTGGACGAACTCACTGCTGGCCGGAACCCAACTCAGGAACTAGGATTCAGGGAGCTACTGGCCGGTGACACTACAGGATCTCGTCGCGGGGCGTTGGCGAAGCGGGGAAAGAGGGAAAGCAGGTTGCGGGCACTGGGGAGGCTGCAAAGGCAGGCCGGGGCCGGGGGTGCGAAGCGGATGGTGCCTGAGGTTCCCTACTGATTCTCTCCTCCCCTAGCTACCTCCCTGATCCTCTGCAGAAGGTCCAGCCACTCTTCCAGTCCCCTCCCCGAGGCGGAGGGGCCGGTGCGTGACAAAGGCGTGCACTGGAGACTCGTGGCAGCCTCTCCTCCAACGAGCCATGCATCACTCCACCTCCCCCTTGCTGGTTAAGAGAAAGTTCAAGCACACTCCTCTCATTGTCAAATGACCAAAACAACCCTGCCCCTTAACATGACAGCCAGCTACAAAGCCCATTGTCCCTTAATACATATGTCACAAGCCTAAGTACCCTTTATTAAATAATTCATCCCCCATTAATTTAATATATTCGTAATTCATCTCTAATTAATGTAATATATTCTTCCCTGCTCATAAAAACTATAACAACATCTATTTACTAATAACCCCGGCATTTATTTAATATACACCATATTTACAAAGAAAACCGGGGTGTTACATGATGAGATACCAGGAACTTTATGGGCATATCGCACTACTGCTCAGACCCCCACAGAAGAAACACCCTTCGCACTGGCTTTCGGGGTCAAGGCGGTCTTACCCACAGAAATATCAATCCCCACTCCACGGATACAGTTCTTTGATCCGGTGGGTAACGAAGATCGGCTTAGAGCTGAACTTGACCTTTTGGAAGAAAGAAGAGATTGCGCCAACATCCGAGTTGCGGCATATCGTCAAAAGGTCAAGAAATTCTACAATGCTAGGGTGAAAGAAGTGACTTTCCAAGTTGGCGATTTAGTTCTCCGGGAAAACAAGTTTCAAGATAACAAAAGGCGAACAGGAAAGCTGAACACTAATTGGGAAGGGCCATACATCATCAAGGAGATTGTAAGACCAGGAACATATTGGCTCACCAAGATTGATGGGCAAAGCCTTAAACGCCCATACCACTGTGCACTTACGAAAATATTATCAATAAATTTGATACTTCTCTCCAATTCACTATTTTCCTCATTTTTTAGATGACTGAACAACATACATGAAGATTGCCAAAAATATCCGATAAAATCCTCTACCTATGAGCGAAAAAAAATGACTTCAACTTCATCGAAGTCAAGAATGAAAACCAAACTGATCTTCTACATCTGAAAAACCATACCGGTTCTCTACACCAACAGACCATAACGGTCAATCCCATCAAAAGGACCATATCGGTCCGATAAGTCAAAAAGACCATACCGGTCCGATACAACAAAAAGACCATGCCGGTCCATTACATTAAAAGGACCATATCGGTTCGATACAACAAAAGGATCATACCGGTCCTCTACAAAAGAATCATATTGGTTCTCTATACCATCAAACCATACTGGTTTACTGCATCAAGAGACCATATTGGTCATCTACATCAAAAAACTATACCAACTCTCCATATTGGAAATTATATCAAGGAACTGAACAAACTCTACTTTCCAGAAGATTTACGTCAGTCTCGAAGCAAAGAAATAAAAGGAACGATTTATCTTCTGGACCATCGAGACAATCAAATCAGAAATGAAAGAAAACAGAAACATGAAAGCTTAAATTTCATTGATAAATTACAAGAAAGTACAAAAAAAACATCCAAACCAGGAGGAATCAGATGAATCGTTGTCGCTAGTTGAATATGATATTGTGAAATCCGGTGCCTAGCCAGGAACAACATCGAGAGCAGTTACTTTCTAGCATCCATCTCATCCAAGGATGTGGACCTCGAAGCATTTGTCCTCTTCAAGGACGAACACGAGAAGATCCCCTTAACCTCTTCGACCTCCCTAAAAGTCGATAATGCCACCCACCAGTAGTTCCCGCTGGGCCCCCGCAACCTTATCGGTCCATCGGGAACAGACATCATGCGTCGATGAAAGGACCTAGGAATCCATAAGCTTTGGGTATGATCACCAGAAGAGAAGAACTTATAAAAGGAAGGGCGTATCACCCATATTGTTCAGAGGAATGATCCACAAGGAATCTCCATTTCCTTTTTATACAGCCATATCGAAAGAGATCAAAAAGAGGCAATTAATGCCTAGGCAAACTAAACCGTTCTAATTCATGATGACTCCATGATTACGACCACAACTTATGAGGACAATTCAAATCCCTCGAGCCGCGCCTTTGAAACGATGTCAAAAGGATAGCATGGTTCCAAGGCATTGATAAGCTCCCATCGTCCATCGAAAAAAGCATATTCAAGCGCCTTGGAATAGGCTTCAAAACAACAATCGGTCAAAGAAGATCCAGAAAGGATTGACCGGTTCAAGATAAGCAATTTTCGAACAATTAAACATTATAAAAAGAATAGCTTTATAGACAACCACCAATAAAAAGTAGAGATTTGCACATACGATCGACAGAACAATAACCAAAAATACAATTACAAAAGAGCAGATGACATTGCTAATCACCATATCAAATCTTATGTCCAATAAGAATCACATTACAAAAACATTTCAATGACATCATCATGGAATAACATCCCAGTTTTTTGGAGACTCATCGGTTACAAAGCAGAACCCCCATGGATCTTCTTCAACGGAGTCAATTCTTCCCAAATTTTTTTGATAAGTGGGGCATAAGGTTTGCTATGCGGACCCAAAATAGGTATGGACCCCACCACGGCTCCGCAACCTTTTGGCAGCTTCTTAACCCACTTTACCAGTTCAGCTTTTAAAGCTTCAAGTTCCTCATGAACAATCTCCGCCTCAACTCCACCTGCTCCAACCAGAAAAGAAATTAAACATTGACACAGAGAAATTGAAACAAGGAAAACATGCTCATTACTTCCACGAGAACGTCTGGCCCATAAAGTTCGAAAGAAGGATCGAGGCCCTACATCTCTAAAATCAGCAGAAACTAGTTCAACAATGTCCACACTCGTGAGTAAGCCATTTATCTGATGAGCAAGAGGAAACCAAATATAGAAATGGGGACAATACTAACCCGTCCCAGACTCAAACTTTGAAGATTCTCCACCCAACATAACACCAGGAACATCCTTCTCGACTACATCGACAAGGATCTCATCAGTCGAAGGAGCAACTGCAACTTCCTCTACTAAAGACAAAACAAGGAAAATAAGACACCATTCAAAGAACAAACATCAAAAGAAACAAGGAAGACAAATTTCGACTAGCAGCAGTCTCAACTTCTCTCGGCTACTCATCGAAGATAATTCCTGACTCTCCAAACCTGCAAATGAGCCAACCATCTTCTTAACAGCCGACGGGCCCACCTCTATAACCACATCCGATGAACCAGAATCCTTGGTAGCAACTGTGGGAATCACCTCTTCAGCAAACAACACCCGATCTATCAACAGCCCCAACCCCCACAGCTCCACCTCCCATAGGATCAGACGGTTCATCAGAAGCGACAATTAGAGCCAATTCATCAACAACCCTATTTATGGCCGCTTCATCTCACTACAAGAATCCAAGCAATTTGCATCGGTTATTTAGCAGCGGTTTTTAAAAACCACCGATAATACATGATATAATGGCGGTTATACGACGGTTTTAACAATGACCGCTGAGTTCTTTTTTTTAGAGGAGGTTATTATAACGGTCGCTGAATTTTTTTATTTAGAGGTGGTTTTGGTATAAACCGCCTCTATATGCAAAAATTGGCAGCATTTTTTCTAAAACAGCCTCTAAATGAAGGAATTTAGCGGCAGTTTTCATGTAACCGCCGCTAATGTCTTTCTTTCTTTTTTTTTTGGCGCTGAACTTTTCTAGTTCGCGCCTAGATCTTTATTCCCCTCTCTTCCGAAAATTCCTAGTTTCCAGCCTTAGCTTCTGTCAATCTGTAGATCTCCGTCGGTGCTTCTGGTCCCGTTTCAAGAGAAGCTTGTGTACGTTCCCGTATTGCCGGGACCGGCGAGGTGTGGCTTCGTCTCGCGCCTCCGTCTCGCCTACGTGGACGTGTGGCTCGGATCCTTGGATAGAGTTCGTCTCCACTCCTTTTTCTACTTTCTGATCGATATATATATATAGAGCAGATGAGTACCATATTCTTAATTGATCAGCTTCATCCATTTTCTATGCTTCTTTTTTTTAATTTTTTTTCCTAACCCATCAAGACTTTTGTTTTATAGTATTTAGTAGTTGTTAACTGCCATCTATTGGTTAATTAGTGGATTTTGGATATTTTTTGATTGATTTAATCACTTAATAATTATTAGTAGCATGTCTCTCTCAAATACAGATTGGTTTATCTATATTTATACAAACAAACTCTAATTACTGATATTCTTTTGTCCTCTTTCATTGTTCTTCAAAATTTGAACATTTCATGGCTTCCTACACTTCTAAGTACTTAAACCTCAATTTTCTTGATGTTTTACTTGTTGTCTCATGAGGAATAATAGTGATAACTAATCTTTTTTTTTATCTGTTTGTATCCAAGGTTGTAGTTTTCACAATTTTTTGTCTTAATTAATATAATTACAAACATTGAGGAACTTTGAATTTCAGTAGTGTGTTCTTCTTTATGGGGCTCTAGTACTTCGCTATCAACTAATTAATTCTCACTCATCTAAGCTTGTTTGTTAAGGTTGCTCTGGCGACGCCAATTGAGAAGCCGGCCATTGACTCTTCGGATCGTCCTCTACGATTAGTGAGCTCTTTCACTCCATCTCTCCTGCTTCCTTTTTAGAGATATGTAAGCAATTGTGTTTTATTTTTTTTTTTATTGTTTTTTTTATTTCATGGCATTTTTTAACAACGCATGAAGATTTGATTTTGATTGGGTGGTTGCCCCAATTTTTAGGGTTTGTTGTTCGATTGGTGGCTCATCAAAAGTTATTGATAAAAGGTTTGAAGCTGTTCCAGTGCCTCAAGGAGTTAGCCGGGGTATAAATTTTGAAAGTTAGTTTAATGTGTGGAAAAAAAATTGATTGGTTAGATAGTGTTAAAGACTGTTTCTTCTTTTTGCTGGTTATGTTATCTTGTTGAGATTAATCCTAGTCTTTTCAATGAGTTTGATTGGGTTTGGAGGTTATATGCCCCTTTTTATTAATCTAAAATCTCTCATTTTTATGATGCATTGAAACATAAGCATACATTTTGAACTTATCCCCTGTACTATCATCTTAGCAAAGGTGTATGTTTTTGGATTTGAATATCATTTGGTGCTGGGATGAAGAGATAATCTCTTGGCATTTTAAAGCCACTAGAGGAGACTGTTTGATACAGGGCATTCGAAGAAGTTTGTTGGTTAGTTGTACTTAGTGTTAAACTCGAGGCCCTTGATAGTATAACCGTCTAGATAACTCTAGGTGCCTTAAGAATTGAAGTTAAAGGCTTAAAAATTTATTTGTGTTTATATCGTGTGTTGGGACATACAGGCCTGCTCAAAGTGTACACAGACAGCAGTAGGACAGACAGATAGGCATAGATTGTTGGACGACATTATTAACAGATATTTCCAATATTAATATTTCGCTAAAAAAATAGTATAAGATGATTTATTATGAATGGTTGTCAAACATTGAATATGAACAGAGTGAAAGGTGCTATGCATGTATTGTTTTAGAGTTGTTGGGAATTTGGCTAGATGCCATCAGCTATACAATCACAACTGAGTTTCTTGGAAACTTCTCTTGTTTTAGTTAAATATTATTATTGATTTGATAGGAAGTTTTTAATTTAAAAATTCTTCGTGGAATACTAGAATTGAAATAGTGTCTTGTATGAAGTAGATAATCATCCCCAAATGGTATAGTTGTTTGACACTATAAATTGTATTATGGATGGAATTATGAATATATTATCAGTGGATAGATAATTCTAATAGATACTGATAGTAATAATTGTTAATAACCAAGAAAAAAAGTATACTACAGTTTTGATAATGGACTATCAAAATATTGTAGTAGCACTGCAAAGTGCAAGTATTTCTTGTTTAGTATGTATTCAGAAATTTGAATTTTTTTTTTTGCCTTCATTTGTTGCTTTTCTTTAATTTCAATGCAGTAGTATATAATTGTAGCCTTTTAGTAGTTCTTTTGTTTGTTCCTTGCTGCCTTGGATTAGAATTGCAGTCAAGTCTTCCTGCCTCAAGTTCATCATAATTCTAATAGTGATACTGATGTTAATAATTGTTAATAGCCAAGAAAAAAAAATTATACTATTCGTTTTGATAATGAACTATCAAAATATTGTGGTAGTACTTCAAAGTGCAAATATTACTTGTAATATATACCAATGCTTTAGTATATATTCAGAAATCTTGATTTTTTTTTCTCCGCTTCATTTGTTGTTTTTCTTTATTTCAATGCAGTAGTATATATTTGTAACCTCTTAGTAGTTCCTGGGTTTGTTCTTGCTGTCTTGGATTACATTGATGTTATGTATTGTTTTTTTTTAATATATTGTTCTTGTTGGCTTGGTTGCCCAAAGTGCTAGGTATCAATGTAAAAGCATACTTATGTTCTATAATTAATTTTGTATGCCATGGTATCCATTATACATGATATATTTTAATTAAAGCCTGTGATAAATTTATCCTTCATTTTTTATATTTCTTTCTTTATATTGAAGGAAAAAAAAAGTTTAGAAGTAATACAAACTATAGAGATGATTTTTGGTGCCGTTTTGCTAGCTTTAAGATTTGATTGATCTAATTGATGGCCTAGTCGTGTGTTTAAGGATAGGTGATCAATTATATAATCTGTGAAATTAGATATTTAAAGCATTCATTTACTTATTTAGTTTTCTGTATTGTTGGTACCTTGAGTAATTGATTTGATAAATAGTCTTATTTGTCACTGTTGATTTTTCTAAATTTTGATAAAATCAATTTCCTAACATTCACACTAAAGCTACTCACCTTATTTCATTCATAGTGTTAACCAATCTTAGATGGTGTAAAAGTTACTTTTTTCTAATCAGCCATGGTCTTCCAGCCTGGCCTTGTGTACATGCTAAATTGCTCATAACGGTTTAATGCTCTTGAGTATGTGTTTCTGCCAATTAGATTGTTAGATTTTTTTTAGAATCTCAATTAACCATAGGATGATGATAATATACCTGGCTGAATTGAGAGAATCCTTAGGAACCTGAGTTGGCGGTGAATCCTATATTATTTGTTTCCTAGTAGTTGGTTTGTGTAAATCTGCCTTGGCAGAAAGTTGAATTTGTAGAACCTCAAGCTATTAAATTTCTTGTAATAGTAAATCTCATATTTTATTTAACATAACTGAAATTGAATATTTATGTTCTTGTTGTTTCTCACTTCAAGCTACTTTCATGTGATTGTGAATGGAAACTTTCATGTTTTGATGAAAAACTTGATTGTATGATCATCTTATTATTGCTCTGTGCTCCTACCATTTCAGTGTTGCCTTCCCCACTTTGCTACATATCACTTTTTCTTAAATAGATATAAATAGATTATATAGATAAATTAAGAAGTATCTAGACTAGTGTTATCAAGAAAATTTCTGTCACTCACTCACTGTGAGAGTAGTATCCTTGTGAGATTCTCATAGTATCTAGCCTACCTTTTGGTTTCTTTGTTTGTTCTTGTTAAAAGTTAAAACTTTTGTTGTTTGAATGCTCCCTCCTGTACTTATCCATTTTTCTTTATGTTGAAACTAATGCGTATTCTGTAATCTTATGTCCTTTTGAATTTCCAGAAGGTTTTATAGCGAGTGCTACAGCTGGTGTTGTTGTTGAAAGTGCTTTATATCCAATTGATACTATAAAGACTCGGCTTCAGGTAGGTTAATTTTCCAGGATAATCAGTTACTCTTTATTGTATCATTTGCTAATTTTATGCGGCTATTATGTTTAGTGTGCATTATTTTTTATCTTTCTCATTGGAGTGTTTGATAATAACTGTTTAACTAGAGATCTGTAATAAGGCTGTCATAAGGATGTCAAGCACTAATTATGGCGAAGTTATTCAGACTCCTAATTAGGATCCATTTGAACAATTTATTATTCACTATATCGAAGAAACAAAGTGACATTCTTATTACTAAATTTCCCATCATGAAAAATGCATTCAGATTATTAATTATGTAGTTTTACAAGGTAAGATTTTCAAGTACTAGTTTGTAGTTTTTAATCAATTAAAATCTTGAACAACAGAATCAACCCATCACTTACTAGATAATAAAAAAAGGCTGCAAGTGAATGGTAATGCTAGAATCTGTTAATTAAAACAAGAACCATCAGAAATCTTACCTAAAGAAAAATCAACAATCTCCTCGGGCTATAGCTATGATTGTAGTAGGTGATTTTTTGATGTTGATTCCTACAACATGAGAATAAACAAAATTAGCTTACAATAATAACATATTAATGTAAGTCGCCCCTAGAAATAGCAAAAAAAAACCTGATAAGAATAAAATATTGGCTAGTCTCTGTTTATTGGTGAATAGACAAAACGAACTTCTAAAGCAAATTCAAGAAAAAATTATTAAAATTCAAATTTCCTATTTTTTTCCAAGCAAATGCATGTGATATTTATTTGATTTCATACTTTGAGGCATAATTACATACTACGAAAGTCATTTTAGAATGCCACCAGGTATGGATAAATCATTGATTACAATGCCACGAAACTCACCTGCTTATGACCAAGGAGTTAGGAATTTCTTTAAATTTGCTTTTCAACATGGCTCACTTAATGATATGATACTATGTCCATGCCCTTTATACGGATTTAGTAAACATCGGAAACGAGCAAAGGTGTACGATCATTTAATTCACAAACAATTTCCAAAAGGGTACACAATTTGGTAACTTTACAGAGAGCTCCATCCACAAGAAATGAATTATGGTCCAAGTAGCGTCGAAATTGCCTCAAATACCAATGTCGTTGCTGAAGATCCGATTAGGGACATGGTAAATGATGCATTTGGAGTATACGAACAACATTTAGAAGAAGGGGTAAGACAAAGTGATGAGGCACATCGAATGTGAACCATAATAGGAATACAACGGATGAGTTTTATGAGTTATCAAATGATGGTCAACAACCACTTTATAAAGGGTATGCAAATTATTCAAAACTCTCTTTCATATTGAAATTATACCATATCAAGTGTCTTTGTGGAATGAGCGATAAAGCAATGACAATAATTTTGGAGCTGCAACATGATGCTTTTCCAAATATAAAAATTCTAAGCAATTTTTATGATTAAAAAAAAACCATCATGAAGCTTGGATGGAGCTATGAGAAAATACATGCATGCCCAAATAATTGCATGCTTAATTGGGGTAATAAAGAAGATAAAGAGAGAGAAATTTGTAGAGTTTGCAATGTTTCTAGATGAAAAAAAGAAGAAGGGTAGTTTCAATGAGTTATCTGGCAGTAAGAGAGGTAGAAAAAAGATTCATGCAAAAGTGGTTAGATATTTTCCATTGCGGCCTCGATTACAGCTGTTGTTTTTGTCTTCAAAAACAGCTAAGGATATGAGATGGCACAGCTTGGATACCAATAACGATGGACTGCTGAGACATCCCAGAGATTCTGAAGCATGGAAAAAGTTTGATTCGGTAAACAGTTGGTTTGCAGCAGACCCTCAAAATATGCGCCTTGCATTAGCTACCGATGGATTTAATCCTCATGGCAATATGAGTCAGAGTTACAGTATTTGGCTGATTATTCTCATCCTATACAATATGTCACCGTGGTTGTGCATGAAACAAACATCTTTTATCATTTCAACAATTATTCCTGGTAAACATATGCCAGGAAATGATATAGATGTTTACTTACAACCTTTAATAAGGGAGTTGAAAGAATTGTTGCATGATGGCGCTGATACATATGATTCTTATAAGCATGAAATGTTAAAGATACATGCTGCTTAGATGTGGACAATTAGTGATTACCCTGGGTTGGGAAATCTATCCGGGTGGAATGTTTATACCGGGCGTGCTTGTGTACATTGCAACTACTCCTCAGAGCCTTCTCATTTGTGTCACAGTAAGAAATGGTGTTTCATGGGTCATCGACGCTTTTTTGAAGGTGAGCATAAATTTAGAACGAATAAGATCAAATTTAATGGAGAGCAAGAGCTACGTAATCCTCTGAGATTTTTATCAGGCACAAAGATTTTTCAACAGGTTAAGGATATTAATGTCACATTTGGTCGGTCTGTGAATAATCAGGAGAGGGGGAAAAGAAGGCACGGTGCGAGCACTACTCTAGAAGGGCCACAACAATGGAAGAAAAAAAGCATATTCTTCGAGCTTCCGTATTGGGAGTATAATTTATTGCGACACAATTTGGATGTGATGCATATAGAGAAGAATGTGTGTGATAATGTCCTCTTTACATTGTTGAATGATAGTTCTCGAACAAAAGATCATCTCAATGCTCGTAAGGACCTGCAAGATATGCATTGTAAACCGGACCTGTGGCCGATAATGGAAAGTTTGCTCCAGCAGTGTACACACTGACTAAGCAAGGAAAGAAGTTATTTTTAAATACTCTGAAGAATATTTGTGTGCCAGATGGATACGCAAGTAATATTTCTCGGTGTGTTGATACTAATAATCTTAAAATAGTTGGAACATTGAAAAGTCATGACAGTCATATACTTGTCCAGTAGTTTCTCCCGCTCGCTATGCGTGCAGGGCTTTATGATAAAGTAACAACAATATTAGTTGAGTTATGTTCCTTTTTTCGACAAATGTGTGGCAAAGCGTTGAGTGTTACTGAGTTGGATAAAATGCAGAACCAAATTGTACTCACTCTATGCAATATGAAAATGCTTTTCCCACCATCGTTTTTTACCTTAATGATACACTTGACTGTTCACTTGGTTGATGAAGCGAAATATTGAGGTCCAGTATATTACCGTTGGATGTATCCAATAGAAAGGTAATATTGGTTAATTCATTATTTGTAATTCATAATATTAACATGTATATGCCATAAAACTATTAACCATATGATGGTGTAGGTACTTGGGAATACTAAAATCATATGTGCGCAACAAAGAGCAACCAGAAGGATCTATTGCAGAGGGTTAATTACAATGTGATATTTATGGTAACCTTGTTCAAATGTGAATGGGCCAACACGACTCACCCTAGAGGTATAATGTCACGCCCCGACCCGGATCCCGGGACCTCGAGCGCGCGCACAGACCGGACGTACCCAAGTAGAGGCGAACCCCACTCGGATACAAGGCCTAAGGAAAACATAGCAGATAACAAATACCTCAAAATTTAACTACCTCTCCCACGTGTTAACACGGTCAGTGTACCATGCCCACTGACAGGTAAGACCACCAGAGAATTGCCTCTCTGGCAAGGCAGACAGAAACGCCAGGGGGTCCTGTCCCTGAACATTCCCCTATCGGAACTCCCTAGCTCCACTGAGTCCGGGCAGTAGAACAAACTCAACCTACACACACCCACCCGACCAACACAAGCACCGTGTGTCTCTATGGTCAAGTGCCAGACAATAGGAGGCTATGCTCAATGAGTACGCATACTCCTCTGACGCATACCTGTTCTGCCTGCACACAAGCACCACGAACCTCCACAGTATCGCCTTGGTCATAGGTTGGTATGCTCAGTGAGCATCAACGAAGAGATAGTGAAACCGCGCACTCCTATCCAGACGGAGCACAGGCTCACGTGTTTCCACGGCCACATGCAGATCAACGGATCCTCGTGATCAGTTAACACTACCTCTAGCACACCAATCACACACATACCAGGAAAGACATCAAAAGAATATGTATGTGCATGCATCCAAGAATATCAGGTACCAAACAAAAGACATGCTAACAAATAGCATACATTAAATCAAGAAAACAACTTGCCAATAAATAAGGGAACTAGTCAAGAGCACTTACAAGAACAGACATAACAAAAGTCAAGAACACTCCGTAGAGTGGGGTAGTAGGCAAAAGTACTTATCTCTAACAAGAGCTGGAAACTCCCCTAGTTTCCTCCTGACGTGTCTCTAAGCCTCCACGTCGATATCTGATAACAAAGTCTCTATCAGTGTCAAAATAGCAACAACCCTACATCCTAGATGCAAATGCATAACTCTCTCGCTTTCGGTGGTCCTAAGCTCATTTAAACGGGTCCTTAAAACCATTTACGTGGTTACCGACCATTTTCCCTCATTTCCAAGTCCTTTAGTTGACTTTCAACTCTTGGTCAACTCTAGTCAACTTTGGTCAACTGTCCTACCTTACTTTCATGGTACGCACCCTCATTGGCCGTTTCTAGTTTTCTTAGCTAAATTGGGCCCATCTACCAAGCCCAGTAGTTTAGCTTAACCTTGTCTTGTCTTTTATTCGACCCTCAACTTTTCACTTGGTTAACAAGACCATTATTCAACTTGACAATCTATTTTTCGTGAGCCTAACATATAGCTCGATCATGCTTGGTAACTTTGACAATTTGGGCCCACTCGTCAAGCCCACTAAGTTTTCTAGCCTTCTTATCAAACAACACCTATGCTAATCCTTAAATCATTCCCATAAACCAGCAACCTCAAGTTACCCATGTTTATGCTTTCATGAACCTTCAAAGATAGGGATAGATTGGATTTACACTTTTCATGATCATGTATATAAATTCAATTCATGAAACCACCCATGGAGATCAAACTCCAACCCTTGGACCAATTCTTTACTCATTCATTCCCCCATCTATCCTTATAACCCATGCATTCATGCATATATGAATCCTCATATTTATCACCACACATAAGTGAGATGCAGGAATTTAAAGAAACTCACCGAGTATAGATGTCTACAGACATTGAAGACAAACTGACCGTCCAAACCAGATCTCCACTGTTCCGATTGGGTCAGGAAAAGTCTTCACTATGCTCACCAAAAATCAGCTCGATCAGACTAGAAATGATCATCCGATTGAAGCAGATGATGAAACTGGTCGGTGCAGGAAATCAGCAGTGATAGGTTCTGTTTCACACCCCAGAAACCTACTCTCCCGGCTACTAAAAACAATCTTAACCGTTCAAATTGAAGAATAAGGAGTCAAGAACAATCTCACCAAAAATCAGCACGATCCAACGGTGAAAATGGTCGGAATGGCAATAAAAATAGAGCATGCTCAATCACTCCTTTGAACAGAAGATCCTAGTCTCTCAAACTTTCTTCTCTTTTCTTCCTTCCTCTCACCTCTCTTCTTGATTCCCAATGACCCATAAACTTTCTCAAACTTGTTATTGCTCTATGCTAAGCTTCTAGATTACATGCTTTATATAGGCCTTACAAGTGTAACCTCTACAACTCTTCACATTCTAAACCTCCCCCATAAATCCCAAGATAACACCCAAATAATTCCAACCTTTCAAATTCATAACCCCATGGCACCCTTCCCATTCCAAACCTCCCTCATAAACCCCAAAGACAACACCCAAATATTTCCAACCTTTCAACTTCATAACTAAGTTAACTTGACCAAGTTTCATTTAACTAATTCACCAATTAATCTAATTAATGGGTTAACCTAACCTATTTATTCAAATCCAATGTCAAGCTTAATCAAGTCATTGATTAACTTAAATTTGGATTAAACCACTTTGCTACTGGACCAACCCAAGTCATTCGATTCAATCAAACTAATTTAACTAGTTTGGATTCAACCCGATCTCTCTTTGTTACTTGACTAACCTTAGCCAATTAACTTGATTAGTTCAATTTTGTCACACCACCAAAGTTTAAAAAAAAATCTCATTAAAATATTTAGTAGCCTTACTAAATAATTTTAATCATGCAAGATAACTAATCAACTTAATCTTGTCACATAGAATAATCATACCATGAATTATTCTAATATTTTGTCACACTACCAAGATATAAAATCTTATCAAGATCCTTAAATCTTCTTTATTAATCAAATTATGTCACATTACCAAAGTCCCATATAGTTATTTAACTATGCAATACGATTAATTAATTATCTGTCACACTTATAAAGTCACATTATTTTAACTATACAAAATAATTAATCTAATAATTGTCACACTATAGTTCCAATTATTGTTTTAATCATACTAGATAATTAATCAATCTAATAAGTTGTCACATTACCAAAGTTAAAATCAATTATTTTGCTTGATTAATTAACCATTGACCAAAAGATTAAACAACAAACTAATTAATTAATTTAATTAATTAATCATCTTCCCCCTTCTCTTACGGCCGAGCCCCACCGGAGAAGCTCGCCGGAAGGACCAGCTTCTCGTCTGAGGGCTCTCACCGCCAGGTCTCTGTGCGTCGAGCTTCGTCTCGGCCGGTGCTACCTCTTGCGCACACTGGCGACCTCCCACACCCTCTCCCGGAGCCTCCTCACTCGTGTCAACGTTCATCCTCTCCGGCGAGTTCAAGACCCTAGCTAGGATGCGAAAAATACAAAATTGAAAGTGGGAATCGGTTCATACCTTACTCCCGGTTCTCCTGGTGCTGAAAATGGCGACAGAGACCCCCTGTGGCCGAATTTCCCTTCTCCGGCCAACCCTCCTCGGTGACCTCCTTGGTTTCCTGCTTCTCGCTGCTTCAGGACGAGCTGGGGTGGGGTTTTTATAAGGGAAAGGAAGGCGAACAGATCGCCAACGCCCCCGCCTTCATTCTCCGTTCGGCGAGGCGGTTCTTCCGCTTGTAACGTCCGGGGAAAGGGGCGACGCGCGCGGCGACTCTCGCTGGTGGAGAATCGGCAACCCCTGCCTCGGGATGGGTATTCAGCGATTAACAGCAAGGATCGCTTGATTAACATTAACGGTATCTAAACTGCCTCGGTTTCGACACTAGTTAGATCAGCGTCCTCGATTGAATCCCGACCAACGATCGGATTCTAATCATTTGCCTAGGATTAAACAACCTTAAGATCAAGCGCTGAGATTTGAAACAAATCAACGGCTGGATCTTCATCTCCCCCCTCGCATCCAACACTCCAAAGGCCGGACGTCTCACAATGGGCCATGTGGCATCACGAATGCCCCTATAACTCCACTCGACCAGCACCAATCCCAGATCCTCCAATCTCAGCCACTCATTTGCTCGTATAAGGGTTTTTATCTGGCAAATTAACCAGAAGCCCCTGAAATTATTTAGGATGCATCCAGGTCCCTCTGCTGTGAGAGAGGAAAATTTTCATCCAGTCCTCGAAACTTTTAATAATTACCAAAAAGGCCCTTCTGACCCCTAATTAGGGTTTTAACTTATTACTTGGTTTAATTACCAACTAATTAAAGGGAGTTAATACAAATCCATGTATTCAAAGTTTGGGGAATCCTTTAACAAATCAAAAAATTTAGAAATCTTGTTTCTCCAACTAAAATTTCATTTTGATTATAACTTGGGGGCTTACCTCGTTTACCAATCAATTAGAAAGCAAAACCCAAAATAAAATTTTAATCCCTAAAATCCTTGGGTTTTACATATAAAAACTAATAAATTGGGTTTTACATCTATCAATTTTACAAGGCCTATACATACTGGGGTGTATGAAGATGATGAGCCATACATTAAAGCTTCTGAAGCACAAATGGTATTTTATGTTAATGACAAAAGGAAGACGGATGGTGTATACCAGTACATCTAAAACCTAGAGACTTGTATGACATGGGTGAGGGTGATGAGCATGCCATGGCCAATATTGAAGCGTATCCGACACAAAATTTGGATACTTTATTTCCTGATGAAGATACACATCTACGACTAAGTCGAGATGATGTAGATGATTCGAATGATATGCAATCCTCTAATATTGGTATACATTTTGAAGTTGATAACAACAATTAAGTAAATGTCTGGAGTTTAATTGGTAAGCATTTCTTTTATTTGTACTTAGTTTTATATTTTTTTTATTTTTTAATATTATTAAATTGATTCATTGCGTTGTAAGTATGCCAAGGACAAGACGACATGCCACTTCTAGAGATTCATCGAGACCGGTCGAGGACTTTGACCGTTCTACTGGCCCGAGTACATCTCTGCCACCCCCGCCAGTTAATGCACAGGAACACCAAGAGGCCCCAGTGCAACAAATAGTAGTTGAGACTACTGAGCTTGAAGTTATCAGGGGCTATAAAAGAAGTTCAAGAACTTGGGACGTGGGCGTTAGAGGTGATTAGTATATTTGTATAATTTATTTGTTAGCTTTAAGTGGAAGGTTTTCAATTTTATATGTGATTATATGCTATGAATGATAATCACATTTTTTTTTATTGAAGGTGAAAATGGGGAAGTGAGGCAAAAAAAATTGCAGGCAATTGACATATTCTCTCTTCCACTAGGAGACAGAGTTATTGTGGAATTAATGGAATCATCGGGATCAACCAATTAATGTGTCTGGGGGGATGCTTACTCAATTTTTAGGCCATCTTGCAAGCAATTGTCAAAACTTTCCCCTCGGATATGAAAAGTGGCAAAAGATTCCAGAGTCCTATAAAGATCATGTTTGGAACAACATCATAAAGGTTAGAGATGTATTTTCAATTGATATTTTATGGATTCCATTTTTTGTATGTTTCCAAATGTTTACACCAATATGTTTATTTTTTTGTAGACTAAGTTTGAGGGTAATGATGAGGGGCATAAGAGTTATATTATGAAAAGCTTGGCTAAAAAATGGCGGGACCACTGGTATCACTTATATAACTTTATGAAATGTGATCCAGATCGTCCCCGCGAAGCCAATATTGCCAAGAAACCTCTAGAGATTCCTTTAGATCAATGGGTTGCTTTTGTGGATTATAGAGCTCGCCCTGACAAAAAGGTAAGTTGCGTAATAAATTTTATATGTTGCATTATTGCTTAGTAATTAGTGTCTCATTAATATGCAGGCAAAAGCGGAACAAAATATTAGAAATCGCACCCACCAAACAACGCCTCACACGTTAGGTTCAAAGTCGATTGCTCGACTGTGTAATGAGATGGTTAGTATTTCCATCTTAATATGAGATTTAATTATGGTTATCATGTATATGCAACTTTCTTTGAAAATTAAACATATTTAATTTTGTAGGAAACTCAACTTGGTAGGCCTGTTACAAGAGCTGAATTGTCTCAGGCCAGTCACACAACATCAGCTGGGTCTTTTGTAAATGAAGAAGCAAGGGAAAATCATGTAAGTTTAAAATAATTTACAAATTTGTTATGCTTGATGTCTGTACGATAATAAATATAAATAATTTTGTAACTTTATTTTACAGGAAGACCTAGTTATTCGCAGTCAGAGCTCATCTGAAAATGATGCATACATTTTCTACCAAGAACACCCCGGGTATGCCCGAGGTATGGGACTTGGAGTTATCCCATCCCAGATATATGGATCATCTAGCAGCTTTGATAGTAGACCTGTTGGTGGTGGGGTTACAGAAGCCGACTATGATGCCCTAAAGAAGATGGTACAACGCTTAACACAACAAGTTGAACAAAATCAAGATGAAATAGCTCAACTTAAGCAACAAGTGGCGAGCCAAAACCAAAATACGACACCTGGCCAGGTTTTATTTTTTTATTTTCAACGTTAAAGTTTTTGTATCATATTCTAATAATGTTTGTTTCTTTTTTTTTTTTTTTTTTTTTTGCAGAATTCATATTTTCTTAACATCTGACATTAATTTCATCTGAAATAGGAAAATGTAGGGTACCCAGCTATTGGAAGGCGTTCATCACAAGATAGTCACTCGGCTTGCAATGAAGAAAATTAAGACCATACTACATAATACAGTTGAGAGACTTGAGACCATAATACATCTCTTTTCTTGAATTTCTTGGTTTTCATGTGTTTAATTTTGTGTGATCTTTGATTTGATCAATGTTTTTTTTATTTATTAGGAGAAGCTCGGGTTTGGCATTTGAAGCGATTGTTCCGTAACTCGATTCCTGCTGGTAGTTGGTGGTTTGTTGAAGGATTTTGGTTTTTAGGGATGCTTGGATCTTTTCCACGCCTTCTTAGTTTGTTCATTTTGGGACTTAGTTGTCTTTGTTGTTCTTGTTATGTTTGTTGGTTTTGTTGTTGTGTAATGGTTGTTTATAGTTCCTTGCAAGTGTCCCATTAGTTGGCTTGGATTGACACCTTTGGTTGTTCGGTGTTTGTTTTGAGTTTGCTTCGATTGCCGGTATCTCCACTGTCACTTTAATGCCTTTTTATATATAATGTTTTCATTTTTTTTTATCAATCTTAGCTAGGACCATGGCGTTGGATTCTTCTCTGAAGCTCTGAACTTGAATCAATGGAGGATGGGATCATCGTCCCTTCAAAGAAAGGGTAAGATCTCTTTTCTATCTTTTTCTTTCTATTTTGTTTTACATTGTATGGATTTAGATTTAATGTTTATAGTAGATTATTTATAGTGGATTATTAAGCGGTTCGGTTTGGTTCAAATGGAATCAGAGGAGGCCGCGGTGTCAGCTATTGAAGGTCCCAAATTAATAATCCTACTTCAAACAGAATTTGTTGGAATGAATATGCAGGTTAGAATTGTTCTTTTGCCTGCCCTGGTGATCTACACTTGTACCACATCTGCTCTATCAGTGGCTTCATTAGTTGCCATTGTTATCTGCAACAAGGCCTTAATCAGCTCTCTTGGTTTCCCATTTGGTTTGTTATCTTGATTGAGTGATGAAATTGCAGGCTATTTCTATTAGGAATTCAATGTTATTATGTTGATCATTGTTACTAATTGAACAACAACAACATTGACAAGTTGACATCTGATGGTAACCTTCTGTACCCTCCACGTGGAGCATCACCTCTGATTTTTTGAGCCCAAGTTCATTGATGCAAAAACAGTGATCCTCTTTAGCATACTCAATAGCACTTCAATTGGCCTTTTGAATCTCAGTCTGGGCTTCAATTCCATTGGCTTCTATCAGGTTTAGTATAAGCTTTGCTCAATCTTGTTTCAACTATAAAGCACTGCAGTAAACTCAATTGAGTATTGTTTAATCATCCTTTTGCAGATGACAAAACTCGCAATCATTCCCTTCACAGTTCTACTTGAAACTCTGTTCTTGAATAAGAAATTCAGGTTTGCATTGACTCAATCCATGTTTACTAATAAGAAATGTTTGATTTGATTTAGTTTCGTTGAAGAATTCATTTGTGATGTGAACAAATTGCAGCAAAAACATAAAGCTTTCTCTTCTCGTCTTGCTACTCGGTGTCGGTATTGCATCTATCACTGATCTCAAGCTCAATCTTCTCGGCTCCGTACTCTCTCTCCTGGCCATTGCCACCACTTGTGTTGGCCAAATTGTATCCATGACTCAAAGTTCTCTTCATCAAAATGCATACATGTCTTATATAGTGCCTAATCTTTAGTGTTTGTCAACCTTAACCCATCTTTTTCTTTTCCTTATTCCTTTTCTGATTTATTGATTTTATGCGGAATATGTGTACAACAGATTCAGATTATATTAAGAATCATATTAAATCATTAATTGTTTTCCAAAATGCAGTTACACACATATATCAAAGAGTACGAGGAAATGCAGAGAATGTCAAAAGAGGAGTACTTGGTTTGCCTCAGGCGCAAAAGCAGCGGCTTCGCCAGGGGTGTCTCCAAGTACCGTTGGGTCGCTAGGTATATTATGTCATTGTATTTTTGTATATAATAACCACATCTCAATAACAGCATCATAGTTTCCTAGTTACTAAACGATAACACGCAGAAATCGAGAGATGGTCCATTTTTTTTTTTTTCACTTATGCCCTCTCTAGATTCACATAACCTTTTGGCTATGTAAGAGTTGGAGTTTCTGAAGAAACAATATTTCATGCAATTGCATATATAACCTTTTGATTGCTTACAAAATCAAGAATTTTTGCATAGCTACAGGGGCAGATATTCAAAAAGCTTTGTTTTAGGGAGGAGGTTATGAATGCAATTACTATTTTTCAGGATTTATAAGGGTGTATACATGCAAAAGAAAAATCCAAGTCTGACATCTACTCTTATACTTATGAATTAATGTTGGATGATGGATGTCTTTGTTGATTTTCAGTAAATAGAATTTGGAAAAGTTGATAATTTATAATGAAAAAAACTTGGTCTATTTAGAAAATGACAACTTTGAATTTCATTTTGACTATCCCATTCTTGTTCTTGCTGCTACTACCACACTAATTTCCAACATTACTTATTTCTATCATTTTGAATTTTCTTTCAAATAAAACATGGCCTATTTCGAAAATGGCAATGTTTAATTTCATTTTGTCTATCCCATTCTTGTTCTTGCTGCTGCTACAACACTTAATTTAATCTTTTGTTGCCCAATAATTTGATGTTGTTCTTCTATTTTGCAGATTGTGAGTGATGATGGCGAGAAAGTTAGGCGCAAGCAGCTATTCACAGAAAGAGACAAGGGAGAATTACAGGTTGATACAGACAAGTTAAAAAAATATATGTTGTACTAACACCATTATATCCATGATTTATATGTTTTTCTCTATTTCTTGTAGTCACGCACAGTCATTGTAGAAAACTTACCAGAGGATTATACACGTCAAAGTTTAGAGAAGATGTTCAACACTGTCAGGAGGTGAATCATTTGATCATTTAGTTCAATCTTTTGTACTCAATTTTGCATAGCGATTAAACTTCTTTTCTTTTTCCTCTTTTGTTCGTTTGTCCATTAAACAGTGTAAAGAATGTTCTTATTTGCAATCCCCAAGATCCAAACACTGCTAGATCTTTAAAGAGTGATGTGCTAATCACTAATAAGGTACAAAGGGAATAGATCATCATATTCCAAAAAATGCTGTCATTGCATCCATTATCAATTTTATGGTACTATAAATGCATTCTTCCTACTGACCCTTTCTTTTTTTCTCTTTTTATCATTTAAGTTGAATGCATTAGTGGAGTTTGAGACTGCAGATCAAGCCGGCAAGGCAGTAAGTTAGCTTCTAGAGTACAAATGTTTATCTTTAGATAGATCCCCTCATCTTTTATAATTTATGCAGGAATAATTCCTGGTATTCATTGACTTTTTTAAAAAAATCATTTTCATACTGAACTAGTGCAACCTTTCTAAACTAATTAAATTTTTTGTCTGTGCAACATGTTCCCCGAATTAATGGAGACATCCCTTCCATTGATGAAGCCACATCAGACCATCAAAGGCTTATAGACAGGTATAGTTTCTATGCATTCATTTACAAGTAATCAGTTGAACAAGGCTTTAAAAGAATAAATTGCAATAAAACTTTAAAAGCAAGAGACAAATTTATGAGTTTGCACTATTTACTCACAAGAAAATGTAAATGACTTCTCTGGACCACAAAATCATGGGTGTTTAAGATGGTTCCTGATAACTTGCAAATGCATGGGGCGCACACTTGAATCTTGTAGAAGGCAGTTCTGGTACATTTTATTCCATGACTGGTTTTTCAAAATGTCCACCTTTTGGGCTATATATTTCATAATGATGCTTGAGTTCCAACTTTTCATATTACCTTGCCTGTTACTTTCTTTTTGTGATATTTTCTACATGAGCATGTTTAAGGTGTTTTCAGCACACTGTTGCCTTCTCCATGTTTTGCATGAAAGTCTCTTATTTGGTGTGGTTGCTATACTATGCAATTCTTTTTCTTTTGTTGCAAAAGGTGGTGAGCTTTATGTACATGTTTTAGGCTGCAATTGTATGAATTGGTTGAACTCAAGGTTCAAGGAGACGGTAACTGTCAGGTTAGTCTCATAAGACTCAATTCATATCTCTACTCTTATTCTTCCTGTGGTATTTCTCTTATGGATGAAACCAATTTGCTTACACTTGATTTTTCACTGTTCTTCTGTGAGTTTTTTAGATTCTCTTTGTTGATGACCTTAAGCTACTTATGTTTTCAAAGTTGATTTCTATTTTTCTTTTTTAACTAATCTTTTAGTTCCGAGCATTGTCTGATCAATTTTATCGAAGTCCTGAACATCACAAGTTTGTGAGACAACAAGTTATTAATCAGGTTGGTATATCAAATGTTTGTGTCATCTCTCCTCCATTGCATATTTCTAAACTTCTTTCATGTGTGATGTGCATTCCTTTGACCTTTTTCTGTAGTGATTGAGTTTTGTATGAAATTTTTTCATTGATAAACTTCTCATTGATTCTCAGCTGAAGTCTAATCCTGAGATCTATGAAGGATATGTTCCCATGGCTTATGGTGACTACTTAAAGAAGATGTCAAAGTAGGCCTTCTATTCATGTTAAACATCCATCATCTGATCAATGCTATTGTTTGGGGAACAAACTTTCATATGTCTGTTTTCTGTGATTTTACATTATAAACACATGCCTTAATTTCCTTCTCCAGGTCCTGCTAACACCCACACATCCAGTAATTATAATCGAATACACGGCGGGTGGGGAGCAATGAAGATGAGTTAGCGCGCAATCGTGTCTTTATTGCTAATTCAAGGATATTTTCCCACAGAGACTTGACGGTTTTTTTGGCTTTTATGAAGAAATGAGCATCTGTGATGTATATACTATATGAATTCTTCATATGTGATAGCTCTTGAAAAGGAGCTATTCTAGTAGCTATATATGAATGCAAGTAGAGTCAAACTGCGCTTATCGATTGTATATTTAAGTATTTATACTCTTAATGCTGTTAAGTGACCACAATGATAATCTTGCATGTTTTATCAGTGATTTACACCTGTTGGAGTGAGACAAGTACTAAATCAGTGAAAATTATATGCAACAGGTGAAAAGGAGCAAGGATGAGATCCACATCGCGATGTCACTGAAGAAGACATCGCGATGTCAATTTCAGCCAGAGAGCCAGATTCTCAGAAGAAATCAGATCGCGATGTTCAATATAAACATCACGATGTCAAAGCCCATGGAGTGTCAATCTGCAGAAGACATTGCGATGTTCAGAAGTAAGCATCGCGATGTTAGTTATGAACAGAGAGCGCTAGGCGAGCTGATAAATCAGATCACGATGTTAGACATGAACATCGCGATGTCATGCTCCGAAATGATTCAGAATCGACTGGACATCGCGATGTTACTTTTTGACATCGTGATGTCAAGCGCCCAGACTATAAAAATTAGGTTCTAATTAGGGCAAGGAGGAGGAGATTGGCAGGCGGCTGGTGGCGACTTCAACTAGCCCTAAAGGCGATTTTCAGCCCTTTTGAGCTAGAGAGGAGCCAATCTATGAGGGGGAACTTCCTAACTGTTATCATTGTTGTTTAGAACTATTCCTAGTGATATAAATAATGTTTGTATGGATTCTATTCTTGCAATTGTCTTCTTATTTGTAATGGTAGCTTAAGCACCATATCTAGGGTTGTATGAATGTTATGACTTAAACCTATATTATCTTTGAAATGGCTTGCTAGCTTGTATGTGGATGTGCCTTTGAGGCTAGTCTTTATTTTCCTCAATTGTCGAGAGAGATTGAGTTTCATTAACTCCATGCACTATGAGAGATCTAGGTATGAGAGTAGGCTAGAAGATTAGGGAGGACGGAGTGACACCGATTTGATCTATCTCTGAGAGATCAGGGTAGGCAATTCCTCGGTAGTGTTAGGGTGTTGTCCTATAATGCATCGAAGGCACCACAGAGATGTGGGCTTAGATGCATGATCCTTAGAAATAGGGACATGTAAGATGCACCCAGAGTGCACGGAAGCACATATTTTGACACACATACACCCACATCAATATACAAATTAGCTTAGCTGTTCAAAGAGAAAACCTTACTAAGTCTGACATATCATGCAACCCTAGGTCATCTCATTATAGAATTCAACCCTCTTTTACCCGTTGGTGTATCACAAATCATTCACAACTAATCCTACCATTTACACACACACACAACCTTCTCACACTCGTGTTTCACATTTAACTGATAATTAGAAGAATTCATCTCCGTTCCCTTGGGATCTCGACCCGGTATTTACCGGTTATTACTCACGACCACGTACGCTTGCGTGCGGAAGCCTGAGTGTTTGCACTCAAGGTTTTTGGTCAACAATATGCATGTGTACTTTTCATAAGTTTTCTTTATAAAGTTGTGAAGAAATGTGTAAAATTGACAGTTTTGTGATTATTCATACATTATCAATAAAATTTTGATTAGTTTTTAAATTGTAATTGAATGTACCTCAATATATAGCATACAATGGAGCTTTAGGATTGTAAAAAAAAAAAAATTAATTAAATTATTTATATAAAAAAAACCTCCACAATAGCGGTGGTTTACAAAACCGCCTCTACGTGATGTTGACAATCCCAAAAAGATCTGCGGCGGTTAAAACAACCGCCGCTAACTGATTTTGCTGGTTTGGATTAGCCGTATCTGAAATATGGTGGCGGTTAAAATAACCGCAGTTAGATGATGGAGGCGGTTATTATAAACCGCCGTAAAGCGTGTCACAATCGCCGCGAAATGTACTTTGCACTTTGCGGCAGTTATACCAACGGTTAATAAAAATCGCCGCCAAATACTTGGTGACACCAGTATTACACGGCGGTTAGAAAACCGCCGTTGTAAGTATGTAGCGGCTGTTTAAACCGCCGCTAAATGTATTTAAAACCGCTGCCAAATCCTAGTTTTCTTGTAGTGTTTATAACTGGCTCATCCTCCATAGGGGCAGAGTCACCTAATTACACGAAACACGAAGAAGAAAAATAAAAAAAAAAACCTTGAAACAATGAAGGAATCAAATGAGGACACAGGACAACACACCTTTGGGATCAAGTTCTTCTTCCTCTTCAGAGACTGGAGAGATGGTTGCCCTCGAGACTTTTTAAAATATTCCTCCACAATATTCGCATAACTGAAGTTCCTAAAAATAATAGAAGGATCCGCAGATTAGAGGTCACTGAACGTCTTATAACCGTCTTTTCCAAGGTTCTGCAGTTCATCTTCAGATAACTCTCGGTTGATCCTCCAAAGCTTTGACTTGGGTCTCCAATTCAGTAACCCTCTCTCTACACTGCTGAAGTTCACTCTGGCAGGATGATAGATTGGCCAAGGCCTTGTCCTTTTTTACCTGAACCTCCGCCTCCCTGGTTTCAGCGTCAAAGGGAGCAGTTTGTAGAGATGCTACCTTCACTGTGACAACACTCTTTTCAATCTTCATAGCTCGAACCTCTCCTTCAGCACTTTCAGTTTTCTCGCTCAGAACAATATTCTACTCTTTAAATGAAGTATTGGATTGCCTGATTGTAGCACATTCATTCACAACAGTCGATAAATCTAAAGAAAGTATCTCCTTTTCCTTTTTGATTTTGTCAAAATTCCGTGACAAAGCAGAGATACTCGCTTCCAATGAATAGACAGACTCCTGGAGAGTATTACGCTCGGCTTCGAGAGCTTTCATGGATTCTTCAAGCCCCTTACTGCTCTCAAGAGCGTGATCCCTTTCATCGGCCATTTTAATAATTATTTCATCTTTGCGAAGCAACTCCTTAAATAACCGAGCGTTCTCCGCCTCCATCTTCTTTAGGCGAGAAGCGGTTTCAGAGTTCTTTCTCCTAACGTACTTATCGATTTGCTCCGCCCATTTCAGAGACTACAAAGGAAATGCACGGATACAAATTCGATGAAAGAAAAAAGAAAAAAAGAGAAAGAGAAATGATCTGTCAATTTAGAAAGATACATCAACACTCACCGAAGCAAGACAGAGACAAAGATGTCCCATGGATTCGGCACCATCAAACCGATCCAAATGGACATCCGGACTTCGGCCTCCCCAAGCGTGGACAGAATCACCGATCGAGTGATACTCAATCAAAACACGGAATCACGACAGTTGATCAGCTTGTGACTTTTTGTTATAGAGACTCCAGAGTAAGCCCTTGAAACTTTCTCATCAAAAATTCTATCAGCGGTGCCCTCTATTAATTTGATATCGTTTAGAAAATCCAGTACGATTTTAATCCAAGCATAATAAAGGAAGGAGAGGGATATACCTAGAGCAGGAGGAATATTAGCTGCTTCTTTCCCCTTTCTGATCCCACCTACAAGGGACAACCCTTCCCCCAACTGACCAGGAACAAAAGCTTAATCGACTACAACGGCTGGTCGGGAAGGAAAAGACCCCACGTCCGAAGATATGGAAGGAAAAACTTCAGGAATTGGAAAAGAAGGATCAGCAACCGTTTCACCAACAGAAGTATCTTCAACATCATTATCATCGACTACCACCAACTTCCTTCTGTTGACCATCGAGGCTATGTCCACAACCGGAATTGAGAAAGACGTTACAACAGGCACATCCACTGTTGAATATTTGATCCTCCGATCGACTTCTTGGACATCACGATTCCCCTCATCGGGCGCCACCAAGTCATCGCCCGAAGGCTACCTCCTTTTCTTCAAGATTAACCTCTTTAAAGGTTCCTTTCTCTTTACAGCTTCTGAATCTATTCTAACAGTAGGCTCCTTCTCCTTCAACGGAGGATCGGTCTTAATTGTGGCCTCCTTATTGTGCTCACCGAAGTCGTTCTTCCCTACGGCTACTGAAGGAGCCTCATTGGAAGCTTGGCTCTTGACCTTTGTGATGGCCTTCTCTTTCTGTTTCTTGGCCCGTGAGACGGCCCGCAGCCTATCAGCGATATCTACTGCCTTGTAAGGAGGTATTTCATCACCTGAAAATTGAAAAAAGAGAAGCGGTCGATCTCCAAGTCGATGAACCGATGAATCGATGAACATTATGAGAAATTCTAAAGGGCAAAGTAGAATATAAACCACATTCACGAAGCTGCCGATCAGTTAGATAATCATTTATCGGTCCAAGATGGAGCCCCTTTAACTTCTTCAGTATCTTCTCTTCTTTGGGACTAAGTTTTTCCCTATTCGCTACATGGGTCTGGGAAACACCCCACTTAATAGAGAAATCCCAACCCTCACTACAAGAGACAAAGAAGAACCTGCTCTTCGAATCCTTAATGGAATCGGGAACAGAACCAAGAAATTGCCTGCCCTGTCTAGATCAGAAATAGTACCAGTCCGTATTCTTATCCTTATTTAGACTAAATAGAAGGTTGAAAGGTGGATAGAAGGCACGAGTTTATTCTGAGACAATACTATCACAAAGCCACAAAGAATCCTCCAAGAATTGGGAGATAATTGGGATGGACACACGTTGAAGAAACGAAAAATATCAACAAAGATCTGAGGAAAAGGAAGTCTAAGACCAGCTAGCAAAGAGTCATAATAAATCACTAAGTCTCCATTTCGAGACGGCGAACAATCTCGTTCAGAAGAAGTAGGAACCCTATAACTAAAAGGAGGAATAGATAATCTGTAATGGTCCACGAGCTTCTCAATTACATCCATTGGGAGCGTATTCGCAAAAGAATTAGAACAAGCTTTAACTCCTTTGGACTCAGGCTTACTCTCAGATGATGAAAGGACATCAGAAGAAGAAATCTCAAGAATAGTTCGAGACCCCATACCTGTAGCAATGCACTCTCTTTATAACCAGAGCTTTATGAAAAGGAAGAAGAGGATCACGCACACAACACAAAGATGCAGAATAAAGAAGAAAACGCCGCCGCAGTGAAGTTTTGAAAACCCTTCAGGTGAAAAACATCTACAGGATTATAGTGCTTTTGACGGTGAAGATCTTTGACACGTGGATAGAGGATCAATGAACCCATCATTACAAAATAAGTGCCATACTATCGATACGCCTCTCAGTCCTTACTCGAAAACGGTACCCAAGAATGAAATGATGGGTAATAAATGATCAAAGTAAAAGACCTCTTTGCCCATGCGTAACTTGCGACTCAAGAATTCAGCAAACGATTTTGCTAGAACCCCAAGATGGCTATGGCTTAATACACCCCGATGAATATGAGATCATCAAGAGTGCGATGTGAAAAAGACAACTGAAGAATGAATATCGGAGGAAAAACAAACTTGCAGGAATGATTGCATGCTTAGCTTATCGTAAGCATACTTGTGGGGGGGGAGGGGACTTGTGATAGGAGGAAAAGTAGTAAGACACGTGAAACCCATCAGAGCCATCCACGTGTCAACACCAAAGAATCTTTCACTTAACTGTGTCCAGGGAACCCGGTTTTATCCATGATGATAACCCACAGTATATCATCGGATTTAGAATCCCAGAAACCCATATGATACAACAACACGTCAGATCGGACCTATCCGATATGCAATAACAAGCCACCAATTCAAAGCCAGCCGATGTGTGATATCAGCTCATCGATCCAGAAGCACTCATCGCCTCATCAGCTTGGAATACATCTTCAACCCCTCGGAAAGACACTGATTATCAGAAATAATCTTCTAGAAGGAGCTTAGCTGTTGACAGGCTGGCCTTCTAGAAGACTTACAGCTGTTTACAGCTCAGATCCAATTGGATGCTTAGCTGGAACCTAGCTAGATGCTTAGCTAGAAGGAACCCGTGGCCAAATTCTTTAAAACACATGTCAAAAAACCTAGCTTCTTCCCCAAGCTATCGAAGCCTGTAAAAGGCGACAGTTTCAACTCATTTGGGCATGAGAAATTATAGACAGCGAAGCCCTGTCTCTCTGGAGATTGATTGTCTGTTTCTTCTCCACTTGTAAAATTGTCTTTCAATGCCTTGATATTAGTGGATTTGATCTCTATATCCATGGGTTTTTCCCTATCCAGGGTTTTCCACGTTAAATCTTTGTCTTTACCTCTTGATTGAATGATTTTCTTTTCATTTTCTCATTGGTCTAAGTCCCAGAAATCAAACAAATTCAACCGTTGATTTCGGATTGGGTTTGATCTCAAAGTAAATCCGATTCTATAGTCGACAGTTTACCGACCCCAAGATACCAGATATAAATGCATATATACCCCTTGCTGTTAAGTTTTGTTAACAGAAGTTTACCAAAATTGGTTAACCATGGTTATATCTAGGGTCTAGGCAATGGAAATACCTAAAATACCCCCTACTTCTAAAGTTACAATATCTAAACCATAATCCATCCAAAGCCCAACTCCTCACCCGTCGCCCTCTCTCGGTTGATCCCCAACCCCGGCAAATAGAGCGAAGGACCTGGAGTGGTGAAACCTCTTTTTCTTCTTCTTATGTTCTTCTTTTCTTTGCTTGATTAGGTTTTTATTTTGAAGAAGAAGAGGGATTGTCAGATGAAGAAGAAGAGGTTTTGATTTTGAAGAAGTAGAAGAGGGGTTGCCGGACTGAGATATGAAGAATTTGGTTTTAGACTTTTATCCAAAAAAAAGTTATATGATTGTATTTTATTTGTGTGGATTGTTACATTCAATTTTTGTAGATTGTATTTTATTAAAAAAAACAAATTCATTTTAATTTAAGATGTTAAATGCTCATTATAAATATCTTAGATCTAGTAAAATTCCATTCAAGAAAAAAATTGTTTTTAATGTAAAAGTTATAACTACAAAAATTTGGGTAGTAGAATGGGAGAATTGGTTTATACCCCTTGGTTTATACCCCTCAAAACTATCTAATTGAAATTTTAGATTTTTAAAGGGGATATTTATGAATTTACAGTCAAATAAAATTTTCAGGGGCATATATGCAATTGGAATAACGGTCATTTCGCATGTCTACCGTTTGTTAACTAACGGTTGACCATCTGATTTTAACCCTAGGGCTATATACCAATTATACTTGTTATTCAGTGGTATGTAGGCAATTATAATTTATTTAGGGGTAAATACGTAATTTAAATATTATTCAGGCGTACACCTGCAAAAAGCTATTTTTTTTTCACCCATCTAAACAATGTTGATTTTTCAATCTGACACCTAAACTTTTTTAACTCTATAAAACAACCACAAATTTTTCTAAGTTTTACGTTATCACCTGGGAGATGGTCGTATGTTTAATAAAATCATGTGACACTACGTGATACCTTTTCACTAAATAACAGAGATTTAAGATTAGTTCCCTCTCTTTTCTTTTTGTCCACATCAACAAAACAAACAAATGTTTTTTTTTTACACCCGGGTGATGAACACGGCCATGGCGCCATGGCGGCACACTTCTCCAGTGTCTTCTCATCCAGCCGGGTTATGAGCGACCGCTTGGAGATCTGATAGCTGTAATATCTCCAACCGGTCAATGTTGGAGATATTACAGCAATGAAAGTAGAGGTAGAGCTTCCCTACAGTGGACGTGTCTTTGTATAGGGCATGAAAGAAAAGCACGAAGTTTAAAGTTTGGCTTTGGAGATGAGTGGTGGTTTGATTGCAGAGATGGGTGTGGGTACCTAAGGAGAGAACGAAGCCTTCAGCGGTGAAGACGAGGATGGTGGTGGCGATGAACTTGGAGAGGGCAACACACATGGTGTCCAGGTGGATGGCATCTTCCGTGTGGCCGAAGTGGAACCGGCGAGGAGGCATGTTGTTGTAATACTTGTCGAAAGTAGTGAAAGATCAAAATCGATTTAGAAGAAGAGGTGGTGTTGTAACACCCCGGAATTTTCACAATAAATATCTAAATTATTGGAAACAATTATCAAGGCTAATGAGACAATAAAAGAAATTAAACATTTTTAATTTGTCTAATAAATAAATTAGGACAAAGTGGGCCTTGAAATTTGGTCCAAGAGCTTTAAGTTATAACAAGGCCCTAGATAGGCCGACCTACTTTGCTGATTCACAACTCGAAATCCCATGAGGATTAATTGATAATCTCAAGCGGGAAAATTCAAGGAAATAAAAAGAGTCCACATTGGAGAGAAATAAGGCTTGGAATTGGACCGGGCCCAAATGATATTTCTCACATTTCTTATTAACAGGATTTAATTAAACTAACCCTTACTTAAGCCTTACTGATTCAGTTTAAGAAAAAGGAATACCAATTATTGCAAATAGAATAAAATAATATTTTATTGATTATCCATATCTGGATTTCCCGGCTCTGGGTCGGGTTAAAGCCGATATTTCGGATCTCAATCGGCTTTAAATGATAAACCCTTGACATAATAGTAAGGAGCATGGGATAAATTAAATATTAAATAAAATAAAATAGTAAACTATTATTATCACATCCGAAGAAAACATATCTGGTCGGGTAAAAGAGTTGCCCGTGACTCTAGTTGATGGGATGAAAGGATGAAAGGATATATATTAAATTAATATTAAAGTAAAGGGACCTAGGGCTTGGATTTATTAAAATCCATTGAAGCCTCCATCCTCCCCTCAAATCCTCATGATTTTCGGCTTCTCCTTCTTGTTCCTTTCCATCTCCTTTCCATGCCAGACCACCAATCCCTCCGGCGAGCAACCCCAACCTCGTCATGGCCTCCCCCGTCAAATCTGGGCTTCAAAGAAGAGCGGCCAACTGTCTGTATTCCCTGCGTGTGCGCGCTGCTTGACTGCCACTGGAGCTTTGCTCGGCGCCACCTCGCGACTAGGCCGAGCTTCAACTCTGGCGTTGTCTCCATCCTCGAGTGCCGGCCTGCGTCGCCGTGCCTCCACCAACTGCCAGGATGAGTCCCCCTCTTTTTTTATCTTCTCCTTCTTTTGCTCCGGCCGTTCAACCCGATTGTCGACGAGAAGCACTGCCGAGCATCGCCGTCGACCTGCTACTCCAGCGCCTGCATCGGCCAAACACGACCACAACCACCTATCCTTCATATCTGAATGCCGGCCAGCCCTCCTTCCGGCAAGGTGAGCACCCCCTTTTCATGTTGTCCCAACGTCCAAATTGTTCACGATGGCCTCGCGAGCGCTTCAAGTTCAGATCCAAGCTGAGCTAGTTGTAGGTGAGCTTAAATTCTTGGAACAAAGGGAATTGGTGTTGATTTGGTACTAATTCCCTAATTGGTTTTAGAAACACAAATTCGGGGCCGGATAGACAAATTTGAGGTGGGAGACCATATTAATAGAGTTTTAAACTCAATAAATGGGGATCGTTAATTTTAATCTTAGTATTAAGAGTCGCAAAGCTCTAATGAATGATAAATGGAAACAAAGGATTATATGAATGAGTTTTAATTTGATTGGTTGAATAATTGTTAATTTTCAGGGCCCTCTAAATAGAGGAGGTGCCGCTGAATTTTCATAGAAAATTTTAAGTATTAATGATTGATTAATCTTCCATGATTATGTGTTGCATGTAATCACTTTTAAGGAGCATGTTAGAAGCCATTAAATTGAGATAAGGATGAAGAGAGTTAAGTCCTCTATTTGAGCAATTCCGTATTTTTCATCCTTAGAAACATGAAGTTCATGTTAAGAAAAAGCATCCTCTATTTAATTTAATGAAGTTATCATACTCTAACGAGTCTAAATTAGAGTATAAGTTAAGAATACGGTTTCAGTATTCCTGAATTTTCTTATTTTGATTTTTTGGAAAAGAAAAAGGTAAAGGCAAGGCCGCAACTGCTGAAGGACCTAGCCAGCCTTAGAGGCTACCTAGACTCAGGTGAGGAAACACAATTGGACATCTTTTGTATTTCTTTTACGGAATGTTTTTATTGTACTTATTTATTTCAGATTAAAGACATGAGTTTATTAACTAGCATAAAATGCTTCGAGGGTTACAAGCATGTTTTTATTGATACCTTTTGGGATTTGAAACATTTTTAGAAAAGCATGTGAAAAACACATAAACATTTAAAAAATAGAAAATGAGAGATTTATAGAAATATTGATGCACTGCATCGTACCCACATACTTGTTTGCACTAGTGGCGGCTCTATGACAAAGCTAGAGAGTACGATACTAGATAGGGAAATGGTTGTTTTCATAACTCTAATTTTTAGTCCAAACTGTCTGTTTTCAAACCCTTATGTTTTCAAAGAAATAAAACCCCTTTTGCGTACCCGTCAGGTGCCTAGTATACGTATATTTACTATAGCTCAATGATTGTTGATTGGTCCGATCAGAGAGCTATGAGGTGTTGATTGGCCTGCTCGTTTCCACTCTGGTTCCGCAGTATGGAAGTAGAGGTGTAGCTGACATTAATATTATTGATTATTATGATATGATTTTACATATTGTCAACCTTTCGATTGTTGATTGGTCCAACCGTGTTGGTTAATGTCTTTGATTGGTCAGCTAGGACGATTATGGAAATCATTTCCAGTACCGATGATAAATGATTAAAGAAAATCATATGTGCATATATTTGGCTTTCTATTGATGTTCGCATGATTTATGTAAATTGATGAAAGATAATGCATCGACCCGTGATGCGTTCTAACCGCAAGTGTACGGGTCGAATCAAGTAGTAAAGTGGACTATTGAAAAGTCGGGTATCGAATCCTCAGGGAGAAAGAAAATACTAGTACTAATTAATTGTCTATTATCTAGTCAATCAATTCGGGTTGATGATACTAATTCTAACTCCAAGGCTAATAAAGCAAATTAACAAATGCAATTGATCTTGGAGATGTCAATCGATGAAGGGGGATACTTGGGTGATTGAATCCCCTTTGGGTTTCCTTAGATGTGGATAATGCTCTCTATGCTGAATCTTGGTGAATCATTGGCCAAAGGTTCCTAATACGATTTCATCCCCTAAACGAGGGTGATTACTCAACCTAGTACCCTCACTAGTTAAGTTCTAGGGAACCTATCTCTTGGAAGGACTAAGGGAATAAGACATTTAAAGGAGTAGCTCACCTTAGTACCCGGGCTCCCGGTGTACTCCTAGTCCTCTCTATTGAAGTTTGTCTACACGCGGGGAGTGCGCTCGCTTCTTCCCCCACATGGACTAGAGAAACCTCTCCGGGCTCTCGCAACGTAGAGAGGTTAATGCTTTCACTATATAATACATTCAATAGACCATGATGCATTCAACCAATCAATCAACATAGAAGAGACAATATCAATTAACCATAACCCAAAGGTTCATCAACACCCAAGTATCAAAAGTTTAGCTCTCCATCAATGGAGAGTTACAATCAATGTTAAAGAAGAAATCAAACACAAGAGTCATGAAGCAAACCCTTGATGATGACCGTTTGGAGATTTCCCTTTTTCTTTAGCCCTTACTTCTTCTCTCTAGCCCTCTTGAGCCTTCTCTTCTCTTCTTCAATCTCCTCCAAGATGGTGGAGAAGATGATGATGGCTTCTCCTCCTTGAAGCTTTGGCTCTAATCTCCCTCCCGGATGCCCCAAAACCCCTTTTACATCTCTATTTATATCCCCCTCTAGGGTTTTGGGTGTATTTCCGACTTTGCCCTCGGTTCGGCCGAAATCGCATGCGGTTTTTACGATATGACCGGTATGTATTTCATAATGACCCGTATATCCCTTTATACCGGACCACCATACTGGTGTTGTATGCGAGTCGTATATCTCTCAGGTCCTCGTGTACGGGGTCCCGTCAGTCCGTTTGTGAGTCCGTAGGAATCTCCAGGTCCATACGGGTCCGTATGAGACTCCGTATGGACCTTCTTCCAGCTCCGTTTCGCTTACTTTGGCCCGCGTTTTCTCGAAAACACTTCCTTTCTCTTGCGATTGCTGTTTTCTGCCCTGTTTACAAAAAACAAAGCCTTTTTGAGCACCGGCGGGCCAATATTCTTCCAAAACATAAGATAATATGCATGAATTTCATGTATGATTGATGCTCATTCGAACACTTATTAACCCGCATGTTTATATTTTGCATTTATCTTCATACTTTACTACTGCCCAGTTTATATTTATATTTTACTTGAGATTCCTATTTGTCGATGACATACAGGTATGCCTATACCTGATAGTAGTGTTTGTACCTCACTGAGCTCCTGTAGCTCACCCTCTTGTTGTGTGGAATTTTGCAGGTAGTAGACAGGTACTTGACCATATCTAGAGTGGAGGAGAGAGTCCTGTCTATCCTTAGTTTGCTCTGACTGTCAGGTTAATTATGTGTTATTTGATTTGGTGTGTTTAAGTTTAGGAGAATTATAAACTCTTATGCAAACTTGTATTGTATGACTTTATGGCTTGTGCGGTTATGTATTTGACATTAAGTTATTTATGACATTAGTGTTTGCTTATGGTTAATTTGTTAGATTACACAACCTTAGGCTTCGGGTTTATCCCCTAATCTGGCTGGTGTGACACTAGTCCCCTAATTGGAGATGTGTGTTACAGGTGTTAATGGGATTGAGAAAGGTGGTGGAGGAGGGGTTGAAATAGGGTTCAAGAGAGGACAAGTGGGAGAAGGGTGAGTTGGTACAGACTTCATCAACAGCCACCTTGTCTCACGATGCAAATAGACTTTTCACAATCTATGCATACCCAGACTTATGATATATATATATAGATTGGCAGCTTTACAAAAGATCTTATTCCCTACCTCTCATGAAATGCTTGTGGCCCTCCGAAGCAGATTACGTCCTTCAGGAAATTCATGGAGGAATAACAGGGGATCATCAGGGCGGCAAGACCCTTAGTTACAAGGTCCTTCGGCAAGGGTATTACTGGCCAACCTTGTCTAAAGATGCCATAGAGTTCATCCAGAAATGCGACGTATATCAGAGGTATTCCTAGAGGAGACCCGCTGCTCACCTGACCCTTATCATAAGTACAAGGCCGTTCGCCCTCTAGAGAGTCGACATTCTTGGCCCATTCCCTGTGGTGGCTCGGCGATTAAAGTTTTTGATAGTCACAATTAACTATTTCACCAAGTGGGTGTAGGCAGAACCTTTATCCTCAATCATGAAAAAAGCTTGCCCATCATTTCTTTGGAAATCAGTTGTCTGCCGGTTTGGAATTCCCCTTGCCTTCATAACAGGTAATAGCCGCCAGTTCGCCAATTTTGCATTTAAAGCCTTCTGTGATGGGCTCAGAATTGAGCATAGGCTCACCTCAGTCACCCATCCCAAGGTGAATGGACAAGTTAAATTAACCAACCAAACCCTTCATAGTTTGAAGATCAAGGTTCTCAGTAATGGCTCCTCGTGGGTAGAGGAAATTCCAGAGGCCCTATGACATACTGAACCACTACCAGAACGCCTACTGGAGAGACCTCATTCGCCTTGACCTTCGAGGTCGAAGTGGTGATCCCGAATGAGATTGGAGTTCCTAGCCCTCGGACGCAAGCGTTTAATCCAGTAACTAACGAGGAGCAGCTTAGGGGTGAATTGGACCTCTTGGAGGAAAAAACGGACATGGCAAACTTCAGTGCAACGGCTTATCGCCAGAAAGTGAATAAGTTTTACGATTTGAAGGTGAAGGAGGTCACTTTCCAGGTCGGCGATCTGGTCTTGCGAGAGAAACAAATTCTAGGGAAATAAAAGCAGGACAGGAAAGCTAACCGCAAACCGGGAAGGGCCCTACATCATAAAGGACATTGTATGGCCAGGTACTTACTGGCTCATCAGGCTAGATGGAAAGAAACTGAAGCATCCTTTTCATTCCGAAGCACTTAGGAAGTATTATCAATAAAATCTCGCTTTCCTACTTAAGCACTTTGTTTCGATATAACATACGCGCCCCCCTGAGGTTAATATCTTAAAACATCCTTCTTCGGAAAGATGGTTGGGTGCCTTGGCTGCGAGTCTCACATTGCTTCGCCTCGGAATCATGGTTCTGCGCTTTGATCGCGAACCACTACGATTCCTCCTCGGAATCATGGTTTTGCGCTTTAATCGTGAACTACTATGATTCCTCCTCTGAATCATGGTTCTACGCTTTGATCGCGAACCATTTGGATTCCCTCTTGGAATCATGGTTCTGAGCTTTGGTTCGCGTCCATCTTGGAATCATGGTTCTGCGCTTTGATCGCGAACCATTTCGATTCCCCCTCAGAATCATGGTTCTGAGCTTTGATCGGAAACCACTACGATTCCTCCTCGGAATCATGGTTCTGCACTTTGATCGTGAACCACTACGATTCCTCCTCAGAATCATAGTCCTGCGTTTTAAACACGAACCACTAAAATCCTACCTCGGAAAAGCAACTCTACACCTTGGCTATGAACCACTTTATTTCAAATCCCATCTAAGGATCCACACATCTACTCTTACAAATATGGCCTCGGAATCCTCACAGAAAACAATGAATGGAGATATCATAAAAACGATTCATCCATCAGATTCATTCATCAAAGACAAAATATTGGAAATACGTCAAAAAGTGTTTACATCAACATTACAGATAAAGGTTGTACAAATAACCCCAAGACAATGACTTTTCCCATAGAAAGAAAAAATAACATGTGTTCACGGGGCCGAAGGGGCGTCTTTAGGCACAGGCTAGAAAGCGGAACGGCCTCTTCATCGCCTCTGATCACCGAACTGGCTTCGCCTGGAACATTATCCCGAGCCCCCTCGGTAGGCGAATCTTCAAGAGTCAAGAAAGATAGATTCAGCCAGAGTTTCGATAACGAACAATGAAAGTTGGTGATAGAGTTAAAACTAATTACCTCTATCTGCCTCAGTCTCGCCCGAAGATGATCCCTCAGCAAGAAGCTCATCATCTGTGTCAGTATTTGGGTCCTCTCCTGCCAAGGTCTTAAGGGCCTTGTTGTAAGTCAAAGAGTGGAAGTCCATGGGAAACGTCCTCAACACCTCCTCGGGGACAACACTCACAACTAGTTCACTAAAAATCTTGAAGGTCTCCTAGCCACCCTTATGAAAGCTGGCCCCGTACCCCTCCCCTGCATTCGAGTTTAGAATGTAAGGTTCTCTAGTTCGCGAACCCGGTCACGGCTTCGGTCCTGTGCATCCTACAGGGAGGCCTTTTCATAAAGGGCCCTCTCCTTCTCCTTTTTTTGCGACATGTTTATGAGTAGAAATTTGGGTAAGGAGGTTCTCCTTCTCCTCCAAGGCCATAGAAATCTTCTCTTTCTCCAGCTGCAGGAGACTCGACCACTCCCCCAACAGCTTATAATCCGAAGAGAGTTTTTCTTTTTCGGCCTAGGCAGCAGAGAGATTTTTTTCCTTCCGAAGACATCTGTCTTCGAATGATTGTTTTGAAGCTTTTATCTCCTCCACCCCTGCCTTCATGTTCTTAACCTCATCGTCAAGGGATTGCACCCACCCCTGCAGCCTGATCTTCTTTACCAGCAGCTTTTGGCATTAAGATCCCTAGGACTTGAGCGAGCCCTCCACCTTCTCTTTCTCTCCCTTCATAAGAGAGAATTCCTTCTCCAGCTTTTGTTTCTCGACCCACAAAGCCGAGATGACGGCTCGAAGGTTGCCCCCCTTCTCGAGGAGACTGGCCGCTTGGTCTATCAAGGCACTAGTTTGCAACAAGAAACAAAGTTAATATCACTAAAATACACAAAGGGCCTCGAGAGCGAGGCAACAAAAATCTTACTGATATGGCAGAAAGGCGTAGATGGGCCGCCAGCTCGATCTCCTCGAAATACTGGAGTCTGGCGTCAACTTCTTCGGTTCAAAGAAGTTCCAGGGAAACCGCACTCACTACTGGGTTACGGCAGAGAAGACCGTCGACGGGGTTGAATCCAACCCTTGAAGGATGCCTCTAAGTCTCCCCGGGTCCCTCGGCTTCAAATATGGGACTCTTCATTTTGGCATGGGAATCAGCAAAGAAACCCATCACACCCTCATCCTTAATAGAAGGGCTTGGAGAATGAGCAACTTCTAGAGCAGCGTTAGCATCCTCTTCTTCACAGACGTCTAGAACTCTCTCAACTTCGCAGACTAGAAAGTCGCCCGAGTCGTGCTCCTGAGAAGAAATGGCAATAGTTGGAGGAATATCGCCTCCAGTCTGAATCCTTTTTCCTCTCAAGGAGAGGGACGTTGTCGTCAGAAGGTTCCTGCTCCACTGAGAAAGGAACGGCAGCAGCTTCCTCGGTCTCTTCAGGAATGATAACCAGAGGAGTCGTTTTTTGAATAGGAGCCTTCTTCTTACCCTTTAAGAACCACCTGCCAACCCAGAAGCAGGTCGAGGAGCTTCACCATGAGCCTCCAAAAGCAGCTCAGGGAATTCCCCTAATTCGATCTGTTCCTTGTCCTGTTCCTTGGAGGGCTCCTCGGCAAAGACTCCAAGTTTGGTAGCCTTCTTCTTCTTTTTTGTCTCCTTGGCGGCCTTCAATTTCTCTTCATTTTCTCTCACGCCAGCTAGGAAGATAATCACTTCGGTCAAGGGGCTTATCGGTTTACCTGCCACAACAAGCAAAAACTGAGTCACATCCCAAAACCTTCCAACAAGAAGTAAAAGAAAGGAAGAAAAACATAGGAAATAACTGAAGCCCTACCCCTGGCCATGAAGAGACCACACTCTTGAAGGATATCAGGAGTCAGGTATTTTTCAACTGGAATATCGAAATATCCTTTAAGCTTCTTGAGGTCCCGTTCCTCCTCGGGTAGAATTTGGCAAATCAGATCTTGGCCCACACAGTCGCTGCGAGAATCGCCCCGAGATTGCTCCGCCAAAAGTTTTTCATTAGGGTTAAGCGAGCGGCCATTTATAGTTTTCCAAATCTTCAAAGCACGGTTGTGTTGATCTTGAACATGCCCGTGCTCTCATCTTGTAATGTGGTCAATGCGGTTTCAATCAACAGAGAGTTACACAGGGTCGAACATGCCCATGCTTGTCAGCACGCCCTTGTTAAGTAAGAGAAAGGTCGTTCTCTTCTCTACATGTGCAATATTTTACCCTTTTTGCTTCGAAATGTCCTTATTCCTATACCTTTTGGTCCCGGGTACCTATTTACCTATCCAATCACATAGAAATCCCCAAAGAAGAACAAAAATATAGAATTGATACTAGAAAATTGCATAAGTGTATGTAATTATATAGGAATTAAAGTATAATCATGCAGTTATCAATATTATTTTCATGTACATTTTCCATGTGATTTGGAGTAGTTTTAGCCCATCGGTACTTAATTTATGTTAATTTTCATTTACAGGGCATTGGAAGGCCTCAGGAGCAAAATGGAAGCAATTCGACGGTAATTGAGGCAGAAACAAGCAAAGGATAATTTACACGGACATGTAGATAGTTATGCGCACCCGTCTAACATCAGAAGATGAATTCCTGTATTACATGGGGGGACACGAGCCCGATATTCACCGGTCTTGCTTAACCGAGAAGTACACAGACGTTCGGTCGCCCGTGGGATGAGCCATCTGGCTTTCCCAGATTATACGGGCGCTCAGGCATCTGTAGCGTTGCCCGTATGACTACTCCGAGGAGCATGCGAGCGCTCAGACGCCCGCATAAGAAACCACACAGATCTGTTGAGGAGTACACGAGCGCTCAAGTGCCTATGGGTCTACTCGTGTGGATCGAGATCTCGGCAGAGCCAGACTTAGTTTTTCTGCAAATTTGATTCTTACAAGACCCAATTCAATCTAGACACTCTTAAACACATAGGAGACTATAAACGCCAAGAGCTAGAGTTTTGAAGAGAGCTTCTAATTCCATTAGCCACCCTTGGAGGCTCCCCATCATCTAGTAACAATCACTCATCTTCTAGGGCATCAAGTCATTGAATAAGGGTCGCTCAACGGCAGAGGTTCAAGGAGAGCTTTGTCAACGATGCTCGCCAATTGTCGAGACAACATAGTATAAGTTTAATTTGTGTTGTTTTTCTCTTATTATTGCATTGGATTGTTTTTCCCCTTTGTTGGAGAACTAATTTTGTAGGCATTTTGGCATCCTTAGGTCATTTAGTAACTTTGATTCTGAATGCTAATGGTTATTTAGTAGTTTCTTCTATGATTGTAAACTATTGAGTGTCATTTGTTAAATTTTGGTATTCTACGTAGCGACGACTCGGATTATCCAATCCAACACATCGAGGGAAGAAGCGAACGCCTCCGGGTTTGCAAGCATACTTCAATAAAGAGGATTACGAGTGTACTAAGTTATCGGGCACTAAGGGGAGCTACTCCTTCATATGTTTTATTCCCGTAATCCTTCCAAGTGTTTAATTTCCTAGAACATCATCAGTTAAGGAGTGAAAACACCTTAGGAATTCTTGGTCCAATCTATTACAATCAGTAATCTTAGTGTTCATCATCTATCTTTATGAGAATCCGAGTGGGATTCATTGCCCAGATACCCTCCTTTTATGATTGATTTTCCCTACGATCCCATCCTATTCCATTTTTTTTTCCAGCCCTTATCTAGATTTAGTAAATAGCTCAATTAAACCATTACCCCACTCATTGGCTAGACTAGATAGTAGATGAGAAGTTAGTGGTAGTATTTTTTGGTCCCTGAGGTTCGATATTCGACTTTTTAGAGTCCATTGTGTTACTTTTCTGGTTCGTGCAATTGAGGAACACGCATTAGGCATATCAAGTTTTTGGCGCCATTGCCGGGGACTTAGATTACTATCAAAATTTGGAGTTTGCTACTTTAGTCATTACTTCTAGTATTTTTAATTTTTATCTTCTCTTCCTTTTCTTTCGGTTTACCATTCTTAGTTGTTATCCTCTACTCCCGTTTGCTAATCAATTTCTCGATCTTGTTTCTTGAGGAACGGGTGCACCCATTCTTAGTTGTTATCCTCTACTCCCGTTAAACTAATTCCTACTCATTTTAAATAATGAAATATCCATTTAACATTCATGCCTTCACCTTAGTTGAAAGTGTCTCATAGCTTTTATTATTAACACTTAAAGGAAATATAACTTTTTCACCAATCTAGCTTCTCACTCTAAAGCATAGAAACCTAAGAAATATTATCCATGATAACCTCTCTTACTTAATCACCTCCTATATATTTTGCATAATAACTCCAAGAGCCCCAAGCCCTTGTTATATCCTACTCACGAACACACAATCACAACTTCTATATTCATGATCCCATGTATGCTATAACGTCCGTCTCCTGCTACAACCTTTACATTTCAACAACCATGTATTCTATTAGGTATTTCCAAAACCAAAATAAGATTCCCATTCATTCATGTATTGCATCTATTCATGGTTTAACTGTCTATGCATGATTTTACGTACACAGGGTTCATGAATTGCTTTATGGGGATGAGGAAACTCACTAGAAGGCGTGGTGTCTCATGGTGTGCCCACGAAGGTTTGTCCGGCAATTAGAGTCGCTCTGAAACCTTCCGACATACTGTTCCACAATCGGTTCTCTCCTAACTCCAGCGATCTCGCGATGCTGGTTGTGCCAGTGGCTAACCCGACCCACTCTAACTCCCCCCAAAAACAAACAATATACAGTGTGATAGAGTGGGCCGGTCGCAAGTTGGGGCCGACCCAACTCTATCAAAATTGTATGTATGTATATATGCATGTATATATATATATATATATATATATATTGACAACGGTGAAAGTATAATAACACGTGGCATTCATTCTAACCACCACATGTCAAGACTAGAAGCTCTTCTTTGTATCAGATCCTCTTTTCATCAGGCTAGGACATGATCTTCTGCTCATCATAATCGGCATGAGACAGATCTTCAATTCATCGACACGAGACAGATCTTCCATTCCTCGGCATAAGACAGATCTTCAATTCATCGACATGAGACAGATCTTCCATTCACTATACTGAGACAAGTCTTCCATTCATCAAACCAAGGTATGTCTTCCTTTCATCGAACCAAGGCAGATCTTTCATCTATCAGCCTAAAGCAGATCCTTCATCCTGCAACCCAAGAAAGAACTACCATTCTTCGGCTCCAAAACAACATTACTCCCGTTCTTTAACTTGAAAATGCTTATCCATCTATTGATCTTTAACAATGAAAGAGAATGATCGAAAAGGAATTTCAAACTACAATCTTTTAGATGAATCTCCAGCTACAGCTAAACTGACCTTCTAGGAGGATTATTGGTTGTTGCCCACTTGGATCCAGCTGGAGGCTTAGTTGGTGTCAACCTGGCCAACACGCGGAGAAATTGAAAGCTTTTGCTCTAAGCCACTAAAGCCTATAAAAGGCAGGAGAAACACTTCATATGGACATTCCATCTTTGAGATACCAAAACTGTGTCTCTCTGAAGACTCGAGCTCCTCCTCTGTCCAATTTTGGAGATTCTAGTATTTTCCTGTTTCTTCAATCCTAAAACTATGTAGACACGATGATGATAGTGGTTTCTTTCTCTCCTGTGGTTTTTCGCCATTTCTTAGGGGGTTTTCCAGGTAAATCTGGTTCCATTACTTGATTTCTTCCTGATCTAGTCCACAAATCAAAAAAATTCAAGCTTGGGTTCAGTTTTGGGATAAAAACCATTCACTGAATCAACAGTTTAGCGTCGTCCGTGGGGACCTTTGAACAAAAGGTCATGGCTATCGTGAAGAAAACTAAAAAAGTTCAAGCACAAGAATGGAAGAACGTAGTTCCAACTACCCCACCAGTGGAGTTTGCTTCGCATTAGTGAGAGAGACGCCTATAGTCCCTGATGAAGTACTTGCTGTAAATCATCAGAATCCTTAAATCCCTGATAACCGACTTCAAACCATAGCGCGGGAGATAAAAGAGCTCAAACGCGCCCAGTTGAATGTGCATCATCATGTCTCTCAAACCACTGTCCCACAAGACTTTGCTCTAATCAGGGAGAGTAAGGGAAGACCAGTAACTCACTCTCATGATGTAGAGCACACTCACCGACAAGAGACAAGTGATAAGTTTTTTGATTACCATATTCTTGTGCCACTTTGGTAGGTATATAGCATGGAATTAGATGACTTATACCTTTTTGATACTTAATTCCTGTTTATTTTACTCATCAGAATACACCGGAGGCGATTTGAGGATATTTACAAAATCTGAAGAAATTTTGATCAAGTTCAATAAAAACAAGCTAAATTATACTAGCATATGGCCTTGTTTGAAACTCAGACAAAACCGTGTGGAAATCTAGAAACTCAGATCTTCAAATTGCCAGAAAAGTAGACAGGCTCAGAGATGACCGCGAGGGGTCTCGCAAACAATAATTCCTATATCAGACGACCCCATGTGGTGCAATATACGGAACCACGTGCCTGTGAAGAAGCATCTGGAAGCCAACAGGCAAAATCGCCCGCTCTTGGGAAAATTCCAAGAAGCTAGTAGATGGGACTGTCTACTACCCACGCGGAACAATCTGGCATAAACCTACCTGAAAGGTTAAGTCATTTCCAAAATAAGTCCAGATCTCTCTAGAATCGGGGAGACATATAAATAGATGGACCTAGTGTTTAGAAAGACATCTTTGGTTCTCGAGTTATCCTTGGGGACTCTCCCATTGATCCACCATCATCTTCTACATCTAGGGTATCATCACGAGATTGGAGGAAAGCGCGAAGATACCCTTCGCAACGGTAGAACTTGGAAGGAGCCAGGTCTATGGTCATCCTATAGTACCGACAGTGGAGGAAGCTTTTACTTTCTTTATGAATACTTTTATCTCCATTGTTGTTTTGTATTTGTCTTCTTCTTCTTCAATGTGAGGCTAACTTCCTAGGTATTCAGGCATGTGGACCCCATAGACAAATGTTTAGTGTTTGATGTTGAATATTAATGCTAGTAGTTGCATCCTTTATTGAGATCAATTGATTGTCATTCTTTGCCTTGGTAATCTACGTTGTGACAACCCCGATTATCCAATCCGACGTATCGGGGGAAGAAGCAAACACCTCCCCGTATACGGCATACTTCAATAGGGAGAATCATTGGTCCAATTAGTTACAACTACCGGCATTAATACTCCTCATCTATCTTTCGGAAAGTCAAAGGGGTAAACATTACTTGGATACCCCTCTCTTGATTGACTACCCCTTGATACATTACATCGCATCCTATTCTCGTTTAGTAGGTTTAGATTAACATTAGCAATCACCAACACCGATTCTTGTTCATCTAGTTCATAGACGATTAGTAATTTAGTTTCTAGTCCCAGAGGATCGATATCCGACTCTTCAAAGTCCATTGTATTACTTGTCCGTCCTGTGCACTTACGGAGTACGCATTAGGCATATCAAGTTTTTGGCACCGTTGCCGGGGAACTAGATTATTGAACACACTAACAGTCCATACTTAAAGCGATAGTTTAGATTTCAATTATATTTTCATTATTTCTTTTATTTTTCAATTTATAATTTTGTCCCATCGTATAATCACTTTATTTATCTATTTTTGCGAGGAAGCATTGCATGATCCGTGCACATCTAACGTGCATTGTAGAAGAAGATGCCGAGATTGAGAGGACCTTACACCACAGACTCCAAGAAACAGAGGGTTTGGTACAAGGGTAGTCCTTAGAGGCAGATAATTTTGTCTAAGTGGAGATTCAGACTGAATCTGTAAATCCTCCAGTCATAGCAGAACTAAAAAAAACTCTATCTGAGTATTAGTGACAAGAATACACAGGAAATGAATTCAGTGATCATGCACCGGCAGTGAATAGAAATTTCAATATAAGGGTTGACATTATGAATATGATAAAAAATACTGCCCAGTTTGATAGTCAACAAGATGAAGACCCACACGCATATTTGGTGTATTTTACACAAATCTACAACATGTTCCAATTGCTGGGGTATCTGAGGATGCGATTAAGTTGAGACTGTTCCCCTTCAGTTTGCGAGAGGCTGCATAAAGGTGGCTCATGCACTACCCTCTTTGTGGGGTGCATCACCATATGGAAGGATATGCTGGACAGATTTGTAGGGAGATACTACCCGCCAAGTAAAGCGACAAGGATAAGACAAGAGATATCCTCATTCAAGCAAGGAGATTTGGAGAGTCTGTTTAATGCTCATGAAAGGTTCAAGGATCTACTCCGAGAGTGCTCCCATTATGGGCTTGAACCTTATGCAAGAATTCATACATTTTACAATGGCTTGAATTTCCACACTAGACAACTTGTAGATGCCGCGGTTGGTGGCTCGCTTGGCAACAAATATCGTGAAGAGACGGAGAAAATATTTGAGGATATGGCGGTTACTGATGCCTCATGGTCTACAAGGAGGGCACAACCTAATGTTGCAGGAGTGTGTGCAGTGAGTTCAAGGTCAACTCTGGAAGCACAAGTGGAAGCCTTATCCCAATAATTTGATCTTCTCACCACCAACAACTTAACTATAGCATCAGTTTCAAATATATGCTATACTACCTGTAGAGGAGGACATGAAACTTCTCAATATCCTATCTTTGGCTCTGATATGAATCCTATGGAACAAGTTCAATGTATGGGAAGCGCAAACAGACCTCAAGGAGCACCACTCTGGCCATATATACCAAACTGGCATCATCTGGGGCTATCTTATGGAAATCTGCAGAGATCACAAACCCTTCCTGAATCCAATCAACTTCAAAGGCCTCAAAGCACCGAAATTTAGCACGGAGGATGTTTTGGCTTAATTCATGCTCACCACAGATTTTAAGTTTGAGACCATCACTATCACCACGAAAAATATGCAAGCTAGTATTCAAAATATAAAAAATTAGATCGGTCAGCTTGGCAAGAACACCGCAGAAAGACCTCAAGGCAGCCTACCTAGAAGCATGGAGCCAAATCCGTGTGAATAGTTAAAAGCTATAAATTTGAGAAGTGGGAAGGAGGTAGAGCTAATAGTGAGGACCCCGTCAAAGAATATCAACCTAAACTGCAATATCAGGAAAGGTTGAAGGGTGATAAAGAGGATGCACATTTTAAGAAATTCTTGGACACCATCAAACAACTGCTTATTAATTCACCCTTGGTTGAAGTACTCTCTCAATGGCCCAAATATGCCAAATATATGAAGGAGTTACTCCCTAATAAAATGAAGTTAGAAGAAAGTGCAACCGTCACACTAAATACGTAGTGCTCAGGAATTTTACAATCAAAATTGTTAAAAAAATTGAGAGACCCTGGGAGTATTGTGATTCCCTGCATGATTGGTGATGGACTTCTTGAACATACCCTAGCTGATTCTGGGGCAAGCATGAATGTCATGCTATATAAATTATTCATGAAGCTCGGGCTGGGTGAATCGAAGACCACGCGAATGACTTTGCAACTAGCGGATCATTCTGTGCAAAAACCTCGTGGCGTTGCTTAAGATGTCCTAGTTGGGATTGATAAGTTTGTGTTTCCTATAGACTTCATCCTGTTAGATGTTGACAACGATGTCAAAGTCCCAATTATCTTGGGCTGACCATTTTTAGACACAACTGGAGCATTACAGGATCATCATGAAAGAAAACTGTCATTTAGTGTATGAGATAATGAGGTTGTATTCAAACTGCCGGAAGCCATGCTTCGCACCACGTTGGACGATGATGATACATCGTATTGCGTTGAAGATATGGATTTAATAACTGAAGAATGCATGCAAGAGGCCTTGTCAATTGACCCCTTGCAGGAATACTTGGGTGAGTCAGATGATAAATCAAGGAAGTCTGGTGGTGATAATGTTGAATCTGATAAGGAGCAAAAGCAACGGGAGGAAATAGCAAAGAAGAAGAGAACCCCCTCTAAATCAAAATCCTGGACCAAGAAGAGTACGACAAGAGCCACAAGAGGTAACACTTTGTAATTGAAAACTGGGCATTGCTTCAATGTCCATCATAGTGAGTACTCAATTTACTCCAGCCCAGGCTTCGCCATATTTGGACACAATCAAACATGCCAGACTGAGAAAGGGATTCATGTGTTTGAACCGTCATGAGTAAGTAACAAGTACGTCAACCTCGTGACGCTAAACAAGCGCTTCTTGGGAGGCAACCAAAGTTTCAAAATTTCTCTATTTTTCTTTAAATTTTTGTATTCATCAGTAGAGTATAATTAGATTTTACTAATTTGATTAGATGCCTGATCTAGAATCCCTTGATTAATCCCTTCATTGGTAATTGGCCGGAGTAGATTGAAGTACCTAACTCCCCATTTAATTTGAATATGATGCAAAAGGTTATGTTGTCTAGAGAAAGCAGACGGATCCATCAGTATTTCCAGGCGATTCTATGTGCACTTGTGAAACTTGAGAAGGGTCTATTTTGAACCATCAGGCGGACCTATTTGTTCACCAGGCGGTTCTGCCTATTTTTGAAAATGACGAGAGAGGATTAATTTGTGAGACACGATGAAACCGCCCATATTCTTAGAGGGTTTCGTCTGCATGAGAAAATCTGAGAGAAAGCCAAGTTCTAAACTCAGACAGATTCGTGCGTATTTCTGGGCGATTTCATATGTTTAGAGAAACCATGAGATAGGGAAATTTTATTAAGCCAAACGGACCCATCCATATTGTTAAGAGGTTCAATTTGCCTGTGCACGTATAAGGGAAGATCATTTTATGCAGGCAGACAGATCCGTTCACACTTAGAAATGATCAAGTCTGCTTATGTAAGTCATTAAAGGGGTCAATTTTGTGAAGTCAGGCTGGACCATTTAAAGGTTCATCCAGATCTGCTTGAGCACACTTCCTGAGGTGATAATTTCAAGAAGCAAGACTGTTCCACCTGGTAGGCATTCGGAACCTCCTGCGCTACACATTTTAGTATACTTAGGAAAGTAAGCAGGCCGTAAGCTCTTTACTTATTTCATTTACATACAGAGCTACCGCCCACCTGCCTAGTCTTCCCCTCACTCCCTCTTTGCGCGCACTAGTTTTTAGGGCACATCCCTCATCACTCAACACCAGAAATCAAAGGTTAGCCCTCTAATTACACAATTCTTTTCTATCGAATTGCACTTAAGTGCGTGAACTGTTTCTAGGGTATTGGGGTGTTCAATGAATTTAAATGTGAATTAAAGCATTCTAGGTTAAGTTAATCGGACATTTTAGCACTACCTAGCAAGAATTGGGGAACTCAAGCCTAGTTTAGGGGTCTACATCTTGTAGAGGAACCTTGCAAGAGCCAAAACCCCACCTAGCCTACACACACGAGCCGGACGGTTCCGCCTGGAATACCACACGAGACAGCGGACTAATACATTTTCACATTTTCGCGAGAAATGTATAGCCATGCGGTACCGTATAGGTTTCACATAGAACCGCTAACTAGTGTAAAAGTAGGGGTGTCAAGAAATTTGGAGTGAGGCGGACGGTCTGGTGAAGTCTACGGAACAGCAAACTAGTGAAATTTTAGGGCATATGAAGGAATTTCAGTATCAAGCGAAACCACCTTATATATTAGATGCTTGTTTAGCAGTTTAATTTTCTTTAAAATCTGGAATCTCCTGCAATTCATTTTATTGCTAATCCAACTATTTTTATTTTCTAATCATATTTTGCAAATAACTCTACGAACAAAAGTAATCCCCAAGCGCAAGAGAGATGATAACAACCCCTCTTCCTCTGCCCCACAATTTCTCAAGAAGAGGTTCAAAGCCAGACATGAAAGGCTGTCTACAAAAGAATTCATCAAGACTTGCATCATAGATGGGAAATACAAAGGGAGATAGAGATTGAAGAAAAGGTAAGAGAGCTTGTCTATCTTGGGGCATGTGATTGCCTCTTGGTGATCGATCAGCCAGTATATAAGGAGCTCACATACGAGGTCCTTAGCAGCTTTGAGGTTAACAACTCCCACTTCACTGTGGGAAAGAAGGACGCTATCCGATTTCAACTCCTAGGGAAGATGCAGAAGATGAGCTTCATTGATTTCTCGCTCGCCATGGGGCTATATGACTACACCTACATCAACATGCTGGAGTACGATGTTCTGGTAGTTGACTTCCTTGGAGATGTCTCACCCACCAGGTTCTTGCAGTCCATCAGTTTTGGGGGCAATGTCCACTACAAGAAGGCCTCCTTTATTGCTGACCCAACACATCGATACATCCAGGCATTGATCAGCCGATCCATCGTAGGCCGCGCAAATAGGACAGGGTTGATCATGCAGCGCAACAAGTATATACTATATAGCATGATTCACCGCCACCCGGTGCATATTGGCCAACTCCTTGCGGATTTCATAGCACATCAGGGCCACTATCCGTGCTTATATTCTAACTCAGCAGGCCCTTATATTACTCAACCGGTTGCCAGCATAGGCATGCTCCGAGGGATACAGAATATGACCTGACTCTTCACAGTGACACCCCTCGGCACCATCACTCTTGTTCTTATAGGGATCATTAGCCGCACCGCTGAGGGACTCCGACTTGTGCATCGGGATTCGAGGGAGGACTCCAAGCCGATGGAGGAGGAGAGTGCCGACACCGCATCATCATCATCCGACGACTCTTCTCTTGCTTCACCACATCCTAGTTCTTAGCCTCTTGACCCCAAGATAAAGGACCTCTTTGCAGGCCAGCAGTGCTTGTTAGAGGTGTTACATAGTTTGAGCACGCTATAGGAGAGGATGCAGCGCGATTTACAACAGCTCTTGGCTAGACTTCTTGATAGCACCGCTGCTCCAGCTGCACCTTCAGAGCTAGTCATCGCCTCAGCACCACCATCTTCTCCCGTTGCAGCTCAATCACCACCATCTCCCTTCATTGCAGCTCCTGCACCATCTGCTACTCCAGCCGAGACCACATCAGCTGTTCCTCCCGATGGGGAGTTGTTTCATTATGATCAGAACATCTGTATGATTTTTGTATTAGTGTGCAAGGGTTCATCCCTCCTCACTTGTTATTTCTCTTTCTTCCTGGGTTTTATGACTTTATTTCCTCTTTTATTTTTATGGATGCAATAATCACCCCTTCCTTGCTTCGTAGATTTTGAAAATTATGAACTGCGCTCGAACTGAACTACACTCCCCGGGCTCCTACGATCGAGGAATTTTACTCAATAGAAACAGGGAAGTCTCAGTCTACCCTACCCTCTATGTCTTTCTTTTCTTCTCAATTGCATGTTTTAATGGGTGCATTGGGGACAATACACTATTTTACAGGGGGAGAGGGTAAAAGTTTATAGCTTCCAAGCTCAAACTAATTTTCAATTCAACGCAAAAAATTTTAAGTGTGGAGATAGGTGTTAAGTAAATTTATTACACATCTTCGAATAATTCCATATTAACATAGACTGATGACGACATGCTTAAAATTTTGTTTAGTTCCCTTTACTCTTGGTAGCACCATATCAGCACAAATTTTTTGCTAATTCTTCTAGGAGACATCATGGACAATTAGAGAACATCCTTGTGAAAAGAACATTTTTTAGTGACAATAGATAACTCGTTCCATGTTTCCAAGATTTAGAGTGTTAAGTATCACCTTCAATGGCTCCAAGAGAGTTCGTGGCACTAGTTTAACCTTCTAACCTTCATTACTTATCATGGTGGACAAGTAAGAGTGTAAATAAAAGTGATAAATTATACATAGTAGTTGTGAAAATAAATTGACAGTGTTCCTATGCTCTTGATGATTAAGTAGCTTGGGGTTCGGACCCCTAATCAAGGTGTTCTTCAAGTCGAAAAATCTCCTTTAGGCATGAACACAATCATGTAGAGTTGTAATTTTCCAACTAGGTTAGGCATTTTGGTGCCTAATCAACATGTGCATCTACCTAGAAAAGGTAAATCTACACTCTGTATTAGTCCTAGAAAGTCAAATCTATTAGGGATGCCCTATCGGAATATAAAAAAAAAAGAGTACAAAGTTTCTACTTTGTCGATGTGTACCTCTTGAACTTGTCCATGAAGGGAAATAACGAGTTCATATATGTCTACTGTAGACATACGCAACGGATATTCAAAACAAAACTCGATAAAACCCATCCAAGATCCAAGCGAGAAAAACACCACAATCAGGTTAGGTAAAGAAAACATACCGTAGCCAAAGCTTATATATCGACGTCCTTGATTATTTGACGATGCTCTAACGATCCTTGTCACGATTTCAGCGATGATCAACGGATCCTCACCTCTATCGGTATCCTCGTCTCACGAACAAAACTGTAACTTTTGATTCTTCTACTTTTGGTGCTAGCTCATAATCGAAGAACTGACTTTGATGGCCTTGTATTAGAACCCAACATGAAACATCCTAAATGGTTATCCAACTATTGAAAACCATTCGTCTCAAATTGTCCTTTCTCTCTCTCTCTCTTTTTAAAAACATGATATCACATACCAATATCTCAAATTTATATAAGAAGAGGAAGAGAAATGGTCCTCTCTCTTTCTCTTGAAGAAGAGGAAGAGAAACGGTCCTTTCTCTCTCACACAAAGAAGAGGAAGAGAAACGGTCTTTTATGTTGAGGTTTAGAAGTAGTTACGTTAATAACTCATCATAAACACTCCTTCAATGGTTGTAAACCTATTGGAAACCACCCTCTTAAATAAAAGAAACCGTCCTCTCTCCCTCTACAAGAAGAAGAAGAAGAGTCGGTACTTTATGTTGAGGTTTAGAAGTAGTTATATAAGCCAAATTAATTACTTCACTATATATCTTTATATATAGCATATCTATATGTGGTTGGGCCCAACTTCTTTTATTCTTTGTGTCCAACACAATTAGAATATAGAATTAATTAGGATTCCATAATATGAAGGCCCGGCCCATATATCCACATACATATATGTGTTCTTATTTTTGTGAACCATTTCCAAAGTAGGGTTAGTGTTTAGACAATATACAGGACCCTCTTGTATACTTGTACTGTTTTGACTTTCAAAACATGACTCAGTCAATGAAGTTCCATATCCAGTCAACCTTTGAGTGTGACCCAATAGGTTCTTACGATGTTGGTAATGACATAAAGCTCCTTTTATTATCATAAGCAATGAGCGATGTCTAGCAACATATCATTGCTACCCAAACCGCAAGAATGTCGTGATAGATATAACCTGTTCCTGTGATTAATACCGAGTATCAAGTATCCCTTTGTCCTTGATATCTTTAATTGAATACATGGATCAGTCATACTTGTATAATTCAATCAATATGTTTCTTGATCCCAAGTAGACTAATGAAAAAAAATGACATCAATATCCCATACTGATTTACCTGGGTGTGGCCACACACTTCTTAGCCTCACTCATCTAGAGACCCTGATATCACTCCTGTTATATAGGAGGGACAAATCCTATCTTCATCACTCACATTCTACTACATGGCTCATGACATACCCAATGACAACCTTTATAGTTCACCATATTACGAGTGATGTTTGGTTATATCAAAGTATGATACTTGCCATGTAAGAACCCATGGTGACCTCAAGTATAAGGATCATATACTTCTTTAACCACTTATGAGAATCGCTTATGACATTCATATAACGATCCATGTAGCAATTCTCATGACGGGTCTATCCAGCATAAGTTCTCCAGCATAAGTTCTCCATGTAGCAACTCACGTGTTGACTTGACATCTCATGTCCATGACAACTCTTGTCATCAGTCACTACACATACTAGTCTCATGTGCATCATTGTTGTCCTCGATTCCATAATGATACTTGACTAGGGACAATTTAAGAATAGAAAACTATTCTAGGGACATTATTATCAGTACTTATACTACGCAGATATCAAGTAAAGCATAATAGTGGAAAAAGCCTTTATAAATAAACATGAAAATGCACAAAAACAATTATATCATGATTGGTCTCTAGGGCATACACTAACAATCCTCCCACTTGCACTAGGACCAATCTCTAATGTATCTAATCACATAGAACTAGTGTGGCGATCATGTCTCTGTTGCGTCAGAGGCTTGGTTAGTGGATCAGCAATGTTATCATCTGTTGTCACTTTGCATATCTTGACATCTCCTCTGTCCAAAATCTCTCGAATGAGATGGTAGCGCCGAAGTATGTGTTTGGATCGCTGATGGGATCTAGGTTCTTCTTCCCAAATCCTGAGATGAATCTCCCGAGCCCGGCCAGCCTTCCATTAAGGCGGTGAATCTCCTTAATACTCCTTGGGGATCTAGTCTCCATGATCGCTCGGATCTGCTCCGGATTGACCTCTATCCACCTCTGTGTAATCATTAAATCGAGGAACATGCCGGATTGGACTCCAAAAGCGCATTTCCTTGGGTTAAGACTTATGCGGTGGGCCCACAACGCCTCAAATGTTTCTTAAAGGTCGGAAGCATGGTGTTCGGCTTTGGCACTCTTAGCTAGGATGTCGTCCACGTAGGCCACATTCCTCCCAATTTGTTTTTTAAAGACTTTGCTCACCAGTCTTGGAAATGTCACTCCGGAGTTCTTTAGTCTGAAGCGCATTACTTTGTAACAATATGTTCCCAGGAAGTAATGAAAGAAGTCTTCTCTTCGTCTTCCTTTGCCATTCGAACTTGGTTATATCCTGAGAACACGTATAAGAAGCTAAACATTTTGTATCCCGAAGAAGAGTCTACGAGATTATCTATTAGAGGCAGGGGGAAACAATCTTTAGGGCATGGTTTATTAAGGTTTGTAAAATCTACACACATCCTCCATTTGCCTGAAGACTTTTTGACCAACATAACATCAGAGAGCCATTTGGGATATTCAACCTCTCAAATGAACTCAGCCTTCACCTGTGTATTAACCTCTTCCTTGACAGCTTCTAGACGGTCAGGAGCAAAGTTTCTTCTTTTCTGAATAACATGCTTGAAAGTGGGGTCCACCTGGTGATGATGCTCGATGACATCGTGGGGCACTCCAGGCATGTCTTCGATAGTGCCGTAAAACCGTCGGCGTTGGACATAGTAGTCCGAGGACCTCTTCTTTCTGTCCCTGACCAAGCTCGTTACCGAGTAGCACTGTTTGTTCGGGGATCCCTTCGTCAAACTTGCACACTTTCAGCTCTTTTATTGGTGTTGGCCGGCGAACTTCTCCCTCCTCATCTTCTGGTAGAAGTTCTTCGAGAGGAATAGTATTTCAGATACCCTACTGGAATCTCCCCCTCGGTTCTTCAGATGATACACATAGCACTGCTGGTAGGATGCTTGATCTCCTTTTACTTCTCCACAACCGTTCTCGGTTTGAAATTTCAGCATCATGTGGTACGTTGAAGGGACAGCCCCGGACATATTCAAAGACGGCTTCCCCATGAAAGCGTTATAGCTAAAGGGGTACCGAACAACCAGAAAGTTAACAATGGAAGAAACTGCTCGGGGTTGTTTTCTGAGGGTTACTAAAAGAGTGATAACCCCTTCCGGCTGAAGGGGGCTTCCATTGAATCCCATTAATGGGGACTTGGTTGTCTTAAGATTCTCCACACAGATTTTTATTCGCTCGAAGGCGTCCCAGAAGATGGTATCAATCGAACTCCTGGTATCGACGAGCACCCTATGCATCATGAAGATCCCCACTTTAACAGCTATCACTAAAGCCTCATTATGTAAATGGGAGACTCCTCGGAGGTCCTTGTCCAAAAAAGATATCAGCCCCAAAGGCCGTTCTCTTTTCCTAGTAGGGTCTTTGTGTACTGCTCCCACCATACGGGCGTGACTTTTCGTAGAAGAGGAGCTTTCCCCTGCATAGCCTGGGCCTCCAGCGATGAAGAGCAGTGGGGTCCTTTTAAGGTGTTTGCTCTTATTGCAAGAACTGATCTAGCTTCCTGGCCCTGATTAGATATTCAATTGCGTCCTTAAGTTGGACACATTCTTCAATTGAGTGACCCTTGGCTTAATGGTAAGCGCAGAACTTCTTGCTACGCTTCATGGATGAGTACTTCTTAAAGGGATTTGGCTGCTTTAAGATTTTCTTGTGTTGTATTTGCATCAAGATGTTTTCTCTGGATGTGTTGAGGGTGGTGTAGGTGTTGTATCTCCTTGGAAATCGTGGCCTCCTAGGTTTCTGGGGGCCTTGATCTGTTCGTCGTGGAGGTTTATCCCGACCTCGGTCATGCTTTTTCCAAGGCCTTTGCTCTCCCCGCCTAGGATCTTTATACCTATCCGGTTGGGACTCTTCCTTATGGAATTCTTTGATCCTTTTATAGGCTTCTTCCCTTCGGCCCGCATTGAATTCTTCAGCGGTAATATAAGACTGCGCCTTGCTTATTTGTTCGGGCAAATCTCTAGTGACTACCCAAAAATTACATCAAGGAAAGGGCACTCTCAAAGTTCATCTAACACCACGCCAACAACGATGATGGAGTCAAGGTTGGACATTTCGGAAGTCTCTCTGTTGAATCGATCCAAGTAATCACAGGATTCCTCCTTTGCCTTCGGCAATTCGCGAACCGAAGGAAAAAGAGTTCAGTCAATTGTCCGAAGCTGGCTATGGATTCGAGCGACAAGGTCTTGAACCAATCGTAGGCAACTCCTGTAAGGGTTTTCGGGAACGCACGACATAGGACAACTTCATTGAGGCCGATCATCATTATTTCTTTGCAGAAGTGTTCCAAATGCTCATAGGGATCTGTAGTCCCATCTAGTACCTGATGTTGGGGGCCTTAAAGTTCTCTGGGAATGGGGCTTCCCAAATCTTCCTGATGAACGACGAAAGCATGTAAGGGACACGGGACAAAACTGTCTTGCTGTCGCTAATCCTACCACCATGGTGCGGTTCTGGAGAATGACAGCGCCTAGCCGAACGGCTACTAGGCGGATAACCGCAGGGGGAGTAGTATCGTGGTGAAGGACGCTTCTGATGGTGGTGCCGAGGTTAGTATTGTTGGGGAGAGTATTCCCTCAGAGAGTGGTGTCGAGGCGATCAGTGCCTCCAGTATAGCTCTAGGACATGAATCCTCCTCATAGAGAGACTTGCCTTTTTCTGTTTCTTGTTCAAGATCTAGACTTGTGACTTCTGTGCGGGCGAGGTGCGACAGAACTTCAAGATTAAGAGTGACGACTTCCTCCTCGCTACGGCGTCGGAATCCGAGGGCGGGGAAATGAACTGCAGAATGCTCGCGGTTTCCCAGATAGGGTGTTGGGACGTGCGACGTTGTCCCCTGGGAGACATGACGCTCTATGACCATCACGGTATGCGCGAGATTAGAGAGTTACTGCTCCATGGCCTTGAAACGCTCCTCTCGAACCTCCACGGTGGGGGCACATGTCTTAGGAGGATCTGCAATGGTTGGAGTCACCTCAACTAGGGGTGGGGGAGTCACCTCGGTAGGGGCGAGCGTAGCCTCAACGAGAGCGGGGGAAGGGAGGATAGTCCTCGCATGTTCTTGGTTTTGGCTCTGTCTTGATCTTCTTGTTGTTGCCATGACTTCTTGATCGAGTCCCAACAGACGGTGCCAAAATTATAACCCAAATTTAAGAAAGATTCTCAAATTCGGCTAACACTTGAATTTATAAGTGGTTTTTGGGGAAAACTCAAGAAAAATCAAGAAAGAATCAAACCAAAGAAAGGAACACCAAGACTTAACGTGGAAACCCCATAAATCGGGGGAAAACCCTTGGGTTTCCCATTTGGGAGAAATTCACTAACGTTGGTCTTTCAGTCTACATGAGAGGGAAAAAGAGGGTTCGGGGAGAGAGAGAGTCAGTAAGTGTTTCAAGGAAATGTCCCTCTAGCCGGTGGAGGCACCTGCTGTTTATAGGTCTTAGGTGTGCCTTCTTCAGACTTTAGCTTTGTTGTCATTTCTTCTAGAAGGACACGGGGCTCTTCGATCATCTCCTCGGATCCCTTTGCTTGTTGAATGCTTTGATTACGAGGAGATAGGCTCAGGATGAGGAGCTTGGGGCTCTTGTGGAGGCATTCCTTCAAAATCGCAAGGCAGTGGCATTTGAATCCTGAGGAGGTTTGCTATTAAGGCGGATAGCTCCGAGGGCTCATATTCTTCCATGTGTCATGCTAGGTTGACTCCACGTGTCTCTCCAAACCTAACTCTATCATAAGATAATACCATTACGAATCCACAGAGAATCCACCATGAATTTGGGGATAAATGTAAAGAACATACATTATAATGCTTAAAGATATCTATGAAAATTTGTCGGAAAGGTAGCCTGAAACCTACTAACAAAGCGTCATGGTAAAACACTAGCTTTTTTTCCCTTACTGGGGAACAAGCACACTCTGAAGAAGAAGGAATCCTATTGGAGAAAGGGGGAGAAGACAAGTAACGATCTGTTAAGTCTTTAATCCATTCCCTCAGATCACCAATAACATCATTATTTAGACAGAAGTCATTAATCAATAAACACAACGCTATATCAAAAAGTAGAGTAATGATGGAAAGATCCTACACTCAAAAGCCATCTCTCACACTTCAATAACAAACTATCTCTATACTCTAAAGGAACTAAAAAGATCTAGTGAAACATCATATACTTAGCTTCTTAAGCTGAAGAATGACCAAAGAATTACTTCGCTCATAATTTAAGCTCATCGCAAGCATACCTGGGGAGGGGGCGGGGATTGGCCGGGGGGGGGGGGGGGGCCTAATTATAAAGGTGAAAGTATAATGACACGTTCCATTCATTCTAACCTTCACACGTGGCATCCCCACATTGTGGAGCGCCCTATACTTGGGGGCAGGACTACGACCATGTGATGTCTGAGAACGAGAGATGATGGACCGCCTTGGTTTGTGAGTTAGGTCCACAGCACCTGTCTTGGCCACTTTCGGAGTCAGCTCTTTGTGTGGTAGGGCTCTGCTTTGCAAGTAGTTTCCCCTCTTCCCTGTGCCTTGAGTGGTAGATTCCTTCCTTCATGAGTGTCTGTCTTTAACAGGACTTCCCGCAAGACAAGACCGCCTTTTGGCAGTTGTGTGGGGCGTTCAGGATCCTACCCTTCGGGTGTGTGGGACTCCTCCATTATAAGGCGCCGAGATTCCAGTGGTGTGGTCGTCAAAGCTGGAGGGACCACCCCTTCTCCTTGGAGGAGAGGTCGTTAACTGCTTTGGTAGAGAACGCGGATCCCGTCTACAGCTCCTACTCTCCTGAGGTTAGTGAAGTGTTACAAAAGTGTAGCTGCATGATGGGCGTTCCGGGTTGCTTCCCGGTCTTCCAAAGAGAAAGAGGCTTCCCACAAAGTAGAGGTGGGGATACCCGTCGGTACGTTGTCTCCTCGTGCAGTGAGAACCCCCCCGCGGGGCACCGTGTCATTGGGTGATCTTCTCCGAGCCTTTACTAATGTAGACCGGGACCACTATTGTGGGCCTTGGATCCGGGGATCTGGCCTCCCGTCTGGCGTCAACAGGAACCAAGGTTAGCCTTGTTTTTGTTTTGTGGAGTCAAACTGCAATCTATTCTGTTCCTAACTTTCTTTTCTCTCTTGTTGTCTAGCTGGCGACTTTATTAGCTTGCTTGGGGTCATCATGGGGGAGTGGCATTCGCCAGGAACCCTTGTGTGCTGCGAATGCAGGCAGAGTATGTGCATTTGGCATATACTGCTCAAGTAGAGGAGCTGGAGGCCTGGAACGTAGAACTGGAAGCTCATAATGCGGAGTTTTTCCTGTCCCTCGAGCACCAGGTAGATCTCATCATTGGTTTCAAGGACATGCTCTCCCAGTTTCGGAGGGAACATGCGGTCGAGATGTCGGTCGTGAAGGAGGAATACAAGTCCCTTGTGGACACCATTGCTCGGGCCCATGACGCGGAATGCCGACAATTTAGGCAAGAAACAGAGGTCCGGCTGAAGGAGCAATGGAGGATGTAGGATTCCTACATGGAGTGGCTCGAGCAGGCTAATGGAGAAGCACGAGTTAGCTCTTTGGAGGGCCAGGGACTCCACGGTGGCTAAATATCAGAGCTCTCAGGAATTCGTCTTCCTAAAAGAGGCTATTTCCGATAAGTGTGTCTGAGTCTGAAGAAATTCTCATGATTTCTATAATCTTTTAAGCCACCATGGGTCCAAGGCCATAGCCCGATTTATCAGCTCTTAATCTTTCTGGTCCCTCTTTTACGAGGAAGCTATGGCAGGAGCGTCAAGGGGCTTTTACGATTTCAGGTTCTTTATAGCTGTCGGCCCGGGGGGAACGTCAGCCCCTAAACCTAGAGGAGGCCTTGAGGTTGTTTCTCGATCTAAGGCGACGAGATCCTATCGGAGGTGTTGGTTACGAAGAGCTGTTTCGAGAGGGTAGATATAGATTTTGCCAGCCGCGGACCCCCTCGCATCTCTTCTTGCACCACTGGCCTTGGCAAGCGTCTGTGTGGTGCCCCGCCCTCGTAGCTCTTTTATCAATATTTTTTAACTTTTGTAAGAAAAGTGGGGCCTCCTTCTTTCTTTCTTTTATGCGAATTCTTCCTTGGCGCGAGGTCTTTCGGGTTTCCTCTTATGACTTCCCCTGCCAACTTTTTTTACCTCACATACCCCATCCCAGACCTCTGTTTCCGACGATTGGTGATCTTGTCTTGTCTCTTAGAGAGTTGGCGGCGCGACCCTCGAGGGTGCTTTTCGTCAACCACCCCTAATGACGATTCCTGCGATAACCACTCCCAAGGTGCCTGTTCCGAGAGGTCACGCCTGTTCAGCTCCGCCCTCCTTTTGCTATAAAAGCAGGCAAAAATGGTGTTCAAGGGCTTATTCTCCCTACCTCGTTGGGATGGATTCTCCATGATGAAGATAGATGGCTAGGAAGCGTCGCGCTGAGGATATGCTTCCTCATGTTGTAGCCGTTCTGATCCCCTGATGCTCTTTCTACTGCACACCAGGTGGTAGCCCGCGGGGGTAGCTCTCCCCCACTTTAGCGAAGTGGGGACATGTAACGGCAGGGTGGACCCCCTTGGAGACCCTTCTCGTACTGCCGAGGAATTGCTCCGCTTAACACGGGGCCCTATACTTGAGCAGTTGAGCTATTTGAGCAAGGATTACCCTTCTTTGCGGTTGTACATTATCGGGGTTAAGGTACGCACACTCCTTCTTCTTCCTTACTTACTACTTCCTCCTTTCTCTTATCCTGCTTTGGTTGCTGGGCATAAGGACTTACCTTTATTATCGCCTGTGCTCTTTACCATTTTCTTTTTGTTCCCCGTGGTTCCGACTTGTGTGGTCGCACGCCTGCGGGCTTCCAAGGATCTTCTGCTTCAACACCCGGGGGGTGTGATCTCGAAGAAGGGGAGTCTGATGGGGGCTTCGACCATGAGGGGCCAACGCGTGATACTTGCTGTACCCGGTCTTGGAAAGAAACCGTTGGAGGATCCGGCCCTGTGGAGGGGGCAGCCTTGTGGCACTTACTTTGCCCGGTCCTAAGGATGAACCATTGGAGGGTCCGGCCCTGAGGAGGGGGTGGTCTTGTTGCACTTACTGTACCCAACCCTTCAAAGGAACTGGTTGAGGGTCTGACCCCACGGAGGGGGAAGCCTCATGGCGCTTATTGTGTTAGGCCTTGAAGAGGAACCGTTGGAGGATCCGGCCCAGAGGAAGGATTTTAGCGTGCATACGATGCTCGTCCATGAGATGGGACTTCTGTGAGCATGCGATGCGCGACCCAAGGAAAGGACTTTAGCGAGCATGCAGTGCTTGGCCCTAAGAAGGGACTTCTATGAGGATGTGATGCTCGGCCATAGGAAGGGAATTTAGCGAGCATGCGGTGCTCGGCTCTGAGTAGGGTTTTCTACGAGCATGCGATGATTGGCCCTAGGAAGGGACTTTAGCGAGCATGCGATGCTCAACCCTGAGAAGGGACTTGAGCAAGCATGCGCTACCCGATCCAGGAAGGGACTTGAGTGAGCATGCGATGCCTTGCCCTAGGAAAGGGCTTTAGCGAGCATACGATTGTTGGCCCTGAGAAGGGACTTTAGCAATCGTGCGAGACTTTCATCGATCGGGGAAAAAGTGAGTCGTAGGTAAAAAGTGCCTTGTATACTGTGAAGAGTTGTTCGACTACAAGGACACTTTACTTAGGGAAAGCTAAGATAGAGGGGCCTATTCCCTAAGATTGACCTGCCCACCTCTTAGGTTGTGGGTGCGCGGGCCAGGCCCTAGGTCATGTTGTCCTCTGATTGTTCGCCTGAAGTTGCTCTCGAGACCTCTGCAAGTGGTAGTTCCAAACCCTTGGGTTTTAGGGAGGCAACATAACACTGCTTGGCTAATTGCTGGTTCCCCCATAGTTTATGGCACCCCCATTCGATGGGATAAGTCCTAACAAGATGATAGGTGGAGACCACAACTTGTAGTGTGTTGAGGGACAGTCTGGCGAGGATCACATTATAACTTAAGGGGCATTTCACCCCCAAGAACTTTACGGTAGCCTCCGACTGCCTGGGGTGAGTGCCGACCATAATTTAGCTAGAGGCTGATGATTCCATCCAAGAGGATGGCTCCCCTGCTAAACCCTACCAAGGGCGACTTGGTTGGCTACAGGAGTTTCGGGCCTAGCCCTAGTTTCACAAAGGCGACACAGAAGAGGATGTCTACTGAGCTCCCACTATCCACCAGGACTCGGTGAACCTCGTAGTTGGCAATGTTAGTGGTCACCACCAGGGCGTCATCGTGAGGGTAATGAACCCCCTTCAAGTCCTGGTCGAAGAAGGTTATTAGAGCCTCAATCTTTGTTCTCTTATTCGAAGAGGTGGACCAGGTCCCCATCCAGGCATAGTTGTTGTGGGCGGAACTACTCTACCCTCCACCTGAAGGCCCACCGGCTATAATTTTGATGACTCCTTCCGCTCCCTCCTCCTGGGGCAAGGGCGGATCTTCCGCCTTCTCGTACCTTAAGTATTGGGGGAGGTAGCCCCACCGGATCAGCTTCTCTATTTCATCTTTCAAGTGGATGCAATCCTTAGTGTTGTGGCAATGATCCTGGTGGAAGCAGAATTTTTGGTTGTCTCTCCGCTTGCCCTGACTTTTAATCTTAAGGGGCCACTTTCGTTCATTGGAGTCCTCGATATTTAGCAGGATTTGGGCCCGACTGTTGTTGAGTGGGGTGTAGTTGTGGCATGATAAGTGTTCAAATGAGCATCAATTATACATGAAATTCATGCATATTATCTTATGTTTTGAAGGAATATTGGCCCGCCGGTGCTCAAAAAGGCTTTGTTTTTGTAAACAGGGCAGAAAACAACAATCCCAAGAGAAAGGAAGCGTTTTCGAGAAAACGCGGGCCAAAGTAAGCGAAACGGAGCTAGAAGAAAGTCCATACGGAGTCTCATACGGACCCGTATGGACCTGGAGATTCATACGGACTCATGAACGGATCGACAGGACCCCGCATTACGAGGACTGAGAGATATATGACTCCATTACAAGACTTTGTATGGTGGTCCGTGATAAGGGACATACGGGTCGTATGAAATACATCTTTGGGTCATTATATCGTAAAAGCTACTGCGATTTCGGCCGAACCGAGGGCAAAGTCGGGAAATACACCCAAAACCCTAGAGGGGGGGTATAAATAGAGATGTACAAGAGGGTTTTGGGGCATCTTAGAGGGAGATTAGAGCCAAAGCTTCAAGGAGGGAGAAGCCATTATCATCTTCTCCATCATCTTGGAGGAGATTGAAGAAGAGAAGAGAAGGCTCAAGAGGGCTAGAGAGAAGAAGTAAGGGCTAAAGAGAAAAGGGAAATCTACAAACGGTCATCATCAAGGGTTTGCTTCATGACTCTTGTGTTTGATTTCTTCTTTGACATTGATTGTAACTCTCCATTGATGGAGAGCTAAACTTTTGATACTTGGGTGTTGATGAACCTTTGGATTATGGTTAATTGATATTGTCTCTTCTATGTTGATTGATTGGTTGAATGCATCATGGTCTATTGAATGTATTGTATAGTGAAAGCATTAACCTCTACGCTAAGTAGAGCCCGGAGAGGTTTCTCTAGTCCATGTGGGGGAAGAAGCGAGCGCACTCCCCGCGTGTAGACAAACTTCAATAGAGATAACTAGGAGTACACCGGGAGCCCGGGTACTAAGGCGAGCTACTCCTTTAAATGTCTTATTCCCTTAGTCCTTCCAAGAGATAGGTTCCCTAGAACTTAACTAGTGAGGGTACTAGGTTGAGTAATCACCCTCGAGCGAGGGGATGAAATCGTATTAGGAACCCTTGGCCAATGATTCACAAAGATTCAACATGGAGAGCATTATCCACATCTAAGGAAATCCAAAGGGGATTCAATCACCCAAGTATCCCCCTTCATCGATTGACATCTTCAAGATCAATTGCAATTGTTAATTTGCTTTATTAGCCTTAGAATTATATTTACCAATTGATTGACTAGATAATAGACAATTAATTAGTACTAGTATTTTCTTTCTCCCTGAGGATTCGATACCCGACTTTTCAATAGTCCACTTTACTACTTGATTCGACCGTACACTTGCGGTTAGAACGCATCAAGTTTTTGGCGCCGTTGCCGGGGAGATTTAGGATTACTAGGAAAACTAGGAGTTTATTAATCTAGTCATTTACTTTCAGTTTTTACTTTGTTTTAATAATTGTTTGGTTGCACAGTGTCTCTTAGCATTTTAGTTATAATTTCAGTTTAATTCTCTCGTGATTGCTAATTTTCCTCAATTCTTCATTGCGAGGTGTTGATATATGACCCGAAAGAACCCTAAGGGTCTTGTCAAAGCCGTCAGTGAAATTGATCGAACATTCCATAGAAGGTTGAGAGAAGTGGAGGAATTAAATCCCGGACCCTCTTCGGGGTCGGAGAACTTCATACCCACCGAAGGTAGTTTGGAGGTTAGAGAAATCCCGATCATGGCCGGGAGGCGGCTTACACTATCCTAATATGAGAGGTCTCACTATACGGGGGAAGAATTTAGCGTGCACCCCCCTAATGTGAACATGAACAACTTCGAGATCAAGCCCAGCACCATGACTATGATCCAAAATACAGCCCAGTTTGATGGAAGGCCGGATGAAGACCCTCACGCACATATTGCCAAGTTTGTTCAGATTTGCAACATGTTCAAAATCAATGGGGCATCCGATGACACCATTAGATTGAGATTGTTCCCCTTTAGCTTAAGAGAAGGGGCCTACAGGTGGTTAACTTCACTTCCATCGGGATCCATTCGCACATGGGCCGAAATGCTAGACAAGTTCATCGGCGGTACTTCCCACCTAGTAAAGCAGCAAAGCTTCGATTGAACATTTCTTCTTTCAAGCAAGGACCCAATGAATCGTTCTATGAAGCTTATGAGAGATACAAGGACTTACTCCGGCGTTGCCCACAACATAGGATGGACGATTGTGCTAAGGTCCGGACCTTCTACCATGGGTTGGATGATGCAACCCGACATTTGGTTGATGCAGCCGCCGGGGGCTCTCTTGGGAATAAATACCCCGACGACGCCGAGAAAATTTTTGAAGATATGGCTAGCAATGAAGCCCATTGGTCTACTCGGGGAAAGCAAGTCAAATTGGTAGGCTCCGTGAACGAACCCAATGCAATTGATGTGGCTCTCGCAGAAAAGTTGGACACTTTGACAAGGAAGATTGAGGCATTGACCACCGGTAGCCCCTCAAGTTCATCTCTGGTATCCTCTTGTAACTCTTGTGGTGGAGGGCATAACACAACAAGTTGCCCAATTATGAGCATGGAGAACCTCACCATGGAGCAAGTGCAATACTTGAACAACAACCAAGGGCAATCGGGGGCAATACTGAGCCTATGCACCCAAGTGGAACCACCCCGGTTGGCATATGGGAATCCTAGTGGATGGACAATATCCCCGGCTTCCAACATCCTCCGAAGCCACAAGAGAGAAAATTAAGCTTAGATGAGATGGTGTTGAAGATGGTGCAAGAAAATCAAACGGCTATCCAAGTCTACAGTTACCGTCTTGAGCTTGGAGAACCAAATGGGTCAAATGGCCAAGACGCTTTCGGAGAGGCCGCATGGAAGCTTGCCTAGCAACACGGAGACAAATCCACGTGAGCAATGTAAGGCAATTACTTTGAGGAGTGGTAAGGAGATCGAATCCCCGATTGGAGAGCAACAAAGGAAGAATTCAAGTAGAAAGGATGCACCGGCACCCGCGCCCACTTCCAAAGAAAAGGAAGGGAGCAAAGAAGAAGCCACACCCATCCCTCCATATCATCCAAGGGTCCCTTATCCAGCAAGATTGAGAAAAGATAAGGAGGATGCCCAATTTGCAAAGTTCACAAGCATGATGAAGCAACTACAAATTAATTTGCCCTTGGTGGATGTCCTAGCACAAATGCCGAAATATGCAAAATTTATGAAGGACCTCCTATCTAATAGGAAGAAGTTGGAAGAAGTGGGTGCCGTCACTCTCAATGCTCAATGCTCGGCCGTTTTGCAACATGATTTACCCAAGAAACTCAAGGATCCCGGTAGCTTTGTTGTCCCATGTACTTTTGGAGAGGGGATTACCAAGAAAGCATTGGCGGATTCAGGAGCAAGTATTAATGTGATGCCCTATAGCTTATACATGAAACTGGGGCTTGATGATCCAAAGCCCACAGGGATGACAATTCAACTGGCAGACCGGTCTGTGAAGAGGCCCAAGGGCTTGGCCGAAGATGTGCTTATCAAGATTAATGAGTTTGTGTTCCCGGCCGACTTTGTTCTTTTTGACGTTGATGATAATGTGGATGTGCCCATCATCCTTGGGCGCCCATTCCTCGCTACCGCCCAAGCACTTGAAGATCATGCCCAAGGGAAGCTAGCATTGAGAGTGGGGGATCAAGAGGTGACCTTCCAAATACCCGAAGCAATGAAGCATACCGTGGCCCAAGACGATACATCCTACAGTGTGGACGACATCGATCTGCTTACCTCTGCTTGTATGGAAGATCTCCTAATGATAGACCAGCTGCGCGATGAGTTGAATGAAGGGGAGGACATCACAGAAGAGGTCCAGGGGAATTCAGCTATGCCAAGTAAGGGGAACCGGGCCAAAGTAGAGAAGACCAAGAAGGGAAGGAGGCCCATTCCGACCATGAAGAAGTGCTGGAGGAAGGTGCAACAACACGGGGTAACCGCCACATCCTTCTCCTCCACTTCCCCCAATGAGCACTCAGGTATGAAAGTAAAGGATTCCTCTATTTATGCGCGTTTGGGAGAGTGTTTGTTCGGGTCATGCTTCAAGGGAAGGACTGATGGAAGCTTCAAGGTATTTGAGCCCCCATAAGGTAAATTGGAGGTACGTCAAGCTAGTGACGTTAAACAAGCGCTTCTTGGGAGGCAATGCAAGTTTTAGAACTTTCTTTCTTGGTTTCTGGCAATTTTAGTTTCTTTTGATTAGCTAGTGATGCTTGAAATAAGTTGAAGTGGCGTTGTTGTCCAATTTTCTCCATTCTTATGCTGGATGTTGTCAATTAGGGGTAATATCTTGTTTATTATCAGGCCGCGCGAAGAGAACGGTGTAAATGAACCCTGGGAGGGCTGTATAAGCCTCTGCCCAGGTGTATACGGGGTCTCATACGGACTGAGATCAGTCCGTATGCCTAGACAGGGCTATATACGACCCCGTATGGACTCCGTATAGGAGTCCGTATAGGGTCGTAAAGAGGCACGAGTGGGGTGCTTTAAAAAGCCCCCTTTTCACCCCTCTCTTCCTCACCTTCCCCCTCTCGTGCCCTCGAAACCCTACACCTCCTCTTCGCGACGCGGCGTCTACCCTTCCTCAAATTAAGGGCTTGATCATCCCTAGGTATGTGCTAAACACCCATAATCTACATTATATGCTTTGGCGACATGATTTGGAAACCTAGGGTTGTTTGAAATCGACTTTTCATTTGAATGACATGAATGTGTGAGATTCTTGTGCCATTTTGTGATGAAACTTGTATTGAATGAATGTTGAATGTTTTAGAAGTGTTTGGGTGCGAAATAATGTAGAAATGGGGCCAAGATTAAATGTCGCGCCCGGCAAGCTTCATGGCCGAGCCCATACTGAGACTCCCATACGAGTCCCATACGGACTCATTATAGGGGGCTGTCCCCGTATACGGACTACGGTCAGTCCGTATGGAACCCCGTATAGGGGCAATTTAGGGCCTTTATTTAAAAATCTTGGCATATCTTTTTTTGCTTAACCGGCACTGACGTTCTGTGTTTAGTTTCAGGTATGCCGAGGAAGATTACAGCATCAAAGAAGCGCCGGACGGAGGCCGGGTCGTCATCCACCGAGACACGCTTCACGCATTTAGGTCCACAGACTTCGACATGTCCGCCTCTCCTCTCGCCGCTTCGGTCGGACCCGCATTATCGACTGGAACACCCTCATCCAGCTCAACATCGCCGACCGAGTCCGAGAGATAACATCATTTGGCGGTTAGGACAGGATTTTCTCTCTAAACCATGAAGTGTTACGCCGCTTGGAGCATTGGAGGTGCTTTGAGTTCTTTTGAGGCGACAGAGTGCGGTGGGGAGCGTAATCGCACCGCCATTACCTTTCAGCTTTTTGGACGGCGGAGGGCGATGAGCTACACCCAGTTCGCACTATACATGTGGCTTTATGACCGTGACTACACCTTCACACGAGAGTACGCCGAGCTGCTCACGGCCTTCCCCGAGCGCACCATCTCCTCAGCGAGCTTCTGGATTCAGCTTCGCGGGCGCCATGACAACCACAAGGCATCTTTCATGACGGATCAAGTGCACCGCTACTTACATGCCCTCATTAGCCGCACCATCGCAGCCCGTAGTGATAACTGCGGAGTCGTCATAGTCACTGATCGCCTATTTCTCTACAGCCTCATCGAGCGAGTTCCGATCCATTTGGGGTACGTGCTTGCAGATTATTTGGCGCATCAGGGGCAGAACACCCGACTCACCGACATCCATGCCGGGCCCTACATCACACGACTCATCACGGGCATGGGTCTCGAGGCCGAGTTGGAGGGGGAGCAGCACCTGCAGTTGGTCTCCCCATCGACATGACTCTCCTCGCATTGCATTGACGGGTGCGGCGAGCGGCGGACGCTACACTTTGGTTGGCCGTGCTTCATTGTTGGAGGAGGAGGGATCGACTCGATGATGCAGATGCGGCCGACCCTCACCAGTAGCCTACCCTCAAAGACCGGTGGACCCTGCGCCCGTGAGCCGTTATAATGAGGTTGGAGGAGCGGATGGCCGAGATGAGAGCATCGCCCAGACCACGATCCTAGCGGAGCGGCGGCAGCTCGGGGAGCAGTTTTCTGAGCTCTCGCTCTTTATCCGTGGACATGCCGCATTTGCACCTCCTCCACCTCCAGCACCAGCAGACGACGAGCCAGCACAGGACACTTGACGCATTACTTTTCTATTGCATCTATCTTCATTTGGAACTTTATTACTTTCACTTGTTATTATTTACCTTAGCGCATTATGACATTGAGCAAGGGCATCGCCCTGCTACCCTATGTTTTGCTTTCGTTATATGGATTTTCCTGTTTTGCATGCTATTGGGTTTGATTCTTCTCTCTATGTTCGCAGAGTCAACAAGGGATTCACGACCCTCGAAAATCAAGCAATCCTCCACTCCCACAAACAACATTCGGCAGCTATTTAGGGGAGTTTCGTTCATCTTTTTCCCACTAATTCCTTGCGCTGAATTTAATTTTCGTGCATTGAGGACAATGCAAATTTCTAGAGTGGGGGTGGATTGCTACCTAGCTCCTTTTAGGGTTATTGTAAACTTTTAAGTGTGGAGATAGGTAGCCATCATGATTAATTATTGTAGATATTTTTATGATATTTATGTCGGATATGCATGACAACCTGGGCGATAGATAAATTTGACATGAATTCCTTCTCTAAGCACACCATTTGTGATTTGAAATGCTCCAGATTGAAACACCATAGGCACGTAGAGACCATCCTTGTGACAATTATGATTGTGAAAGACAATAGATAACCCATTACCATGTTCTTTTAACTTTAATAGCTAAGTATTGCTTTCAATGGCTCCAAGAAATTTCGTGGCATTAGTTCAAATTTATTAGCCCCTCATAATATACATAGTGGACAAGTACAATGAAAATAAAATAGTTTTGCACAATAGTTGTCAATTAATAAAGACAGTGTTACGATGCTTTTGGAGACAAAGTAGGTTGGGGTCCCAGCTCCTAATCAGAGTGTTCCTCAATTCGAAAAGTCATTACTTAGCATGAACACCCATGGGTAAAGTTGTAACCACCCAAGTAGCTAAGGGTTCGGGTGCCTAATCAACATGGATTCTTTGCAAAAGGGAGGAACTACACTCTACCTTGATCTTTAGTACGGGAAAGTCGGATCCAAGAGATGCCCTACCCGAATAAAAAAAAAAAAAAGAGAGTAGCTTCTTGAGTATTTGTCCACCATTCATCTAATAGGGGGTAATTCTTTTGTTTTTAAGGCCTCAAGGACCTTCTAGAGCCCATTGAGAGCATGCTTGTCTTGTTAAGACTTTAGAACATGGCATGTGGAGTGAATAAGCTTTGTCTAGGGCTATATCGAAATGTCACGGGATCAATCTAAGCCTTGGTGTGGAAATAGGAGAACATATTGTAATGGTGAACTTGGAATAGAATTCATGTATAATTTTTATAGCCCAAGGTTGAACACTTATCTTCTTTTGTTGATTTCTTCTCTTTGCTTGGGGACAAGCAAACCTTTAAGTGTGGAGATATGTGATAAGTGTTCAAATGAGCATCAATTATACATGAAATTCATGCATATTATCTTGTGTTTTGGAAGAATATTGGCCCGCCAGTGCTCAAAAAGGCTTTGTTTTTGTAAACAGGGCAGAAAACAGCAATCCCAAGAGAAAGGAAGCATTTTTGAGAAAACGCGGGCCAAAGTAAGCGAAACGGAGCTGGAAGAAAGTCCATACGGAGTCTCATACGGACCCGTATGGACCTGGAGATTCATACGGACTCATGAACGGACTGACAGGACCCCGTACACGAGGACCTGAGAGATATATGACTCCGTACAACACTCCGTATGGTGGTCCGTATAAGGGACATACGGGGTCGTATGAAATACATACTGGGTCATTATATTGTAAAAGCTGCGCGATTTCCGAACCGAGGGCAAAGTCAGGAAATACACCCAAAACCCTAGAGGGGGGTATAAATAGAGATGTAAAAGAGGGTTTTGGGGCATCTTGGAGGGAGATTAGAGCCAAAGCTTCAAGGAGGGAGAAGCCATCATCATCTTCTCCATCATCTTGGAGGAGATTGAAGAAGAGAAGAGAAGGCTCAAGAGGGCTAGAGAGAAGAAGTAAGGGCTAAAGAGAAAAGGGAAATCTACAAACGGTCATCATCAAGGGTTTGCTTCATGACTCTTGTGTTTGATTTCTTCTTTGACATTGATTGTAACTCTCCATTGATGGAGAGCTAAACTTTTGATACTTGGGTGTTGATGAACCTTTGGATTATGATTAATTGATATTGTCTCTTCTATGTTGATTGATTGGTTGAATGCATCATGGTTTATTGAATGTATTGTATAGTGAAAGCATTAACTTCTCGTTAAGTAGAGCCCGGAGAGGTTTCTCTAGTCCATGTGGGGGAAGAAGCGAGCGCACTCCCCGCGTGTAGAATTACTTCAATAGAGAGGACTAGGAGTACACTGGGAGCCCGGGTACCAAGGTGAGCTACTCCTTTAAATGTCTTATTCCCTTAGTCCTTCCAAGAGATAGGTTCCCTAGAACTTAACTAGTGAGGGTACTAGGTTGAGTAATCACCCTCGAGCGAGGGGATGAAATCGTATTAGGAACCCTTGGCCAATGATTCACCAAGATTCAACATAGAGAGCATTATCCACATCTAAGGAAATCCAAAGGGGATTCAATCACCCAAGTATCCCCCTTCATCGATTGACATCTTCAAGATCAATTGCAATTGTTAATTTGCTTTATTAGCCTTAGAATTAGATTTAGTATCATCAACCCCAATTGATTGACTAGATAATAGACAATTAATTAGTACTAGTATTTTCTTTCTCCCTGAGGATTCGATACCCGACTTTTCAATAGTCCACTTTACTACTTGATTCGACCCGTACACTTGCGGTTAGAACGCATCATGGCATCAACCCACGTCGAGTTTCTCTGCGACACCCTTGTCCTAGGACTTCTGTTTCTTGGTCAACTCCTGCGGCCGATGAGCTTGGGAACGATCCCTCCTTGCGTTGTCAACATTGGCAGGCTCTAGGCCCTAGGGTACATCCTCTTCAGCACTCAGTAATTTTGAGCCTAGGAGATGAGCTTGGCCATGCTCGCGGCCGAGCACTTGCGAAAAGAGAAGCGAAAGTGGGACAATACCCGGAGACACCTTGTGAAGCTCGCGGATGCGATCCTCCGGTCCATTATTGGGACCTCCAGGATGGCGAGGTTTAACCTTTGCAGGTAGTTTTGGAGGCTTTCTTTCTTCTACTGGGCCAGGTCCATCAGAGATGTATCGGTCCGTTGGGGCCTCATTTTGGAGGCAAAGTAGCTGGAGAAGACCTTAGACAACTCGCCAAAGGAGCCGATGGAACTCAAAGGGAGGTTATCGAACCATTTCTGGGCGGCCCCTTTTAGAGTTGTTTGGAAAGCCTAGCACATGAGCTCATCGCGAGCCCCATAGAGCTGCATCCGTGACTTGAAGGAGGACAGGTGCTCCGCAAGGTCAGAGGTTCAATCGTATGATTCCATGGTGGGGAAATAGTACTTCTCTGAAATATGGAACTCCGTGATGTAGGTTGAGAAAGGGGAGATATATTTTCCCTTTGTTCTGGAGAGCAGGGGGCTCTCCTCAGTGCGTTCGAGAGACCTCGCCGCTCGGTGCTATTAGTGGGATGACTCCGTATAACTTTGGACCAGGACGGTCTCTTCCTTCTCCCCCTATAGTGAGTGAGGTGTCTTATGGGTTGGCACAAGTCTCCTCTCGGTGGCTGATGATCACCTAGGAAGGCTTTCCCGCTATTCTAGAGTGGGACAGGCCTGGTCGCGCTCGTGGAGGGCCTTGGTAAGGAGGGAGACCAAAGCGTCGAGTTGCCGGAAGCGAGCGTCAGCCGGATATTCCTTAGGAAGCCCGCAGGGCTCCGGTAGGGTAGGTGCAGGATCCGTGGTGGTTGGTGTAGCCTCAGCTTCCGTCTCCAGGGGTGCTTGATGTTGATCCTAGTGCTTATGCTTATACCGCAAGTGCACGGGTCGTTTCAGGTAATAAAGTGGACTACGAAGGACAAATATTGAACCCACACAGACCTAAATCACTAATTCTATCTTATTGTCTTCTACAAAGCCTATTCAACGATTGTTGAATTCCTAATCTAATTTCTAAAATTAAAGAGTGACTTTGGACAAACTTGATGAAAGTAATAATGGTAATCAATCATAATGGGGAGATACTTGAGCAAAGAATCCCCTCCGAATATTCATAAATTGGGGCAAGCATGGATTTCTAATTAATGAATGTTGGTTTATAGACCTAGAATACCTACAATGCTTTCACTCCCTCCGTCTAGGTGAGTTACTAACCTAATATCATCATTGCATTAACGTTCTAGGGAATATTCATTTTAGAAGAATTGTAGAAATAATCGATCTAAAAGAGTCTCTCGCCTAAATACCCGATCTCTCGGAGTATTCACAACCCCTACCTATTAAAGTAGATCTAGGTGTAAATAGAGGGAGCATTAATTTCATACACCCCTACAGATCTAGATTAACACTATGAGCTATCACAATGTAAAGCATAAAAACCATCCATAACATCTAATAGGCTCTCAAAACATTAAAGACATTAAATCAAATATCTGGAGGTTCATCATGCCTGAGTATCTAACAAGTTACTACCCCATCAAAGGGGAACACAAATCGAACATAATGTTTAAGAGAAAGAAATAAAACATGATATGAAACACCCTTTCCTCCACCGTTGGCGAGGACCGTTTGCGGTGTGTGTGGAGAAGCCCCTTCGATGATTGGCTTTACTTTCTTGCTCCAAGGTCTTCAATGATGCTCTAGTCTCCAAAATGGAGAAAGGATGGGAGCCTCTAAGAGAGGTGATGAGTTCCAAGTTCAAAGACCATTCAAAAACCCTAAATTAGCTATTTATAGGGCCTAAGTCAATTTACAAGATTAGTGTTCAAGTCCACTAAATTCGGACTCAAATCAGCCATAAACTGGGTCAGGTCGCATTTGAAGGCGAGGCGTTTGGGTCGTCGTATGGTCGCACGCCAACCAATTCCAAGTACGTGCGCTTTGGGATGCAGGTGTACGAACGACCGTAAAGCTCTCTTTAAGATTGGAGATCTGTGCTCAGAGTGCTCTTGCGGGTGTAAGCGGGCGCACAACTGCCCTCTTCTTGCTTCGTGCGGGCGCGTGCAGGCGCACGCTAGCCCGCACAGCTTCAATAAATGGGGTTTGGCTTCGAATTGTCCCGCGTTACTTCCATTTTGCTCTTGAAGTTCTCTAGTGCCCTACAAATAAGAGTTAACACTAATTAAGTATCAATGGGAAAGAATTACTCAAAATCACATGAAAAGTGTACAAAGAATTGATATAAAAATATGATCAATTTAAAGCTTATCACAAATATACCCACACTTAAGTGTTTTCTTTCCCTCAAGCGAACAAAGAATTAAGATTTTAAAAGATGAGAAATGTTGAACCTCAAGCTACAAAGTATTTGCATTTCTTTCTACTCAAAGCATCCACCATTGGCATGTGTATTTTTCTATTTCAACCCCTCGGACTTAGGTTAGTCTCACGACACAATTTAGAATAGCTCAAAATGAAAATTTCACTCCTTTAACTATGTTCCTGAGTCTAAGAGTGGCAAGTATACCCTCAATGGACTCTAGTGGTTCCTTAAAGACCTAAGTACAAAACAACTTGCCCTTTTAAAATAAACTTTCACTTTTTTCTTCTTTCCTTTTTTCCTTTTTTTTGTTTTCTTTTTTTTTTGTTTACTTTTCTTTTTTTCTTTTCAAATAAATTCTGGTAGGGCATCCATAATGGATCCGATTTTTCGAGGAACCAAAGATTAAGATAGAGTGTAGATCTCCCTTTCTGAAGGTTGCACATACTAGTCAGGCACCAAAACACCCAACTACTCAGAAGATTACAAGTCTAGATACATACGCTCATGCTCACGAGTGACTTTCAACTTTAGAGATACTCTGATTAGGAGCCAGAAACCCGAGCTTACTTCATCACCAAAAGTAGAGAAGCACTGTCTTGGTTCTTATTTTCATAGTCTCGATCTACAAAACCTTATTCAATATTTATAACTCTACTTGCAGGGGTTATAAGTTTTGACTAGTACCACGAAAACTCTTGGAGCCATTGAAGATAATACATAACAATCTAAGTCAAAGAAACATAGCAATGGGCTATCTTATGTCACTTGAGAATATATAATAGTCATGAAAATTTTCTCTAAGTGTCCAAGATGTTTCATAGGAAAAATTAAAAAAGTTTCTCAAATGGTGCGAACTAACAGTAAAATAAAATTAAATACAATTTTTCAACATGTCGTCATCGGTGTATAGTAAACATGTATTTTACATAGAAGATTTGTAATGAATTCATAGAATACTATCACCACACTTAAATATTTATAATGAATTAATTTGTAAATATATGCAATGAAGTTCATAGCTACACATGTGTACCCATCCCGATACATAAAATTTTTCATTGTCCTCAATGCAAACAATAAAGCATGTAAGTGATAAAAACATAAGAAAATAAAGTAATGGCAAACTGAAACTTCCCCGGTTACTTAGGGAGTGTGTAGATTGCTTGAGTGAAGATAGAAGAGATCATCATCAAACAATTCATAGATCAATCTGCAATCCTGAAGATGATCAAAAGACACAACCACATAAGAAAAGTAGATAACATAGAGAAAGATATCTCAACCGAAAGTGGAAGAGATGATAACAAAATATGTAGCAGGGAAAAGCCCTTGCTAACTTAAAAAGTGCGATACAAATCCCAAGAGGTCCACTCAAGGTGGTGTCGATGAGGACACGATAGGTGTGGCTCGTGGAGTGCTCCCAGCTGGTACTGCAGGTAGGTCTCATGTGGAGGAATAAGGGGTCGGATAAGCATGTGTTGAAATGGAGGAGGTATGTGTAGAAGCCGATGCGGCTGGCGATCCCCCTCACTCATGGAGCATGCATAATATCTGACCGACATTCCATCGTAACTGCTCGTGGTTGTCCTGGGTACGTCCGTCTGACTTGGAGAGCTGCTACAATACTATGTGAATATAACTCTAGTCCTCCTTGAGTTTCCGTTGGGAGACGGTAATGCGACCTTACTTCTGCAGGATCGTCTGCTGGCCCGTTCGAACCTTCTTCCGTTGCTGGATGATCTGTTGATTGTTAGAGCTACGAGATTGTGGAGGCGCAACTGAAGATGTTTCCTCCAAGGTGAATGGTGCTGGAGCTAGTAGGATGTCCTCCAAGTCCGCTACGGGCTCCTCTTTGCACTCGAGCTCCGCAATGACATGTTCCCGCGGTATGTGACACGAATCTAGTATGGTCAGAGATAGGGTCCAAGTAGACTCATGCCACGCAAGAGTACAGTGATATAAAGGCCTAGTTGAAATCACCCTATACTTCGAGTAGGAGCCCTGGCTAGCGATGTAGTCACCAATGATGTGACTGAGGTTGACGGGGAGTTTCTCGGCCATACTATATATTACGAGAAGGTCAATAATGGTGACGTGGCGAATGCTGTCGTCCTTCCCTACGATGTATTTGTTTGTGAGAAGCCTGAATGTAGCGGTGGATCGGGTCAGCTAGGCATGATGTACACAGAAAAGTCGACAGCTAGCTCCAGGTACTTATCGGTCTTCGTGTATGCTCGGTTGTATTAACCGAGATTGACGGAGAAATCGGTAATACTCAGCTGTCGCATAACCCTGTGGACCTGAAACCTAATGGTGTTTTTGGTCCCCATGGTGAAGTGGCTTCGATCAACCTCGAAGCTGGATAAGACCTCGAGAGTTATGTCTCTATAAACTAGCTCTGAAATAGTGAAGGCTTAATCCCATCCTCCGAAAGAAATCATGCTCCGAACCTCGTCCTCTATCTCTAGCTCACGGAGCACGGTCCAATTAATGTAATGGGTGATGTCGAACTCCTTCAAGGATAATGTGTCGTATCGCTCCTAATAGCAAAATCAGGGGCCCAAAGAGGAAGGGTTCTCACTCCTTTTTCTGTTGATGCCCTTGCTAGCTACTTGCTTTGTTCATGCCATATTTGCAATTGAAGAGGATTAGGATTAATTGCATGGGTGATTTTCTTGGGTGCAGAAAATAGTTATAGGTCAGCTTGCGGGCACGTGGGGACGCACTTCAGCCCGCACGCTTCGTACAGAGTTCTTGTTCTTACGGCTAAGATGATGCGGCCATACAGGGCACCATTCCCGTAATAGACGAGGGGAAAAATCCATCGTTCACACATTAATAAACATCTATACATATTAATACTTGAAACAAACCTTAGATAGGAGAAATTTTCTCGAAAAGACCTAAAACTTTAGAAATGGGAATCGAGTTCGATAAGGGTGTTTACCTTGGACTCGACTACAATTGGTAATGGATCTAGCTTGATTGAGAGGGAGAGGAAGAGGAAAAAGGATAGGGATGTTCTTCGCTGATCCAAGGGGTTTGATTCAAAAGGGTGCGGGTGCAGCGTTACGTAAAGGAGGAAGTTTCATTGCGCCCGCAGTATGTTGATTTGCGCATCGTGCGGGCCGCTGTGTGGGTACACACGAGGCTGCACGGAGTGTTTGCGGGCTAGTTCGGGTGCATGATCTTCTGTATATAATGTTTTATGGGTTAGTACGGGCACACGCTTGCCTGAATGACTTCCTTGTGTAGTAGAATTAGGTTATTTCCCTGGGCACCCCATCCTAACTCCTCTTGATATCCTTACCCATTCTTTGAAGCTCCGAAGCTTACCTTATTGATACGTGATTGAGGTCTCGCTCTAGGTTCTTGAGGGAGTAAAGGATTTGATCACTTATGTTACGGATATATTTGGTAAGACAGATGTCATTGACCTAGGGACCACCTGTCACACACAGGACCGTGTTTTCTCAGCCACGTAGCATCTTTGGCCACGTGGCAATATCACCAAATAACCTTGCACGATTCCGTTCGGCAATAACGTGAGGAATAAATCCTTCGAATAAGTCCTTCGGAATTATAACAGCCCTCTTATATAAGGCGTGAGGTGGAAGAAGAGAAGTAAATATCTAACGCCTCTACAGTATGTAGGCCTTATCCACTTACTACAGTGGGCAGATATTTACTCTACTTGCCTACAGAGCACCTACACGCTAGGCAGATATTTTTCTGCCGCCTTAGAAGATATTCACCTAGTCCACCGCCTTACCCCACCGCCTTACGAGATATTTGCTTAAACCGCCTCTCACTTGCTATAAAAGGAGAGGAAGGACAAAAAGGAAAGCGACCGAAAAACAAAGAAACTCTCACTACACATTACAAAAAGCGTTGCCTAGGACTTCTTACCCTGATTTCTGACTTAAGCATCGGAGTTAAATCCGGGCAGAAAGGCCCAATTCCGATCACTTCTCCTCCTCTTCACAGGTCTATCAGTGGATAATTCCGGACGGAATTGCTGAGTGCCCTCCGCGTCCCCTGTTCGCAAGCAGAAGTAAGCGTCCACACCAACTATAAATATTAACCGTTTGTCAAAGGCTGAGACCAGATCACGAGGCCACAGTAGCCCAAGAGTGAGGTGGACCAGTTTTTGGCATCAACAGTTTGGCGCCGTCTGTGGGGACCCTTACGAAAAGCCAAATGACCACTACCAGAAGATCAAAACGAATCCAAGGACAAGGAGCACCTACTAGCCCTGAAGAACCTATCGAACTTGGCGAACTCCAAAGACATGAAGAAATCCGGTCGGACAATCCACCCATTTTACCCCCATCAGAAAATCCGTCCGTCCAACCCTAAGGGTCCATTCCGGAGTTTTACCTTAACATGCAGCAACAACTGGAACAATTGGCTCAAGCTGTCCACACTTTGACCCATCCTCCACCTCTTCCCACACAAGCCCCAACACCAAACGTATCAACAGTCCCGTTAGCTAATTCCGAAAGTAGAGGGAGGACAAGAACCCGCACCCATAAGGAGAAAAGAGAAAGAACAGCCTTTTCCGCTAGCTCAGAAGCCCCCTCCGTTCGACGCAGAGAATAACCTGCTACAAGAACCGAACGGACAAGAGCGGAACAAAATAGCCCATCCATACAAACTGTGGATAGAAGGACCCAGCGGCAGGACTTTTCCCAAGAAAACAAGAAATCCGAACGGCATATTCTCAATATGTGTTCGCCCTTTGTCAAGGAGATATTGGAAGAACGAGTTCCTGACAGCTTCAGGCCACCTATTATGACCGCATATGAAGGCAGAACCGATCCGTCCCATCACCTGAATTCTTTTCGATCAAAGATGCTCCTCACTGGAATTACCGACGCTCGCCGAGCTTTTCCCGCCACCTTAGAGGGAAAAGCGCAAGACTGGTTTGTCGATATTCCATCTAGCACAATTACTTCTTTTCAGATTTTAGCAAATCGCTTTTTAGCCTACTTTGCTAATTACTCAAAGCAAAAGAAAACCCCGTCTACCCTTTTGCACGTTAAACAACGAAAGGGAGAAACACTCCAAGCCTATTTAAATCGTTATATAGACGAAACAGCAAATGTTGCGGACCTTCTTCCGCGAATGGCGATAACCTTCTTAATGGAGGGACTGTTAGACTCCCCCTTTCGTTTCTCCCTCACTTTGGATCCACCAAAGACAATTCCCGCCCTTATGAGCCACGCCCAGAAATACATCAATTCCGATGAAATTTATACGGGTTGGGAAGAAGAGACTCGACGTGGGCCTGTAGACACCCTAAAAGGAAAAACCTACCAAAGTGTCAACAGAAGGCCCCCGGATATACGGAAGGAAAGAAGATCATATAGGGACGACAAGGGCACAAACAGAAATCTGGAAACCTCAACACGCCCTCAACGACATATGCTGCAGCCCCGAGAACCTACGAAGGAAGGAAAGATTGTTAAATATGATCATCATACCCCATTAAATCAAACCAGAAGCCATATCCTTATGCAAATCAAAGAGAAAAAGCTTCTGACATGGCCAGAGCCTGCGAGAAATACCGAACGGCAAAAGAATAGCAAGAGATATTGCCAGTTTCATCAATCTAAAGGACACGACACGGAAAAGTGTACCCACTTGATGAATGCGATAGAGGATGTCGTTCGAAGAGGACAGTTGGAGCAATATATCAACCTTGAGATTCAGGAGGAACCTGAAGCTTCACAGCCTGAAGAAGAAAAAGGGGAGATGGTGGGGTTTATTAGTGGTGGCCCTGGTTGTGGAGGGGAAAGTTCCGCCTCTCGAAAAAGTTATGCCCGAATGGTGGGAACGACGCAAGAGACAGAAACACCACGAAGAAGGTCTCGACCCGCGGCTCCCATCATTTTTTATGATAACGATGTTAGTAAAGTTCATCACCCCCATGATGACGCGCTGGTTATTTCCATCAAGGTCTCCAGTTTCCAAATGAAGAGAGTTCTGATAGACAGTGGAAGTTCAGTTGACATCCTCTTCTGGAGTGCTTTCGAAAGAATGAGGTATGATGCGGATGATTTACTTCCTGTAAAATCATCCTTAGTAGGGTTCTCCGGAGGGGTGATACAGCCAGAAGGGATGATCTCTCTACCAGTTACAGTAGGAAACTCACCACGATCATCAACCGTGACAACGAAATTCTTGGTTGTACGCTGTGCTTCAAGTTATAACGTGATCCTTGGCAGGCCAACCCTCAACGCCTTGAAAGCCATCATCTCTACTTACCATCTTCTCCTCAAATTCCCAACTGAGAGTGGTAGTGGAGAGGTAAGAGGAGACCAACCCTTAGCTCGGCAATGTTACGTCTCGACCCTCAAAGGGAAAGTCCTAAATAAAAGGAAAACAAAGGTTTCAGAAGCCATGCTAGTCAGCAGAATAGCCGAACGGGAAGATGAAGGACTTCGGCCTACACCAGTTGAAGAATTGCTAACTTGATTCCCTAGACGCAACGGAAGCGGGGACCGCGCAGTGCATTGGGGCAAACTTGGCAACCGCACAGCAAGAAGACCTCATGAGAGTATTAAGGGCAAATTCTGATCTCTTCGCTTGGTCATCAGAGGATATGCCAGGCGTAAACCGCGAGATCATAGAACACCACCTTAATGTAGATCAGTCATTTAGGCCTATGAAACTGAAAAAAAGAAATTCCGCCCCAGAAAGGCAGAAGGCCTTAGAGGAAGAAGTATCAAACCTCCTAAAGGCTAAGTTTATCCGATAGGTGTATTACCCAGATTGGTTGGCCAATGTTGTTCTAGTAAAAAAGCCGTCCGGAAAATGGAGAATGTGCGTTGATTTTACAGACTTGAACAAGGCTTGTCCGAAAGATTCGTTTCCTTTGCCATCAATTGATGGTTTGGTTGATTCTACAACGGGGCATGAGATGCTGAGTTTCTTAGACGCCTTTTCAGGCTACAACCAAATCCGAATGGCCAAAGGCGACGAAGAAAAAACATCCTTCATTACAAGCACTGGAACTTACTGCTACACGGTGATGCCGTTCGGCCTGAAAAATGCTGGAGCCACCTTCCAAAGGCTCATAAATACAGTCTTCAAAGAGCAGATTGGTAGAAATGTTGAGGCATATGTAGATGATATCCTGGTGAAGAGCCGAAAAGCCAATGAACATCTATCAGACTTACAAGATGCTTTTTAGTCACTCCGGATTTACACTATGCGGTTAAACCCGAATAAATGTTCCTTCGGTGTTCGATCAGGGAAGTTCTTGGGATTTATCTTGACACAAAGAGGAATAGAGGCAAATCCAGAAAAGATCAAAGCTATTCTTGACATGGGATCACACAAAAGTCTTCAAGAAATTCAACGGCTTAATGGACGCCTTGCGGCACTTGGCAGATTCATCTCCAAAGCCGGAGAGAAAAATCTCCCGCTCTTTCAAGCCCTGCGAAAAGCGCCAAAAATGGATTGGACGGAGGAATGCGAAAAAGCCTTTCAAGGGCTTAAAAATTATCTCCGATCGCCTCAATTATTGGCTAAGCCGCAAGTGGGAGAAGAACTCTACATCTATTTGGCCGTTGCCCCACGAGCAGTGAGCGCGGTTCTTTTGAGAGAAGATAACGGAGTTCAAAAGCCAGTCTACTACACAAGTAAGATCCTTAACGATGCGGAATCAAGATATCTGCCACTTGAAAAATTAGCCTTTGCTCTTATTACATCTGCGCGAAGATTGAGACCATATTTTCAAGCCCACATGATCACGATATTGACTGATCAGCCACTAAAGCAAGTTCTTCATAAACCGGAAAATTCCGGACGCCTAGCCAAGTGGGTAATAGAATTAGGCGAGTTTGATCTCACCTACAAACCCCGAAAGGCAATCAAGGCCCAAGTACTGGCCGATTTCATCGCAGAATTAACTTTTCCTGCGAATGAGGGCGAACTCCCTTCACAGAATCCAGAAGAGTGCCTTAGCATCCCGTGGTCTTTATACGTTGATGGGTCGGCAACTGAAGAAAGGTCAGGAGCAGGTTTTGTCCTTTACTCTCCTTCTAAATGGAAAATGGCGACAATGCACAAGTTCCAATTCCGAGCGACTAACAATGAGGCCGAATATGAAGCACTCCTTGCCGGATTACACCTTGCCCGGGGGCTCGGAATTCAGTGTCTGCATGTGTATTCCGATTCACAGCTAGTCGTGAGCCACACCCTAGGCAGCTTTGAAGCAAAAGAAAAGAACATGATCAAATACCAAGCCATAGTGAGGAAAATAGTACCATGCTTCGCCCATTTCCAGATTGAGAAAATTTGCCGAACGCAAAACAAAGAAGAGGACGCCTTATCCAAAAAGGCCACAACGCCAAACGGAGATGCAGAATCCTCTTTTAACCTACAGTACCTTCCCACAAAGACTATCGATAGACTGGAAGGAGAGGTACAAAGTGTGGCTGAAGAGCCAAGTTGGATGGATCCCATAAAAAGTTTCCTACAAGGTGGGCCTACGCCACCCAACAAAGTGGAGGCCCGACGGATCGCTTACAAATCCGCTCAGTACACCATCATCAACGAAAGCCTGTACAAAAGGTCCTACACACAACCTTTCTTGCGATGCTTACATCCTACAGAAGCTAGCTATATCCTTCAAGAAATTCATGAGGGCATCGGCGGTGGTCACATAGGAGGCAAAGCCTTGAGTTACAAAGTCTTGCGGCAAGGTTATTACTGGCCAACGCTAACTCAAGATGCAATAGCGTTCGCTCGGAAATGTGATGCCTGCCAGCGGCATTCTAAAATTCAGAGACGACCACCGGCACCACTTACGCCAATTATCAGTCCGCGACCGTTTGCTATTTGGGGGGTTGATCTTTTAGGGCCATTCCCTACTTCGATCCGGCAACTGAAGTTCCTAATAGTCGTTATCGACTACTTCACCAAATGGGTGGAAGTTGAGCCCTTAGCCAAGATCACGGATAAAGCTTGCCAGGGATTCTTATGGCGAACGGTCATCTGTCGATTCGGAATTCCAGTCGCCTTCATCTCCGATAATGGGCGACAGTTTGATAACCAGGCTTTCAGGAGTTTCTGTTCTGAACTCGGAATTGAATCCAGATTGACTTCTGTGACACATCCCCAAGCCAACGGCCAGGTAGAAGTGACAAACCGTACCTTACTCCAGACTCTGAAAACCCGGGTATCCAAAAATGGAACCAATTGGGTGGAAGAAATTTCGAGCGCCCTTTGGGCCTACAGGACAACTACCAGAACTCCCACAGGGGAAAGTCCATTTTCTCTTACTTACGGGGCCGAAGCCGTCATTCCCGCAGAAATAGGAATGCCTACTTTGCGAACACAGCAGAAGTTCTCGTCAGAAGAAAATGAGAAAAATCTCCTAGCAGAACTAGACCTACTTGAAGAACGAAGAGAAATGGCAGAAATAAAGGCCGCTGTCTATCGCCAAAGAATCAAAAGGTTCTACGACACAAGGGTAAAAAGAGTCTTCTTCCAAATCGGCGATCTAGTCCTAAGAGAAAATGAATTCCAAGGAAATAAAAGCCGAACGGGGAAGCTAACTCCTAACTGGGAAGGCCCTTACGTCGTGCAAAGAATCGTCCGAGCTGACACCTATTATCTAGTAAATATGGACGGAAAAACGCTCAAGCGTCCATTCCATGTTGAACACTTACGACGCTACTATCAATGAGTTACTCAGAAATGTCTCTTAAATTTCATGGAGTAAAGTTCAAATCTTTTCCATTCTCTACTAAAATGCGGTGAAATTCCCATTCTACTAAAATGCGGTGAAATTCCCATTCTACTAAAATGTGGTGAAATTCCCATTCCTAAAAGACGAGTCGGAATTATCTTACACAGATAAACGACAACTCTCAAAAGACAAAAATCCCGATCGAAGTATGAGGCAACAATCTCATTCATGAAGGCGAGTACCTCACTCAACAAAGTCACATGATTGGACTAAGGACTCGTTACGAAGCTTACAAGCCAAAGGAAGAATAAAGAAGTTCGTGAATTTCTTACATGGTTCAAAGACAACCATCACTAGGAAATAAACCTTCACCAAAATAAAGGTTTGCATTTCATTCATATGAATAGAAATTACATTTCCAAGTGATTGAGAGTTTACAAAAACGTTCATAAAAGAAAACGTCCTAAGAGCTAGGGCCCCCAGAGCAGCCACCTGCTTCTGAAGGAACTTGGGTAGAAGGCTCCAACGTAGCGGGGACAGGAGCCTTTGATGTCTTGATAACTTGTTGCTCTTTCAGCTCTGTGAACTTCTTCAAAACTCCAGCCAGCCCCATAGACAAAACTTCCGTAGGAGGAACGTGATGGCCCACTTGTTGCACCACGGAATATATACGAGTGGCTCCATCTTTAACTTTTGGCCTTAGCCGGGCAACCTCCTTCTCTAATTTGTCCGCTCGCTCTATTAAATCCTTAATTTCTTGCGAGTCGGATTTAGGAGCCTTCAAGCGGGAAGCCAAATCTTCTTTCAGTATGTCACGCTCCCCCTTTATTTCCGCCAACTCAGCTTGCACGGCGGTAAGCTCAGCAGCCTTCATCTTTAGGTCCCATCGAGCGGCCGCTCGCTCATCCTGAGTCGATTGAAGTTCCTTCTTCAAACTGCTGGATTCATTTTGTAACCCTTTGATAGCCTCCTCAGCAGTAAGAAGAGAACCTTTAGAAACAGATAATTGGGCCGCTAAATCGGCCTTCTCCTTTTCCATAGCGGCCAGCTGCCGCAACCGCTCGGATTTATCCCGCTCAAGGGCCTGGATAGCATCAAGCTGTTCTTTCTCCTTCTCTTCCAAGGCCGCCACCCTAGAGCTTAACTGGGCAATGTCTGCCCTATTCATTTCCATCTTTGCCAAATCTTCTTGGCAAAGATTGCCGACTCGGTCCGCCCAGTGTGCAGTCTACAGAATAACAAGACGCTCGTAAAAAACGCGCCAAGTTTAGAAGTAAAAGGAAATGTGAGAACAACCCTTACTAGCATGGCCGAGCGGAATAGTTGATAAGTGGCCACTTCCCTCCCGACCCTCAGGTGTTTAGGTGGAGGCTGCTTTCGGGCCTCATGGCCATCAAAACGTCCTTTACGGACCCAGTGTCGTGAAAAGGAGTATCCTCAGAAGATAACTCCTTTTGCTTAGTGGCAGATCCCTTTAAAACTGAATCCGCCACTTTTAATTTGTCTAAAAGGGCCGCTTCTCCCGCCTCCGCCTATAAAATAGAACCTAAGTTAAAAGTTCTAAGTGAAACATACCCGTAGGAAAAATATATATAGAAATTCTCACCTCTATGAGAAGGATGTCCTCCGGCCGGCTAGAAGAAGGACCCTCGGAAATTGGGGACAATGCCGGGCGGACCTCTTCCGCACGAACCTCTTCCTGAGGCACCCCCACCTGTTCTTCTGCAATTCCGGGACCTGATACGTCCTCGGAATTCTTTCTCTTGGTCCTCCTCTCCCGTGAGGACCCTGCACCCTTCTTGGAAGAATCCGTCTCCTTTCTCTTCCTCTTCTTTCTTTCCTCCTTGGAGGTATCCCCTGGCCAAGTACCACTTCCTTCTTCTTCCGCCTTGAGGCAAGGGCCAGGTGAACTTCGCCCTCGAAAGAGGCCAAAAGACCCTTAACATAGCTTAGGTCCTCATCCTCCATCGGATTTCCTACAAAACAAGGGCCAAAATGAGTCGCCATTCAGTAGTTAAAAATCAGACTAGCAAGGTACACGAATAATGCCTACCGGCGGACACTATTAAACGACATTTAACAAGGTTTTCCTTTGTCAAGAACTCATCCATGTACACTTTGGATAGCCCAGTCATTGACTTAAAAAGAACCTCCTCTTCTCCCGTCATTTTCTCACAAGCGATGTCCGTTCGGGGAACCTCCCACTTTGTTCGGACATCCCACTCGGACTTACTTTTGACAGAGAAGAATTTACTCTTCCATCGCTTAATGGAAGAAGGAACTTTCCCTAAAAATTTCCTCCCAGAACGAGCCGAAAAGTAATACCAATCGGCGTTAGACTCTAGGCATAGGCTAAAAAGCATACGGAACCAGCGGACGGTCGGACTTATTCCGTAATGCTTGAAAACAATAACAAAGCCGTTCAAAAGTCTCCAAGAATTTGGGGCCAACTGTGAAGGACACAAATGATACTCTTCTAGTATTGCCTTAGCAAAATCATAAAAAGGAAGCCTAAGGCCACCCAATAGCGCATCTTGATAGATGGCTATCTCTCCTTCCCTAGGAGAACTTGCCCTCTCCCCAGAACAGGGAACCCTAACCTCAAACAGGGACAGATTTATCTCATACTTCGCTACCAGGCTATCTACTTCCTTTTGTCCAAGAAGACTTATGAATGTGTCCGACCCCCTACCCATTGCCCTAGAAGCAGGATGAACCCGCGAACCCTGAATCGGGACGTCTCCAAGTCCACCCGGAATCGCGGGATGCATAGCGAGAAACCGTAGGGTTGGGCCGGAGAAGGAGTGAGGGCTCATGAGAAGAACTAGAGGAGGAAGAAGTAGCGCTAACCATTACCTTAGGAAAGAAAAAGATAACACAAACACAGAAAACTCGAAACCAGAGCTCACCGGAGAAGAAGAAGAAATCTTAGGAAGAAGACACGATTCAACTTTCGAAATAAACCTTTTTCGGCACATGCGATTTAGCATATATATGAAAAGCAACGAATCCACGGCGTTAGATCTCGATGTTACATTCCGATCAAAACCGTTGAACCAAGGCCCCCAAATCGACCCGTTCAAATAAGCCATTATTACTCCTCCAAGAAATCCGTCCCACGCCAAGATACCAAACGCCACGACACATATTGGTATCAGCGCCCATCATGCTTTGTTGACAAAATGCACACCGCGCATGTCACGCCATATCCCCTTTAATATGAAAGCGATTGCAAAGACACGTGTCCCTCAAAGAAATAATGAGCACAATACCATAGAACCAACACCATAAAAACAAAACACACATTCCAACATAGGATCGCCAGTGAAGGCCATAAAAATGCCAAAGGATTTACAAACAAAATGACAAACGTCATTTATTGAGGGTTACATGATGAACGCATAAAACAAAGCAAAAATAACAAAAACATGTTATCCGAAGAGTAAAGTTAAATATCCGCGGATTAGTCCGAAACCACTCGAATGAGACTTCGGAGGAGATGCACGGACTCAAGAATCGTCACTATCCTCGTTCCCACTAGGAGAACACGGATCGGACGGGGCGAAGGTAGGGACCCACTTCTCTACGGCGGTGAGTCGTCTCCAAACATCTCAAATTCAAACGCATACCCCTACATAAGTGACAACTAAAAGGTCCCCGCCTCCATGCCGTGATCAACATGAAAAGCCTCCCACCCCTGCATCAATACATATCTCACCGGGTCCCCGTTAACCAATAGAGCGCCCGGCCACACACGGTAGATTCGGACTTACTAGGTGGATAAACCCGGTCCCTAATTCCGGCAGGATGTTAGGTGAAAGGAGCTAGGAATTCGCAAGTGGCGAGAGCATTGGCTAAAAGTGAAGAATTTATAAAAAGACAGACGTTGAGCCATGATACAAAAGATTTCTGACTATGAACGTTACCCATACAAGCCCTTAAGTAGAAAAATAGGCGAAAATTGCGGAGAAAAATCTACTTCGATAACAGCGCAAAGAGAACACAGTAACCGTCGGCCACCTATTAAAAACACGTATACCATAGCCATAGACGAAGCCCACTCCTACATAGACGTGCCAACTAAGAAGAATACTTGTTCTCGAACCAAGTGAAACGTGCGATTAGCTCACCTCTCGCTCAGATTCTTCGAACAAAGTACATTTTAGGGGGGACTAGTATTACGGATATATTTGGTAAGATAGATGTCATTGACCTAGGGACCACCTGTCACACACAGGACCGTGTTTTCTCAGCCACGTAGCATCTTTGGCCACGTGGCAATATCACCAAATAACCTTGCACAATTCCGTTCGGCAATAACGTGAGGAATAAATCCTACGAATAAGTCCGTCGGAATTATAACAGCCCTCTTACACAAGGCGTGAGGTGGAAGAAGAGAAGTAAATATCTAACGCCTCTACAGTAAGTAGGCCTTATCCACTTACTACAGTGGGCAGATATTTACTCTACTTGCCTACAGAGCACCTACACGCTAGGCAGATATTTTCCTGCCGCCTTAGAAGATATTCACCTAGTCCACCGCCTTACCCCACCGCCTTACGAGATATTTGCTTAAACCGCCTCTCACTTGCTATAAAAGGAGAGGAAGGACAAAAAGGAAAGCGACCGAAAAACAAAGAAACTCTCACTACACATTACACAAAGCGTTGCCTAGGACTTCTTACCCTGATTTGTGACTTAAGCATCGGAGTTAAATCCGGGCAGAAAGGCCCAATTTCGATCACTTCTCCTCCTCTTCACAGGTCTATCAGTAGATAATTCCGGACGGAATTCTTTGAGTGCCCTCCGGCCCCCTGATCGCATGGCGTAAGTAAGCGTCCACACCAACTATAAATATTAACCGTTTGTCAAAGGCTGAGACCAGATCACGAGGCCACAGTAGCCCAAGAGTGAGGTGGACCAGTTTTTGGCATCAACAACTTATTTCAAAATGCTAACTAACTATCTCTAGACTAACACTATAAAAATCCTAAGAAAACAAATTTAAGGGACTTGGGTTGCCTCCGAAGAAGCGCTTGTTTAATGTCACTATCTTGACATTCATGTTCATTTCTCACGGAGGATAAAACACATGAATTCCCTCCTTAACATCCCCCTTGAAGCAGTTTCCAAATAATGAGAATCCTAAACTAGAATAAATGGGGGATTCACCATAGCGTGCATTTGCTATATGTTGATAAGTATTCAAATGAGCATATTTTCCTATCATTTTTGTATATGTTTACATGTCATTTTTATGAATTATAGCCCTCCAATACTTACAAAAGATTCATATTTTTTAAACAGGGGACATTGAAGGTGTTTCGAAAGAAAGGAGACTTTTGAAGGCTTTTCGGAGGCAAAAACATCAAAGTTAGGGCTACAAAAGACCTACAAATGCCCCCATACAATGAGGATCAGTTCCCTGAAGTTTTGGAGGCATTGGAGAGCCTCAAGATCTAAAAAGAAGAAATTCTACATTATTTGATGTGAAAAAGGAAGCAACTAGAAAAAACTGCAGCAGTCCAGAAAGAGCAGCAAAAATCAGAAATTTATTACAAGATCTACAGAACTCTAAATAAAATCTCCACCATTCAGATTCAAGATAAACAAGTTAGGAACACTCGATTAACATTTCAGGTAAATCCTATAAGAGTTAGTCATCCGATCGAGCGCTTGATGAAGACTACGGGATATAGATCCAACCATACGAGGTTCTATATGACCTGATATACGGCCATATGAAGGGACCTGTAAGCCATGCGGCATATCATACGGCCCGTATGACTTGGGGAGCAAATTTGCAGAAATATACAGGCCCGTATATGGCCCGTATTAAGGCCCGTATGGATCATTTTTTTGGCTCGATTTGTATCCGAGTTTTACATGATTTGGCCCCACACGAACCCTAAAGGGGAAACCCATGTAAATACTAATGTTTTAGGGTTAAAGAGGCCATATCTTGGCCTTTGGCATCCTTTTGGGCTGTCTTGGAGATCTTGAAGTTCATTGATGGCTAGGGTTTGAAGGGATCCTCATGGGAACGAGCTAGGGCGTGAGGGAGATTCATCAACCATCCAATTAGCACACCAACAACGGAGGGAACATCAGAGGATGGTTTATTTGTATTTATTTTGATGTGTTCTCTTTTATTTGTATTGGATTTGTGTTCTCCTTTCATGGGGAACAAATAGTTTAGGTATTTGGGCATGTTGAACCCTTGGGTTATGTATGAACTTTTATTTTGATTGTTATTGATTATCTAGTTGTTTTCCATGTTTGAGATCTATTGGATATTTTAATATAAGTTAATCCACCTACGTTGCGAGAGACTGAAGGGATTTTCGTAGTCCATATGGGGGAAGAAGCGAATGCCTCCCCGTGTGTAAACCATCTCCAATAGAGGGAATTGTGAGTATACTGGAAACCAGGGTACTAAGGAGAGCGAGTCCTTTAGATTTATTATTCCCATAATCCCTCCAAGAATTAGGTTCCATAGAACATCATCGGTAAGGGCACTAGGATTAGTAATTCACCTCGAGAGAGGGAGTCAAAGCTCCTTAGGAACCTTTGGTCTAATCAATTACAACTAGTGATCTTTGTATTCATTATTTATCTTTATGAGAACCCAAGGGGGATTCATTGCCCGAATACCCCTTTCCTATTATTGATTTACCCTAAAATTCATTCGCGTCATTAGTGATATCAAATTTTTAGTTTTTCTTAGTTTAGATTAGTTCAAACTACCACCAATATTTGTTTAGACTAGATAATAGAAGACTAGTTAGTACTAATACTTCTTGGTCCATGAGGTTCGATAACCCGACTTTCAAGTCCACTTTATTACTTTTGACGACCCGTACACTTTCGGTTGTGTCGCATCAAGTTTTTGGCGCCGTTGTCGGGGACACTAGAAGTTTATTACTTTAGTCATTACTTCTATTCTTTATTTTTCTTTGATTTATATAGAAAAAGAAATAAACTTTTGATTTGTTTCTTTATCTCTTTTGTGAAAGGTACAATGTTCACAAGGTCACCACTAGAAGCTTCAGATGATACTCTTTTAGCACGGGTAGACAAGTTTATAAGCAATACACCAACTCGAAGCAATCCGTACATCAATGCCTATCATTCATATTGGGGAAGACATCCTAGCTATTCAAGCTATCAATATGAACCACAATGGGGGTATCCTCAATAAGGCTTTTGTTCATATTCTCCACCCAAGAACATTTGCACAATTATCGTCTATGTTTTCAGTATGAGACGACACAACAAAAAGAGTTTACTATGGAGGAGGTTTTATTAGAAAACATGCAGATCAATGATGCTAGAGTTGCCAAAATACAAGCCTCAATTCACAAAATTGAGAACCAAGTGGGAGAACTTCTTAAACTAATTTCTGATGATCAAAAGAGTCATGAACAAGAAGTAGAAGCCCCACTTGGAAATGACACTGAAGAAGAGGAGAGTGAAGAGGAAATAGGGGTGGAAGAATATGTTGGTGTAGAAAAGAAAGAAGTGGTAGAAAGGTCAAGATCCAAAACAATTTAAGAAATCCTCTACCTCGAAGTTGACCTGCACGTAAAGCACAAAAGAGACTTATCCAGGATAACAATAGAAGCGAGGAGGATGATTCAATCGGAGGATCTGCCTAAGCCACGATTGAATAATTCTCAGCCCAAACTATTCCTGTGGAGGCCAAATGGTAATTGATCCGAACCCTCCACAACCGCGCTACCTCGGCAGGTATGTATTTGTTCTTTAGAAGTAGCTATGCGAGATGTAGGTGGGAGGAGCACATTATCCGAACCTTCCACAACCGCACTACCGCACTATCCCGACAGGTATGTATTTTGTTCTTTGGAAGACGTTCTCTGACTCTTAAAAAGGTCTTGGAGTTATCTCTTGGGGTAAGCCTTGTGCTTCTCTAATTCTTTGGTGCAAAGTATACTTGATCTGGCTATCGCCTTCTACCAAACTTGTTGGATTCAATCGAGTCATGAACCAAGTCCTAGCACAAACAAGAAAGAGCAAAACAAAGTAAATGAAAGAAAATTTAAAAGGAAAATTTTAAAAACCTAAAACTAAGACTAAGAAATAGACTCTTAGTAGTCTTAGAGACCTAAAGGTCCACAACAATGGGTCTAAAAACTTGATGTTAAGCCTAATGCTTATGCTCATACCGCAAGTGCACAGGTCATGTCAAGTAATAAAGTGGACTATAAAAGTCAGATATCGAATCCACAAATATCTAAATCACTAATTTTATCTAATTGTTTACTACTTAGCATGTTCAAAAGTTGTTAAATTCCTAATCAAATTTCTAAAATTAAAGTGTTACTTAGGACCAACATGATGAAACTAATAATGGTAATCAATTATCATAGGGAGATATTAGGGAGATGAATCACCTCCGAATATTCATAAATTGTTCCAAGTATGGATTTCTAATTAATGAATGGTTGTTAATGGACTAAGAATTCTGACAATCCTTTCACACACTCCATCGAGGTGAGTTACTAACCTAATTTCATCATTGCATTTACGTTCTGGGGAATATTCATTTTGGAAGAGTTGTGGGAATAATCGATCTAAAAGAGTCTCTCACCTAAATACCCGATCTCTCGGAGTATTCACAACCCCCACCTATTGAAGTAGATCTATATGTATATAGAGGGAGCGTTAATTGTCTACAACCCTATAGATCTAGATTGACACTTAGAGCTGTTGCAACGTAAAGCATCAATACTATACATAACATCCAATAGGTTCTCAAAACATTAAAGACATTCATTCAAATGTAGAAATCTATTCAAGCAAAGTTAAACATACATTCGGAGGTTCATCATGCCGAAGTATCTAACAAGTTAGTTCCCCATCAAAGGGAAACACAAATCCAACACAATGTTTAATAGAAAGAAATAAAACATGCTATGAAACACCTTTCCCTCTGCCACTGGGGAGGACTGTTAGCGGTGTGTGTGGAGAAGCCCCTTTGATGCTTGGCTTCACCTTCTTGCTCCAAGGTCTTCAATGATGCCCTAATCTCCAAGATAGAGGAAGGGTGGTAGCTTCCAAGAGAGGTGATGAGTTCCAAGTTTCAAGCCCCTTCTAAACCCCTATATTATCTATTTATAGGGCCCAGGTCAATTTACAAGATTACTGTTCGAGTTTACTAAATCAAGACTCAAATTATCCATAAACTGGGCGTCGTGGTAATGCAAGCGTGAGGCATGCGCGGTGATGCGTGCAGGAGCACACCCGGCCCTTGCGCCCGTTTATGATCTTCTTCATAATCCAACAACATCTTCCCCACTGAGATAAGTATCGAACCAAAATAATTTCCAATTATATAAGAAAGAACGAAGCCTTTGTCCAAATATGAAAGATCATGCCCAATTCAACCACCTCAAGTTGCAAACAACTTCGAAATCAAGGTGAGCACTGTCCAAATAATTCAAAATCACGCCCAATTCAATGGACACCCTGAAAAGGACCCTCACATATATTTGGCACACTTCATTCAAATTTGCAACATGTTTAAGATTAATGGAGTCTCTGATGAAGCCATTCGCTTGAGGTTATTTCCACTTAGCTTAAGGGAAGCAGCATACCGTTGGCTCACCTCACTTCCCAGAGGGAGTATTAAAACTTGGAGTAATATGCTTGATAAATTCCTAGGTAGATATTTCCTCCAAAGTAAGGCAGTACAAATTAGACAAGAAATTTCAAAGTTCAAGCAAGGTGAAAACAAGTTGTTGTTCGATGCTTATGAACGATTTAAGGATTTAATCGAGCGTTGTCTACATCATGGCATGGAAACGTGGGCGAAACTCCACACTCTATATAACAGGCTGAATAATAGTACTAAACAATTAGTGAATGCCGCAACTGATGGTTCTTTAGGAAACAAACACACCAAGGATGCTGAGCAACTACTCGAAGATTTCGCGAACACTGAATCAGCTAGGCACCTAGGGAAAGACAACCTGTCATTGTTGGAGTTCACTCAATTAATAAAAATCCCGTCCTTGTAGCACAGGTAGCTGAACTCTAAAAGAAGTTTGGCCAACTTATATCAAAAGGATCTTCAAGATCAGTTGCAGCAATCTCTTGCGGCACTTGTGGGAGAGGGCATGATTCACCACAACGACCCATTACAAGTGTGGAAGTGGTCTCCATGGAGGAAGTTCACTATATGGGCAACCAAACACCCAAGGGATCCAATTTCACCCTTATATGCCTAACGAGAGTCATCCAAGATTATCCTATGGCAATATCCAAGGATCAGCAACCCCTCTCCGGGATTCAACTCCTTAGCTCCACGACCTCCACAACCCAAACAAAGCTTTGAGGATGTTCTGTCAAAGTTCATGATTGCCACAAATTCAAAATTTGAATCCGTAGATACTATGATGCGGAACATACAAGCGAGCTTCAAGGTCTATCAAACCAACTTGGGCAATTATATAGAATTTTATAATAAAGGCCTAAAAGAAGCCTATCAAGCAATAACGAGGAAAACCCCCGCTTACTCACTGCTTGGCTATCTTGCTTAGAAATGGGAAGGAAATGGAGATGTTGGTCAGAAAGCCTGACAAAGTAATTATCGAGGTAGAAACGGGTGAATTAGTAGTAGCCAAAGAGAGCGTGGTTAAAGAACACCAAGCAAAGGATAAGGGAATAGAAACGACATCTATTTCTGAGTAGCAACCTAGAGTTCCCAATTATGAAAGGTTGAAGAAAACAAATGATTATGCACATTTTAAGAAATTCTTATTGACAATTTAAACAACTGCATGTGAGCTTACCTGTTGTTAATGTACTTTCTCAAATGCCTAAATATGCCAAGTACATGAAAGAGCTATTAACCAAGAAGAGGAAATTGGAAGAAGTCACAACAGTGACTTTCGACTCTTGTAACACCATCTCTGTACCGAGACAGATGTCACAACAGCCAGGTTAGGAGGGTATCCTATGCTTAAGGCTGTAAACTTTAAAACCTAATATCAATGATGTACTCAAATAATCTCAATATGACATAAACATAACCGGTTACCCACCGAGAATCAAATTAAAAACAAAGTCATAAAAGAGCACTACATATTAAGTCTTGGGCAACTACGGACCCAAATACATGGAAGCAAAAAAATATATTGTCAAGTACAACACAACAAGACTAAGCATCAAGATAAGGTACGCCAGAGCCAGCTAGACTTCGATCCCTGTTCGCGACACGAGCTACTACAAGATCCCTATCTAGATCCGACAATAGAAAAACAATAACCTAAGGGACTGAGCTATATAAGCTCAGTGAGTATGGACAAATCTGCCATGGATATACATACCTGTCTCTCGATAAAAACTGTACTAAAATACTAGTACATGTACATAAGAAAATATAAATCATGAGGGTCAGCATAATTATCTTAAATCCTGATAAGCATACTAACAAAATCAGAAATCCAAAGAAAGCACACATGTGAACTCATATCATATCAAGCATATAATAAACATGTATATGCAATGACCTCGTATCATATAAGCATGCACCCCTAGTTCGAATGTCTCAGAAAGGACTCCAACATCCATCAAGGAATAGCGGTATACATCTATATGATCATGATGACCGGGAGCAGCGGGATACATCTATATAAGCCCGGTACTTAACGACCAGCGATATACATCTAGAGACGTCAAGTATGAATCTCGTATCAGATACGAGAACCCACAAGAGTCAGAAATGGGGTTTTATAAAAAGAACGACTTTCGCAAACATTTTTTTTTTAAGAAAAGCGATTGAAAACAAAATCCCTTTTTTAACCCGCTATCATCTACTTAATATCGGGGATCTATCCTGAGCCCTACTGTATCCCCCATACATATCTAGCTAAGGTGCGGCCTATGATACATGAAATATTCAATTACTACCCCTTAGTGTTTCACTTTACCATTTCTTATGCTCTTTAAATTTTAAACAATTAAACAAGTATGAATCACTATACAATTATAGCGATAAAATCCATCGGCATCCACAAACCGATATAAAACTCATAAGAATACAAGTAAACCAAATCACGACTAATACATGCATCGGAACTACATTTACAGAGTTGTCCCCTCACTTTGAAGTCCTTCGTTAAATCCTAGGTCTAGCTCGGTCTTGCAGATACTCCCACGGGACCTTTACCTTTTCCTAGAATTAATAATAACAACTAAATAAATATGAAATGCGTATTTTACATAACTTAGTTCTATTGCTTTGAAATATGGAGTTTTATGAATATGAAAATCATATTCTTAGCTTGGACTCTTATTTAGACTCGAAGGAGCATATTAAAGATATTAAGCTCACAAAAAGCATGCTTTCCTACTTAACATACATTTCATGCCTGCAAGACTCCTAGAATGCCCCTAATCATGCATGATTAATTAGCCAAGATCAATTAATCTAAAGCATGAAAAATTAGGCATGTTAATCATGGAAACTAATCAAACATTAATACTTAGAATTTTCATGAAAAATTCGGCGGCACCTTCCCTATTTATAGGGCCCCGAAATCAATACAAACATACAACAATTATAATATAATCTTGTCCAAACAACAATCATACAATTCCATACTTCATAATCAACAATCAAAACCCATCGATCTCCTTAAACCCTCATTAGTTAGATCCTGATTTCTATCATAGCTCCCAACCTTCAATTAAGCATATGATCAACAAATTATTGTGAGATTTCTCCAATTCAGAGCTTACAGTTAGAGGAATGAAGGTGGGCGGCGACGGGGTTGCGGCACCGCAGGCGGGCTGCAGCCTGACATGGCTGTCATGGAAGCCGGCTGGAGCTCAGGGTGAACGGGTGGCCGGGCAAAGGAGGGGTCAGATAGGTGGGCGGCGCAGGATAGTGCATGGTTGCACAGGGCGGGCGGCCGCAATAGCACCTTCGGGCGGAGGGGCGCACGGGCAGCGGTGGAGGAGGGCGGACGGGCGCGGACAGAACGGATTAGCCGCGAGAAAGGGCAGCGGGATGCACGGCAACGCTCATCGGCCGGTGGGCGTGGGTGCGAACAGAGAAGGTCACGAGAGGGAGAGGGAGAGAATGATGGATCCTCAAGTGAAACTTTGATTTTCTTTTTCTAACTTACGTTTGTGTGTGTATAGATATATAAGTAATTTGTAACTAATGCGATACAACCGCAAGTGTACGGGTCGTAAAAAGTAATAAAGTTGACTCTTAAAAAGTCGGGTATCGAACCTCAGTGACCGAGATGTACTAGTACTAACTATTCATCTTTTATCTAGTCTAAACAAAAGATTGGTGGAGGTTTGAACTAATCCAAACTAAGAAAACCAATAAATTTGATATCACTAATGATGGGATTCAATCTTATCAATCATAGGAAGGGGGGTATTCGGGCAATAAATCCCCCTCGGGTTCCCATAAAGATAAATAGTGATTGTTAAGGTCACTAGTTGCAATGGATTGGACCAAGAGTCCCCAAGGTTCTTTCACTTCCTCTCTCGAGGTGAATTACTAATCTTAGTGCCCTTACTGATGATGTTCTAGGGAACCTAATTATTGGAAAGATTATTGGAATAATATATCGAAAGGGCTCCCTCTCCTTAATACCCGTGTTCCCGGTGTACTTACAATCCTCTCTATTAGAGATGATGTACACACGGGGATGTGTTCACTTCTTCCCCCATATAGACTATAAAAATCCCTCCGGGCTCTCGCAACGTAGAGGAATTAACATACATTAAAACATCCAATATATCTCAATTATGGAAACAACTAGATAACTATTAATAATAAAAATTAAAGTTCATACATAACCCAAGTGTTCAACATGCCCAAATACCTAAAATATTGGTTCCCCATGAAAGGGGAAGACAAGTTCAATACAAGAAAAGGAGAAAACATCAAAATAAACTCAATTAAACCTTCCTCCGATGTTCCCTCTGCTGTTAATGTGCTTATTAGATTGTGGATGATGACTCATTTCAAGCCCTAGCACGTTCCCAAGAGCATCCCTTTAAACCCTAGCCATTCATGAACTCCAAGATCTCCAAGACGGCCCATAAGATGGCCGAAGGCCAAGAGATGCCTTCATAACCCTATAACATTGGTATTTATAGGGGTAAAGGCCTTTGTTAAGTATCTCACCTAGGGTTTGTATGAGGCCAAATCATGTGAAAATCGGGTGTAAATAGGGCCTAGAAAATAGCCCATATGGGCAACCATACAGTCGTATACGGGCCCGTATATTCCTGTAAATTCTCTCCCCGAGTCGTACGGGCCGTCTGAGATCCAGTATAAATTACAGTTGCCTTCATACGGCTGTATATCAGACCGTATGCCACCCCGTATGGCATATACTGGCAAAATAAAAGAATCTAAAATTACTGTAGCAACTGTCTATACAGTAAATACGGGTGTCCGTACGAGCCTGTATACTAGCCCGTATACCTCTCAAATAGCCCTGTTTAGGTTCCAAATCTTCGAGGAACTTCGCCATAATGTATTGGAACATTTGTAGGCCCTTTTTTAGCTCCTAACTTTGATATTTTTGCCTCCGAAAAGTCTTCAAAATTGTCCTTTCTCTTGAAACACCTTCAATGTGCCCTATTTGAGAAAAGTAACACTTATTAAGCACCGGTAGGACACATTTTCACCAAATGGCATGCAAAATATACATGAATATGATGTAAAAATATAAATATTTAAACACTTATCACATATCTCGACACTTCATTGTTTGCTTGTCCTCAAGCAAAGAAAACAATTAAAATAAAAGAATTGATAAGTGTTTAACCTCCGGCTAAGAATAAGTGGTTCTACTCGACTCAAAGTTTCACCATTAACATGTGTATTCTCCTATTTTAACTCAATACTCGGATTCATCTAGTGACATTTGTCAATATAGCTCTAGAGAGAGCTTATTCACTCAACATGCCATGTTCGTAAGTCCTAAATTGACCAGCAAATCCTTAGTGGACTCTAGAGGTTTCTTGAGGTGCTAATTACAAGACGACTAGCCCTTTAGGAAAATAAACTTTCTTTTTGTTCTTTTCTTTCTTATTTTTTTCTTATTTTTTCTTATTTTTTCTTTTTTCCATATAGATTCCAGTTGGGCATCCCTGATGGATCTGACTTCCGGTATACTAAAATTATCATGGAGTGTAAATCTCCTTTTACAAGGATGCACATGATGGTTAGGCACTTGAACACCTAACTACTCAGGAGGTTACAATTCTACATATACGCGCTCATGCTCACAAGGGACTTTTCAGCTTGAGGGACACTCTAATTGGAGGAAAGAACCCATTCTTACTTTGTCACCAAGAGTAAAGGAGCACTATCTTAGCTCTTATTCTCATAATCTCTATGTATAATGTTTATTTATTTTTAATTTTTTTTACAACTCTACTTACAAGGCTAGAAGTTTGAACTAGTGCAACGAAACCTCTTGGAGCAATTGAAAATAATACTTAGCAATTTAAGTCAAAGAAACACGGCAATGGGTTATCATATGTCTCTAAACAATATAGTTGTCACAAGGATTTCCTCTAAGTGTTCATGATGTTTCATACGAGAATTTAAAAAAAAAATACTTTACATGGTGTAAACTAATAAGTAGAGCAAAACTTAATATTTGCAACAAAGCCATCATAGGTATATATTAAGCATGTATTTTCACATCAAGATTTGCAATAAATTAAAAAATCGACATAAACCTACTCATCTCCACACTTAATGATTTTCAATGAATCTAAAAATAGATGGATGGCTACCCATCTCCACACTTAAAGATATATATTGTAATCAATGTACACAATGAAGCATGAAAAGTATACAATATGCAATAAAAATAGGAGAAGGGCAAACTGAAAATTCAACAATTCATTGCTGATAATTTCATGTTTGATTCAAATTCGGGGTGGATATGCTTGACGTCCAATATGTCCATGCTCGAGATCCTACGAGACCTAAAGGGACCAAAAGAGATCAAGAGCATTATCATTTTATTGAACACACTAAAACAAACTAAAACTATCTATGATGCAAAAATAAGAAATATTTCATAAGAACCTTGGGTTGCCTCCCAAGAAGCGCTTGTTTAACATCACTAGCGTGGCGTACCTTGTTCCTTACCTTATGGAGGCTTGAACAAAGTATGTTCCTCACGGCTACATCTAGCATAGCTACTTCCAACGAACAAAATACATACCTGCAGGGGTAGTGCAGTTGTAGAGTGTTCCGACCAATTACCTTTAGGCCTCCACGGAAATAGTTTGGCCAGAGAATTGCTCAATCCTTGGATTGAATCATCCTCCTCGCTTCTATTGTTATCCCGGATATGTTTCCTCTATGCTTTTTATGCCGGTCATCTTCGAGGTAGAGGATTTCTTCAAGTGTTTTCAAGTTTGCTTTTTCCACCTCTTCTTCCTTTTCAACATACACACATTCTTCCTCCCTTTTTCCTCTTCACTCTCCTCTTCCTCAGTGTCATTTTCAAGTGGGGCTTCTACTTCTTTTTCACGACTCTTTTGCTCATCAGAAATAGTTTAAAGAGCTTCTTTCACCTGGTTTTTAAGCTTTTGATGAGAGGCTAGCAAGCTTGAAATTGTGGCCTCTTGGCTCTGTATAGACTTTTGTTAAAACCCCTCCATTGTTGTGGAGACTTCTTCTTGTAGTTTCGATGGGTGCTGAAAACTAGGAGGATAATTGTGTCATTGTTCTTGATGTGGGGAATATAACTAAAGCCTTGTTATGGACATCGCCATTGTGGTTCATATTGATAGCTTGGATAGCTTGGTTGTCCCTTTCAATATAGATTATAGATATTGTTACACTGGCTTCTTCGAATTGGTGTATTGCTTAAAATTTCGTCAATTTTTGCTTCCAACAAAGCTAACGTTGAGGGATCCATTTTGTACCTTGCACAGAAGAGAACAAAACAAACAAGAATATATATATATATATATATATATATATATATAAGTCAAAGAAAAAAACAAAAACTCAAATTAATGACTATAGTAATAAATTTTTAATGTTCCTAGTAGTCTTGGTCACATGAAACGGTGCCAAAAACATGATGCGATGCATCCGCAAGTGTATGTGTCGTAACAAGTAATAAAGTGGACTCTTGAAAAGTCAGGTATTGAACCTCAGGGATCGAGAAGTACAAGAACTGACTAGTCATCTATTATCTAGTCCAAACAAAAGATTGGCGGTGGTTTGAACTAATCTAAACTAAGAAAACCTATAAATTGGATATCACTAGTGACGGGATTGAATCTTTGGGTAAATCAATCATAGGAAGGGGGTATTCCTGCAATGAATCCCCCTAGGTTCCCATAAAGATAGATAATGAATGTTAAGGTCACTAGTTGCAATGGATTGGACCAAGAGTTCCTAAGGTGCTTTTACTCACTCTCTTGAGGCAAATTTATAATCCTAGTGCCCTTACTGATGATGTTTTAGGGAGCCTAATTTTTGGAAGGATTATGGGAATAATACATCTAAAGAGCTCGTTCTCCTTAATACCCGGGTTCTCGGTGTACTCACAATCCTTTCTATTGGAGATAGTATACACACGGGGAGGCATTTGCTTCTTCCCCCATATGGACTACGAAAATCCCTCCGGGCTGTAACAACCTGGAGGGATTAATATATATTAAAACATCCAATAGATCTTGTTACGGATATATTTGGTGAAGACAGGTGTCGTTAAGTTAAAGAGCCACTTGTCCCTTTGGCTACACGGCACTATCACCATCCTCGCACAAGTCCGCTCGGAATTATAGCGTTACAAACAAGTCCGTCGGAATTGTAATGACCCTCTCATAGAGGGCACAAGGTAGAAGACAGAAAGAGATAGAGAAACATCTAACGCCTCTACAGTGAGTGGGCCTTATCCACCTTCTGATGGCGAGATATTTTCCTACCACCTTCCTACGCCTTTCACTTTAAAAGATATTTTCTTGACTCACCGCCTCACTCCCACCGCCTTACCCCACCGCCTTTCCTGAACCGCCTCTAAGGTGCTATAAAAGGAGAACACCAATAGAAGAAAAGGGATCCAACAAAAAGACATAAAAAGCTCATCACACCTAAACTACCTAATATAAAACTTCTCTCGTCAAGTTTTTTAGGTCGACTTTGGGCATCATCCGGCGGCAAGGCCCAATTCCGATCACTATCCTTTCCCTTTTCTCGAGCTCATTGTGGGTCACTCCAGAATTGGCCGGAATTCTATACACTCCTTGTTCATAGGCGGTAGTAAGCGTCCACATCAACTATAAATTCTAACCGCGTTGAAAGCCGAGAGACTCCACGAGCAATAGTGGCGTGAACCAGCTTTTGGCATCAACGATAGCTGGCCGTCCGTAGGGGACCCTTACGAAAAGTTACATGGCCACTACTCGAGGAAGATCAAAGCGAATTCAAGAAGAGCGAGGGCCCCAAATAATCCCGAAAAATCGGCGAGGTCAAGGCGCGGGAAGAAATCCGGTCGGATAGTCCTACCATCGTACCCCGCCATGGATAGTCCTTACATTCAACCTCAAGAATCTGTTCCAGAGTTTTATCTTAACCTACAGCGACAATTGGAACAGTTGACTCAGGCTGTTCATGCTTTGACTCCTCCTCCTCCTCCTCCTACACAAATTCCAACGCCAAACATACCAACAGCCCCACTGGATAATTTCGAAGCGAGGGAGAAGCGAGAACACGACTCATAAGGAGAAGACAGAAGGACCGCCTTTTCCGCTTAGTTCGTAACCTCCTTCCGCTTCGCCAAGAAGAGCGAGCCACCACAAGAACCGAATCTGGACAAGGACGAAGCGGAATAGTCCATCTGCTCAAGCAGGTTGATAAAAGGACTCAGCGATGAACCTCTCTCGAGAAACAGAAAGTCCGAGCGACACGTTCTCGTGATGTGTTCACCCCTTTGTCAAAAAATATTGGGAGAGCAAGTTCCGGATAACTTTGGACCGCCAAAGCTGATCGCATATGAAGGCAAAACCATCCATCCCGACACCTAAAATCTTTTTACTCGAAGATGCTCCTCACTACGGAATCACAGACGCCAATGTAGAGCTTTTCCGCCACTTTAGAGGAGAAAAGCAGCAAAATTTGATTTATCGATCTCCCATCTAGTACAATTACTTCTTTTGATTTTATGTCAGATTTCCCGTATTTTGCCAATTACTCAAAGCAAAAGAAACCCCATCTACCCTCCTGGCGATTAAGCGTGAGGGAGAAACGCCCAGCTCGGGCCTATTTAAGCGTTACATAGACGAAACGGCTAATGTTGCGGACTCTTCCGCCATTGATAGGCTGTGACTTTTCACGATGGAAGGGTTATTAGACTTCCCTTCCGATTCTCACGGCGCTAGATCACCAAAAACTATACCGCCCTTATGATCCACTAAAAGTATATCAATTCGAAGAAATATATATGGGTTGGAAGAAGAGGCAGAACTGACCTATGGACACCCAAAAGGAAAAACCACGCCATAAGTCGAGAAGGCCCCGGATATAATGAAAGGGAAAAAAGGGTCCCATGTGGGAAGACAAAGGCATAAGCGAGGCACAGAAACCTCCACACGACCCCAGCGGCATGCACCCGAAGAACCTTCTAAAGAAGGAAAAATTGTCGATATGATCACCATACCCCATCGAATCAAACCGAAAGCCATATTCTTATGCAAATCAAAAGAACAAAACTTGACATGGGCACGCAAAAGCGCCGAAGCGGCAAAAGAATGCGAGAAGTATTGCCAATTCCATCAATCCAGAGGACATGACCGCGGAAAAGTGTACCACTTGATGAACGCATTAGAAGATGTCGCTCAAAAGGACAATTGGAAAAATACATCAACCTTGAGATCCAAGGAGAACTCAAGTCTCGCAACCTGCAAGAAAAAGGAGAAATGGTGGGATTTATCGCGTGGTCCCGTGGTAGGTGAAAGTTCCGCCTCACTAAAAGTTCAATGGTGGGAGCCAATGCGAGAAATAGAAGCGCGCCACGAGCGATCATCCGACCTACGGCCCCGATAAATCTTTTATGACAACGACGTGCCAGAGTTCGCACCCGCATGATGCAGCTAGTTGTTGCTATCAAAGTGTCTAATTTCCGCATGAAAAGAGTTACGGTACAGCGAGTGGAAGTTGATTGATATTCTCTCTGGAGTGCTTTTCGAGAGGATGAGATATGATGCATGACTTGCTCCGGTAAAATCATCCTTGGTAGGGTTCTCCTGAGGGTGGTTCAACCGAAGGAATGATCTCCTTGCTGCCATAGGGAACTGCCAAGGTCATCAGCGATAAAGAAACTTCTTAGTTGTACGTTGTGCTTCAAGTTACAAGCGTAATCCTTGGCGGTATCAACCCTCAACGCCTTAAAGTCAGTAATCTTCACTTTACCACCTTCTCCTCAAATTCAGAGAATGGCGTGGAGAGATAAGAGGAGATCAACCCACACGATGCTATGTCTCAACCCCTCAAAGGAAAACTCTCAACAAAGAAGAAGACAAAAGTTTGGTTATGTTAGTCAACAATGGCCTAACGGAGAAACGAGGAGCTTGACCTACACCGTCAAGAATTGCTATAAATTCCCCTAGACATAACCGAGGCGGATCGCATGCAGTGCAGTTGGGCATTTGATAGAACAACAGGAAGATCTCATGGGACTATTGAGAGCAAATTCCGACCTCTTAAGCGGTCCTCGAGGATATACTTGGGTGTGAAGGCGTAATATCATCGAAAGCATCATCTCAACATCGATCAAGCGTTTAAACCCACAAAGCGTAGTAAAGAGAAGTTCCGCACTTAAAGCGTAAGGCTGCGGAAGAAGAAGTGTCTAACCTCCTAAAAGCTAAGTTTATCCCAGAGGTATACTACCCATTGGTTAACCAATGTGGTCCCGGGTCAAGAAGCCGTCCGAAAATGGAGAATGTGTGTTGACTTCACAGACTTAAACAAAGCACCAAAAGATTCATTTTCCCTTTACGTCAATTGATAGCTTGGTTGACTCAACAACGGGCATGAGATGTTGAGCTTCCGATGCTTCTCAAAGGTTCTGACCAAATCCAGAATGGCTAAAGGCAGCATTTAAGAAAAGCGTCTTTCATTATGAGCACGGGAACGATCTTTGCTATAAGGTAATGCTGATTGGTCTAAAAAATGCCGGAGCCACCTTCCGAGGCTCCATGCCTTCTGATCTTGAGAGGAGCAAATTGGCGGAAATGCCGAAGCCTATGTGGACCCGATATTTTAGTAAAAAGTAGAAAAGCCAATGAACACCTATCGGACTTACAAGAAGCTTTTTCCCTCTTCTTGAATTTATACTATGCGGCTAAAACCCAAACAAATGTTCTTTTGGCTCGATGAGGAAAATTCCAGGATTTATTTTGACACAAAGAGGATAGAAGCAAATCCAGGATAAAATCGTGAGCCATTCTTGACATGGGATGCAAAGTCTTCAAGAAATTCAGCGCTTAATGGACGCTCTCGGCGCTTGGCAAATTCATCTCCAAAGCCGGAGAGAAAAATCTCCCACTCTTCCAAGCCCTAAGAAAAGCACCCAAAATGGAGTGGGGATGAAGAATCACGAAAAAAGCCTTTCAAGGGCTCAAGGTTATCTCCGGCACCTGATTTACTAGCTAAAGCCACAGGTGGGAGAAGAACTCTCACGTTTTACTTGGCGGTCGCCCCACCGCACTTGATCGCCGCGTTCTTAGAGGGAAGATAATGGAGTTCAAACACCTGTCCTACTACACAAGTAAAACTTAACGATGCGGTAATCGAGATATCTACCACTTGAAAAGTTGGCCTTTGCTCTTATCACGCGCATCTTACGGAGGTTGAGGCCGTACTTTCAAGCCCACAAGATCATAGTATTGACTGATCAGCCCCGAGCATTCTCCATAAACTCAAAAACTCCGGACGCTTAGCCAAGTGGGTGATAGAATTGGCGAAGTTCGACCTCACCTACAAAACCACGAACGGCAATAAAAGCTCGTCTTGGCAGATTTCGTTGGGAATTAACTTTCCCAAAGAAAGGATGAACTCCGTCACAGAGTCCGTAAGAAAGCTCTAACATCCTCTTGGACCTTATATGTTGACGGATCAAGGCCAGCGGAAGAAAAGCGGCAAGGGCGTGTTTTGTCCTCTACTCTCCTTCCAAAATGGAAAAATCGCGACAAGATCTTGGGTTCCAATTCGGAGCAACCAACAATGAGGCCGAATATGAAGCCCTCGCCATAGGATTACACATCGGCCCGAGGGGCTCTAATTCAAGCGCACTGCATGTATATTACGACTACGTCCGGGCTAATAGTAAGCCATACCTTGGCGGCAAGATTGAAGCTAAGGAAGAAAACATGGTCAAGTATCAAGCGATGGTAAAGAAAATAGTTCCACACTTCACCCGCTTCCAAATCGAAAAGTCCGTCAGACACAAAACGAAGCGGGCGCTTTGTCCAAAAAGCCACAGCCAACAAAGACACAAAGCCCCCTTCAACCGCAAGTAATACCTTGCCACTTTAAAAACCATCGACGGATTAGAAGAGGAAGTACAAAATACAAATTAAGAGCCAAGTTTGGATAGACCCTATCAGAAATTATCTACAAGGTGGATCGGCACCACCAGCGAGAAGCGTAGTTGCGGATTTCTTACAAATCCGCCAATACACCATCATTAATGAGAACCTATACAGAAGATCTTATCACATAGCCCTTCTTACGATGCTTGCGTCCAACCAAGCTAGTTATGTTCTTCAAGAAATTCCGGAAGGCATTGGAGGAGGTCACATAGGGGGCAAAGCCTTAAGTTACAAAGTCCTCGACAAGGTTATTCTTGCCAACACTAACTCAAGGCCTTGAATAGCGTTAAAAATGCTGTATATTTCAAGATCCAAAGGCATAGCCATACATACTCCCATCATTAGCCCTCGTCCATTAGCCATCCATGGGAGTCGATCTCCTAGGGCCGTTCCCCACTTCACTTAGGCAAATGAAGTTCCTAATTAGCCATTGACTACTTCGCCCAAATGGGTGGAAGTTGAACCCTTAGCCAAAATCACGCGGAGAAGGCACCATCGGATTCTTATGGCGGCGACATTATCGTCGATTCGGCATTCCGATTTCATTTCTCGATAATGGGACGATAGCTTGACAACAAAACCTTCAAAAGCTTTGCTTTCCGTGGCTTCGGAATTGAATCCAGATTAACGTCGTAACACATCCCTGCCAACCGGCGGCCAAGTAGAAGTGACAAACCGCACTCGCTTCAAACACTAAAAACGCCGAAGGTACTCGTAAAGCGGTACTAACCGGGTAGAAGAAATTCCGAGCCCTTTGGGCCTATAGGACAACAACAAGAACTCCCACCGGGAGAGACCCATTCTCCCTCACCTATAGAGTGACATGCGTCCACTGTAAATAGGGATGCCTACCTTCTTGACCGTGACAAAGAAACGTTCTCCCTCGTAAGAGAATGAGGAAAAACTCGGCGGAACTTGACCTACTTGAAGAAAGGAGAGAAGCTATGGAAACAAGAGTAGCCATCTATGCTTGAGAAAGTAAAAAGGTTCTATGACACAAGGGTAAAAGAGTCTTCTTCCAAATCGCATCTAGTCCTACTGAAAATGAGTTCGCGTGGAAATAAAAAGCCCGAGCAGGGGAAGCTAACTCCTAACTAGGAAGGCCCTTCACGTCCATACAAAGAGAATCGTCCGAGAGGCACCTATTATCTAGTAAATATGGATGGAAAGACACTCAAAGCGTCCCATTCCATCGTGAACATCTAAGGCGCTTACTATCAAGAATTTTGTAGTCGTTCCTTAAGAATCACGGAATAAAGTGCAAGTCTTTTCTTTTCTATTAAGATGTGTGAAATTCCCATCCTACCAAGATGCGTGAAATTCCCATCCTATTAAGATGTGGTGAGAATTCCCATCCTACAAAAATGCGGTAATTCCCTATTCTTGGAAAAAGAGTCGGAATTATCCCAAGGGATAGAACAACAACTCTTATCCAAAAAACAAGGGGCAAAAATCCCGATCGAAATATGAGGCAACAATCTCATTTATAAAGGCGAGTATCTCATGCAACAGAGTCCCGCGATTGGACTAAGGACTCGTCACAAAGCACCTTACAAAGTCAAAGAAAGAAGGAAGAAAGAAGTTTACCAAAGGCTTCGGCAATTACTTCCCGAATAAATTTCTTATGATTAAAGACAACCATCTCTCGGAGATAAAACGTCATCAAAATAAAGGTTTGCGTTTCATTCATATGAAGAAGTTACATTCCAAATAAGTAAGCATTTACAAGAACATTCAAAAAAAAAAAAAAAAACAAACAAACAACATCCTAAGAGCTAGGGCCCTCAGGGCGACTGCCTACTTCTGAAGGAACTTGATCAGAAGGTTCCAAAGGAATAGCTAAAGGAGCTTGTGTAGAAGGTTCCGAAAGGACGGGGACAGCCGACGGAACAGAAACAGGAACCTCCGGGGTCTTGATAACTTGTTGCTCTTTGAGCTCCGTAAATTTTTTCAAGACTCATTGCCCATTTACGTATAGACAAACCTCCTTAGGAGGAATGCATGACCTGGCAATTTTGCAAGACCTACGTAATATATATACGAGCGGCCCCATCTTTAACTTTACGCCCCTAAGTAGCAACCTCCTTCTCTAAATTTTCCTTCCGTTCTAATAAATCCTTAATTTCTTCGAGCCGGACTTGAGCTTTCAAGCGGGAAGCCAAATCACGCCCCTAAGTGTATCACGCTCCCCCTTTATTTCCATGACTCGGCTTGAACGGCGGTCGGCGACTTTCAACTTTAAATCCCATCGAATTGCCAGCTCCTCTTGAGTGGATTGAGTTCCTTCTTGGCAAACCGCCGGATTCATCTTGTAGCCTTTAATATCCCTCCTCAATGTAAGAGAACCTTTAGAAATAGATAATTGAGCCGCTAGTTAGCCACTTCTCTTTCTCTGAGGGAGATGGTTATTGCAGTACTCGGCTTTATCTTGCTCAAGGGCTGGATAGCGCCATCTTTGTTTCTTCTCCTTCTCTCCAAGGCCGCCACCCTGGAGCTCAACCAGTATATCACGCCTCTATTCATTTCCATCTTAGCCAAATCTTCTTGGCAAAGAGCACAACCCGATCCAGCCCATTATGCGGTCTATGAAATAGAAACGCTAATGAAAATATACTAAGCTTAGAAACAAAGGGAAATATGAGAACAACCCTTACCAGATGGCGAGCGGAATAATTGGTAAGTGGCCTCTTCCCTACCAAACCCTTCAAGTTTTATAGAGCGCTTTCGGGCCGCGTGGCCATTAAACATCCCTTACGGATGCGGCATCACGCGAAAAGGAGTATCCTCGGTAGATAACTCCTTCACGAATGCATCCCTTTAAAAGCGGAATCCGCCCGTAATTTATCCCATGAAGGCGCTTCTCCTAACTCCGCAAAAAAAAAAAAACCTAAATTAAAAGTTATAAGGAAAATACACTTGTAGAAAATAGAAAAACTCACCTCTACGAGAAGGATGTCCTCCCCGGTGGTGGAAGAAGAGGGCCCCTCGGAAATTGGGGATGTTGCCAGGCGGATCTCTTCCCAAGAACGTAACCTCTTCCCTGAGAATTGCCCCAGCTCTAGTTCTCCTACAAATCCAGGGACTGTCACGTCCTCGGAATTCTTTCTTTTGGTCCTCCCTCCCTGAGGACCCCCGCACTGTAGGTCTTCATAACCCCTCTTTGGAAGAGCCTGTTTCTTTTCTCTTCCTCTTTTTTCTTTCCTCCTTGGAGGTATCGCCCCATTATAGCCAACCACCTCTTTCTTCTTCTTCCGTCCACGAGGCGGATGAACTTCACCCTTTCGAAAGAAGCCAAAAGACCCTTAACATTCGAGGTCCTGCGTCCTCCTCCCAGAGTTCCTATATATAAAAACATTATTATTATTTAGTTAAAAAAATCACTAGTAAAGTAGCGAATAATTCCCTACCGCTTTACTATCAAAGCGACATTTAACAAGATTTTCCTTTGTCAAAACCCATCCATGTACACTTTGGATAACCTCAATCATTGACTTGAAGACCCATCTCCTCACCTGCTTTATTTCCTCACAATGGCGATGTCCGGCTCGAGAACCTCCCATTTTATTCTGACATCCCACGGACTTACTTTTGACAAAGAAAAATTTGCTCTTCCATCGCTTAATGGAAGAGGGAACCTTCCTAAAAATTTCCTGTAGCGAGAAGTAATACCAATCGGCATTAGACTCTAGATTATAAACTAAAAGCATAATGAACCAATCCCGGTTTATTCCGTAATGCTTGAAAACAATAACAAAGCCGCTTAGCCTCCAAGAATTGGAAAGACCCTGAAGGACATGAGATGATACTCCTCTAGTATTGCCTTAGCAAAATCGTAAAAAAGGGAGTCTAAGGCCACCTAATAAGCATCTTGATAGATGGCTATCTCCCCTTCCCTAGGAGAACTTGCCTCTCCCCGGCAGGGGAACCCTAACCTCAAACAACTAAAGGTTTATCTCATTACTTAGCTACCAAAGGTACCTACTTCCATTTATCCAAGAAGACTTATGAATGTATCGCACCTACCCGTTGCCCTAAGAAGGGGATGAACCAGCGAACCACTGAACTGGAACACACTCCAAGTTCACCCCGGATCGCCGGATTGTAAATGAGAAACCATAGGGTTGGACGAAAAAGGAATCAAGGCTTAAGAGAAGAAGACTAGAAGAAGAAGAAGTAGCTAGCCATTACCTTAGAGAAAGAAAAAAGATAAAGGAAATAGCGCTAAGCAGAGCTCACGAGAAGAAGAAACACGGAAGAAGAAGGCTCGATTTTTCGTGGAGAAGAAGACTCGATTTTCAACACAACCTTTGCTTTGCAGCTCATGCGGTTTCCCCTTTATATATAAAAAGGCAATGAACCCGTGGCGTTAGATCCTAGGGTTATGTTCCGTCTGAACCCTTGAACCAAAGGCCCACTTGAAATCTAAACCGTTCAAACAACCATCATACACCTCCTGAAACAATTCAAAATTTTATACGTCAGCGTTACTACCGCACACATAGAAAGTCACGCCCCATAGCCCATCGCCACGCACAAAACACACACACCGCACATATCGCTACCACTATCCCCCTTTCCAATATGAATAGTAGAGGAGACACGTGTCGTTTTAGGGAACAAGAAGCGTTACATAGAAGCGAGCCGTGCGCATGGAAGGCAGCACATGCATCAGCACAAAGACAAAGCGCACACTCCAACATAGGATCATCAACAAAAGCCAAAGAATTTAAAACAAAAGCGACAAAACGCCATTTATTCAAGTTACACACAGCATTAACGCCCATAAAAGCGATATAGCAAAACCCTAAAGAAAACATATTTCCAACGGATTATCCTAACTATATTTCCGAGCGGATTATCCTAAACGTCATGCGGGCCCATCCGGAAACAGCGCTTCGGATAAGACTTCGGAGGAGATACTGCTTCGCAGACTCATCGCTATCCTCGTTGCGCTAGGGGAGCCGGGTTCAAGACGGGCGGAGGTGGGGACCCACCTCTACGGGGAATCGATCTCAGAACATTTCGACTCCTCAGCCGGCGTGCCCCAGCGTAAGTAAAACTAAAAGGTCTCCCGCCTCCACATCATGGTCAACATGAAAAGCTTCCCACCCCTCAGCGTTTAGGCTCATTTCGCCTACCCGCCAATTAGCAAAGCAGATGGCCAAACACAGTAGTTTGGACTTACCAAGTGGATTACCCAGGTCCTTAATTCGACAAGTGCTCATTGAAAAGAACTAGGAATTAAAGCAACGAGCATTGAGAAAAGTGAAAAACTTGTAAAAAGACAAGCACTGAAGCCGTGATACAAAAATAGAAGAGTCACGAAAGTCTTACGATTAAAACACCCTATCCATACAAAACACTTAAATAGAAGAGCCCGGGTGGCCTATATAGAATTCGGAACCAAAATCTATCTCGATACTGTAGAAGATAACCAAGAACGCGTCGATTAGCCCTATTAAAACATGTGTCCACTAGGTACCAGCGCCCGTACACAGAGCCCACGCCTACATAGACATGCCAACTAAGAATAATAATACTTGTTCTCGAATCCAAGCGAAGCGTCGCTTAGCTCACCCCTCACTTAGATTTTTCTGAACAAGTACACTAGGGGAGGAGACTAGTGTTACGGATATATTTGGTGAAGACAGTGTCGTTAAGTTAAAGAGCCACTTGTCCCTTTGGCTACACTCAAGCTATCACCATCCTCGCAAGTCCGCTTTCGGAATTATAGGCGATTACAAACAAGTCCGTCGGAATTGTAATGACCCTCTCATAGAGGGCACAAGGTAGAGCACGAAAGAGATAGAAACATCTAAACGCCTCTCGGTTGGGTGGGCTCTTATCCGCCCATAGAAGCGAGATATTTTCCTACCACCTTCCTGTACCGCCTTTCCCAATCACGCTTTAAAAGATATTTTCTTGACTCACCGCCTCACTCCCACCGCCTTACCCCACCGCCTTTCTGAGCCAGCCTCTAAGGTGCTATAAAAGGAGAACACCAATAGAAGAAAAGGGATCCAACAAAAGACATAAAAGCTTCATCACACCTAAACTACCTAATATAAAACTTCTCAAGTCAGTTTTGACTTAGGCATCTAGTGAATCCAGGCGCAAAGAAGGCCCAATTCCAGTCACTATCCTTTCCCTTTTCACAAGCTCGCCGACGGTCACTCCGATCTGCCGGAATTTCTATACACTCCTTGTTCATAGCGTAAGTAAGCGTGCCCACATCAACTATAAATTCTAACCGCTGGTCGAAAAGTCGAGACGGATCACGCGAAGAACATGATGGCGTGAACACTCTGCTTTTTGGCATCAAGAGATCTCAATCATGGAAAACAACTAGATAACCATTAATAATCAAAATCAAAGTTCATACATAACCCAAGTGTTCAACATGCCCAAATACCTAAAATATTATTTCCCCATGAAAGTGGAGACAAATCCAATAGAAGGAAAGGAGAAAACATCAAAATAAACTCAATTTTTAAACCTTCGTCTAATGTTCCATCCGTTGTTGATGTACCTATTGGATCATTGATGATGACTCCCTTCAATCCCTATTTCATTCCCAAGAGGATCCCATCAAACCATAGATATTCATAAACTCCTAGATCTCCAAGACGGCCCAAAAGGTGGCCAAACGCCAAGAGGTGCCTTTATAACCCTAGAACATTGGTATTTATAGAGGTAAAGGCCTTTGTAAAGTATCTCACACATTTAGGGTTCGTATGGGGCCTAATCACATGAAAATGAGGTATAAATCGAACACAAAAAATGTCCCATACGGGTCTCCATACGGCGTATATGGGCCCGTATATTCTTGTAAATTCTCTCTCTGAGTTGTACAGGACGTATGAGGTCCCGTACGAATTATAGGTGCCTTCATACGGCTGTTTATCAGATCGTAAGCCACCCCATATGGCATATATAGGCAAAATATAAAAATCTATAATTACTGTAGCAACTCTCCGTATGGTTAGTATGGGTGTCCATATGGGCCCGTATACCAGCCCGTATGCCTCCCAAATAGCCTTGTTTTGGCTCCAAATCTTCAAGGAACTTTGCCATAATGTATTGGAACATTTGTAGGCCCTTTATAACTCCTAACTTTGACGTTTTTGCCTCCAAAAAGCCTTCAAAAGTGTCCTTTCTCTTGAAACACCTTCAATGTGCCCTATTTGAAAAAAGTACCACTTATTAAGCACCGGTTGGCCATATTTTCACCAAATGGCATACAAAATATACATGAACATGATATAAAAATATGAACATTTAAACACATATGAGTAACATTAAATTTTATTATTTGAATCATTATTTTAACTTATCTTAACCCTTTAAATTAATTTAATTTATCCTCTAACAACTTTAATTATTTTAATTTATCTTTCCCCTTTACGCCACACCGCCCTTTAATTAATATTATCTTTTTAATAATTAATCAACCCAAATTCGGAAATCCTAGGTCAATGATTTCAGCGGCACGGACCCACTATAACATCCGGGGTTTGTCTCTCGTCAAACAAGATCCGAGAATATCGACTTTTGACTCACCTAATCTACTTTATCGGAACTCTAACATTTGTCTGGTATCTCCCACATAATTAATCTTGATTAATTAACACTTAGTAAATCTCTCAATTAATTAACTGATGTTATCTTTACCATTCACCTCCAACTATTTTAAGTGTAAGTGGCCTAGCCCAATAAGGCCTTCCCTAGGCCCATTAGTTGCGAGGTTGGTTTTAAATTAGTAATATTCTATTTTCCTTTATTTGAGATTTAAAATAATTAATTTATTTTTTGTGCTAATTAATCTCAATAATTTTAGAGAATTTTCTGCTTTATTTATTTAGAAAATTCAGGACATTACAACTCCCAATGCTCAGCAATACTCCAAACTAACCTACCAAGAAATTTAAGAGACCCAGGGAGCATGGTAATCCCTTTGTGTTATTGGGGATGGTGTGGAGGAGAGTGATTTAGCAGATTCAGACGCTAGTATCAATGTGATGCCTTACAAGCTATTCATGAAGCTAGGCCTGGGAGAGCCTGAAGCCACAAGAATGACCATTCAACTCGCTGATCGATCAGTGAAGAAACCACGAGGAATGGCATTAGATGTGTTAGTAAGAGTGGATAAGCTTGTGTTTCCCGCTGACTTTAACTTGTTGGACATTGATGATGATAATGAAGTACCCATCATCCTAGAAAGACTATTTCTAGCAACTGCTAAAGCTTACATGATCACACTGAAGGCAAAATGTCTTTATAAATGGGCGATAGCATATTGGAATTAAAGCTTCCTACAGCTATGTGACACATACTTGACCATGATGATACAGCTTACTTTATTGATGATCTTGAACTTATTTCTGTGAGCTGCATTCAAGAAGTGTTGCAAGCCGACCCACTTAAAGAATATTTAGGACAACTGGATGATGAGAAAGAACATGTCTTGGAAAGCAATCCTGATCTTTCAAGGGAGAGCAAGCAAGGGAAAACAAAGAAAAAAGATAAGGAGTCATGGAAGTTATTTTTCCAACTATTATTTTCGAATGAAAAAGACAAGAAGAAGAGTAATGAAGAGACCCCCGTCCATAGTAAGGAAAGAAATTCATCACTTGCCCGCATTGATGACTCCCCCACATACTCCAGCTTAGGTTGCTCCTTGTTTGTAAATTTTTTCAAGTGGAAAGTCCATGAGGGGATTCACACATTTGATCAACCTTAAACAACAAACACAAATATCAAGCTAATGACATTAAACAAACACTTCTTGGGAGACAACCCAAGTTTTCCAAAAATTTCTTTTCCTCGAGTTTCTTATTTTCAAAGCTCTTGTACTCATGTGTGCGAAATTACCCTTCTAAAAAAATTAAATAAATAATTTCTTTATGCCAGTGTGGGATTGTTCTCATTCTCTTTGATTATTGCAAAGTTGTTTCTAAACTTTGGATAAATGTTCTATTGTCTCACTTAAGTACTTGGATACAATCCCCAATTGCGTCGGGGAAGTGTCAGTTTGCCCATTTCTTTCTTTTATTCTATTCTTCTTGTATGTTATGTTTACATTGAGAATAATGTAACTTTTAAGTGTGGGGATGGGTATCATATCGTAGTCATTGCAAATCTTTAAGTATGGGGATAGTGTCCTATGAATTCATTGCAAATTATCATATCTATACATGTTTAGTGAACACCAATGACGGCATGTTGAAATTTTTTATATTCACTTTTGTTTTACTCTTAGTTTGCACCATTTGAGCAAAATTTTTAATTTTTCCTATGAAACATCTTGACACTTAGAGAAATCTTCATGACCATTATATGTTCTCTAGTGACATTAGATAACCCATGATTATGTTTCCTTAATTTAGATTGTTAAGTACTATTTTCAATGGTTCCAAGAGTTTCATGGCATGAGTTCAAACTTCTAGCCCTTACAAGTAGAATTGTGCATAATGAATAAAATTTTGTATATTGAAATTCTAAAAATAAGAACCTAGATAGTGCTCCTCTACTCTTTGTGACGAAGTAAGCTTGGGTCTCTAGCTCCTGATTTGATTGTTTCTCAAGTTGGAAATTCACTTGTGGGCATGAGTGCGTGTATGTAGAGTTGTAATCTTTTTAGTAGTTGGATTCTCTTATGCCTAACTAGCATGTGCACCCTTCAAAAAGGGAGATTTACACTCTATTTTAATCTTGGATTCCCTGGAAAGTCATATCTACTAGAGATGCCCTACCGGGATCTATGTGAAAAGAAATGAAAAAAGTGAAAATTTGAAGCAAAAAGAACAAAAAGAATTTCTTTACTTTTTCATAAGGGCTAGCTGTTTTGTACTTAGGGCCTCAAGAAACCTCTAGAGTCCATTGAAGGTATGCTTGCCACTCTAAAACTCAAAAACATAGCAGGTAGTGAAATTCTCATCTAGAGCAAATTTTAAATCATGTCTTGAGATTAATCTAAGTCTAAGATGTTGGAATAGGAAAATACTATTGTTAATGGTGAATCTTTTGACTACAACAAAATGTGAATACTTTAGCCTAAGAGTGAACGCTTATCATTTTTATAATTTTTCTTTCTTTGTCCACTTGAGGCTAAGCAAATGCTTAAGTGTAGGGATATTTGTGATAAGCGTTCAATTGATCATATTTTTATATCGATTTGTTGTACATTATTCATGTGATTTCGAGTAATTCTTGCCCATTGAAGCTTAATTTGTGTTAATTCATATTTTTAGGGCACTAGAGAGCTTCAAGAGCGAACCAAAGAAATACATTTCAAATTGAAGCTATTTGCAAATTTACTGAAGTCATACGGGCACGCATACGACCGCAAGCGCCCTTATGATAAGGATGCAGGTATACTTACAGTCGTAAGCACCTGTATGGGAACTCTGAGCACACACCTCTCCAACATACAGAGAACTACAAGGGAAAAATTACAACCGTATCCTAAACCGTATAAGCTTACGGGCACACTTAGGACCGTATGAGCGCCCGTATGGCTCGCGTTCAGGCTTGAGTTAGCCTAATTTTGTGCTGATTTGAGCCCGAATCTAATGTATTAGGTTACTAACCATATGTATTAATATGAACCCTATAAATAACCGAATTAGGGTTTAGAGAAGGGGGCTTTTGGATCTTGAACATCATCATCCTCTTGGAGGCTCCCCACCTTCTCTCCATCTTGGAGACTAGGGCACATTGAAGACTTTGGAGCAAAGGGAGAAAGGCAAGCATAAAGGATACCGCCAACGGTCATCCCCAACAGTGGAGGGAAGAGTGTTTCTCATTATGATTTTCATCTTCTCCTCTTTGATTGTATTGAATTTGTGTTCCCCTTTTAGGGGGAACTAACATGTTAGATACCTGGGCATAATGAACCTCCTGATTGATGCTTAATCTTGCTTGTATGGATTTCTATATTTGAATCAATATTTTAATGTTTGAGAACCTATTGAATGTTGTGTATGTTATTGATGCTTTACGTTATGATAGCTCTATGTGTAAATCTAGATCTATAGAAGGTGTAGATGATAACGCTCTCTCTATATACCCTAGATCTACTTCAATAGGTGGGAGTTATGAACATGCAGAGAGATTGGGTGTTTAGGAGAGAGACTTTGTAAAATGGATTATTCCCATAACTCTTCCAAGATTATGTGTTCCCTAGAGCTACTCACGAGCATAGATTAGTAACTCACCATGACAGAGGGAGTGAAAGCATTGTTGGAATTCTTGGTCCATACCTCGTATTCATCGGTATGAAATCCATACTTGACCCAATCTATAAATATCCGGAGTGAATTCAATGCCCGAGTATCTCCCTTCTTGGATTGTTTGTCATCACTATCTTCATCAAGTGTTCTTAAGCCAATTTCCCTTTTAGCAATTAGATTAGAAAATCATCAACCTTTGGATAGACTAGGTAGCAGATAATTAGATAGGATTGGTGGTATGGGTTATTCCATATATAATACTTAAGATCGGCGAAGAACTTTTCTTTTAGGCATATGAATAATCCTCAGGGAGTTTTTTCAAGACTAAATATTTAGCATAGTCTGCGAACCAGGGTAGCTCAGCTTCTTTGCTCAGCCCCAATACACCATATAATTGTACTTCAGGAATGAGTCGTTGATGTCTTCATCTCTTAGTGTTTCTCTGCGTGGGTCTTCAAGTCGATGTAAATGATCGACGGCTAAATTCTAGGTTCCTTTATTATCTTTGATTTCTAAATCAAACTCTTGTGGCAAAGAACCCATCGGATCAATCGTGGTTTCGCATCGGTTTTGGTTAGCAGATAGTACAGAGCCGAGTGATATGTAGACTATAACCTTGGATAAGACTAGGTATGAGCGAAACTTATCAAATGTGAATATCATGGCAAGGAATTCTTTTTCAGTTGTCGTATAATTCTCCTGTGTGTCAGTAAGGGTTCTACTCGTATAGTATATAGGTTGAAAGTGCTTATTCCGCTGTTGCCACAAAACTGCTCCTACAACATAATTGTTGGCATCACACATTAATTCGGATGGTAGACTCCAGTCTGGTGTTGTCATAATGGGTGCTCGAGTGAGTTTCGTCTTTATGGTTTTGAAAGTAGCCAGGCATTCACCATAAAAGTTAAATGGAGTATCTTTTTCAAAAAGCTTAGTTAATGTTCTCGAGATTTTGGAGAAGTCCTTTATAAAGCGCCAGTAAAAGCCGGCGTGCCCTAAGAAACTTCTTATAGCCTTGATGTACGCAGGTGGCGGGAGCTTTTTGATTGTCTCTACTTTGGCTTTATCGACTTCAATGCCCTTATGAGAGATTTTGTTTCCAAGAACAATTCCTTCTCGTACCATGAAGTGACACTTCACCCAGCTTAATACCAAGTTGGTTTCTTCGTACCTGACTAATATTTTCTCTAAATTGTGCAGACATAGATCAACTGAGTTACCGAAGATAGAGAAATCATCTATGAATACCTCCATCATGTTGCCCACAAAGTCTTTAAAAATAGTGAGCATACATCTCTGGAAAGTGGCACGGGCATTGCATAGACCGAAAGGCATACGACGGTATGCAAAAGTAACATAGTGGCAAGTAAAAGTAGTTCTCTTTTGATCTTCTAGAGCTCCAGGGATTTGGAAATACCCTGAAAATCCAGCCTAAAAGCAGTTGTAGAAATGTCCAGCTAATCGCTCAAGGATTTGGTCAATAAAGGATAATGGGAAGTAGTCCTTTCTAGTTCGTCATTAAGTTTCCTATAATCAATGCAGACGCGTCATCCTGTTACCGTTCTTGTTGGAACAAGTTCGTGCTTTTCATTTGTTACGACAGTTATCCCACCTTTCTTGGAGACCACTTGAGTGGGCTCACCCATACACTGTCTGAAATAGGATAGATGACCCAGGCATCAAGGAGTTTAATAACTTCGGCTTTAACTACCTCCTGCAAGTTTGGATTAAGTTTTCTTTGGGGATGAACTGATGGCTTGTGCACTTCTTCCATTAAAATCTTATGGGTGCACAATGACGGATCTATTCCTTGAGTATCTGTAATCTTCCACGCTATAGCCTTCCTATGTCTTTTTAAGACTTATAATAATTTCTCTTTTTGTTCTAGAAATAGATCTGCGTCAATAATTAGAGGCAATTTCTAAATGTCCCGAAGAAATGCATATTCAAGGTGGTCAGGTAATTTTTTTAACTCTAGTTCTGGGGTTTCTTTTAATGAAGATCTTTCTTCCTTATTTTTCTCTTGGGATATTTTGTGGAAATCTTGATCCTCTAAACTTTGTTAAGACCCAGAATCCTCCTTCTGAATGGTTGGTGGAACTAGGCCATCGAGATCCCTCATGACGCTTATATCCAATTCTTCCTCGGTTGTCCTATGGACGGATGGAGGCTGGTGTTGTTCTCTATTGCTTGCGTCATATATGGAAGAAAAATTAATCCAGTAGACTCCTTCTATTATGTTTCCCTATATATTAACATCTAGAAAATCTAATGGCAGTGGTTGTCCAATTAAGAGTTGTTTGGAGTATTTTTGCTCTTAATCGAGGAAATCATTGAATTCTTCCTGCCATCAGAGATCTTTCTGGTAATTGATGCAATTGCAAACCGCAAATGTACGGGTCGTATCAAGTAATAAAGTGGACTCTTGAAAAGTCGGGTATCGAACCTCAAGGACCAAGAAATACTAGTAATAACCAGTCATCTATTATCTAGTCAAAACAAAGATTGGTGGTGGTTTAAACTAATCTAAACAAAGAAAGTACAAAAATTTGATATCACTAATGATGGTATTGAATCTTGGGGTAAATCAATAATAAGAAGGGGGTATTCGGGAAATAAATCCCCCTCGGGTTCCTATAAAGATAGATCATGAATGTGAAGGTCACTGGTTGCAATGGATTGGACCAAGAGTTCCTAAAGTGCTTTCTCTCCCTCTCTTGAGGCGAATTACTAATCCTAGTGCCCTTACCAATGATGGTCTAGGGAACCTAATTCTTGGAAGGATTATGGGAATAATACATCTAAAGGGCTCGCTCTCCTTAATACTAGGGTTCCCGGTGTACTCACAATCATCTTTATTGTAGATGGACTACACATGAAGAGGCGTTCTCTTCTTCCCCCCATATGGCTTACAAAAATCCCTCCGGGCTCTCCCAACATAGAAGGATTAACATACATTAAAACATCCAATAGATCTCAATCATGGAAAACAACTAGATAACCATTAACAATCAAAATCAAAGTTTATATATAACCCAAGGGTTCAACATGGCCAAATACCTAAAATATTAGTTCCCCATGAAAGAGGAACACAAATCCAATACAATAAAAGTAGAAAACATCAAAATAAACACAAATAAACCTCCCTCCGATGTTCCCTCCGCTGTTGGTGCGCAGTTTGGATCATTGATGATGACTCCCTTTAAGCCCTAGCTCGCTCCCAAGAGGATCCCTTCAAACTCTCTAGCCATTAATAAACTCCAAGATCTCTAAGACAGCCCAAAAGGTGGCCAAAGGCCAAGAGATGCCTTCATAACCCTGGAACATTGGTATTTATAGGGGTAACGGCATTTGTAAAGCATCTCACCGATTTAAGGTTCGTATGGGGCCAAATCATTTGAAAATAGGGTGTAAATTGGGACCAAAAAATGGCCCATACGGGCCTCCATATGGGCATATACGGGCCCGTATATTCCTACAAATTCGCTCCCCGAGTCATACGGGCCGTATGAGATCCAGTATAGAATACAAGTCCCTTCGTACGGCTATATATCGAACCATATGCTACCTCGTAGGGCTTATGCGAGTGATATGGGAAAAAGCTAAAATTAATGTAGCGGCTGAAATTACTTAGCATATGGCCCGTATACTAGCCCATTTGGTAGACCGTATGCCTCTCAAAAAACCTTGTTTTTACACCAAAACTATGGGGAACTTCTCCTTAATGTATGGGAGCATTTGTAGGTCCTTTCTAGCTCCTAACTTTGTTGTATTGGCCTTCGAAAAGCCTTCAAATATCCGCTTTCTCTTGAAACACCTTCAATGTGCCCTGTTTAACAAAAGTAACAACTATTAAGCATCGGTAGGCCACATTTCACCAAATTAGCATATAAAACATATATGAATATGTTATAAAATTATGCTCAAATAAACACTTATCACATATCTCCACACTTAAAGGTTTGTTTGTCCTCAAGCAAAGAAAAGAAATTAGCAAAAGATGATAAGTGTTCACCCTTGGGCAACTGAATTCTTGACTCAACTCTATTTCAAGTTCATTATCAAAGTATTTGTTCTACCATTTCCACACTAGGGCTTAGATAGATCTCGTGACATTTATCAATATAACTCTAGACAAAGCTTGTTCACTGTACATCCAATTTTTTAAAATCTTAGCAAGACAAGCATACCCTCAATAGACTCTAGAGGATTCTTGGGACCCTAAGAGCAAAATGACTAACCCTTCATTGGGAAAAGTAGTGGACAAGTTTGAGAGCTTCCATAACAAACAAGATTAACACAACACACTTTTTTTTTTTTAATTATTCTAGTAGGGCATCCCTAATGGATTCGACTTTCCTGTAATAAAGACCAATGTAAAGTGTAGATCCTTATTTCTAATGGATGCACATGCTGATTAAGTACTATAACACCTAACTACTTAGAGGATTACAAGTCTACCTTTGTGTTCATAATAAGGAGTGACTTTTCGATTTGAGGAACACTATGATTAGGAGCCACAACACCAAACTACTTCATCACAATAAGCAGCCGAATACTGTATTGCTTTCGCAACTAATATATACATTACTACTTTATTATCCTCTTACTTGTCTACTAAGTTAAATTTTTGGGGTTAGAAGCTTGACTAGTGTGACGAAGCCTCTTTTAGCCATTGAAAGTAATGCTTAGCAATTTAAATCAAAAGAACATGGTAATGGGTTTTCTATTGTCTCCAGAGATTATGAGTGTCACCAAGATGGTCTCTAGGTGCCCAGGGTGTTTCATGGGAGAATTTTAACAAAATTGTGTGCTAAGATGGTGCCCTATGAATGGGATGTGTCAAAGTGATTCCTAAAAGCACCTTCATCGGTGTATGCTAAAAATAAATTATCAAATAAAGATTTGCAATGAATTTAACTAATTGCTACCTATCTCCACACTTAAGAATTTGCAATAGATGTATAAATGGATAGGTAGACACCCATCTCCACACTTAAAGACATACATTGTCCTCAATGTGCACAATAAAGCTTGAAAAGTATACAATATGCAATAAAAATAAGGAGAAGGGAAAATTTAAACTTCCCAGATTCGTTGATGATGATTCCATATTTGGTTCAAATTCGGGGAGGATATTCTTGACGGCCAATATGTCCATGCTCCAGATCCTATGAGACCTAAAGGGACCAAAAGAGCTCAAGTGCATCATCATTTTATTGAACACACAAAAACAAACTAAAACTAACTAAGATGCAAAAATAAAAAATATTTCATAAGAACCTTGGGTTGCCTCCCAAGAAGCATTTGTTTAACATCATTAGCTTGATGTACCTTGTTCCTTACCTTATGGAGGCTTGAACAAAGTGTGTTCCTCCCGGCTACATCTCACATAGCTACTTCTAACGAACAAAATACATACCTGCTGGGGTAGTGCGGTTGTTGAGGGTTTCGATCAGTTTCCTTTAGGCCTCCACCAAAATAGTTTGGGCCCGGAATTGTTCAATCATGGTTTGGGCGGATCCTCGGATTGAATTATCCTCCTGGCTTCTATTGTTAACCCGGATATGTTTCCTCTATGCTTTGTCTGCAGGTCAGCTTCGAGGTAGAGGATTTCTTAAAGTGTTTTCGGCTTTCCTCTTTACATCTCTTCTTCCTTTATAATACCAACACATTCTTCTACCCCTTTCTCCTCTTCATTCTCCTTTTCTTTAGTGTTATTTCCAAGTGGGGCTTCTACTTATTGACTCTTTTGCGCATGAGAAATAATTTTAAGAGCTTCTTCCACATGGTTTTTAAGCTTTCAACGAGAGGCTTGCATTCTTGCAATTGTGGCCACCTGGCTCTGTATATACTTTAGCAAAAACTCCTTCAATTTTATGGAGACTTCTTCTTGCAATTTCGATGGGTGCTGAAAACTAAGAGGATAATTTTGCCGTTGTTGTTGAGTTGGAGAATATGAACAAAAGCCTTGTTGAGGACATCGCCATTGTGGTTCTTATTGATAGCTTGGATAGCTTGATTGTCCCCCCCAATATGGATTATAGACATTGTTACATGGGCTTCTTCAAATTGGTGTATTGCCTAAAAGATAGTCAATTGTAGCTTCCAACAAAGCTAACCTTGAGCGATCCATTTTGTACCGTGCACAGAAGAGAACAAAAGAAACAAGTCAAAGAATTTTTTTTTATATTAGTCAAAGAAAAATTAAAAACTAAAATTAATGACTAGAGTAATAAACTTCTAAGGTTCCTAGTAGTCTTAGTCCCCGGTAAAGGCTCCAAAAACTTGATGTGATTGAAAATTACAAGTATACAGGTCGTATCAAGTAATAAAGTGGACACTTGAAATGTCGGGTATCGAACCTCAAGGACCAAGAAATACTAGTACTAACTAGTTATCTATTATCCAGTCAAAATAAAGATTGGTAGTGGTTTAAACTAATCTAAACAAAGAAAACCCAAAAATTGGATATCACTAATGACGAGATTAAATCTTGGGGTAAATCAATAATAAGAAGGGAATATTCGCGCAAGGAATCCCCCTCGGGTTGACATAAAGATAGATAATGAATGTGAAGGTCACTAGTTGCATGGATTGTACCAAGAGTTCCTAAGGTGCTTTCACTCCCTCTCTTGAGAGAATTACTAATCTTAGTGCCATTACCGATGATCTTCTAGGGAATCTAATTCTTTGAAGGATTATAGGAATAATACATCTAAAGGGCTCGCTCTCCTTAATACCCGGGTTCCCGGTATCCTCATAATCCTCTCTATTGGAGATGGTCTACACACGGGGAGGCATTCGCTTCTTCCCCCATATGGACTACGGAAATCCCTCTGGGCTCTCGCAACGTAGAGGAATTAGCATACATTAAAACATCTAATAGATCTCAATCATGGAAAATAACTAGATAACCATTAATAATCAAAATCAAAGTTCATACGAAGATTTCTCTCTATACAACATCCATCGTAATAAAGCGGCATTAAGCAAGTTGAAAGAAAGAACTGTCCAACTCAAATACTAGTTCTTGAGCAAAACACCTCCCATGGTAGTTTGCAAGGCAACTCCTATCAAGCAAGTCATGTTTAATTCTTTGGGCATTGATGCTATAGACGGATGGGGTGTGGAAAATTTGGATCCCCAACAAGATATGAGACAAACTTGGAACAAAGCCTGGATACAGAAGAAAGGAAGTATTTTGATGGGAAAGTTGAGGAAGCCTTTGGAGAGGCCAACCCAGGTAAAGATCTCGACAAGGAGACTTGGATACAATTGAGACCATCCTTCGAGGAACCCTCAGAGTTTGAACTTAAGAAGCTACCAGAACACCTTGAGTACACTTGGCTAGAGCAAGATATGGAGGAACTCCTTGAGTATGCACCACCATTAGGTAAGGACAATGAAGACAATCATCCTCCTCCTCCTTTCTTTCAATGGGTACTGCCACAAGAGCTTAATGAACAAATCAAGGAAAAAAGTATGGGACTTTGCTCTATAAACCCCAACAAGGAGGAAGAGTGTTCGATAAAACCCAGCATAGATGCCACTGTGATATATGAACCCTTGGAACAAAACATTATTATTCAAGAAATTGACAGATGGCACAGTAAATTTGTTGCAACACAAAGAGCCGAACATAGATATCACTTAGTGTTGCTAAAAAAGTTGCTGAGTAATGCAAATTCAAAAGATATGATCATCCATGTTCACTGAAAGGGCAGCCCTTAAAGATATTGAGTTATATGCCGAGCCTATCAAGACTAAGAAGAAGCGGCGAAGAACATACAAAGGTGAAGGTCTTAAGAAGGATGCAGCAGCTTAGATCATCAAAGAGCCAAAATAACAGAAAGGTGCGTCTAGCTAATAACGTAAAACAAGAGCTTCTTGGGAGGCAACCCAAGTTTGGTTAGTTTTCTAGTTCATGTTTTTAACATAGCTTAGGATTTTAGTTAGGAATACAATAGTGGTGAATTATACTTTTTGATGATGTTCTAAAAAATTTTGTGATTCCTAAGTGCTTAACGATTAATTCTCTATGTACCGAGTCACTAACACACAGGTTCAGGGGAAATTAAGTGAAAGAAGGACCAATACAGGAAGACAGAGATGCGTATGGCCTCAATTGATATTGGCACGGCCTTACCGATGGTCGTGCATCTTTAGGGATCATTTCTCTTATAGAAGATGCTACTGCACACAACAGTGCATCTCATTAGCATGGCCATAGTGAGGAAGTCGGCAAACCAAAATGCTTGTGCATGCTTGTGTGCACGGCCGTGCGCAAGGCAGACTGGGGCATTAAAACCCTAAATCGGGTGATAACCCATCATATTCTTCCACTTCTACACGTACCATTGTGCGCGCACCTCAGCTCTCTCCCTTCGTTGTCGTTCCTCCATCTTCTCCACCGACCTCGGCTATCCACCTCCTCCCTCTCTGACAAGCCACCATCTTGAAGCATCATGCTGCCTAAGAAACCCTCCAATGAGCAACCAAGGTGGAAGAAACAAAAGGTAGAGGGGAGCTCCAAGCCCCAAGTACCTTCATCCACTACCACCCCATAGAACTTGATGTTCACTACGCCAATGTTTGCGGGTAGGTACTTCCATCTCCGACGGTTGAGGTTCGGTGACGTACAATGGCACCTAGATGTAGGCGGTTGGCAGCGCCTCCTTGACATTCAGGAGCCCACATACCAAGAGCTGACGTTGGAGGTACTCTTGACATTCAAGGTAGCAGAGAACTCATCACCCGGCACCGAACAGACAAGATCAGGTTCAGGTTGGGTAACACCATGTTTTAAATAAGTTACAATGATTTCTCCATCCACCTCGGGCTTCACTATCGAGAGTACACGATGACCCAGAGTACCAGGCTATAAGGGTCGACAGGCCGGCTGGCAAGTCACAGGAGTCCATTTGTAGGAGGCTCAGCACAGATCCATACTATGACCAATGCCTATCGAAGGCATCCACTCTCCACTCACCGATCTTGAGGTACATCCATATGATGCTCAGCCATTCGATCATAGGGCGGGGATGAAACACGAGTGTTGTGAGCACCCGAGATTTTCTATACCTACAAAGTATGGTAGATGGCTTCCCACTCCACCTGGGATGGGTTGTCGTCGAGCTGCTAATACATCATCCGACCGACATCAAGATTGGAGCGATCTTCATCAGACCATACATTACACGACTGGCCCAAGGCATCAATACCATATAATAAATCCAATAGGTTCTCAAAATATAGAAATATTCATTCAATTATAGAAATCTATACAAGCAAGATTAAACTTAAATCTGGAGGTTAATCATGCCCAAGTATCTACAAAGTTAGTTCCCCATTAAAGGGGAACACAAATCGCCCACAATGTTTAAGAGAAAAATAAGAAACATGATATTAAATACTCTTCCCTCCACTCTTGGAGAGGACTGTTGGCGGTGTGTGTGGAAATACCCCTTCGATGCTTGCCTTCCTCCCCTTGCTCCTAGATCTTCAATGATGCCCTAATCTCCAAGGTGGAGATTGGGTGGGAGGCTCCAAGAAAGGTGATGAGTTTCAAGTTCCAAAAGACCCCTTCTATAAACCCTAAATCAACTATTTATAGGGTTTAGGTCAATACACATCATTCCAGACCCAATTAGTCAAATCAGGACTCAAATCAGTAATGAGATTAGGTTAGGTTGCATCTGAGTGCGAGGCATACAGGCGGTCTTACGGGCGTAAGACTATCCGTAAGACCATCTCCAGGTTATAAGGTTGTTGATATGGCCGCACGCTCGCCCGTAACGTTCTCTGTCAATCTGGGGGATGTGTGCTCAGAATGTCCTTACGGTTGCATATGGGAGAGGCTTGCCCGTAACTTGCATCATACGGGTGCTTACGCCCGTAGGCTAGCCCATATGTCTTCAGTAAATTTGAGAATTTCTTCGATTTGATCTGTATTACTTCCATTTTGCTCTCTAAGCTCTCTGGTGCCCTGCAATTAAGAATTAACACTAATCTCTGGTAACATGCATATGGTGTTAAACTTGTAAAATCTTTATATGGTCTTAAACAAGACCCCAAAAAATGTCATGGAAAAATTTGATCTTGTTTTAGTTTCTAATGGCTATATAATTAATGAAACATATAACTATGTGTATAGTAAATTTGTTAATAATGTCAGTATAATAATCTGCTTATATGTAGATGACATGCTTATTATGGATACTTCCTTAGAACTAGTAGTTAACACGAAGAATTTCTTATCCTCTAAATTTGACATGCAAGATATGGGTGAAGCACATTTCATTCTTGGAATTAAAATTTCTAAGTCCAATAATGAAATAATGCTTTTATAAGAAAATTACATGAAAATGGGTATTAATTTGGTTAATCTCCTAATTAAGGTTAAATGGGGTCAGCAAGGACCTTTTGGTAATTTCAGGAAAAGGTGATGGCTTAACTGAAAAGGTATCCCTCTCACAGAGAGAGGGACCTGCATGTAATAGATTAAAGAGCTAGGGTTATATACAAAACACCATGAATACCATGCATGGAGTATCTCAAATGCAATCAAAGGTTGTGATTAAAAGATCTCGAGATCGCGTTGATCGCGAGACACAGGTTGTCAATAAGAGAAGCCACATGGAGCTTCATCCGCCATCCATCTCGTTTGACGGATAAAGTTCTATACACCAAATTAAATCAGAACGTCACATCCCTTTTTATTTGGTGGAACCAATCGGGACCGTTCTTCTGAGCAGGTGCTTTAAGATAGAGGCACAAGTCTTGATCTTGGACTTTCATCCACTCTCATTTTCTGGATTTATCTGTACCGTTCATCAAAGGCTTTTATTTACATTTGAGGCAGAGAGTGAACATCCGACTGCTTATCCCCAAGCGACCGTGGTCGTTCATCCGAGAGAGTGATGGATCCGAGGCATAACGACGAGCAATCCACCGTTGATCTTCATGGAACCGATCTCCACCGTCTGTGTTGTGCGTTCTGATCACTAGGCCTGACAAAGAACCACTTTCTCCCTTGCCAGCGCATGGCTGCGATCACAACCACCAACTTCTCCACTGATCACGCATCGGCCATGTTGGAGAAATGCTCTAAAAACCATAATCTTTAGCACTTTATGTAAAAATTTATTTATTTAATAAAAGTCTTGTTCATTATTTAGATTTCACTACTATGACTATAATATGAGATCTTAAATCTAATTAATGAAGTCCATGATATAACACATGGCATGAAGGAAATTATGATAGAGATCATAATGTGGGATTCCTATCATGTGTAATTATGTACGTATCTAAATATCCCCAGTCGTAGGATCAACGAGACGGGACATCATTGATCCATCAAGACTAGCACATGTTATGCTCATTGATCCGATCAAGCAGTTGTTCTCACAAGCTGTAAACATGAAGATATTTTGAGTGAACATGTGGATGCTTGCTAAGGGTAGCAAGTTCATTGGATGACCTACCATGAGTCTTCACATGGTTATCCTATTAAAATGTCAGTGAAGATCTCATTGCAACAATGGTATAAATATCCTTAGACTTGAGGTACACAAGTTATCTTGGACATGGATTCTGTGCTTTGACGTCATTACTACGTTTCCCTTCAGGGGTTACCTATAGGGTGGTGATTGGGTACAGCTTTGAAGTATTCGAAGGTATTTGGGTAGCAAATAGAGGATTTACTACTCCAGATTGAAGGAGGGTATACCCATGGCCACTTGTTGGGTCATTACTCAGGAATCTCTAGCCAGAGTACCTTGTCATGAAGATGGTTATCGATGACAAAAGTTTTGAGTAATGGATCCCATAGGACGAGGAACTAATACTTGGGCTGGGTGTGACATAGTCAGTCTAGTGGGAGTTGACACATAGGCCATACTCCGAACCAAATTGGTATAAGATGGTAAAAGACAAATTGCACACTAACATTGGCAGCTAAAAGGTTCCAAATCAGACCACCTGACTTTCCGGTCAATTGGGGTCATGATGTATTGCTAGATGCCACTCATGATCTATTTGTAATTAATGGTTGATTATGAATGGCCAACATAACCGGGAACCTAATAGGTCACATGCATAGAAGATATCAATGACGTATAAAACGTGTTTTTAGGAAAAATAGATCCTCAAACGAGAGAAATAAAGGGAAGAGAAAGATTGTAAGTCTAATTTAATTATATGTCAAATTTGATTGTAAGTCGAATTTGATTATAAGACAAATTTAATTATATGTCGAATTTGATTATAAGTCAAATTTGCTTGGAAGTCGAATTTGATTATATATCAAATTTGATTAGATTGTAAGCCAAATTTGATTTGGGATTCAATCAAAGTCCCACTCTGAAACAAACCCTAATCTGATTAGGGAGGCCTATAAATATGTGATACTCTAGGCCATAAAGATATACAATTTCTTAGTAATTGATAGAGATCAATAGCTTTTCCTCTTCTCTCCCAAATCCTCTCAAGAACTTCCACCATAGCTAGCACCTTGCGTGGAAGATCACCACGTAGCCTTTGAGGTTGCTTCTGCGGATCTTCGCATGGATCACCGTTAGAGACACTCCATCTATGGACTGTTGTGGTTGACGCAAAATCTTCTCCGATTCAGAGAAAAAAATTCGGTATAGATTTCAAAAGGTACATGCCCCTCAACATTACTTGCTTGTGTTTTGATAAACGTAGGGAGATCCGTTTGGGCTAGGGTTTAGAAAATTTTAATTTTTCCGTTGTGCCATGTATATGATACATGCTTTTTATTTTCCACAAAACCCTACAGTAATATCAGAGCCAACCTTATGTTTGTCTTAACCTTATGCATGAAGAACATGGTAGAATTGATAGATGGCATGATTAGGGTTCTAAATTTGCATGTTGTTCTTGAACACTTTTAATAATATAATTATTAGAATTTGATATATGATGTTTGGAACATGTTTTTTGTTTCAGAATAACATACAAACAAGTTTGAAAATTGTTTTAAAAGATTGAAACCCCGAAATTAGTTTTCTTTTTTAAAAACCCTAAAAATCGTTTTTCTAGTTTCTCTAATTTGTTTCCAAAATTAATCTGATTAATTAGGAAATTATAAAGGAAACTGAAATTTGATTTTTCATAAATCTAAATTTGGATTTTTATGGGATATGATCCGAATCAAATTTGGATTTTATAGGATATGATTCTAATCAAATTTGGATTTGATCGAGATATGATCCTAATCAAATTTGGATTTGATCGGGATATGATCCTAATCAAATTTGGATTTTTATGGGATATGATTCAATTCAAATTTGGATTTGATCGAGATATGATCCTAATCAAATTTGGATTTGATCAGGATATGATCATAATCAAATTTGGATTTTATGGGATATGGTTCTAATCAAATTTGGATTTTACTAAATTTGGATTTTATCGCAATACCATTAGAAATAGGATTTCTAATTTTGATTGTAATCTCATACATCTACCTAGGTCTGACTTGCTCAATCCTAATTTGTCTCGAATTATCTATATATGATTGATATGATCATATACATTGCATACTTAAAATTTGATGAGACTAAATTGTAGTAATCCCTCAATTAAATATTAAAGCTAAACGTCTTCCCTTAATATGGTAAGAACCAGAGTCCTTCTTAGAGATTTGGGTTGTTAGGTAAACCTAAGGCCTACTTTACGTTGGATATGTTCTAGCCATTGAGATATGATCTCATGATAAATAGGTCGGCGTTAATCGAAATCATTGGTTTGTTGGGTAAACCCAAGGCTAATGTAGACAGAGAAGATGTTGGGTAGCGTACATACGATGTACACGCGCCAATGAGTTGACAACCCGATGATTAGTGCAAACATCAATAAGTTGATAGCACTAGGTCGATAGTTACACACATATAATCTGTGTAATTGGTATGTGATAGGCCATTTGAACTAAGGTGACTTGTTGGGTATACCCAAGGTCATTCTTGGGAATTTTGGATATCGAACACAATAGGAGAACTTCCAAATGGTTCTATCCAATTCAGAGTGAGGGCTTATAGATTTGTAATAAAATAGTGGGAGTAATAATGCGTAATATAAAATTCCTTATATCATGCATTCATGTACTTTTCTCTAACATGCTCATTTTACATCTAGGTTATTAGAATCATGTCATCCTTAGTGAATTTGACATCGATCCTTGAGACAAATAAGTTGACTAGACCCAATTTCTTGGAATGGCTAACGAATGTGAGAATTGTTCTCAAATCCGAGCGAATAGCCTATGTCCTTGATGAGGAGCTTCCTTCTCCTCCTACTGAGGGTGCTTCTGAAGACAAATTGTTTGCTTATAAGAAGCACTTGGCTGACAGCGAGTTAGCTTGTTGTATTATGCTAGCCTCTATGTCAGCTGAGTTACAAAAGCAGCATGAGGCTATGGACGCGTATACCATGGTCTACCATCTAAGGGAGCTGCTTGATGAGCAAGAGAGAACCGAACGGTTCGAGCACTCCAAGTTGCTCTTCCGCACCAAGATGCCGGAGGGGACATCTGTAGTGCAACACGCACTAAACATGTATGGCTATATTGAGAGGTTAGGATCACTAGGTTTTGTGATGGATCACGAATTAAGTATAGACTTAATTCTACAAAGTTTAACTGACAGTTACGCACAGTTTGTGCTAAACTATCAGATGAACCAGATTGCATCAACAATACCGAAGTTGATCAACTTGCTCAAATCGATAGAGCCTGCTGTTAAGAAAGAACAAAAGGCCATGATGCAGGTGGACTCTTCTAAGACCAAGGGCTCTAAGAAGAAGTCCTTAAAAGCCAAAGGGAAGGCCATGAAAAGAAAGGCCAAGAAGGCAGAACAAGTTGTCCCAAAAGGAGCCTGCCATCATTGCGGCAAAGAAGGCCATTGGAGAAGAAACTGCAAGGGCTACCTGGAGTCTCTAAAGAAGAATAAGGCATCTGATGCCCCATCTACTTCAGGTATCTTCTTTAAAACATGGGTATTGGATACCCGATGTGGCTCACACATATGCACTAATATACAGGGCCTAAAGAACAGTAGATTGCTGGTCAAGGGAGAGGAAGACCTGCGGGTTGGAAATGGAGCAAAAGTTGTTGTATTAGCCGTAGGAACTTATGTATTGCCACTTCCAAGTGGACTAGTTTTAGAATTAGACAATTGCCTTTATGTTCCTACTTTGATGAAGAACATTATTTCTATTTCTAGTTTTAATAAGAAAGGTTTTCATTTAACTTTTAGTATAATTGTTGTTACATAATGTTGGATGGAGTTCTTTATGGTACCGGAATGTTGTGCAATGGTATATAGATATTAGATGTGTCTAGTTCTATACTCAATATTAAAAATAATAACAAACAAGTAAAATAAGATAATCAATTAACCTCCTATTTATGGCATTGTCGTCTTTGCCATATAAGCGAGAAACGCATGACTGAGTTGCTCAAGAGAGGCGACTGGGGACCATTTGATTATGAATCACATGATATATGTGTATCATGTTTAAAGGGTAAGATGACTAAGTCACCCTTTACAGGAAAGAGTGAACGAGCAATAGACTTATTAGCCCTAACACATACAGATATATGTGGGCCAATGTCTATACATGCTAGAGGTGGTTATGCTTACTTTATTACCTTAATTGATGATCATTCACGATATGGGTATGTGTATCTAATGAGATACAAATCCGAAGCCTTTGAAAAGTTCAAAGAATTCAGAAATGAAGTAGAGAAACAACTTGGTAGAAGTATTAAAACACTTAGATCTAATCGAGGTGGTGAATACTTGAGCCAAGAGTTTCAAGATTATCTCAGGGATAATAGGAAATTATCCCGATGGACTCTACCTTACACGCGACAACACAATGGTGTGGCGGAAAGGAGAAACCGAACCCTATTAGATATGGTAAGGTCAATGATGAGCCATGCAGAGCTTCCTAAATCGTTTTGGGGTTATGCACTTACAACTGCTGTTTATCTTTTAAACAGAGTCCCATCTAAGGCAGTTTAGGTTACTCCATATGAGATGTGGACTAACAGGATACCCTCACTATCTCACTTGAAGGTATGGGGTCTGGCTTACGTGAACTTAAGGCAAAGTCTGACAGGTGTCTATTTGTGGGAATATCCAATGGAAACCATGGGATATCAGTTTTACCACACTTTGGAACAAAAGCTATTTGTTTCAAAGCATGCTATCTTCCTAGAGAAAGAGTTTCTCTTAATGGAAGATATTGGGAGTAAAATTGAGCTTGATGAAGTTCGAGATGCTCCAATAGACACAGAGCAACTGCTTAACCCATATCCACAGCCAGTTACTCATACTGATGAAGTAACGGTTGTACCTTCTAATACACAAGAGCTTCGTAGATCTAGTAGGATACGTATGGTTCCTGATGCGTTGAAACCGCAAGTGTACAGGTCGGATCAAGTAATAAAGTGGACTCTTGAAAAGTCGGGTATCGAACCTCAGGGACCGAGAAGTACTAGTACTAATTAGTTATCTATTATCTAGTTTAAACAAGGATTGGTGGTGATTTGAACTAATCTAAACAAAGAAAACCTACAAATTGGATATCACTATGACGGGTATGAATCTTGGGGTAAATCAATTATAAGAAGGGGGTATTCGGGCAATGGATCCCCCTTGGATTTCTTAAAGATGGATAATTCTAACTATGTCAATGCTTGATGAATCATTGGCCAAAAGTTCCTAACATGCTTTCACTCTCTCCACCAGAGATGAGTTATTAACCTAGTGCCCTCACCGATGATGTCTCGACCTAATTTTGGGAGGACTAAGGGAATAAATAATCTAAAAGAATCACCCTCCTTGGTACCCGAGCTCCCAGTGTACTCCTAATCCCCTCTATTGGAGAAAGTCTACACGTGGGGAGGCGTTCGCGTCTTCCCCCACATGGACAACAATAGTCTCTCCGGGCTCTCACAACGTAGAGAGACTAATACCTCAATACAAATCATCCAATAGACCGAATAAAATCATGCAAGCAATTAACATAGAAAGCAATAATCAATTAAACACAATCAAAGGGTTCATCATGCCCAAATACCTAAAATATTAGTTCCCCATGAGAGGGGAGCACAAATCCAACACAATAAAAGGGGAAAACATCAAAATAAACTCAATTAAACCTCCCTCCGATGTTCCCTCCGTTGTTGGTGCGCAATTAGATCGTTGATGATGATCTCCCTTCAAGCCCTAGCTTCTTCCCAAGAGGATCCCTCCAAACCCTAGCCAACAATGAACTCCAAGATCTCCAAGACGGCCCAAAAGGTGGCCAAAGGCCAAGAGATGATTTCCTAACCCTAGAAAGGTTGTATTTATAGGGGTGAAGGCCTTTGTAAAGTATCTCACGCGTTTAGGGTTCGTGTGGGACCAAACCACGTGAAAATCGGGTGTAGATCGGGCCCAAGACCGCTACGTGGTCTCGTATACGGACTCCCATACGGACCCGTATGGGTTTACAGGTCGTCTTATACGGTTTCTTGTCAGTCCGTATGGGTGGTTCTGCATCGCGCAGTTTTCATCAAGCACTAGATCGGATGACCAATTCTTATCAGATTAACCGGAAATTTTAACCAAGTCTTACTAACTTGCTTATCTTCAATCTGAACAGTGGAGATTTGATTTAGAGTCCTGTAGATTTTGTAATAAATTTCTGATCCTTGCTGCTCTTTCAGGACTGTTGCAGTTTTCTCTAGTTACTTCCTTTTTCGCCTCAAATGATGTAGAATTTCTTCCTTTTTATTCTTGAGACTCTCCAATGGCCTGTAGATAAAATATGAAGCTCTTTAAGTAGCAGAGGGCTATAATTCATCAAAATAGCATGTAAAACATATAGGAAAATGATAGGAAAATATGCTCATTTGAACACTTATCAGTTCCCGAGAGATATAGATTTCTCATGAGTGAAACTAATAACGTATGACTCATAGAGGATGAGGAACCTACTAATTACGAAGAAGTATTGAATTGTTCAGACTCAGATAAATGGCTAGGCGCCATGAAATCAGGAATGGATTCCATATACAAAAACCAAGTATGGTCTTTGGTTAAAAGGAATTAAGCCTATTGGGTGCAAAAGAAGAAAACCGACATAGAAGGTAACGTAACTACATATAAAGCTAGACTAGTGGCGAAAGGATATCGTTAAAAACAAGCGTTGACTATGATGAAACCTTTTCACCTATAGCCATGTTTAAATCCATAACAATACTCCTAGCCATTGTTGCTTATTATGACTATGAGATTTGGCAAATGGATGTGAAAACATCTTTCCTTAATGGAAATCTAACCGAGGATATCTATATGATGCAACCCGAGAGATTCAAATCTAATGATGGAAATAAAGTATGCAAGCTTCAAAGATCCATTTATGAATTGAAGCAAGCATCCAGGAGTTGGTACATTCTATTTAATGAGACGATCAAAGAATTTGGTTTCTCACAAAATCCGGATGAACCTTGTGTATACAAGAAGGTTAATGGGAGTGCAGTCATGTTCCTTGTATTGTATGTGGATGACATACTACTAATAGGAAGCAACATATCTGTCCTTCAATCAGTAAAAATTTGGTTATCCAAGAATTTCTCCATGAAGGACCTTGGAGAGGTGACATACATCTTGGGGATAAAGATTTATAGAGATAGATCTAAAAGGTTGCTAGGACTTTTGCAGTCTACATACGTAGACAAGATGCTGAAGAGGTTTAGTATTGTGGAGTCTAAGAGAGGGTACATCCCCATGAGACATGGGATTACACTCTCGAAGTCTATATGTCCAAAGACACAAGATGAGAGGACTCGCATGAATAAGATCCCATACGCCTCAGCCATAGGATCTATCATGTACGCTATGTTATATACGAGGCCCAACGTATTCTATGCTCTTAGTGTCACGAGCAGATACCAGTCTGATCCCGGTGAGGGTCATTGGGTGGCTGTCAAGAATATCCTTAAGTACTTGAGACGAACTAAGGATTTATTCTTGGTATATGGAGAAAATTATCTCGTAGTAAGTAGGTATACTGATGCCACTTTCTTGACCGACAAGGATAATTCCAAATCCCCATCCGGTTATATTTTCACTTTGAATGGAGGAGCAGTCAGTTGGAAAAGTTCCAAACAAAAGACTACTGTCGATTCAACAACTGAAGTAGAGTATATTACAGCTTCTGAAGCAGCAAAGGAAGTAGTTTGGATAAAGAAGTTCATCACTGAACTAGGAGTGGTTTCCAACATTGTTGATGCGATACCGGTTTATTGCGTTAATAATAAAGCTATTGCAAAAGCAATGGAGCCATAGTCTCATCATAAATCCGAATATGTACTCAGGCGATACCATTTGATTAGGGAGATCATTAGTAGGAATGATGTAAAGATAGAGAGAGTTCCCATCGATCATAATCTAGCTGATCCATTGACTAAGGAACTTCTAGATGCTGGGTTTGAGTCCCATGCAAACGCCTATGGTATTAGATACAAAGGTGATTGGCTTTCGTTCAAGTGGGAGATTGTTGGAGAAGTGCTCTAAAAACAATCACCTTTGGCACTTTATGTTTGAATTTATTTATTTAATAAAAGAATTCTTTATTATTTAGATGTTTACTACTATGAATATGATATAAGATCTTCAATCTAATTAATGAAGTCCATGATACAGCACATAGCATGAAGGAAATTATGATAGAGATCATAATATGGGATTCCTATCATGTGTAATTATGTACGTATCTAAATATCCCTAGTCGAAGGATCAATAAGACGGGACATCATTGATCCATCAAGACTAGCACATGTTATGCTCCTTGATCCGATCATGCAGTTGTTCTCACAAGCTATAATCATGAAGATTTTTTGAGAACACGTGGATGCTTGCTAAGGGTAGCAAGTTTATTGGATGACATACCATGAGTCTTCACATGGTTATCCTATTAAAATGTTATCGAAGATCTCATTGCAACAATGGTGTAAATATCCTTAAACTTGTGGTACACAAGTTATCTTGGATATAAATCCTATGCTTTGACATCAATCCTACGTTTCACTTCAGAGGTTACTTACACGGTGGTGATTGGGTACAGCTTTGAAGTATTCGAAGGTATTTGGGTAGCCAATAGAGGATTTACGACTTATGATAGAAGATGAGTATACCCATAGCCACTTGTCGGGTCATTACTCAGGAATTTCTTGCCAGAGTAACTTGTCATGAAGTTGGTTATCGATGACATAAGTTTTGAGTAATGGGTCCGATAGGATGAAGAACTAATAATACTTGGTCTAGGTGTGACATAGTCAGTCTAGTGGGAGTTGACACATAGGCTATACTTTGAACCATGTTGGTATAACATTATAAATGACAAATTGTACACTAACATTGGCTGCTTAAATGTTCCAAGTCAGACCACCTCACTTTCCGGTCAATTGGGGGTCATGATGTATTGCTAGATGCCACTCATGATCTATTTGTAATCAATGGTTGATTATGAATGGCCAACATAACCGGGAACCTAATGGGTCACACGCATAGAAGAAATCAATGAGGTATAAAACGTGTTTTTTAGAATAGATCCTCAAATGAGAGAATTAAAGGGAAGAAAAAGATTCTAAGTCGAATTTGATTATAAGTCAAATTTTATTGTAATTCGAATTTGATTATAAGTCAAATTTGCTTGGAAGTCGAATTTGATTATATGTCAAATTCGATTAGATTTTAAGCTAAATTTGATTTGGGCTTTAGTCAAAGTCCCAATCCGAAACAAACCATAATCTGATTAGGGAGGCCTATAAATATGTGATACTCTAGGCCATAAAGATATACAACTTCTTAGAAATTGATAGAGATCAATAGCCTTTTCTCTTCTTGATAGAGATCAATAGCCTTTTCTCTTCTCTACCAAATCCTCTCAAGAACTTCCACCATAGGTAGTACCTTGCGTAGAAGATCACCCTGTCGCCTTTGAGGTTGCTTCTACGGATCTTCGCGTTGATCACCGTTAGAGGCACTCCATCTATGGACTGCTGTGGTTGACGCAGCATCTTCTCCAACTAAAAGAAAGAAATTCGGTATAGATTTCAAAAGGTACATGCTCCTCAACTTTACTTGTTTTTGTTTTGATAAACGTAGGGAGATCCGTTTGGGCCAGGGTTTAGAAAATTTTAATTTTTCCGTTGTCCCATGTATATGATACATGCTTTTGATTTTCTACAAAACCTACAGGCCAAACCTCGAGGTGATCAGATCTCCCCCGCAATCCACCATCAATAGGATCACGATCCTCTAATGAGATCCATATAAAGCTGAACGTGTCTTGGAACCCTAGCGACGCCATCCCTCCCTCCCTTCTTCTTCTTCCTCTCCATCCTACCCCACTGACCCGAGTGCCCACGCGCTATCGATCCCTGACAGCAGCCTCCAACGGTTATAATAGAATCACAGAGGAGCTATTGTAACAAAGCATGTCGCCATTGAGGGACTCCGGTTGTCTGCACCAACCATGTCGAAGTCCCTGAAGCCTTGTAGGATTAGTAAATCTCAGATAGTGAGGGAGCACCGCCATGCCACCAAGTTGTCGAAGCCTCCTCGAGCGGCCGCCGTTTTGGTGAGCTCTCATAGCCATCATCATATCATTGCCATGGGTTTAAAATTCTGTTAAGTGACAATATAGTTCATCCCCTAGTTTCTTTGGTTTATATGTATGAGTACTAATGGATGAACATAGAGTAAAAGAGATTCATCCATGTGGGTGTCTCTTGAACGTACATGCATGGGCTGACATGAATTAATAACCAAGGTCCGAGATCAATGAGCTTGCATGCATGGACTCAAGGAGTTGTTCTTTGGCTATTGAAGATGCATGAAGGCATGGAATTTTTACATGTTATACCAATAGGATGATAGGATATGAAGAGAGAGAGAGAAAACCAAGTTGCATAAGGACATGCCTTGTTCTTGTTTTCATCTATACATGTGCTAGTAAGAATAGTTACTATTAGTATGGTATTCCTATTAAACGATCTATTATTAATAAATAAATATAAAGGTACAATGTCATTGCTACACCTAGATTGGATCAATGAATTAGAGAGAATGGAGGTATGACCCTAAAGAACTGTTGTTGTGCAATGAATAAGATTATGGATGATTACAGACTATCTAAACAAGGTAATAATTTTAATGCATGGTTCTAGTATATCTACTCACAGTTATTAAGGAGGTGGAAACCCCTGAAATTAAAGGAGGAGATGGAATGTTTTATTGATGAATATGCATTCATCTAGTTAGTTTTGTTGTTTTTTTTTTGGCTTGGATAACCAGTTGTGTTTAATAACAATGGAGTGAGAGAGCAGTACATGTGAAGATAGCTAAGTAAGAGAGAGCTACAAGCAGTATTAAAGGAACCCTAATAGATGTTTTACAATTGACATTAATAAGTTAAATAAGTGAATGATAAAAGTGAGTTATAGGGGTTACACTCAATGGATTAAGTCTATGATGGGCCACGGTTCAACCAAATAAGTGTGATATTGGGTTGGGTTCCAAGTAGAGTAGGTTGGCCATAAGAGTAGTGAAGCCTAACTTAATGAAATGGTTAGATATAGACCAGGTCTAATAATAAAATGGGTCTCATAGGAATGGTCTTGTGGGCTGTAAGTGGTTGGACCCAACCCACCAAGAGTTGATACACAAAATTAAAAGATTATAGGCATTTAATTAATGGTCTAGCGGTGTCAACCACCTAACTACACAAGGTTAATGGGCTCTCGGGCCATGAAAAGTTTAAGTGCTAATAGTTTAGGTGGAGATTCTAGTGATACATTACACATGTGTTTACATGGGGTTTCATCCTATTACTAGATACTTACGTGGAGCGTAGAGATACGTCAGGAGGGAGTCTCGAGTGATTCCAATCGTCTTTGATAGAAGTAATTACTCTTACCTTGTTCCTACTCAATGAATGAGTATTTATTTGTTTTTTCGTTGTTATATTCTAGTATAGTTTCTTGGTAATATCGACCAATGCTTTGTTGACTATACACACATACTTGATACCTTGATTCGTTGGACTATTTCCATGATTGTTTTAGATTGGTATCCGTACATGTGTGATTGTGTTTACTGTTGACAAGAAAACTTTAGTGCAAGCACGCTCAAGTTTCCGCACGCAAGCATACGTGGTCGTAAGTAATAAACTGATGAGTGTCGGGTAAAAATCCCAAGAGAGCAGAGATTAGATTTCCCTAGTTATGAATGAGTGAGTAAAAAGGTTGAATATGTAATGTTTAAGGTTGTGATTGGTTGTACTTGAGTTGTTGTTCAAGAGAGGGTTAAAGGGGGTAAATTCTCAGAATTGATAACCAAGAGTTGTATGGGATTGCTAGACTTATTAGGGTTTTCACCTTGAGATGCTATGTTATTAAGAACTCGGATGGGGGTGTATTAATGATAAAGTGATGTGCTTGTATGCACTCCGGGTGCATCCTAAATGACCTTATTTCTAATTATCATGCATCTAAAGTCCATATTTCCATCGGTAGATTAGAAGTATTATAGGACAACACTCTACCACTACCATGGAATTGCCTCCACTGATTTCTCAGTGTGAGGACAAATCGGTATCACTCCGTCCACCCTAATCCTCCACTCTACATACTAGCCTAGATTTCTCATAGTGCTTTAAATTAAAGATACTAGTTGTCTTTCAACTAATGAGGAAAAAAGAGAGAGATTCAAAGGCACATCCACAATCAAGATAGCAAATCAAACCAAGGATAATAAATATTTCATGTCATAGCATCCATACAACCCCAAATAATGTGTTTAAGCTGCCATTGCAAAAGATACATCAATAACAATGAAAGAATCCATACAAACATCCATAAATGAACTAAAAGAGAGTTCTAAACATTAAAAACAAGATACAAGAAGTTCCCCATCATAAATGTACAATCTCCAGCTCCAAGGTGTTGAAAGTCACCCTCAAGATCAGTGCTATCGCGTGCAGCTGCCACCAAGCAAAGATGTCAAACCTTAGCTAATTTCTCCTTATTTATACCCAGCGCAGTCGACATCGTGATGTCAGGAAATGACATCATGATATTTTTGGTCCTATAAGAAACCCTAGAAATGTACCGTCACGATGTTCTGACAGACATCACGATCTGTCTTTTCGCTTGAAAACTGCCTTCAACTCATGTTAAACATCGCGATGTTACGATTTCACATTGCGATTTTATTTCCTTTTCCATCGTGATCTATCTTTCTAGGTAGATTTGGCACTCTATCCCTATTAAACATCACGATGTCAAATTGTAGCATCGCGATGTTTTCTTCTATGCTGCTTCAAGTGACCTGTTGCACAAATACTTCACTCAATTTAGTATTTATCAACTACAAATAGGTGTAAAACGTTATGAAAGCATACAAGACAGAACAAACGCACAAGTAATGTAGTTAAGAGCTATAACATGTATTCATTCAATATTGTACTTTTCAACTCTATATTCCTTAACAAACACCTACTAAAATAGCTCTTTTCCAAGAGCTATCACACCCCCTACTTGAATTATTGCTTGTCCTCAAGCAATGGGCACTAAAATGACTAGCAAACAATAATTCAGCTATATAATTGATTAGGACTAATCTCCGGTGCTCGTGTTACTCAATGCGATATGACATCATAAGTAATAAGTTTAATATGTCAAATAGGAGTACTCCATTAAAGAATAATCACACATCGCTCTAGAATTCAGTTGATGAAATGGCTTTAGCTTAGTGATGAGCATAAAGATATATGCATGCAAGAGGGAATAGAATTAGAAACATAGAACTCAATTGCTAGATTTTCACCTCTTCACTAGAAAAGGATCCTACTCCTGAGGCAGGCTATTACTCACATCTTATAGTGTTTCTTTTATTCTTCAAATGCATTATTTATGATTTCTTTTTTTTTTCCTTTAATAACAAAGAACATAGGGCATCCCTAATTGATCCTACTTTCTTCTCAGTATAGGAAAATAATCACTTTGATGTGAGCTCACCTGTACCCTCAGTTTCTATGTGCTTCCTTATGTTTCAAGTGTTACTCAGCCTCCATGAGTTCTATACCCTATTACTATTCCCTAGCACATATATGTCATCTAAGTGGTCACCACTAGGCTTTAGTCATTCATGAAAGCATAAAGAATTTCCAAAAGCAAAGTGCAATACTACAAAAATTTTCCTCTTGTTTGACAAGTGCAACTTCCCATGTTATCAATGTCATACGCGTTCGAAGTTCAGTGACCAATCGTAATCACATTATGTGTACTGGGTGTGTGATTTGGATGTATGCAACCATAGAAAAATTGATCCTTTCATGCACAACAAAAAATTTGCCCAAAACATGAAAGTTTTCCAACTAAAAGCATATAAGCATTCAAAACACAAGTTTCCATACAAAAGCACACGCCTACACACTCCCCCCAAACTAAATGAGATCATCGTCCCCGATGATTCCCATACATCATGAACAAATATATAGCTCAGAGAATATAAGATACATAAGGAAAGTAATAAACACTCCCCTAGCTGGCATGGTCAGACCCTGATGCGGCTCCCTACTCTGGATACGCTGTGAACATGGTACTGGTGTGAGACGCTATCAAAGGTCTTGAATCTCTCCAGGATGAGCGAGAACAAATCCAAAATCTGCTGGGAGATAAGGGACCGCAATTGCAGCATCTCATCGCGCATCTGTATGACGATCACTTCTAAATGAACCTGGTGTGCGATGATTTGTGTGAAGCGATCGTTAAGTGGAAGAGGCTGGGGCTGCGAAGATGGGCCCGTAGAAGCGGCAGCCTCCTAGATCTCATCAATGTCTATGTTCTCTGAGGGTGCAGCGGTCGATGGTTCAGCTGGGTCACCACACTTCGTGGCCATCCGTCGAAGAATGCTGGAGTCGATGAGGCATTTGGGAGGCAGTTTCAGTTCAGATTGCTCTAGTGCGACCCCGGCTAGCTGACATAAGGCAGTGATTAGAGATGGGTGACATAAACCCTTGGGCTTGTAGCTAGAATACTGGCGGATGCTCTAATGGATAAAGTTCCCCACGTCAAACTTCATGCCATGGAGGATTGCATATATAAGGCATAACCGCTCAATGTTGACCTTGCCGGTGAACTGAGCGGGTATCAACCGGGAGGAGATAAAATACAGACAGACTCATGAATCCTGCTGCAGAAGGCCATGGTCAAACGATGGCCCCTCAGCATCCCAAGTGGCTCTAGGAGTAGTTAGATCATAGAAAATAGCATCAATATCGAATTGCCCTTTGCGCCATCTTTGATACTCCTCATGTGGGACTTGGGGAGTCCCTAGAATTACGTTATAATGGACTTGGCAGCCACACACCACGACTATAAACTTTGTGTGATTGGGCAGGTTCACATAGAATTCATGCACGACAGGGATTGTTGGTTGCCTTGGTTGCGCGCAGAATTTCTCTCATCCTCATTCCTGAATAATTTGAAAATGAGATGCTAGGGCATGATCACTGATGTCAAGTACTCGCTCAGGTATCGGTTTCCTGCTCAACAGGAGCTGATAGCCCACGAGAGCTGCAGGGGAAGAAAAGATGCCATCGAGGGTTGGCAGGTCTGATGTGGATGTGGATGTGTTTCCCCTTCCCTTCTTTGTTGATTGACGTGCCGGGGGTGGCGCGGAAGCCTTTTTCTGGGAAACTGCTCGCTTGACAGGAGGCATGGTAGCCTACAAAGAAAAGACACCACGAATGAGAAACTAAACTTACAAGTAAAATTCACTAAATGTGCGATTTGCCCAAAATTTCGGCAGCATCTCTCCTTAAATATTGGGCCTGCCAAGCATATACACACATTCATTTCACATGTGGAACGATGTACTCATTAACATTGGGCACCAACCCAATAGTCCCTATGAATAGTAGAAATAGGATGAGAGAGCACTTACCGACCGGCATGGAACCCTAGAAATTGAAATGCAAGAGAAATGAGGGGAAGAATAGGGGGTAGCACCACCCCCGGATCCCTTGCCCTTGTGAGAATGGATCTGAGAAATTCACATGCGGCTGTCGGATTTAACCTAACTGCATCCTCGACATCGCGATGTCGGGATTTAGGCATCGCGATGTTATGTACTAGAAAAATATAGTGTTATTACTAAATGCCCAAACATCGCATTGTGGGTATCGCGATGTTTTGACTACATCGTTATGTCACCTGGAGCAGGTTCTTTCTTCATGAGTGTTCGGTCCCTTTTATATCTGAAGTTTACCACTCCCTTCTCTTTCGGCTGAGGGCACTTACTAGCTTGTCGAGTATATAGAAAATTGTTCTTTTGCTCCCCCAAGTATGTGCAGCACATAAATGAAGAGGTCAGTTTTATTAGTCAAAAGGAAAACTTATTTGCTAATATAAATGCAATTAAAGAGCAAAGTTCTTGGGTTGCCTCACAAGCAGCACTCTGTTTATAGTCTCTAGCTCAACTGCAAGGGTGGTGAATGGAGTTTGATGACCATTTTTTCACGCTCCACTTGATGACCAACATATGGTTTCACCCTTTGCCAGTTGACTTTGAACGTGTTGTTTGAGCTCTCATCCTCCAGTTCTATAGCTTCATTGGTAAAAACCTGAGATATTCGATATGGGCCCGACAACAGAGATTTCAGCTTTCCTTGAAACAGTTTTGTTACGGAGATATTTGGTAAAATACGTGTCACCCACTTAAATGGCCACCAGTCTCGTGCACAGGGCCACATCCCTCTGACCACGTGGCAATATTACCAAATATTCTAGATAAATTCCGTTCGGCAAATAAGAATAAGGGTACCAACAAATCCGTCGAAATTATAGCAACCCTTTTTATCCAGAGATTGTCTCATAAGGGGCTCATAGCCACCTAGGGAAGAAAATATCTAACCCATCTACAGTAAGTAGATCTTATCCACTTGCCTCTACAGTAGGCAGATATTTTCTACTTACCGACATAGTACCTACACAGTAGGTACACATGGCAGATATTTTCTTACCGCCTCATGAGATATTTATCCACCGCCTTACTCACCGCCTTTCCCACCGCCTTTCAAGATATTTTTCTAAACCTTCTTTAATTTGCTATAAAAGAAGAACAATGATAGAAGAAAGGGATCCGGAAAAATTATAAAAGAATTAACTTATGTCTAAGACTTCCTTCTCAAGTTTTCTGACTTAAGCATCGGAGTTAAATCCGGGTAGAAAGGCCCAATTCCGATCACTTCCCTCTCCCTTTTACAGATTCCCCCCAAAGCAAAGCGGACAATTCCGATCGGTATTCCAGAGCATCTCCTGTTCAGAATCCTTGTAAGCGTCCACATCAACTATAAATCTCAACCGTTTGTCGAAGGCTGAGACCAGACCACGAGGCAACAGTGAGGTGGACCAGTTTTTGACATCAACAAGTTTCATTTATGAGTTAAATAGTAGTACGAGCTGTCCCAGTGCAAACTCACAGTGAATGATGCGATAATCATGCCACTTCTTGACTTTTTCTTTACGGAGCTTGGCATTCTCATAAGCTTATAGCCGAAATTCATCCAGTTAATTCAATTGTAGCATTCTTTTCTCCTTAGCAAGTTACGGGTCTAGATTCAATTGCTTGATAACCTACTAAGCTTTATATTCGAGTTCCAATGGAAGATGACAAGCTTTCCCAAACACTAATTGATATGGTGACAAGCCAAGATGAGTTTTAACTGCAGTTCGGTAAGCCCAAAGAGCGTCATCTAACCGAAGTGACCAATCTTTTCGAGAAGGGCTAACCATTTTCTCCAATATTCTTTTTATCTCTCGATTAGACGCTTTTGCATGTCCGTTGGCTTGTGGGTGATATAGAGTAGTTACTTTGTGTGAAACCCCATATTTCTCTAGTAGTTTGTTGAAACTTTTGTTGCAAAAGTGAGCTCCTCCATCACTAATGATAGCTCTTGGGGTGTTCAATCTGGTGAATATGTTCTTCTTGAGAAATTTGAGCACTGTATGTGACTCGCTAGAAGGCACAGCTATCGCCTCCACCTATTTGGATACATAGTCAACTGCCACCAAAATTTATGTATTCATAAACGAAGAAACAAACGGCCCATGAAATCAATCCCCCATACATCAAAAACATCAACCTCTAGGATGTTCCTCAATGGCATCTCATGGCATCGTGATATGTTTCCCGTATGTTGGCACTGATCACAACTAGTAGCAAATTGATGAGCATCTTTAAATATTGTTGGCCAATAAAACCCATCTTGCAAAATCTTTGCTGCCATCCTATCACCTGCGTAGTGTCCACCATAGGGCGAGGAGTGACATTGTTCTAGAATACCTTGTTGTTCTTCCACTGGCATACATCACCGGATTATTCGATCGGCTCTAACTCGAAATACATAGGGTTCATCCCAGATATATCTCTTGACATCATGCACGAACTTCTTACGTTGGTGATAAGTGAGACCCGGGACAATATTGCTAGCAAGATAGTTTGCCACATATGCATACCATGGGTGGTGTTGTGCCCTTACCGCCAATAACTACTCGTCCAAGAATAATTCCTTAATAACCAATGGAGTTCAACAATGCTCATTGCTTTCCAACCGAGATAGATGGTCGGCAACTTGATTTTATGCTCCCTTTCGATCCTTCACCTCCAAATCAAACTCTTGCAGCAGCAACACCCAATGCATCAATCTTGCTTTTGCTTCCTTTTTGTCCATGAGGTATTTAATTGCCAAATGATCACTGTAAACTATCACCTTTGTACCCACCAGGTATGCTCTGAATTTATTAAATGCATAGACTACAGCCAACAGCTCCTTTTCCGTAGTAGTCTAGTTAGCTTGTGCATGATTCAAAGCCTTGCTTGCATAGTATATAGAGTGAAATACTCCATTCCCTCATTGCCCCAACACTGCCCCTACTGCCGCATCACTTGCATCACACATCAATTCAAACGGCAATGTCCAATCTGGGTTGACAATGATGGGTGCGGATGTAAGCCTTTGCTTGATTTCCTTGAATGCCTTCAAAAACTTGTCATGAAACATGAAGGGGACATCTTGCTCCAATAGCTTGCTCATAGGCTTGGTTATTAAGGAGAAATCTTTGATGAAAAGTTGGTAAAATCCTGTATGCCCAAGAAAACTCCTGACACCCTTTACGGAAGTTGGGGATGGTAGCTTATCGCTTACGTCCACTTTAGCTTTGTCTACTTCAATTCCCGACTGTGATATTCTGTGTTCCAATACAATTCCCTCTTTTACTATGAAGTGACATTTCTCCCAATTGAGTACTAAATTGGTCTCTTAGCATCTATTCAAAGTCCTCTCCAAATTAGCCAAACAATGATCATACGATTCACCAAACACTGAGAAATCATCCATAAAGACTTTCATACTCTTTTTTATCGTATCGTAGAATATGGCCATCATACATCTTTGAAATATTGTTAGATCATTGCATAACCCAAAGGGCATCCTTTTGAACATAAACATCCCGTATGTACACCTGAATGTCGTTTTCTCTTGATCTTCGGGTGCTATTGCAATTTGATTGTACCCAGAGTAACCATCCAAGAAGCAATAATATTCCTGCCCGGCCAACCGGTCTAACATTTGATTAATGAAGGGTAACAAGAAATGATCCTTTCGCCTAGCTTTGTTTAATTTTCTATAATCGATGCGGATTCTCCATCCCGTTACTGTCCTTGTGGGTAGGCTCTCATTTTCTGCGTTGGTGATTACCGTAATGCCCCCTCTTTTCGGAACACATTGAACTGGGCTAACCCAAGCACTGTCAGATTGTAAAACCCAAGGGTTTTAGGGATTAAATTTTATTTTGGGTTTTGCTTTCTAATTGATTGGTAAACGAGGTAAGCCCCCAAGTTATAATCAAAATGAAATTTTAGTTGGAGAAACAAGATTTCTAAATTCTTTGATTTGTTAAAGGATTCCCCAAACTTTGAATACATGGATTTGTATTAGCTCCCTTTAATTAGTTGGTAATTAAATCAAATAATAAGTTAAAACCCTAATTAGGGTTAGTTGGGGGTCAGAAGGGCCTTTTGGTAATTATTGAAAGTACCGAGGACTTGAAGGAAATTGTCCTCTCTCACAGGGGAGGGACCTGGATGAGATCTAGGAACAGTTAGGGACCTAAGAAGAATTGTTCCCTCTCACAGAGGATGGACTAAAGCGTAACCTAAAAACATTTGAGGGACCTCTGGATAATTTTCCATGAGAAAACCCTTATAGTAGTGGATGAACGGACGAGATTAAAAGATCTCAGATTAGAGCTGATCTCGAGGCATTATAACGGCCTATATAGAGACACATGGCAATCACAGATTTAATCTATCTAATCGTGGATCAGATACGAGGCGATATGAAGAGATCTGGCCGTTGATCTGTTTTAAACCATGACCCTTGATCCAAGAGGTGTCAGATCCTAGACGCGGGGTCAAGATCCAGCCGTTGGTTGAGGATTAAATCTCAGCCTCCAGCTGGATGAAAGCTGTTTACGAGGCAAGGGAATGAGATCGGGCCGCCCAACTCCGATAAATCTGGACCGTTTATCAAGTGGATACTGGATCCAAGGCATAACAAAAGATCTCTACCGCTCATTTGGGGAAAGCGGATCCCGAGGCAGCAGAAGCCTCTCCCGCCTGAAACGCCAAGGCTGAAGCCCGCCGCTGGCCATCCGTTACCCGCGAAAACGCAGGCCGTTTAACTGCGAGACGGTTCGCGTTGCTGTCCCTTCGACTGGCCTTCCGAGGCCTATAAAAGGGGGGGAACCACCCCACTGTTTCGACACACAACCAAGCGAGAGGGGTTGGCATTTCTGGCGAGGTCGTAATCGGAGAAGGAGACGGTCTCCGACGCGAGTACGCACAGCTACTGAACTCGACAAAGTTTCGAGCAATGTCAGGCGAGGGAGAGGGTTGCGGCGACAAGAAACGCAGTCGGAGCGGCCGTAGGTGTCACGTCCAAGCTCGCCGGAGAAGGAGAATGAGCTCACAGGCGAGTAGGAGCTTTAGAGAGGGTTGTCGGCGTCCACCGCACACTGTAAGTACTCTCCCTCTGTCCCGGTAGCATTTAGATATTGTGCATGTACTTGGGGCGCACGAACTCGTCGGAGACGATGAAATGGCCGGCCGCGAGCATGAATTTTGAGGAGAAGGACCTACAGCGTCTCTGGTGTAACCAAGATGCGCCGGAGACGTCTTCGGCCGCGCGGAGCTGGGTGCGGGTGAAGCTGGCCGACTACGGAGTCGCCGGAGGTTCTCCGTGGGTGTCGCGTGGTTGCGGTTGAGAACGAAGACGCGAGAGGGAGAGAGAGAGGGAAGAGTAAAATTAAATTAATTAATTAGTTTAATTAATCTGACTAAGTTTAATCTTTTTGTTAATAGTTAATTAATCAAGTAAATATTAGGTTCTGGATCTTATAATGTGACAAATATTTGATTAATCAAGTTGGATTAATAGACCCACCTAGGGTTTTGAATTAGACAAAATGAACTTGGTTAGGGTTAACCAAGTTGGGATAGACCAACCTAGTATCCAAGTTTAATTGGATTCATTGATTTGAATTTCAACTAAATTAATAAATAGGCTTGGGCCCAAATTGAGATTAAGCAAATTAATAAGATGTGACTCGATTAATTAAGTAAGAAGACTAGGATTAGTCTATTAATCAATTGATCTAACCCAACTCTTGGAATGTAAGTTTGATCAACTTAATTTGGATCAAGGGCTTGGATCAATTTAAGAAAATCAAATTAATTAGACTAAGTTGATTTAACGTGATGACTAGTGCTTAGTCTAGTGGGTAATTGAGTTAGTCAACTTGATTAAGTTGAACCTTGGAGTTGGATCAAGTAATAAGATTAGTTCTACACCATTATTTGAATTTATGGGTGAACTAATCAAGTTAATTGGCTAAGGTTAGTCAAGTAACAAAGAGGGATCGGGTTGAATCCAAGCTAGTTAAATTAATTTGATTGAATCAAATGACTTGGGTTGGTCCAATAGCAAAGTGGTTTAATCCAAATTTAAGTTAATCAATGACTTGATTAAGCTTGATATTGGATTTGAATTAAATAAATGGGTTAGGTTAACCCATTAATTAGATTAATTGGTGAATTAGTTAAATGAAACTTGGACAAGTTAACTTAGTTATGAACTTGAAAGGTTGGAATTATTTGGGTGTTGCCTTTGGGGTTTATGAGGGAGGTTTGGAATGGGAAGGGTGCCATGGGGTTATGAATTTGAAAGGTTGGAATTATTTGGGTGTTATCTTGGGATTTATGGGGGAGGTTTAGAATGTGAAGAGTTGTAGAGGTTACACTTGTGAGGCCTATATAAAGCATGTAATCTTGAAGCTTGGCATAGAGCAATAGCAAGTTTGAGAAAGTTTATGGGCCATTGGGAATCAAGAAGAGAGGTGAGAGGAAGGAAGAAAAGAGAAGAAAGCTTGAGAGACTAGGATCTTCTGTTCAAAGGAGTGTTGAGCATGCTCTATTTTGATTGCCATTCCGACCATTTTCACCGTTGGATCGTGCTGAGTTTTGGTGAGATTGTTCTTGACTCCTTATTCTTCAATTTGAACGGTTAAGATTGTTTTTAGTGGCCGGGAGAGTAGGTTTCTGGGGTGTGAAACAGAACCTATCACTGCTGATTTCCTGCACCGACCAGTTTCATCATCTGCTTCAATCGGATGATCATTTCTACTCTGATCGAGCTGATTTTTGGTGAGCATAGTGAAGACTTGTCCTAACCCAATCTGAACAGTGGAGATCTGGTTTGGACGGTCAGTTTGTCTTCAATGTCTGTAGACATCTATACTCGGTGAGTTTCTTTAAATTCCTGCATCTCACTTATGTTGTGGTGATAAATATGAGGATTCATATATGCATGAATGTATGGGTTATAAGGATAGATGGGGGAATGAATGAGTAAAGAATTGGTCCAAGGGTTGGAGTTTGATCTCCATGGGTGGTTTCATGAATTGAATTTATATACATGATCATGAAAAGTGTAAATCCAATCTATCCCTATCTTTGAAGGTTCATGAAAGCATAAACATGGGTAACTTGAGGTTGCTGGTTTATGGGAATATTTTAAGGATTAGCATAGGTGTTGTTTGATAAGAAGGCTAGAGAACTTAGTGGGCTTGACGAGTGGGCCCAAATTGTCAAAGTTACCAAGCATGATCGAGCTATATGTTAGGCTCACGAATAATAGATTGTCAAGTTGAACAATGGACTTGTTAACCAAGTGAAAAGTTGAGGGTCGAATAAAAGACAAGACAAGGTTAAGCTAAACTACTGGGCTTGGTAGATGGGCCCAATTTAGCTAAGAAGACTAGAAACGGCCAATGAGGGTGCGTACCATGAAAGTAAGGTAGGACAGTTGACCAAAGTTGACTAGAGTTGACCAAGAGTTGAAAGTCAACTAAAGGACTTGGAAATGAGGGAAAATGGTCGGTAACCACGTAAATGGTTTTAAGGACCCGTTTAATTGAGCTTAGGACCACCGAAAGCGAGAGAGTTATGTATTTGCATCTAGGATGTAGGGTTGTTGCTATTTTGACACTGATAGAGACTTTGCTATCAGATATCGACGTGGAGGCTTAGAGACACGTCAGGAGGAAACTATGGGAGTTTCCAGCTCTTGTTAGAGGTAAGTACTTCTGCCTAGTATCGTTATCATTGATTGATCTTTGATACTTGTGTAAGTTACTTTTGCCTCGCTCCTACCCATTGTTTGGGGTTTCTTGATTTGATGTATGCTATTTGTTAGCATGTATTTTGTTTGGTACCTGATATTCTTGGATGCATGCACATACATATTCTTTTGATGTCTTTCCCTGGTATGTGTGTGATTGGTGTGCTAAAGGTAGTGTTAACTGATCACAAGGATCCGTTGATCGGCACGTGGCCGTGGAAACACGTGAGCCTGTGCTCCGTCCGGATAGGAGTGCGTGGTTTCACTATCTCTCCGTTGATGCTCACTGAGCATACCAACCTATGACCGAGGCGATACCGTGGAGGTACGTGGTGCTTGTGTGCAGGCAGGGCAGGTATGCGTCAGAAGAGTATGCGTACTCATTGAGCATAGCCTCCTATTGTCTGGCACTTGACCATAGAGACACATGGTGCTTGTGTTGGTCAGGTGGGTGTGTGTAGGTTGAGTTTGATCTACTTCCTAGACTCAGTGGAGCGTGGGGGCTCCGATAGGGAAATGTTCAGGGACAGGACCCCCTGGCATTTCTGTCTGCATTGCTAGAGAGGCAATTCTCTGGTGGTCTTACCCGTCAGTGGGCATGGTACGCTGACCGTGTTAACACGTAGGAGAGGTAGTTCTACCGAATAGCGACAGGAGGGTCGAACGACCAAAAGGTCGTGCTTACAGCAAATAGCTGGACATACTGGCCGGGGGTGATTCTTGAGTTTTCTTGAAACTCATCACAGGGGCTCGAGGGCTTCTGTTATCAGGGGTCGTACCTTTGGATTGTTTCTGGTAGACTCCTAGAGTTGTGTTTCTTGGTGTTGTGACCTTATTATTTGACATATTGCTCATTTATGTCTTGTGACCCCGCGGGGGTACTTACTGGGCTTTCCTTTCGAAAGCTCATGCGCTTGTTTCCCTTCTTTCTTTTTCAGGTCCCGAGGAGTAGGTGACTCGGACTCGGGAGTTGAGCGAGGGGTTGGGCTGATTTTGTAGAGGTTCGAGAACCTCAGGTCACACTTGTTCTTGAGGTGGTGTTATTGTAGGACCCTTATAGGGCCTTGACCATGTGTAGGGTATGTAAACCCTTATTGATTTAGATTTTCGTTGTGACTCTGATATTATCTGATTATTAAATTTTGAGGTATTTGTTATCTGCTATGATTTCCTTAGGCCTTGTATCCGAGTGGGGTTCGCCTCTACTTGGGTACGGCCGGTCTGTGCGCGCGCTCGAGGTCCCGGGATCCGGGTCGGGGCGTGACACAGATATAGGGTAGATGATCCCCACATCTAACCACTTCAAAATCACCTTTTTTAATACTTCCTACATAACCGGATTTAGCCTCCTTTGATGCTCTATTGACCGCATTGCTCCATCTTCTAAAAGTATTTTGTGCATGCAAAAAGAGGGACTAATATGTCATTGATGGACCACCCTAATGGCCTCTTATGTCGTCTTAATACTCCAATGAGCTGGTGTTCTTTATCAGGCGACAATGCACTAGAAATGATGATAGGTAGTGACGTGCCTTCTTCAAGAAATGCATATTTCAAGTGTACCAGTAAGGGCTTTAATTCTACCTGAGGGGGTGCCTTCCAAGATGTTTTAGTCTCTACAGGTGATCTGTCTTCCAATCTTAATGTATCAAACGACTTCACCACTTCTTTATGAATGATATTCGAATCTGTCAACTCTTGTTCTTCATCAGAGTCACTGTCCAAGATTGACTGTGCAATGGATACACTATTGTCTAAAGGGTCTCTTGAAAAACACCATTCAACTCCGTAATCTAGGTTCACATCTACTTCTGTAGCATTGATCCTTCTTGAAGTTGTTCTCTTGGTTGTCGTTGAGCCTCAGTTCTTTATATATTCACTCGATCGTTGTTCCATGCTTTTTCTACCTACTCTTGCACCATCACAACCACTCTGTCTATCCTTCTCTCAATTGCATCAACTGCTAAAATAAGTTTAAATACTTCCACTTGCCTATCTGTCCCTGATGCGATACAACCACAAGTGTACAGGTCGTATCAATTAATAAAGTGGACTCTTGAAAAGTCGGGTATCGAACCTCGGGGACCGAGAAGTACTAGTTCTAACTAGTCATCTATTATCTATTCTACACAAAGATTGGTGGTGGTTTGGACTAATCTAAACTAAGAAAACCTAAAAATTGGATATCACTAATGACGTGAATGAATCTTGGGGTAAATCAATAATATGAAGTGGGTATTAGGGCAATGAATCACCCTTGGGTTCCCAGAAAGATAGATAATGAATGTGAAAATCACTAGTTGCAATTGATTGGACCAAGGGTTCCTAAGGTGCTTTCACTCCCTCTCTCGACACAAATTACTAATCCTAGTGCCTTTACCGATGATGTTCTAGGGAACCTAATTCCTAGAGGGATTATGAAAATAATACATCTAAAGGACTCGCTCTCCTTAGTACACGGGTTCCCGGTATACTCACAATCCCTTCTATTGGAGATGATCTACACACGAGGAGGCGTTCGCTTCTTCCCTCATATGGACTACGAAAATCCCTTCGGGCTCTCACAACGTAGAGGGATTAAGTTACATTAAAACATCCAATAGATCTCAATCATGGAAAACAACTTGATAATCAATAACAATCAAAATCAAAGTTCATGCATAACCAAAGAGTTCAACATGCCCAAATACCTAAACTATTACTTCCCCATGAAAGGGGAACACAAATCCAATACAAATAAAGAGGAAAACATCAAAATAAACACAAATAAACCTCCCTCCGATGTTCCCTCTATTGTTGGTGTGCTGAATGGATCGTTGATGAATCTCCCTTCAAGCCCTAGCTCGTTCCCAAGAGGATCCCTTCAAACCCTAGCCATCAATAAACTCCAACATCTCCAAGTCAGCCCAAAAGGTGGCCAAAGGCTAAGAGCTAGCTTCCTTAATCCTAAAATAATGGTATTTATAGGGATCTTCCCTTTAGGGTCTGTGTGGGGCCAAGTTATGTGAAAATCGGGTGCAAATTGGGCCCAAAAATAGGTTGTACGAGGGTTCATACGGGTCGTATACGGGCCCAAATATTCTTGCAAATTCTTACCCAGGGTCATACGGGCCATATAATACCTCATATACATCTCTAGCGTGACCATATGGCTGTATATCAGACCATATATCAGCCCATATATCTTTCAGGTCCCTTCATACGGCATGTATATCAGGTCGTATAGAACCTCGTATGGCTTGATCTACATCACGTAGTCTTTATCAAGTGCTCGATCGGATTACCACTTCATGTCAGATTGATCTGAAACTTTAACCGAGTGTTCAAACTTGTTTATCTTCAATCTAAACGGTGGAGATTTGATTTAGAGTCCTGTAGATCTTGTAATAAATTTCTGATCCTTGCTACTCTTTCAGGACTGCTGCAGTTTTCTCTAGTTGCTTCCTTTTTCGCCTCAAATGATGTAGAATTTCTTCTTTTTAATTCTTGAGGCTCTCCAATGCCTCCAAAACTTTGGGGAACTTGTCCTCAATGTATGGCGGAATTTGTAGGTCCTTTGTAGCCTCTAACTTTGACATTTTTGCCTCCAAAAAGCCTTCAAAAGTCTCATTTCTCTTGAAACACCTTTAATGTCCCCTATTTATAAAATATTAAGCTTTTTAAGTACCGGAGGGCTATAATTCATCAAAATGGCATGTAAAACATATAGGAAAATGATAGAAAAATATGCTCATTTGAACACTTGTCATATATCTCCACACTTAAAGGTTTGGTTGTCCTCAAGCAAAGAAAAGAAATCAACAAAAGAAGATAAGTGTTCAACCTTGAGCCATAGAAATTATACATGAATTCCATTCCAAGTTCACCATCGCACTATATGTTCTCCTATTTCCACACCAGGGCTTAGATTGGTCTCCTGATATTTTGATATAGCTCTAGACAAAGCTTGTTCACTCCACATGCCATGTTCTAAAGTCTTAGAAAGATAAGCATGCTCTCAATGGACTCTAGAAAGTCCTTGAGGCCCTAAGAACAAATAGAATTACCCCCTATTAGATGAATGGTGGACAAGTTCGAAGGAAACACCTTTTTTTTCCGGGTAGGGCATCTATATTGGATCCGACTTTCTCGTTCTAAAGATCAAGGTATAGTGTAGTTCTTCCTTTTTGCAAGGTACTCATGCTGATTAGGCATCAGGGCACTTAACAATACAATAATAATAATAATAATAATAATAATAATAATAATAATAATAATAATAATTATTATTATTATTATTATTATTATTATTATTATTATTATTATTATAGTAAATAGAGGTCTGATGAAGCTTACGAGCAGCTTTGATAGCAGAAAAGCATGCAAACAATGTGGCATCTGTAACCTCAGGACTAAGATCACCAACAAAGATATTGTAATGTCCTACAAAGGATCACAAACATTTCAAGGCAATGTCACCACAAACAAAAAGACTCAGATCAATTCTAAACTCAAGGAAGAACTAGAAGGGAAAAAGATTATGACAACAAAAGATTAATCAAATTAAACCTGATGTATCCTCCCTCTGCCCACTGGCATGTGCCCAATTAACCTTAATTGGTTGGCCAAACCTACAACTCCAACAACATATGTTAAAGAACTACACACAGAGACTGAAACAATACTAAAAATGTTATTTATTTGCTTACAAATGTCTTCCATTGAGCGTCATAATTGAAATTTCAGCAAATCTTTAATCATAGTAGTCTACGGAACCATATGATGACTGCAAAAAAGTTAAATAATACCCTCAATTAATAATCATATTAGAATTATCAAATTTTAGCAAAGTAATCTGCTTGATGGCTAACCAAGCATTATATTAACACCATTACATATAATACAAACAAAACACAAATTAACCTATAATTAGCATAACACAAATAGTTACTCCTCTTTCATTTATGCAAAGAAATAACAAATACCAGATTATTTTTTACTCCTTACAATGTTCAAAATGTCATAGATAATTAGGCATTGACAAATTAAGAAATTAATGATCATATTAATGGGCAAAATATGGAGAGAATAAGACTATGATTGCAAAAGCTGCTATTGGATCAATAAGGATGCAAATTAAACTCATGAAATCTCCTAAGCTTAAAATCCAAGCAAGTCTCAATGAAGTGAATAACCATAGAACTAAAACAATGCAGCCCTCACCAAGGGGATAAGCCAAAGTGTCCGGGAGGGTTTCTTCTCATCTTGCATCATCTCATCAACGAGAAAGAGACCCTTCTTGCAACTCCTAGGACTTGGCTTGAAGACCAACATCCTGAATGGCTTCCCTTCAGCATCCAATGTCAAGCTCTCTTCCAATTTCCACCGATACTCCTCTTGTGCATTTCAACAAGAACAAAAATTATACCCCAGTAACCAAAGTAAACCTATAAAAAAGAGGGGAAAAAGATCCAACCTTTCGAGTGAGCCTATAAAAAAGAGGGGAAAAAGATCCAACCTTTCGAGTGAGGATCGTGGACTGATAGGGAATTCTTGTCGAATCCTTTGTAGTCAGTAAGCAGTGAGCGAGATCAAGATTCATTAAACTCCTCGTTGGTATGAATCTATCCCCCTAAAAACACCAAATTTTAGCGAAAAGAAAAAGAACCAGAAATCGGGAGAGAAAATTGAAGAAAAACTGGGAGTTTTTTTAATACCGGGTCACAGAATCGAGTGGAACTCGGAGCAGAGAACCACTTTGCTCAGAAAGCCGCATCAATGGCGAATCCATCTTGGCGGTGTGATCTCTATACAGAGGGATCTTGGGGGAATTCTTGAGAAATCTTGAAGAGAGAAACTAGGGTTTTATGGAACGCTTGGAGACGAAGAGAAAGAAGTCGCCAAACGGACGGGAACGAAGAGAAGATTTCGAGCTCTATCTATAGCTTCTGATGCACGCTATAAACCCTAGCAAGAGAGATGCTTTAGATGCATAGACATCTATGATAAAAAGAGAGAATCGAGGAATTTACAAAAAAAAAAAGCACAAATTTATCGCGAAACAAGCTCTACTTTCTCAGAGAAGCATGCTATCGATTCGGATGAGCGGGGTGTTGCCGATGGCGGCTAGTGAAACTTCAAGCTATTCTCAGAGGAACAAAGAGTGATAGAAGACTTCTTCTCGAGAGATCGAGAGACTGAAAGAAGATGGGTATCACGCGATGTAAAAAAAAAAAAGTTAGGGTTGGGAATTTCAGGGAGGGAGAAGGGTATTGCGCGATCCGCGGTTATGACTAAACCGCCTCTAAATGAATGCATTTAGAGGCAGTTTATGTTATAAACGCCGCCAATACATTCCTTTCGCGGCGGTTTATCAGAACCTCCACTAAATGAATGCATTTAGCGGCGGTTATCCCAAAAACCGCAACTAAATGCAATCATTTAGCGGCGACACAATAGACTGCCGCAGTAACCGCCGTCAATGCTGCAATTAGTGGCGGTTTTACAAAACCGCTGCGAAATGCCCGATGAGAAAAGCCTAATTTCTTGTAGTGTAAGGTGGTCACAACTCTACCTAAGTGTGTTCATACTAAGTAATGACTTTCGAATTGAAGAACACTCTGATTAGGAGCCAGAACCAAACTACTTTGTCACAACAACTAGCAGAATACCGTCTTTAATGATTGACAACTACTATATGTACAACTATTTGCTTCTCCTCTTACTTTTCCACTATGTAACATTATGAGGGGTTAAAAAGTTTGAACTAGTACCACGAAGTTTCTTGGAGCTATTAAAAGTTATGCTTAGCTATTAAAGTCAAAAGAATATGGCAATGGGTTATCCATTGTCTTTAAAAATTACGATTTTCACAAAGATGGTCTCTAAATGCCCATTGTACTTCAAAGGAAAAATTTCAAAATTGAGTACTATGATGGTGCACTATGAATAGTATCATGTGAAGGTTTCTCCTAACAAGGACTTTATAGGTGTTCACCATACATGCTATCATATAAATATTTGCAATGAATTTTAAAAATTCCATCTATTAGCTACCTATCTCCATGAAAAATGTACATTGTCCTCAATGTACAAAATGAAACATGAAAAGTATACAATATGCAATAAAAACAAGGAGAAGGGGAAAGTGAAACTTCCCCGATTCATTGAGGATAATTCCATATTTGATTCAAATTCGCGGTGGATATTCTTAACTGCCAATATGTCCATACTCTAGATCATGCGAGACCTAAAGGGATCAAAAGAGCTCAAGAGAAACATCATTTTATTGAACACACTAAAACAAACTTAAAACTACTAAGATGCAAAAGTAAGAAAATTTTTCATAAAACCTTGGGTTGCCTCTGAGAAGCTTTTGTTTAGAGTCACTAGCTTGACGTATCTTAATCTTACCTCATGGAGGCCTGAACAAAGTGTGTTCCTCTCGGCTACACCTAGCATAACCACTTTCAGAAAATGAAAAACATACCTGTCGGGGTGTAGTTGTGATGAAAGTTTCGGTACAATTACCTTTAAGCCTCCATGGAAATAATTTTGCCCGGGAATTGTTCAATCTTGGCTCGGGCGGATCCTCGGATTGTTGAAGCATCCTCCTCGCTTCTATTGCCATCCCGGTGGGATCTCTTCTGTGCTCTTGATGAAGGTCAACCTAGAAGTAGTGGAATTCTTCAAGTCCTTTCGTCTTTTCTCTTTCTATCTCTTCTTCCATTTCTACACCAATATATTCTTCCACCACTTGTTCCTCTTTGCTCTCTTCTTCTTCAATATCATTTCCAAGTGGGGCTTCTACTTCTTGTTCATGACTCTATTACTCATCAAAAATTAGTTTGAGAAGTTCTCCCACTTGGTTATCAATTTTTTGTGAATGGAGGCTTGTATTTGGCAACTCTAGCATCATTGATTTGCATGTATTCTAATAAAACCTTCTCCATAGTAAACTCATTTTGTTGTGTTGGCTCATAGTGAAAACATGGAGGATAATTGTGCCAATGTTCATGAGGTGGAAAATATGAACTAAAGCCTTGTTGAGGACACTCCCATTGTGGTTCATATTGATAGCTTGTATAGCTAGGATGTCCTCCCCAATATGAATGATAGGCATAGATGAACGGATTGCTTCGAGTCGGTATATTGCTTATAAGCTTGTCCAACCGTGCTAAAAGAGCATCAACTGAAGCTTCTAAAGGTGACCTTGTGAACATTGTACCTTTCACAAAAGAGACAAATAAACAAGTCAAATTTTTTTTCTTCTTTTTTTATATAAATCAAATAAAAATAAAGAATAGAAGTAATGAATAAACTAACAAACTTCTAGTGTTCCTAGTAGTCTTGGTCCCAGGCAACGGTGCCAAAAACTTGATGCGATACAACCGCAAGTGTACGGTTCGTATCAAGTAATAAAGTGGACTCTTGAAAAGTCGGGTATCGAACCTCAGCGACCGAGAAGTACTAGCTTTAACTAGTCATCTATTATCTAGTCTAAATAAACATTGGTGGTGGTTTGAACTAATCTAAACTAAGAAAACCTAAAAATTTTATATCACTAATGACGGGAATGAATCTTGGGGTAAATCAATAATAGGAAGGAGGTATTCAGGCAATGAATCCCCTTTGGGTTCTCATAAAGATAGATAGTGAATGTGAAGATCACTAGTTGCAATTGATTGAACCGAGGGTTCCTAAGGTGCTTTCACTCCCTTTCTCGAGGCAAATTACTAATCCTATTGCCCTTACCGATGATGTTGTAGGGAACCTAATTCTTGGAGGGGTTACGGGAATAATACATCTAAAGGACTCGCTCTCCTTAGTACCCAGGTTCCCGGTATACTCACAATCCCCTCTCAGTGGCCGAGTATGATGCCAAGTTTACAGATCTGGGGAGGTACGCAACGGCGTACATAGATGATAAGTCCGAGAAATGCAAGAGGTTCGAAGATGGACTCTGAGATGATATCAGGAACATAGTTACTGTATCCGGGTTTGATGATTTCACTTAGTTGGTCGAGAGTGCTCACAGTGTAGAGATGAGTTTTGAAACACAGAAGTAATGAGTGGATAAATTTAAGAAGAGAAATGCGCCGAGTTTTCAAATGGGCTACAGCTCGAGGTCGAGGAAGAAGAGCAACAGCAGCAGCAGTAGTGGCTCTTCTTCTGGAGGACAGGGACATAAGAGGCCTCAATGTCCGACATGCCACAAGTACCATTTTTGTGTCTGTAGTGCATGTATTGGAGCTGGCATCTGTTTCCACTGCCAATAGCTGGGATACCTTGTGAAGTAATGTCCTATAATAACTCAAGCGAGTAGCACAACTCCTCAGTTCCAAGCTGGAGACTAGGGTGCATAGCAGCAGCAAGGGTATTCTGTTGTAGGCAGTACTCAGAGCAACTGAGGAGGATCTTTCGGTAAATTGTCCAGAGGAGGAGGCCGAGGTCCAATCCCAACTGTAGGCCCAAGCATTTGCGATAACACGGCAGGAAGCTGTGAACACTCCAGATGTGATTGCAAGTACAAACCCATATTTACAATATTGATGCCTGCATTCTAATTGATCCTAGTTCTACGCATTCCTACATTGCTATATCATTTACTATGTCAGAAGATGTTTATGCTACTAGATTAGTGTACCCTATAGTTGGAGCATCACACATAGGTAGTTCCATAATTGTAAAAGTGGTGTATGAGGGATGCAATGTGAGGATACACCATCAGGAGTTAGCAGCAGATCTGATCCCTATAAGGATCCTAGATTTCGACTCAATTCTAGGGATGGATTGGCTGTAGGTCGACCATGTCACTATCGATTGCTACATGAAGATAGTGAGATTCCAGCGACCAAGCGAGGTAGAGATTCTCTTCTACGGGAGGCGACCTCAGATGGAAGAGACGGAAGAAGCCTGTAGCGTGCGAATTTCTAGATGTATTTCCCGACGAGCCACCATGATTACACCAACATAGAGGCATGGAGTTCACTATTAAGTTGTTCCAAGGATTAACTCTAATTTCCAGAGCATCATATTGGATGGCTCCAGTAGAACTTAAAGAGTTGAAGGTTCAATTAAATGAACTACTGAAGAAGGGGTTCATCAGACATCGTATCTCTCCCTAGGGGGTGCCTATATTATTCGTGAAGAAGAAGGAAGCCTCCAAGAGATTGTGCGTTGATTACCGAATATTGAATGGAGTTACTATCCGAAACCAGTACCCATTGCCACGTATAGATGATTTATTCGATCAACTATGAGGAGCATGATGTACCATCGATTTGAGGTTGGGCTACCATCAGTTGTGAGTACAAGAGCAGGATATACACAAGACTGCATTCCGGACCCGATACAGACAATACGAGTTTCTAGTAATGCCCTTTGAGTTGACGAATGGCCCAGCAGCATTCACAGAGATGATAAACTGGGTGTTCGCACCCTACCTGGACCAGTTCATGGTGGTGTTCATCGATGAGATCCTATTGTATTCCCGGAGCATGGCGGAGCACATCAACTACCTCAGGATAGTACTGCAGACTCTGAGGGAGTAGCAATTATATGCCAAGCCTAGCAAATGCGAGTTCTGGCTTAACCAAGTGAATTTCTTAGGACATATCGTCTCAATGTCAGGGATCTATGTGGATGTCCATAAGATTGTAACAGTAGTGAGCTAGCAAGCCCCAACCACAATCAATGAAATCAGAAGCTTCTTGGGGTTGGCAAGTTACTATAGGCGATTCGTGGAAGGGATTTCTTCAATCGCACAACCTATGACCAAGCTACTGTAAAAGATTGCAAGGTTCCAGTGGACTAAGCAGTGTAAGCAGAGCTTTCAGGAGTTGAAGGACCGATTGGTGTCTGCTCCTATCCTCACCTTACCTATTATTGGAGTAGATTTTGAAATATATAGTGACGCTTTGTATCAGGGCTTGGGTTGTGTCTTGATGCAGTAGGGCATACTTATTTCCTATGCATCTAAAGAGCCCAAGACTCACGAAGTAAATTACCCTATTCACGATGTGGAATTAGCGGCGGTGGTCTTCGTTTTGAAGATATGGCGACACTATCTTTATGTTGAAGTCTTTAAAATCTTTACTAACCACAAGAGTCTAAAGTACTTGATGAGCCAAAGGGAGCTGAATATGTGATAAAGATTGTGGATGGAGTTGCTGAAAGATTATGATTGTACATTCGAGTACTACCCCGGCAAGGGGAACGTAGTCGCAGATGTCTTGGGCAGAAAAACCATAGCACGGTTGGGGACCACCAACTTTGCCCAATATTATGAGTTAAGATCCACTGGGGTCCAGTTCTCAGTGGATGAGTTTGGGTGCTATTGGCAAACTTTCATCTACGGCCGACGCTGATATCGCAAATCAAAGAAGCGCAGTGGCAAGACTCCATATTGATATAATTAGCCGGTAGGATGCAGAATGGAAGATATAGCGATTTCTCCTTATCCTCTGATGGAACGCTAATGCTCGTTACCCGGTTATATATACTAAACAATCAGAGCCTCAAGTTGCAGATCATGGAGGAAGCTCATTGTTTAGCCTATGCAATGCATCCAGGAAGCACAATGATGTACCTTAATGTCAGAAAACTATATCTATAGGAAGATAAAGAAGGAGATCACCAAGTATGTGGCTAGGTGCTTGATCTATAAGAAGATAAAAGCTGAGCACAAGAAGCCACCAGGGTTATTGGTGCCTTTGGAGATCCCAGAATGGAAGTGGGAAAGAATAGCCATGGATTTGTTACTAGTCTATCTCAAACCCGTCAAGGCAAGGACACCATTTGGGTTATCATAGATAGACTAACAACTTCCTTCGGAGCAAAATAACTTATTCTCAAGATCGGTTGGCATGATTGTACATGGACTAGATTGTGAGACTACATGGTGTATCTTTGTCCATCTTATCAAATAGAGACCCGAGATTCACCTCGCATTTCTGGTGGCATCTACATAAGGGCCTAGGGACCATACCAAATTTAGCACAACATTCCATCCACAGATAGATAGATAGTCGGAGAGGACTATTCAGATACTCGAAGATCTGCTTCGAGCATGTATTATGGAACTCCCTAGGAGCTGGGATGAGAATCTAGGACTATTGGAGTTTTGCATACAACAACAGCAACCAGACAAGCATTGGTAGAAGCATTATACATCAGAAGATGCAGGACATCGTTATGCTGTGATGAAGAAGGTGAGAGAAAGATACTTGGTCCAGAGCTGGTACAGGTCACCTCAGAGAAAATTAAACTCATCTGAGAGCGCTTGAGGAAAGCTCAAGACCGGCAGCGGGGTTACACCAATACCCGCTACCGGTATTTAGAGTTTGAAGTGGGAGATGAGGTGTTCCTTAAGGTATCCCCATTGAAGGGTGTACTAAGGTTCCACAAGCGTGGAAAGCTGATCCCACGTTATATCGGACCATATGAGATAGTGGACAGGGTAGGTCTTATAACTTCCCGGCTTGCTTTACTAGAAGAATATCTTTCATGTATCGGTACTATGGAAGTGCATCAATTATCTGAATCTACTTTTGATGGGACCGCGGTAGAACTGGCACCAGATTTAACATACGTGGATGGACCAATACGTATCCTCGACAGGAAAAAACAAGCATTGGGGAACAAGATAATATCTCTAGTAAAGGTGCTCTGGAGTCATCACCAAGTGGAAGAAGCCTCTTGGGAAAGAGAGGACCAGATGACGGAACAGTACCCTCATTTATTTTAGTTACTTATTGTATGAAAATTTCGAAGACGAAATTGCCTAAGGGTAGGAGAATCGTAAAACCATGGATTTTTCTAAAGAAATAATCAGTTAATTTCTTAATATTAAATAAGGTTAATTAGCACAAAAAACAAATTAATTATTTTAACTTCAATTAAAAGAAATTAGGAGTTAATAAACCTGAAATCCAGCCTCGCAACTATAAGGCCAATAGAAGGCCTTATTGGGAAGGCCACTTTTACTTAAAATAGTTGGAGGTGGATAGACAGTAAAGCCCGATTAATTAAATTAGAAATTATTTATTTGTTAATTAATCCAGATTAATTAAGTCGGAGATACCGGACAAAGCTTAGAGTCCCAGTAAGTAAATCTTATCCGGTAAAGGACGGCCAATAAAGCTATGGTGAGACCCCAACCACCTTCTCCCCCTTTCCCCTATTCTTTCCCCAACCAATCTACTTGATCGTTGGCCTGCACCGCCGCCTGCGCCGCTACAGCTCCAGCCTCCCCTCCTCCACGCGCTCATGCCTACAGCCCCGCCCGTGCGCACCGGTAGTCTGCCCGTGCCACCCCTTCTCAGACCTACGCGTTGGCCAGCAGTGCCTTCGCATTCCTCTTCCCTCCGCGTACAGCGTAGCCTACGATCGAGCTCCACCCCACGAAACTGAAGTGACGTCCCCCTCGTCCGACGAGCATCGCCAGAGCACCATCCACACCACCTTTATCACTCAGGGCCGCTAACTCGTCCTCTGTGCGTAGGACACAAGTCCAAGAGAAAGCCTGCAACCGCGGCCGAACCAACCTCAAGCCAAACCTTGACCTGCAAACACGCCGCCGCAGCTCTTCTATTTCTCAGACAAAATCTCCCCTCCTCGCGACCTCTCCTCTACTCCGGTGTGATTAACATGAATGACTAAACAAGAGACAGGTAATTGGAGATAGGTTGAGGTAGAGGCCATGATTTGGATTATTAACCGAACTATGAAAGTAATCCATGTTTGTTGTAATGGAACTATGATATGTGTATGAATTTCTAAGGTTTATGGTGAATGTTTGTATTTAATCTAAGCCCTAGAAACAAAGGAAAGTTTGCCGAAATTTTATCAATTTACTTAGATTAATTGTATATACTATGAATTGAAGTTATTATGTTAAGAGAGCATGCTAGATGCTTTCAATTTATGTCAAGGATGTAGATAATTACATCTACTAGTATGACTAAATTCCGTATTCTCATGCTCTTTAGAAGGATGTATTATGTGTTAGGTAAGAAATCATGCTTAGAGAGCTTAATATCTTTACATTATTTTAGCGAGTCTAGATCGGAGTTAAGCTAAGAATACAAATTCTGTATCCATGGATTTCCCTATTTCAATTATTAGGGAAAGGTTTAGTGATGCGTTAAATCCGCAAGTGCATGGGTCGGATCAAGTAGTAGAGTGGACTATTGAAAAGTCGGGTATCGAATCCTTAGGGAGAAAGAAAGTACTAGTAGTAGCTATTTGTCTATTATCTAGTCAATCAGGTTAGGTTGATGATACTAAAACCTAATTCTAAAACTAACAATACCAATTAACAAGTGTAATTGATCTTGAAGATGTTCAATTGATGAAGGGGATACTTGGGCGATTGAATCCCCTTTGGATTTCCTTAGATGTGGATGATGCTCTCTATATTGAATCCTAATATGATTTCATCCCCTCGCTCGAGGGTGATTACTCAACCTAGTACCCTCACTAGTTAAGTTCTAGGGAACCTATCTCTTGGAAGGACTAAGGGCATAGGACATCTAAAGGAGTTGCTCGCCTTAGTACCCGGGCTCCCAGTGTACTCCTAGCCCTCTCTATTGAAGTTTGTCTACACGCGGGGAGTGCGCTCGCTTCTTCCCCCACATTTACTAGAGAAACCTCTCCGGGCTCTCGCAACGTAGAGAGGTTAATACTTTCACCAGACAATACATTCAATAGACTACAATGCATTCAACCAAGTAATCAACATAGAAGAGATAATATCAATTGACCATAATCCAAAGGTTCATCAACACCCAAGTATCAAGAGTTTAGCTCTCCATCAATGGAGAGTAACAACCAATGCCAAGAGAGAAATCAAACATAGAGTTCATGAAATAAAAACCCCTTGATGATGACCGTTGGTGGATCTCTTGCTTCTCTCTAGCCCCTTCTTCTTCTTCTTGAGCCCTCTTGATGGGGAAACTCCTCAAGCCCTCTCCTCCTTGGTGATGGAGAAGATGATGATAGCTTCCTCCCCTCTTGATGCTTTGGCTTCCACCTCCTCCAAGATGCCCCAAAACCCTCATTAACATTTCTATTTATACCCCCCTCTAGGGTTTTGGGTGTATTTCCCGACATTACCCTTGATTCGGCCGAAATAGCAGCTGCAGTTTTACGATATACGACCCAGTATGTGTTCCATACGACCCCGTATGGCCCGTATACGGACTCTTATATGGACTATCATACGGGGTCGTATACTTCTCATGTCCTCGTGTACGGGGTTCTGTCAGTCCATTCATGTGTCCGTATAAATCTCCAGGTCCATACGGGTCCGTATAGGACTCCGTATGAACTGTCTTTCAGCTCAGTTTCGCTTACTTTGGCCCGCATTCTCTTGAAAATACTTCCTTTCTCTTGAGATTGTTGTTTTCTGCCCTGTTTACAAAAACAAAGCCTTTTTTAGCACCGGCGGGCCAACATTCCTCCAAAACATAAAGTAATATGCATGAATTCCATATATAAACGATGCTCATTTGAACACTTATCATTTAGGTAAAGGCAAGGGCAAGGCAGGAGCTGCCGAAAGACCGCGCCAGCCTTAGAGCTTACTAGATTCACGTGAGGGAACCAGCTGTACAGTACATACTTTTATCATATTTTCTTACAGTATTGATTTTAATTTGAAAAGTATGAGTTAGAGATTTTATGAAAATTTCGTGAGTTTTGGAAATCATTTCATGCATATCGATACATCTTCAGTTGGAGATAGATGCCTCTTTCAGAACTCATGCACAGTATTTAGTAACAGAAATAGATAAAGTCATTCATGGACAACACTTCACCGATTTACTTGCCTGAACCAGAGGTGGCTCTTAGAGAGGAAGATAGTACGGGATTAGGTTTTGGAAGGGTGATTTATAACTTTGATTTTTATTACTGAACTATCTTTTTTAAAAACCTTCTAAAATTAATACCCCTTTTCTATACTCTCTGAGTGCCTAGTATACGAATATAAACATACCCTGATGGTTGCGAGTAGAGACCGACCAGAAGGCTCAGGTGTAGGATGAGTCCGCTTGCCCCCACTCTGGTTCCGCGGTATGAAGTAGATGTGTAGTTAGTGATTATAGTATTGTGATTAGTAGATGACTCCGTATTTCCCACCTCCCGATGGCGAGTAGAGACCGACCGTTGAGGCTATTAGTACAAATTATATTTACCAAGAGAAATTTCGGTATTCATTCACACTATAGAGGATTAAATAATGAGAAAAGCTTACATGTGACATGAGTTAAGATTTTTATGCATATTGACATGATTATACCAGATTGAAGATAATACATTGACAAGCATCTTTAGTTGCACATCATTTATCTTCAGTTATTTTTAATAAGCCCAATTTTATTATTATAGTTTTATTTTGATATACAGGTATAGTTCTATACCCTGTAGTATTGTTCCCAGGTCACTGAGCTCGAGTAGCTCATACCTTTTTTCATGATGTATTTATGCAAGCGATAGACAAGAGTCCATGTAGAGGATTTGGTCTACTCGCGAGATTATTGAGGAGTGTTAATAGTAGGCTTTGACTCCCAGTGTTATATTTCATATTTATGTACTACTGTTAGAAGAGGTAGAACTCCTACTGTATTTGAGACAATTATATCTAAGTCAGTACTCTTATTTGGTATTTTATTAAACATGATCTTGAATTCTAGGTTGTGTTACGAGTTGTTTGCTTGAATAACTTCCTCAAATATTTTTCTTACTCTTGATTATCATTTTTACAGCATTAGGATAAGGGTTCACCCTTGACTTGGCTGGTGTGACAATTGTCTCATGAATTTGAGATGGGTGTTACATTTAGTGGTATCAGAGCGAGTTATTCCTAGAAAGTCCTAGGGGTAGTCAGAACCTTAGTGGTATTGGAGCTGGCATCTGTTTCCAATGTCAACAATCAGGACACCTTATGAAGCAATGTCCTCTTCTAACTCAAGGGAGTAGTACAGCTCCTCAGTTCCAAGCTGGAGGCTAGGGTGTACAGCAGCCGCCAGAGTATTCTGTTGTAGGCAGTGCTGGGAGCAACCTAGGAGGATCTTCCGTGGGAAGGTCAAGAGGAAGAAGCCGAGGGGTCCAGTCCCAGCTGTAGGCCCAGGCATTTGAGTTGACACATTAGGAGGCTGTGAAGACTCCAGATGTGATTGCAGGTATGGCCCAGATTTAATCTAAGTCCTAGAAACAAAGGAGACTCTGCCGAAATTTTATCGATTTACTTAGATTAATTATATATGCCATGAATTGAAGTTAATATGTTAAGAGAGCATGCTAGAAGCTTTCAATTTATGTCAAGGGTGTAGATAATTACATCTACTAGTATGACTAAATTCTTTATTATCATGTTCTTTAGAAACATGTTGATGCCAAGAAGGGTAGTGATTAACCTGCGAGCGATAGTAACCAGGGGGATTGACCAAAGAACAAGGAAGGGGAAGACAAATAGAGAAGAAAGTCTCTGAAACTTCAAAGAAAAGCTATTATTCAATAATCAATGAATAAAACTCAACCCACAAGCCAGGTTTAAATAGCTAAAAAAAACTAACCTAGATAACCTAGAAATTCTATCTTCTTATCCAAATTTGCCCAAATCCGCTAATTTTGGTTTAATAAAAAAACTTATCTAAGTCTAAAAAAACTAAACAAATCAGATAACTCCTAAAAAACCGAGTTCAAATCGGATTCATATCCTATCGTAAATTGGCATATGAAGTATTACTAAAAATGGAAAAAAAAAACATCAAAAAATGAGGAAACGACAGAGAAAAACAATGTAGTTTGACGATGTCGACCTCACGTGAGTGTTGAGACGAGTTTTCCGAATTAGGGTTGAGCGCGCGAATCCGATATCGGTAGCCAATGTTATGGCAAAAATACTGAATCGTGTCCAAAACCAACCCAATCTTGGAATTGACTCGACCACCTCCCGCCTTTAAGTTGACCCGCCAGCCTGGCAACATCTGACTCGAGCCTCCTGCATCAGTCACCCAGGGATGGAAAGAACTCGACCCCGAGTCTGACTGCACCTCTATTGGTAGGTCTGGATCTCCGTGCTTGATCCAGCTCAAAACTCTGGAGATAGAAAATAGGAGTAGTATTGGTTACCCGGTTATCAACACAATCTTTCTCCCTTTGATACTAAAGGAATATGTATTCTTCCTCCCATCATGAATAACACTAAGAAAATATTGTCAAGGCTGCCCCAACAATACATGACAGGTATCCATAGGCACAACATCACACCAAGCATTGTCAAAATACTTTCCGCCAATGGAAAAAGACACGAGGCATCGTCTGTCTACTTTTACTCACTGCCTCTACTTAACCATGATAACTTGCACGGCTTGGGGTATCACTTTGTCTTCAACTGTAATTTTTGGACAGCCTCCTCGAACACCATATTCTCACAGTTGTGGTTATCAACGATCAACTTGCATACCTCGCCAGTAATTGTGCATGTCTTGCGGAAGATACTGTTTCTCAGCCAGTCATCCCTTGATTCATCCTTGGTGCCAGCAGACTCTTGCGAACAATGAGGGTCTCATGGTCATCCCGAATCAGCACGTCACCAGCCTCATCATCATCTCCATAATAATCATAAATTGGTTCCTTAGTCTCCTCTGTCTCGTCCGCCTTGTCCTCTTCAATCAGCAAGTTCTTTCCCTTTTGACTAGCGGGTTTCCGACATTCTGCTGACTTGTGCCCCTGCTCACCACATCGATAACAATGAACAACGGATTTAGAACTACCAGAAGTTGGTTGCTGAATGGCGTAAGACTCCTAGTGGTAAACTGGCTGGCTGCTCTGATCGCTCCTGATTGGTGATCTTCTATTCTGCTGGTTTTCAACAGTGAGGGCGCACTGGTATGCCTCCGAAACAATCCATAATGAGTGCAGATTGAGAACATCCTGCAATGGTTGGCGTAGACCTCCCAGATATTGAGCCACCAGTTGCTCCTCCATCTCGGATAAGTCATTCTGTGTGATCAATTGGTAGAAGTCCTTTGTGTACTCGTCTACCGATCTTGCTCCGTGTCTTAACATATGAAGCCGTTGAAACAAGGTTTGGGTATAGCCGAAGGGGTGGAAGTACCCCTTCATCTTCTTCTTCATCTTGTCCCAATCTGCGATCTTTGGTTTGCCTTGCCAATCTCGTGAACGCCGCAGCTGCTCCCACCACACAGATGTTCGGCTCTTCAACTTGATACCAACTAGCTTCACCTTCAGAAGATCAGGGACCTCCTTGTACTCAAATATCCTCTTGACCTCGTTTAGCTAGTCGATGAAGACTTTAGCATGTAGGGTATGATGCGATGCAACCGCAAGTGCATGGGTCGTCAGTCGTAACAAGTAATAAAGTAGACTCTTGAAAAGGTTGGTTATCGATCCTCAGGGAAATTGAAGTACTAGTACCCACCACTTGTGTACTATCTAGTCGATCCAAAATGTGAGTGATTATACAAAACTTTAAACAACATTATAGAAACAAACAAGGAAATAAATTTGTTCTTGAGATGAGACAATCATAAAAGGGGGATGCTCGGATAATTGAATCCCCCTTGGACTTCTAAAGGATGGATGATGCTCTCTATCTTGACAATTGGTTAATTCTGGGCCAAGGGTTCCTACGGTGCTTTCATTCATACTCTCGAGGTGAATTACTAATCCTACTGCCTTTACTGATGATGTTCGAGGGAACCTTAATCTTGGAAGGTGATAAGTGTTCATTTGAGCATAATTTTATATCATATTCCTATATGTTTGGCATGAAATTGGGAAGACTTTTTGCCTGTCGATACTTAAAATGTATTCATTCTGATAAACAGGGCAGAATACCAGGACCCCGGAAGAAAGAAAGCTTTGCGAGAGAAACCGGGACCTCAGAGCACCTAGAAGGGCCCATAGGGGCATTTATACGGGCTGACATACAGCAGTATACTGGCACCTGAAGGGAATACAGGCCAGTATATGGCTCGTATGATAGACCGTATAGAGATGACTTGCCCGTATACGGGCATATATACGCCCGTATACGGGCCCGTACATCATAAAGTTCAGCGATTCTGTAGACCTAGGAGGGGGAAATTGGTAAATCTCATCCCTAAAACCCAAGATGTATAAAAGCTGACTAATGAGGGTTTAGGAGAGGAGGAAGCAGCTTGGGGAGAGAGTCTAATCTTGGGGAAAGCTTGGAGATTCTCATCTTGAAGCTATTGGAGCAAGAAGAGGGGAAATCATTGGAAGAGGATCAAGGAAGCCATCAACGGTGCATTCATTAGTGTTATTTATTATGATTTCCTTGCTTGTCTTCATCTTTGTTTTGTATTGTTGCCCCCTTTTTATGGAGGGCTAATCTTGTAGATGCTTGGATTATTGATGAACCCTTGGACATGTTTTAATTAATATTATCTCTCTATCTTTGACTGTTTGGTTGAATCTCATTTTGTCTATTTGATGTTTTAATGTAAGTTAATCCATCTACGTTGCGAGAGCCCGGAGGAATTTTTGTAGTCCATATGGGGGAAGAAGCGAACGCCTCCCTGTGTGTAGACCATCTCCAATAGAGGGGATTGTGAGTATACCAAGAACCCGGGTACTAAGGAGAGCGAGTCCTTTAGATGTATTATTCCCATAATCCCTCCAAGAATTAGGTTCCCTAGAACATCATCGGTAAGGGCACTAGGATTCGTAACTCGCCTCGAGAGAGGGAGTGAAAACACCATAGGAACCCTTGGCCAAGGATCAACCAAATGTCTAGATAGAGAGTAGCATTCATCCTTTAGAAGTCCAAGGGGGATTCAATTGTCCGAGCATCCCCTTTTTATTATTGTTTAACCTTAAGAGCAACACGATTCCCTTGTTTGTGTTTTTAATTAATTAGTTTAGAATTAGCATAATCAACCACCTTTGGATAGACTAGATAGTAGATGAATAGTGGGTACTAGAACTTCCATCTCCCTGAGGATGGATAACCCAACGTTCAAGTCCACTTTATTACTTGTTACGACCCGTACACTTGCGGTTGCATCGCATCAGAAGGATTATGGGAATAATACATCTAAAGGACTCGCTCTCCTTAATACCCAGGTTCACGGTGTATTCATAATCCCCTCTATTGGAGATGGTCTACACATAGGTAGGCGTTCTCTTCTTCCCACACATGAACTATGAAAACCCCTCCAGGCTATCGCAACGTAGAGGGATTCACTTACATTAAAATATCCAATAGACTCATGAATTCAACTAAGCATTCAAGAATAAAGAAACAACATCAATTAAACCATATCCAAGGGTTCATCAATCATCCAAGCATCTACAAAATTAGCCCTCCATAAAGGAAGAGCAACAATCCAATACAAAGATGAAAGCAATCAAAGAAATCATAATAAAAAAAGATCTTTGCACATACCATTGATGACTTCCTTGATATCTCTTCAATGTCTTCCACTCTTCTTGCTCCAATAGTTTGAAGATGGAAATCCCCAAACACTACTCAAGACCTCCAATCCTTTCCCAAGCTGCTCTCCTCCCCTCTAAACCCTCATTAGTCAGCCTTTTTTACTTCTAGGGTTTCAAGGGTGAGATTTACCTTTTTGCCCCTTTTTACGTCTGTAGAATCGCTAAGAACTTACAATATATGGGCCAGTATATGGGCCATATATGGGCCCGTATAGCTTCCAGGTACCTCCATACGGGCGTACGTCAGCCCGTATGGATGCCTGTGTCAGCCATACGGGGAGCTATACGGGTCCAAAAGAGGCCACTTGTCTAGACCTCGACTCCCCAGGTCCTTACGGGTCGTATGGAAGCCCGTATGCCTGGGTTTTTCCTCCAGGAATGCTTCGTTTCGGCCTCAATTTCCCTCTAAAGGCTTCCTTCCTTCTTGAGTTTTGATATCTTGCCCTGTTCATCGAAATAAACATATTTTAAGTATCAATGAGCAAAAAATCCTCACAATTACACGCAAGACATACACGAATATGATATAAAAATATGCTCAAATGAATACTTATCAAATATCTCCACACTTAGTGGTTTGTTTGTCCTCAAGCAAAGAAAAGAAATTAGCAAAAGATGATAAGTGTTCATCCTCGGGATAAAGAATCCATGACTCAACTCCATTTCAAGTTCACCATCAAAGTGTTTGTTCTCCTATTTCCACACCAGGGCTTAGATTGATCTCGTGATAATTGTCAATATAGCTCTAGACAAAGCTTCTTCACTCCACATGCCATGTTCCAAAATTTTTTGGAAGACAAGCATACCCTCGATAGACTCTAGAGAATCCTTGAGGCCCTAAGATCAAGGAGACTACCCCCCTTTCCATAATTAAATAGTAGACAAGCTTGAGAGACACTAAGGTTTTTTTTTTCTTCGGGTAGGGCATCCCTATTGGATCCGACTTTCCCATACTAAAGATCAATGTAGAGTGTATTTCCTCCTCTTCGCAGAGTGCTCATACTAGTTAGGCACAGGAGCACTTAGCTACTAAGATGGTTACAACTCTGCATGGTTGTGCTCATGCTAAGTAGTGATTTTTTGAATTGAGGACCACTCTTATTAGGAGCCAGAACCCCAAACTACTTTGCCTCAATGAGCAGCAGAACACTATCTTTATCTCTTCATAGCTAATATATACAGCTACTTTACTCTCCCCCTACTTGTCCACTGGATCATATTATGAGGCGTTCAAGAAATGAACTAGTGCCTCGAAGTCTCTTGGAGCCATTGAAGATTATGCGTAGCTATTAAAGTTAAGAAAACATGGCAATAGGTTATCTATTGTCTCTAAAGATCATGAGTATTATCACGAGATGTTCTCTAAGTGCCCATGGTGTTTAATAGGAGAATTTAGAAAAATTATGTACCAAGATGGTGCCCTAGAAATAGAGTGTGCCAACATATTTCCAAAGAGCCTTCATCGAGGTATGCTAATCATGAATAAAGATTTGCAATGAATTTCACTAATAGCTACCTATCTCCACACTTAAAGACTTGCTATGAATGCATAACAATATAGGTAGCTACCCATCTCCACACTTAAAAATGTACATTGTCCTCAATGTATGCAACAAAGCCAAAATTAAATTTGCATGGAGATTGCATGGAGAAACGTGAACGAAAACTTCCCTAGTGAATTTGATGTGCCATTTGATTTCCATAAATTTGATGCTTGGAATCCACAAAAAGTAAAATAGAGATAAGTTTAGCAGGGTGATGCCCTTGCTAACTAGTGCAACGGTGCATGAATAAGAAAGATAAGTCCTAAGAACACCGGAATAAAATAAATACAAGGAAATAAAAACTCATAAACGCAAGAAAAAGTTAGATCTCCATCATCAGAACATAGGGTCATATGCTGGTGCCTCGGGTACTGCGCCTGTGGGTCCCTGCGATAGAGGAGGTGCAAATAGGGCTTGCTCTAGGATAAAGAGAGAGAGCTCCACGAGCTGGTCTCTCAGGTGATGCTGCTCCGCGAGGATCTCAGTTCGCATCTCGCGCTGCTCAGTAAGAATAGTATCAGGTACTACGCGGATCTCATCTATCTACCCCTCCAATCGCTCAAAGCTGCTCCTCTGCTCTAAGGGAGGGAGCTGGCCAGCAAGTAACGAAGGATCGGAGTCCTCAGAGGCGGACTCCTCATCCTCAGAACAATCTAAACCCTGACCAATGAGGGTGTAACGGCTACCAGAGTGTTGGATGAGCCCCATCTGGCATAGTGTGCTCATCCCTAGTGATGTCATGAGCTGGAGCCGCTGCATGTGCTGTGTCCTCTCCTCAAGGCCCATCCCAATAATGAGGCTGGTGATGTAAGATCCCACATTGATAGCCTTAAGATTGGTGTGCGTCCCTTGATGTACCAAATAATCGGCAAATACGTACCCCAGATGGATAAGTACTCGCTCAAAGATGCTGTAGAGGAGGAATAAGTCTGTCTGAGTGACCCTACCGATACTATCATCCCTCCCTGAGATGGTGTGGCTGACCAGGGCATGGATGTAGCGGTGGACTGGATCGCTCATGAGAGTCACCTTGTTATTCCCGTGGCGTCCCCCAAGCTGAAGCCAATATATCGTGGGCGTGATGATGTGCTCGGGGAAGGAGGTGAGGAGCTCTCTGTACTCACTAGTGTCTATAGCCTCACGATCGTAGAATCCCATGTACATGGAGAACCGGGTGTAGCTCATGGTCTTCCGCTCCCCCAAGAGCTAAATTGATATAGCGGTGAGGGATCGCTTGAAGACGGCGCTCTTATCGGCTTCAAATACGCTCGGGACTTCCAAGGTGGCCCCGCAAAATACCTCATGGTTGATGGAGAACACCTTGTCTCATCCACCAACTGAAATCATCTCCCTAATGCGATAGGCTATCCCGAGTTGGGTGGAACCCACCAATCAAAGAGACGTGTGCGTCCGAATGGTTTGACAGCCAAACGGTGGTAGCGATGGAAGAAGCGCTCTTCTTCGAACTGTGGTACGCCGGACGAAGAGCCCTCTCCGGTCTTGCGCTTCTTTGAGGCAGTAAGATTTTGAGGCATGTCTGCAAAATAGTTGAAAAGGGTGTCAACGCAAAGGAAAATATTGAAAAAACAAAGAAGAATGCGCACTACGGCCCATTATTGGCCCTTACAAATCATACCTAAGGGAGAAGAAAGCCCAAAAATCAAGCAAAGTAGTCGCGCCGATGAGGAAGAGGTTCAGATCGACATGGAGAGGGGTGGGGTTGGCTAGGTTTTGAAAAAGGAGTGGAGGGGGCGCCTTTTATAGCGCCCCAAATTGGGCCCTTGATTGACCCCATACAAGCACCTATACGGGCCATATGAATCCCCGTATAGCTCACTAGTGGGTTCATACAGTCGTATGACACCCCGTATGGACCTGGACTTGTCTTATATAGCCAACCCAGGATGCCATTCAAACATTCCTCGTGCTACCTAGCAACAATTATGAATCTAGGGCTATGAATAAACAATAACAAGCAGATGACACAAGATAATAAAAACAAATATGAGAACATCTCATTCATTTATTTTAAGCACACACAATCTAATTAATAAAGAGAACATTACAACTAAAGAGAAAAAAAATTTCAAGAACTTGGGTTGCCTCCCAAGGAGCGCTTGTTTAACGTCACTAGCTTGACGTACCTTTACCTTACCTTATGGGGGTTTGAATACCTTGAAGCTCTCATCGGCTCCTCCCTTGAAGTCCTCATTGTTGTATAATATGAACCGATGACCATTTATACCTTGGCCTTTCTTAGAGGTATTGTGAGTTGAAGGTTCCATGCACTTACTCCTTTCTCTTTCACCTTCCTCCACATATCGTAGGGAGATTGAATTTTTGCTTTTTCTTCCTTACTTTTACCATTTCCACCCTTGATGAAGTGGAATTTCCCGGAGTCTCCTCTGGTTGCCCATCTTACTTTCCCAAAGAAGGGTATAATGGATCTACCACAACAAGTCTTCCATGCACTCGGACGTGAGCATGTCCACCTCGTCAAGACAATATGAGGTATTATCTGGAGCCATTGTGTGTCGTTTTGCATCCGATAATTGAAACACAACCTCTTGATCTCCCACCCTCAATGTGAACTTGCCTTGTGTATGGTCCTCAAGAGCTTGAGCGGTGGCGAGGACGGGACGCCCATGAATGATAGGGACGTCTACCTCATCATCAACATCTAGAAGTACAAAGTCATTAGGGAAAACAAATTGGTTGATCTGGACGAGTACATCTTTAGCTATCCCCTTTGGTCTTCTCACAGATCTATTAGCTAACTATAATGTCATTCCTGTAGACTTGGGTTCTTCGAGGCCGAGTTTCATATATAGTTTGTAGGGCATTACATTGATGTTTGCCTCGGAGTCTGCCAATGCCTTCTTTATGACTCCTTCTCCAAGTATACAAGGGACCACGAAGCTGCCCGGGTCCTTCAATTTCCTTGGCATAACTTGTTGGATAATGGCCGAACATTGTGCATTTAATGTCACTGCATCCACCTCTTCAAGTTTCCTCTTGTTGGAAAGAAGCTCTTTCATAAACTTTGCATATTTCGGCATTTGAGCTAGGACCTCTACCAACGGTATGTTTATGTGTAGTTGCTTCAACATCCCTTTGAATTTCATCAACTGGGCATCTTCTTTGTGTTTCTTCAGTCTCGTAGGATAAGGAACTTGAGGTTTATAAGGAGGTTCTAATTGTATCTTTATGGGCTTCGTTTTCCCTTTCCTCTCCTCTTCGGACTTAATAACGGGCTCGGAGTCTTCAATTTCGATAGGAGTAGTTGTTTGAGGCTTTGAGGTGGTGAGCTCCACTTCCCTTCCACTCCTTAATTTGATAGCCTTGCATGGTTCTCCTTGAGGATTCTCCTCTGTGTTGCCCGGCAAGCTACCTTGTGGTCTTTCGGCTAGGGCCTTTGCAATTTGCCCAACTTGATTGTCCAAGTTATGAACTATAGCTTGTAGATTCCGAATTGTAGTGTCATTGCTCTGCATGTACTTCAAGATCAACTCCTCCATGTTGGGTTTCCTTTCTTGATGCTTTGGAGGGTGTTGAAAGTCGGGGGGTATTGCCCCGCTTGTGGATTTCCGTATGACAATACCGGATGGGTCTATTTAGATGCATATGGTCGATATTGACCATCCGGTTGCCTTGGAGCATTTCTCATATATTGTACTTGTTCCATGGGGATCATTTTGGTTCTCACAATGGGACAATTTGATGCTTCATGCCCCCCGTCCCCCCTCCTCCCCACAAGTGTCGCAAAACATCACCGTAGCCACTTTTGAGCTACTGTTGGATGTAAGTAGCTCAATCTTCCTTGTTAGTATGTCTAACTTTTCACCAAGAATGGGATCAAAAATTTTGTTCTCATCAATGAACCTAACTATTTACACTTGCGTTCCTCTTGTAGACCAATGGGCTTCATTGCTAGCCATGTCTTCAAAGATTTGCTCGGCATCCTCCGGATATTTGTTCCCCAATGACTCGCCAGCGGCGGCGTCCAACAATTGCCTAGTGGAGTTGTCCAACCTATTATAGAATGTTCAAACTTTAGCATAAGGGTCTAAACCGTGCTGTGGACAACGTCGGAGCAAATCCTTATACCTTTCATAAGCTTCAAAGAATGTCTCGGTGGGGCTTTGCTTAAAAGCTGAAATGTCTAACCTCAACTTTGCGGCTTTGCTCGGTGCGGCCCAAAAATTTGTCAAGCATCTCAGCCCAAGTACTAATAGAGCCATAGGGTAATGAAGTAAGCCATCTATAAGCTCCTTCCCTCAAACTAAACGGGAAGAGCCTTAAGCGAATTGCATCATCAGAAGCCCCATTGAGCTTAAACATGTTGCATATTTGGATAAATTTTGCTAGATGGGCATGGGGGTCTTCATCAGGTCTCCCATCAAACTGAGTTGAATTCTGAATCATGTTCATTGTACTTGCCTTAATCTCAAAATTGTTCATATTGACATTGGGAGGATGGATACTAAATTCCTCCCCAGTGTAGTGAGATCTCTCATATTCTGACAATGTTTGCCTTCTCTTGGCTATAATAGGCACTTCTCTTAATTCACCAAGAGCTTCAACAGAAGTGAAATTTTCTGACTCTGAAGATGATCCTGGAAGTACTCCTCCGCCTTCTTTAAATCTCCGGTGCCAAGTTCTTTCAATCTCACTATCCACTTCAAGCAATCCCTTAGAATTTTTGTGGGTCATACAATTAATACCTCGCAACAAGATTTAATGAGAATGAAGATTAGTATCCAATAATTCAATTGAATGAAAAGCAAAACAAGGAACGAAAAATGACTAAATTAGTAAACTCCTAACCTTCCTAGTAATCCAATTCTCCCCTGCAACGAAACCAAAAACTTGATGCGATGCAACAGCAAGTGTACGGGTGGTAACAAGTAATAAAGTGGACTCTTGAAAAGTAGGGTTATCCATCCTCGGGGAGATGAAAGTACTAGTATCCACCACTTGTCTACTATCTAGTCGATCGAAAATGTGAGTGATTATACTAAACTTTAAACTAAGAAATTATAGAAACAAATAAAGAAATAAATTTGTTCTTGAGATCAGACAATCATAAAAGAGGGATGCTCGGATAATTGAATCCCCCTTGGACTTCTAAAGGATGGATCATGCTCTCTATCTTGACACTTGGTTAATTCTAGGTCAAGGGTTCCTACGGTACTTTCATTCCCTCTCTCAAGGTGAATTACTAATCCTAGTGCCCTTACTGATAATGTTCTAGGGAACCTTAATCTTGGAAGGATTATGGGAATAATACATCTAAAGGACTCGCTCTCCTTAATACCCAGGTTCCCGCTGTATTCATAATCCCCTCTATTGGAGATGGTCTACACGCGGGGAGGAGTTCACTTCTTCCCCCACATAAACAATGAAAACCCCTCCTGGCTGTCGCAACGTAAAAGGATTGACTTACATTAAAATATCCAATAGACTCATGAATTCAACCAAGCATTCAAGAGTAAAGAAACAACATCAATTAAACCATGGCAAAGGGTTTATCAATCATCCAAGCATCTACAAAATTAGCCCTCCATAAAGCAAGAGCAACAATCCAATACAAAGATGAAAGCAATCAAAGAAAACATAATGAAAAAGATCTTTGCATACGCTGTTGATGACTTCCTTGATTTCTCTTCAATGTCTTCCCCTATTCTTGCTCCAATGGTTTGAAAATAGAAATCCCCAAACTCTACTCAAGAACTCCAATCCTTTTCCAAGTTGCTCTCCTCCCCTTTAAACCCTCATTAGTCAGCCTTTTATACTTCTAGGGTTTTATGGGTGAGATTTCTTGTTTTGCCCCTTTCTACGTCTACAGAATCACTGAGAACATACAATATACGGGCCCGTATAGCTTCCAGGTGCCTCCATACAGGCATACGTCAGCCCGTATGGGTACCCATATGAGCCATACAGGGAGCTATACGGGTCCAAACGAGGCCACTTGTCTAGACCTCAACTCCCCAGGTCCATATGAGCCGTATAGAAGCCTGTATACCTGGGTTTTTTCTCCAGGAATGTTTCGTTTCAGCCTCATTTTCCCTCTAAAGGCTTCATTTCTCCTAGAGTCTTGATATCTTGCCTATTCATCAAAATAAACACACTTTATGTATTGATGGGCCAAAAATCCTCACAATTACACGCAAAACATACATGAATATAATATATAAATATGCTCAAATGAACACGTATCAGGGTTCCAGTAAATTCGGGCAACTACACCCGAAAGCCAAGGTCTCCGTGACGCTCCTCTTGTGCACGGTGCTCTCTGAACTACCCATGCTTGGAATAGGGGTTAACGAAGGTGGACTCGAAGTGGTGGTCTGAAACCTCATGATCCCCCAAATCTCACGCCACCAACCGTTGGGTCAACTCCGCTACTTGTCTTTGTAGATCCTCGTTCATCGCTTCCAATGCAATTGGGTCTCAAGACTGACCTTCCTCTGGCACAACATGTCCACCACGACGACCACTACGGCCACCATGACCCACAGGAAGAAGATGATTTCTGATACCAACTAAAGTCGTGCAGGGTAGTGATTAACCTGCGAGAGGTGGTAACCAGGGGGATTAACAAAAGAACAATGTAGGGGAAGACAAACAGAGAAGAAAGTCTCTGAAACTTCAAAGGAAAACTATAATTCAATAATAAATGAATAAAACTCAACCCAAAAATAGGGTTTAAATAGCTAAAAAAACTAACCTAGATAACTTATAAATTCTACCTTCTTATCCAAATTTGCCCAAATCGGCAATTTTTGGTTCAATAGAAAAACTTATCTAATTCTAAAATAACAAAACAAATCAGATAAATCCTAAAAATCTGAGTTCAAAGAGGATTCATATTCTATCCTAATTGGGATTCGAAGTATTACCAAAAATGGGGAAAAAAACACCAAAAAATAAGGAAATGATGGAGAAAGCAGTGGTATTTGAAGATAAAGGAAGGGTCCATCGAGCCAAGCTCGATAGACCTCATGTGTGCGTCGAGATGAGCTTTCCAAATTGGGGTTGAGTGCATGAATCCGATATCGGTAGCCAAAGTTATGGCCAAAATACACAAACGTGTCCAAAACCGACCCAATCTTGGAATTGACTAGACCACCTCCCATCTTTAAGTTGACCAGCCAAACTAGCAACATCTGACTCAAGCCTCCTGCATCACATGTATTATGTGTTAAATAAGAAATCATGCTTAGAGAGCTTAATGTCTTTACCGTATTTTACCGAATCTAAATTAGAGTTTAAGCTAAGAATAAGAACTCCGTATTCATGGATTTCCCTATTTCAATTATTAGGAAAAGGTAGAAGTAAATGCAAGGGCAAGGCAGGAGGTGCCGAAAGACCGAGCCAGCCTTAGATCTTACTAGACTCAGGTGAGGGAACCAGCTGTACAATTCATACTTTTATCATATTTTCTTATAGTATTGATTTTAATTTGAAAAGTATGAGTTAGAGATTTTATGAAAATTTCCTGAGTTTTCAAAATCATTTCATGCATATTGATAGATCTTCAACTGGGGATAGATTCCTCTTTCAGAACTTATGCACAGTATTTTATAATAGAAATGAGAAATAGATACAGAATTGATGGACAACACTTCATCGATTTACTTGTTTGAACCAGTGGTGGCTCTTAGAGAGCCAGAGAGTATGGCATTAGGTTACGGTTGATTTATAACTCTTGTTTTCATTACCGAACTATCTATTTTAAAAACCTTCTTTTTTCATGAAATTAAAACCCTCTTTCCATACTCTCAGAATGCCTAGTGTACGTATATAAGTATAGCACGATGGTAGCGAGTAGAGACCGACCTTAAGGCTCAGGTGTGGGATGAGTCCACCTACCCCCACTCTTGTTCCGTAGTACTGAAGCAGATGTGTAGTTAGTGATTATAGTATTGTGATTAGTAGATGACTCCGTATTTCCCACCTCCTGGTAGCGAGTAGAGACCGATCGTGGAGGTTGTTAGTACAAATTATATTTACCAAGGGAAATTTCGGTATTCATTCACACTACAGAGGATTAAATAATGAGAAAAGCATACATGTGACATGACTTGAGATTTTTTATACATATTGGCATGATTATACCAGATTGAAGATAATGCATTAACCAGCATCTTTAGTTGCATAGCATTTATCTTTATTTATTTTTAATATTCCCAGTTTTATTATTATAGTTTTATTTTGATATACGGGTATAGTTCTATACCCGGTAGTATTGTTCCCAAATCATTGAGCTCGAGTAGCTCAGCAGCTTTTTCATTATGTTTTTATGCAGGCGATAGACAAGAGTCAAGGTAAAGGATTTTGTCTACTCACGAGATTATTGAGGAGTGTTAGTAGTGGGCTCTGACTCACAGTGTTATGTTTCATATTTATGTACTATTGTTAGAAGAGATAGAACTCCTACTGTATTTGTGTAAAACCCACGAATTTTAGGGATAAAATTTTTCTTATATATTCCATAAAATAAGATTCATAATTTATTTAATTCCTTAAGCTTGAAGGATGGAGAATTAAAAAGCTTTAAAAAGGGAATTAAATTAGATTTTTAGACCAATTAGGGATAATTGGGAGTTCAAGGACTTTACAGTAATTCTTAAAAGTATTGAGGACTTGAAGGAAATTATCCCCTCTCTCAGACATGGACTAAAACATAACCTAAAAACTTTCAGGGGTCTTTGGATAATTTTTCGAGAGAGAACACATATAGCAACGGTTGAACGGTTGAGATCAAAAGATCTCAGATAAAGCTGATCGCGGAGAGCTATAGTGGTTGTGATGTAGCTACGTGTCGATCTGAGATTTGATCTATCTGATCGCGAACCGGATTCAAGACACTTGATAAAAATCTTATCGTTGGATGGTTGCAAATCACAACCCTTCATCCTATGGTTTCTTGATGCGAGGCAGGGAGGGTAAAGATGAGCCGTTGGATCTCATCCAACTAATCTCAACCCTCCATCGACGGAAAACGAGATCCGAGGCACGGGATCTAATCTTGGCCGTCCGTCCGCGGCGGTAGCCGCCAAGCTACCTCGACGCCAATAACCAAGGCTGGCCATGAAGTCCGGGCCGCCTTTCCCCGCCAAGCATAAGCGGCGAAGCTCGGCCATCGCCGGCGTGGCGTTTTACCGAGAACTGCCGGTTCGTCTGGCCACCCCAAAGACTATATAAGGGACCCCCAGCCCTCTGTTTCGGCATCCCCAAAGTTCTCGAGTCCATAGCTCCCGTGGCGCTGGTCGGAGAAGGAGGATTCGTCCACAGAAGGTATTGGCCGCCACTGCTGCCACCGGAAGGGACGGAAACGAGGTAAGAGTCTTTTCCCGGTTTCAATTTTCGTTTTGGTGCATCAAAGAGAGAATTAGGGCTCGCCGGAGGGGATGGTCGGAACTGTGAGTGGGGAGACGCCGGGAGAGGCCATTGGAGGCTGTCGGTGCGCGGGAACTGATGGCGAGGACGAGGTGGAGCTCGGGGCACGCTTGGCTGACGGCGAGGGCCCTCAGGCAAGGAGATGCCAACTCCGGCGAGCATCTCCGGTGAGGCGCGGCCTGGAGAAGAAGAAGACAGGGATTTAAAAAATAATAATAATAATTTGTTTTAACTAATTAATTCAGTATTAATTAATTAGTTAAAATAGTTATGAAGAACTTTAGGAAATGTGACGATTATTTTTGGATAATTGTTAGTATAGTTTTACTTGTTGATTAATCAGTAAATAATTAGAGGTTAATTGATTAATTAGGTTGATGAATGATTAATCAAATACCTTATAAATGTGACATATAGTTGAATTATTACTTTGGAAGCATAGTAATGGGACAAAAATCAGTTTATTAATCTTTGAGAATAAACTATAGTGTGACATAGTTTAATTAATTAACTAAGTTGATTAATTGGTTATATGAGAACCATGGAAGGTGTGACAAAATCCAAGAATGAAAGCTAGGGTTTTTATTAAGGTCTTTAAAACCTAGAGATGTGACAAAATTAAGTTGATTAATGGTCTAATGTGATCAAAAGAGTAAATCAAATACTTGGTGTTACTCTAAATTAAATACTTTGGTATTAATAGTTGGCTAAGATTAGCCCATTAACATGTAAGGATGGACTCATCTAAATTAATCAAATAAATTTATTACCTAGGCTTGACTAAACATGAATCAATTAGAAGCTTAGGTCATGATTAATTTATGGTATAATGGTTAATTAGTTCGGGTTAGCCATTAGCGAAGTTTATTCAACCAAGTTAAGTCTAATTGATTAATCAATATGATTAGTTGGACAAATTGACTTGGGTTGAGTCAAGTGGTTCAAGTGGATTAAGTTTAATCCCTTAGTTGGATAAACTGGTTAGTTAATCAAATAGGAGTTTGATTAGGTTAACCCAAGAACGATGGTTGGATTTAAAATGATTAAACCAAAGAACCTAAGATAAATCATGGACCAGTTAACATAGAAATTGGGTCCATTACTTTGGAGGCCCAACGGACTGGGCTCAAATAACTCATTAAAACAGATTTTATTATTAAGTAATAATAATAAAATAAAAGGTAAAGGTAAAGGAATACTGATAGAGAAACTAAACCTTGGGTTACTCAAGTAGCAGGGTATGACTTTAAACCCTAAAGTCATAGCTACTCAAATGACAAAAATGCCCTTTCTTAGTTAAGAAGGGGCTAGGGTCAAGTTAAAATGTGTAATGGGTTAGAGAATAGGCCCAATTCAACTAAAACGTTTAGAGACGACCAATTAGGGTTCGTGACTGACAAGCGTAAGTAGAGTTGGACCAATTTGGACTGTGTTGGGTCTAGGGTCAACCAAAGGACGTGTAAACAGAGTATAAGAGCCATTAACCCGTGAGGTGGTCTCTAGGACCCGTTAGTGGGCCTAAGCCCAATAAGAACGAGAGTCATGCATATGCAACTAGTAACATAGGGTTTTATTAGAATTTTACCTCTAATAGAAACTCTATCTGTTAGATACTCTCGGGGAGTCCAAGAGGCATTTCAAGAGGTGACTAGGAGGACTTTGAGTTCCAGTGAGAGGTAAGTGCTTCTGCCTAGCACCGTTATCGTTGTTGATCTTTGATACTTGTGTAAGTACCTTTGCCTTGTTTCCCCTCTTTGTAAGTACACTTGCCTAGTTCCCACCCGGTTTCGGGATTTCTTTGGACTTGCTTACGCCTTAAATTGCTTATTGCTTCATTGATATCATAATTTGATATGATTGCATACACTCGTATTTTGTTCTCTCGGACACCTACTTCGAAATTAGTGTGTGCATGTTGAGATGATAGCATCCTGTAGGGTATGCTTGTGAGTGTTGAGTGTGCCTTCCTGTTGACCGGCACGTAGCCGTGGAATCACGTGAGCTTGTGCGCTGGCCAGGAAGGTATACACCAACTATGTTGTTTCAAGGATTCTCCCATCCTCGTACTCTTTGTTTCCCGCCAGTGGGGTAAAACGCTGGTAAGTCTTTGTTTCCCGCCAGTGGGGGTAATAACTGGTAAATCTTTGTTTCCCGCCAGTGGGGTGAAACGCTGGTAAATCTTTGTTTTCCCGTCAGTGGGATGATACGCTGACAAAATACGTCTATGTTTAGTAGCACTACTAGACCATGGACCGAGGATCGTTATCGGCTTAGGCTGATGACCGACTAGGGAGATGACTTGTGAACTCTTAGGAGTACTTTGTTGAGATCTTTTGGATAGGAGCCCTACTGTTGTAGACTCCCAAGGTTTTGGTTTGAGCGGGGCGTGGCCCTGTTGGTGTTGATTGATGATCTTTGATTTGCTCATTTTCCGCTTATCATACGCCATCCTGCATCGGTTTGGATTTCCTTGAGATTTCGCAGGTACTTATCGGGCTTTCCTTTCGAAAGCTCATGCGGTTGCTTCCGTTATTTCTTTTTCAGGTTCCGAGAAGTAGGTGACTTGGACTCGGGAACTGCAAGGGAGCGGGTTGACTTTGTTGAGGTTCGAGGACCTCGTACTTATTGTGTGAGAAGTTGTAACACCCCGACCCGGATCCCGGGACCTCGAGCACGTCTACAGACCGGCCGTATTAAAGAAGAGATAAACTCAACTCTAATACAAGGCCTAATAATGTGATAAGCAGATAACAATCCATAAATAAACACAAACTCAAGTTCATAAGAACATAGAGTCATTAGGGTCCATAGGCCCTATAGAAGTCTGGTCCCTATACGGGTCCTACAAATAGCAAAGTTTATAAAAATAAAGATAACTGAGACTCCTATAAACCTTGATCTCCTGAGTCCCTCTCTTCAAGCTTCTTCCCCTCTAAACCTCGGAATCAGAAAAGGAGTGAAAAGAGAAAACACGTGAGCTTCTCAAGGGAAAGCTCAAGCTAGTACCCCTCAGCAGTCACAAAGTGTCATCAAAATAAAATGATACCAACAGGATCATAAAATCAACAACAAAGTCCTAGGAGTCTACCACAAACAGGTCAAAGGTACGACTCCTCAAGTACAAAAGCCCCTAAGCCTCAGAGTGAGTTCTAAGAGAACTCAGAGTTTACTCCCTACCAAGATGTCCAAATTTTTGGATATAATTACGACCTAGATGGTCGCTTGACTCTCCACCAAAAGATCGGTAGAACTACCTCTTCTTCGTGAGTTAACACTGGCCGCTGTACCATGCCCACCGACAGTGAGATCTCCGTAGATTTGTTTCTCCGTAGGGTCAGCCAGAAAGTCAGGGGGTCCTATCCCTGAACGTTCCCAAAATTGGAGCTTCCCTAGCTCCACTGAGTCCGGGCAGTAGAACATAGCAAATAGGGACACCAACGTCCCGTAAACAAGCATACATGCTTAACAGGATTCAAGAACAGATAAGAACAGCATGTATGGCAACATCAGTGCATGTATTAAGAATACATAGTAAGTCCAAGAAATCCCGTTATCGGGTGAAAACTAGGCAAGTGAACTTACCTCTGGTTGATACTAGATGTCCTTCTAGCTTCCTCTAGTGTGCCAACAACTCCCCGAGAGTATCTGGCATGCAGAGGTCCTATTAGAAACAGTATTCCCATAATATTTCTATGTCCTTAGGTGTACATGCACGCCTTACATTCTTATTGGGCTTAGGCCCACTAACGGGTCCTATGGACCATCTCTCGGGTTACCGGCCCTTATCCCCGTTTCAGTGTCCCTTAGTTGACTTTTAGACCTACTTTGGTCAAATCTAGTCAACTCTAGCCTATTTGTCAAGTCTGACTTTATTAAGTCACTTTAGTTGAGTTGAGCCTCGTTAAGATTGATCTTAGCCCCCTCTTACCCTAGAAGGGCATTTTGGTCATTTGGTAGTTTATGACCCTAAGGTCCATCTTGTTAGGGTTTATCTAGTCCCCTTGAACTTATCTAGCCACCTTGCTAATTAATTTTCCGTGAATTACAAATAATTACTTTATTTCTATTAGTCAAAATAAAATTATGTCTTTACTCATAAGATAATTAAACTTATTTTTGTCACATCTAAACATAGTTAGAGACAAAATTTATTCAAATCAAATAATTGATTTTGTCACGCCACTGAAATATTATCCATTATAATATTTGTCACATAGCTAAAGTCCCTTTTAGCTATTTTAATTATGCAAATAATCATCCAATTATTTGTCACACTACCCGTAGAAAAATAATTAGTTTTACTAACGCATTTATTCGAAAATATGTGTCACAGGCCTATAGTTTCCCATTTTATTATCATATCTAGCTAATTATTATCTATTATAATAATTAGCCAATGTTTTAACCCAAGAAAATAACTAATTATTTCAATTAATTATTTAACTGTCACACCCCTAAGTTTTCATAATTTCAATTAACTAATTACTATTAATTAAATCAAATAATTATCACTACCACTATTATTATTATTATTATTGATTTTATTTTATTATTTTTTTTTTATAACCTTCTTCTTCTTCTTTGTTTCTCCATCGCGACCGTGGCCGCCCGGAGTCCCACCGCCGTCGCCGGAGGGGCATTGGCCGTGCTTCTCCTACGCCAAACTTCCCCTCCGCGCGGGACGCATCCTCAGGCCCTTTGCCTTCCTGTCCGCACCTTCCTCTTCCTCTGTCCATGCTTCGCCGGGGAAGATCGCCGGAAATGGCAACTCATCTCCCGGGAGCTCATTTCGCCTGTAGAAGGTGCCCAGAGCTTCCTCTCAACTTCGTGATCCCCTTGTGCCCATCTACACCGACGTTTTCCCCCTCCCGGCGTCGCCCCACTAACACCTACACTCTCACTCTCCGGCGAGTACTAACTATAGTACAGAGGCTTTCGATATGCAATTAGAAGCAAGGGGGAGGTTCCTACCTCGATTTCGCTTCTCCTGGTGGCAACCATGGGCGCATGTAAGCTCTTCCTCGGCCGAAAACCCTTCTCCGGAAGCTCACCGAGTCCCGCCGCTCTTGTTCGTTGGTGTACCGAGACAGTGGGTAAGAGTCTCCTTTTATAGCCTCTCCTACGGCCAAAGTAAGCAGGCGTTTGGAACCGCTCACGGCCAACCAGCGGTTGAATTCCCGCGTAGCGCCGTGAGAAGGAGGTGGGGCGCTACGTGGCTTCGCGGTGACGATAGCGGCGGCTCGCCTGGGATCGACACCCGACAAATCGGTGGCCAGGATCGTCCTATGAAAATCAACGGTGGATTCCCCTTCGCAAGGCCTCGGATCCACCACTTGATTAGATCTTCGGTCCTGATCGCCTGGTGTTCAACGGTCAGATTTTGATCATCTTGTCTCGAACTTGAGACACTCATGGGATAAGCGGCTACTATTCACCCGTACCATGGGATCTACTCCACCATATTTTCCTTCTTTTGCCTCAGATCGTATGCGTGAGATGGATCCCATCTCTCGACGCCACGTGTTTCAATAGAGCCTTACCCATTTTCTTACGATCAAGACTCTCATAGATGGCTTGATCTCACCAAGTTAAACCGTAACTTTGAAGGAGAATTTTATAGAGGTCCCCCCCATTTATTCAATTTACAAAACAGTCCATCTTCTGTGAGACGGGAAATTTCTCCAGGGTCCTCAATTCTTTCAAAATTACTATTAGGTCCCTGCAGACCCCATATTAACTTTTAATTTCCATTAAATTTAAATAAATCATTTAATCCCACAATAACACTAATCGAGGGAAAATAAATGACTTAAATATATATTTTTTTTTTCTCAACTAAATATTTATTTCAAAAATTCATGGATTTTACAATCCTTCCCCCTTACAAAAATTTCGTCCTCAAAATTTTCTACACAAACAACTCTGGGTAACGTTGCCTCATATCCTCCTCACGTTCCCAGGTAGCTTCCCGTTCGGTGTGGTTACTCCACTTCACCTTAATAAAAGGAATAGCCCTATTCCTCGCTTGTTTGTCCTCTCGCCCCAAAATAGTATCAAGCGCCTCGTAGGGACATATTCTCTTGGACTTCCACCGACTTGAGGAATCACTCCGGGTGGGATCACGAATACACTTCTTCAACATTGAAATGTGGAAGACATCGCGGAACCTCGAAGCAGGTCCCGGTAGAGCCAATCAGATGCCACCACTCCTATGCGCTCCAAAATCTCAAAAGGTCCGATATAACGCTGGAGCAAGTTTTCCACGCCGCCCAAACCTTACTACCCCTTTCATAGGAGATACTTTTAGGAATACCAAGTCTCCCACTTGAAACTCCCCGATTAGATCTTTTCTGCCTGCATAGCTCTTTGTCTACTCGGGCAAACTGTGAGTCGCCTCCCATCATCTTAACATGTTCCTCCGCTTGTTTTACAAAATCAGGTTGCTTAAGTGTCGCCTCGCCTACCGCCTTCCTTTCTCCCACATCTCCCCAACAAATGGGAGTTCGCACTTCCTTCCATAGAGTGCCTCGTGACGGAGCCATTTTTGATGCTCACCGATAACTATTGTTATAGGCAAACTCTATCAAACTTAAACGCTCATCCCAAGACCTCAGAAAATCTATCGCATATGCCCTCAACATGTCCTCCAACACCGGATGGTCCTTTTTCCAGATCGGCCCATCGGCCGTAAGGTGAAAAGCTGTGCTAAACGCCAATCCTGTGCCCAGAGCGGTGTGCAAGCTCTCCCAGAATCTAGAGACAAATTGTGTGTCTCGATCAGAGGTGATAGTCACCGGTACCCCATGTAATCATCGACCGATCAATATATAGCTGGGCCAACTTTTCCAAGGATGCTCCTGTCCTTAACGGTATGAAGTGGGCCGACTTTGTTAGCCGATCAACTATAACCCAGATCGATTCATGGCCTCTTTGAGTGCGTGGCAACCCCGTTACAAAGTCCATGTTAATGTGCTCCCATTTCCATTCCGGAATGGGTAAGGGTTATAACATCCCTGCCGGCTTCTGATGTTCCGCCTTTACCATCTGACAGGTGATGCATTTAGCCACGAACTCCGCAACATCTCGCTTCATCCCTTTCCACCAGAAGTGGTCTTTTAACCCTCTGTACATCTTGGTACCTCCAGGGTGAATAGTGTAGCCCGAATAGTGGGCTTCCTCTAGAATCTCCGTTTTTATTTCAGGGACATTTGGTATACAAATCCTTTCATCAAATCTAAGGGTGCCATCATCATGGACTCTGAACTGTGTCGGTTCTTCCTGGTCCATGTGTTCCTTGATCTCCTCCAGCCAGATCTTGTCCCCAGCAACCCTAATTCTCTCAAACAACGAGGGTCGGATATGCAAGCCGCCAATGTGACATCCATCGTAGGCAAAACAACCTCTAAGTTGAGCCTTCTCATATCCCTCCCAGAGCGGCCTCAAACGCTAACATAGCGGCAACCCCATATCCGCACTTTCGCCAGTATCGCCACCACGCTCGCCTTGCCCGTGGTAATGGATACCAGATCATAGTCCTTGATTAACTCTAACCATCGCCACTGCCTCATATTCAGCCCTTCCGTGGTGAATATGTACTTGAGGCTCTTATGATCGTGTAGATCTCGCAAGGAACACCGTAGAGGAAGTGTCGCCATGATCTTTAGGGCAAACACGATCACGCCAATTCAAGATCGTGTGTGGGATAATTCTCTTCAAAGGTTTTAATCGTCGTGGATGCATAAGCAATCACGCCCATCTTGCATCAACACACATCCAAGGCCGCCTTGCAAGCGCCGTCAGAGACCAGATACCCACGATTGCTTTGTAGTAGCGCCAACACCGTGCCGATATCAACCTCTGCTTTAGCTCCCCGGTAACTCTTTTCACGTGAGTCGGTCCAAACGTAATTTGGTACCCTTCCCCGGTCACTTTGTTAATCTGCTGTCGCTATTACCGAGAAACCCTCAACGAATCTTCGTAATAACCAAACTAATCCCAAGAAACTCCAGATCTCCCCGCACTGCTGTTGGTCTTTTCCATTCCACAACGGCCTTCAATTTTCTTAGGATCGACGGAAACTCCAGCTCCACTTACCACGTGGCCCAAGAAAGCTACACTTTCCAACCAAAAATCACACTTGGAGAACTTTATGCGTAGGCTCGATGTTCCCTCAAGGTCTCTAGCACTATTCGTAAGTGCTCCTCGTGGGCCCGGTGGCTTTTCGAAAGTAAACAAGAATATCATCGATGAACACTACTACAACCGGTCCAAATATTGACTAATACCCGGTTCATCATGTCCATAAAGACTGCCGGGGCATTGGTAAGCCCAAACGGCATTACCAGAAACTCATAGTGCCCGTATCTAGTACGGAAAGCACTCTTCGGGATATCCGTCTCCTTAATCCTCACTTGATGATAACCAGATCTTAAATCAATCTTTGAGAAGACTTGAGCTCCCTGTAGCTGATCCAGTAAGTCATCAATTCTTGGTAGAGGATATTTATTCTTTACAGTCACCTTATTCAACTCCCGATAATCAATGCACAACCGTAGCGACCCGTCTTTCTTCTTGACTTAAAAGAACAGTGCTCCCCAAGGTGACATACTAGGTCTAATAAAACCCTTGTCCAATAATTCCTCTAGTTGGGTCTTTAATTCCTTAAGCTCCGCAGGCGCCATCCGATAAGGAGCCTTAGACACCGGGCCGCTCCCTCACTCAACTCAATGGAAAACTCCAATTCCCTTCCTCGGTAGTCCCAGAACTCTTCCTAAACACGCCGTGGTACTCCTTACTACCGTACGCCCGAGACTACGATCTCCTTATCCTTCTTCACCTCGGAAATAGAAGCCAAATAGCCTATACACCCACCCTAAGGAGCTTCCAACTCGAGAGTCGAGATCTCCCTTGCATCAAGGAACAAAGTGGCTGCCTTTAAAAGTAAATTCCTCTCCTTCCCAGATCTTAAATACAACTCTCTTCCCACGCATACCTACCATCACAGAAATCAAGAGAGCTACCCATCCCGAGGATCACATCGTAATCCTTCAGTCCATTACATGTGTTTGCAAGTAATTTCCGGCTCAATCACTACTGGACATGCGGTACCATCCTACTTACAATCATGGAGGCTCCTACGGGGTGTCTACACACAAGTCCTGGGGTAGATCTATAGTAGGCGTAGTATGCTTTCAGTGCAAATCGTGTGTATAGAAGGAGTGTGTGGCTCCGTGATCAAATAAAGTGCAGCATAGAAAGAACTAATCGAATGGTACCGCCACGTCATTCACGATGCCCGAGCTTCCTCGGTTGTCAAATGGTAGACCCGACCATGGGTCATTGGCCTCACGCCAGCTGGGGTTGGTTTGGTGTAGAAAGGCTGTCGAGGTCGCCTTCCCTTTCTTATCCCCACCTTGTGACCTTGGTGGTGGTCCAACAGACCGCCGAGAAGCTTGTTGAGATCCCCGGGTTCCCCCACCACGCCTGGCCCTTGTTGACGCTGAGGACACCGGGCCTTTGGTGATCCAAGGCCAAGCAAGCATAACACCCTCCAGTTATCCTAGGGCACTGGGATCTCTTATGTGGTCCCTTGCATTCATAGCACTTAATGTTCTGGGTCACACTAGCAGAAGACCCTTTACCTCCAGATGAGGCTGTGGACCTGGTTGGCTTACCATAGGGTCGGTACTTGTTGTCCTACCTACGCTTCCCTGCAGCTCTTCCTGCATGATTGGCCCCGGGCCGCTTGTCCATTTTTCCTTTTATCTTTCTGGGACGACCCCTGGGCGTCCCCTTGACAAGAAGCCTCAGTATACTTAGCCCTAGCCACAACTTCGGTGTAAGTCTTGCACATGTGGCTAGTCACAATCTTTTTCAGTGATGGCCGCAGCCCGGCCTCAAATTTCATCACCCGGCTCTCTTCCGTCGGAACCATGTCAGGAAGGAAGCGAGCCAACCGGTCAAACTTCGGCCATATTGCTCCACCGTGGAGCCTCCTTGAACAAGTGGGAGAATTGTCGCCCAAGTCGTACTGCATGTCCTCTCGAGAAATATTTAGCTAAGAACGCAACCGAATTCTTCCCAAGTCTGGAAGGCCTCCCCCTTCCTCAGCCTAATTTCTCCAAAGTACCAATCTTCAGCGGGTCCTTGGAGCATGTACACGGCGGTCCTAATCTTTTCCGCCTCAGTAGTTTGGAAGACCTCGAAGGTCTTCTCCATTTCCCGTATCCATTGTTCAGCAACATGGGGGTCTGCAGCCCCTTCAAAAGGTCGGGGAGAGGGTCTCTTGATCTCCCCTAGTAATCCTTTACTTGTCGTAGGGGTGGTTGGTGGTGCACGCTGTTGTCGGGTCTCTTGAATTAGCCCCAACATTTCCCTCATTAGTTCCATCATGCTCATGGGGGGTACCTCCCCCCTTGGGTTTTGGCTCTCTGCCTAGGGCGCCTGAGCATTCGATTGAGCAGGCACCTCCTGGTCGACTTCCATCTCGTCCACAGGCGGGGGTACCTCCCCACCCTGCGGTTGAGGGACCTCTTCCTCCATAGGAGGCTGTGGCATTTCAGTACGACGAGGTCGCCCTCGCCTACCCCTTCCTCTTCCCCTACCACCTCGACCTCCACGCAAGTGATCCATTGATTAACTGTATAAGGATTACAAGGTTACTTTTTATTTCCAGAAAAACAGGTGATGATGAAAATATACTTTTATTCATTTCAAAAGGAACAACTAGAGTCAACATGCTTAAAACAAAAGACACTAAGAGACATAATAAAAAGTAGTTCATACAACACATAAGTTTGTAAGACTACGATTATTCTAGCAACTAAAACAAGAACTCACCCAAATGATGCTCGCCGGGCGATGGGGTGTAGTCGTGGCATCTGGCCGATGTCCTTCGACCCACAGGGTCCTCGCTAGGTCCCGCGCCCTGCACGGACAAGAAAAGCTAAATGCTCATGATCGCCACACCAAGGGCACCAGAGGGCGTGGCGCCTACACTCCGCCATACAAGGTTCAGATACTCCACATCGACGGTATCGTGAGATCCCCGAGAACGGCTAGGAGATGGACCTGCAGCCTCTCCGAATCAACCCCCAATGCACGACGGTAGTCACGGGCTCTACACACGCTGCCGTGGAGGAATACTAGGCTCACGATCTCCTCGCCAACGGAACCTCGGGTCCCACCGCCTCTCAGATAGCGATGTGGTCCCTAAGTCCTCGACCAACATGGTAACGTAGTGGAGCTTGTCAACCTTTCGGTTGGTGGCTTCCAGCCTCCTCCTCATCTCGGCGAGGACCTCCGCGGGCTGGATGAGTCACTCGGGTGGTGGAGTGTTCTCACGGATGCACTCCACCTCATCATCAAGAATCACTTGTATGATGGTCCCGGCATCCCCGCAAGTAAACCGGGTGTCAATCTAACGCATCACTATCTATACTACCCCAGCCCCGCACTCGGCCTATACAACCGCTAAGGGCATCTAGGGTCTCAAGTATCCGCTCTATTTAGAGAACTCCTGCTCGATACCACTTTAATCAGAACGCCCGACCCGGATCCCTGACCTCGAAAGACGTTTATAGACCGTCAGATAAAGAAGAGATAAACTCAACTCTAATACAAGGCCTAATAATGTGATAAGCGTATAACAATCCATAAATAAACACAAACTCAAGTTCATAAGAACATAGAGTCATTAGGGTCCATAGGCCCTATAGAAGTCCGTCCCTATACGGGTCCTACAAATAGCAAAGTTTATAAAAATAAAGATAATCGAGACTCCTATAAACCTTGATCTCCCGAGTCCCTCTCTTCAAGCTTCTTCCCCTCTAAACCTCGGAATCAGAAAAGGAGGAAAAGAGAAACACGTGAGCTTCAAGGGAAAGCTCAAGTAGTACCCCCGCAGTCACAAAGGTCATCAAAATAAAACGATGACCAACAGGATCATAAAATCAACAACAAAGTCCTAGGAGTCTACCACAAACAAGTCAAAGGTAATGCGACTCCTCGCTACAAAAGCCCTCTAAGCCTCAGAGTGAGTTCTAAGAGAACTTCGAGTTTACTCCCTACCAAGATGTCCAAATTTTTGGATATAATTACGACCTAGATGGTCGCTTGACTCTCCAACAAAAGATCGGTAGAACTACCTCTTCTTCGTGTTAACACGGTGCTGTACCATGCCCACCGACAGTGAGATCTCCGTAGATTTGTTTCTCCTAGAGGGCCGCCGTGAAAGTCGTGGGGTCCTATCCCTGAACGTTCCCAAAATTGGAGCTTCCCTAGCTCCACTGAGTCCGGGCAGTAGAACATAGCAAATAGGGACACCAACGTCCCGTAAACAAGCATACATGCTTAACAGGATTCAAGAACAGATAAGAACAGCATGTATGGCAACATCAGTGCATGTATTAAGAATACATAGTAAGTCCAAGAAATCCCGTTATCGGGTGAAAACTAGGCAAGTGAACTTACCTCTGGTTGATACTAGATGTCCTTCTAGCTTCCTCTAGTGTGCCAACAACTCCCCGAGAGTATCTGGCATGCAGAGGTCCTATTAGAAACAGTATTCCCATAATATTTCTATGTCCTTAGGTGTACATGCACGCCTTACATTCTTATTGGGCTTAGGCCCACTAACGGGTCCTATGGACTATCTCTCGGGTTACCGGCCCTTATCCCCGTTTCAGTGTCCCTTAGTTGACTTTTAGACCTACTTTGGTCAAATCTATTCAACTAGCCTATTTGTCAAGTCTGACTTTATTAAGTCACTTTAGTTGAGTTGAGCCTCGTTAAGATTGATCTTAGCCCCCTCTTACCCTAGAAGGGCATTTTGGTCATTTGGTAGTTTATGACCCTAAGGTCCATCTTGTTAGGGTTTATCTCGTCCCCTTGAACTTATCTAGCCACCTTGCTAATTAATTTTCCGTAATTACAGTCGAATTACTTTTATTTCTATTAGTCAAAATAAAATTATGTCTTTACTCATAAGATAATTAAACTTATTTTGTCACATCTAACATAGTTAGAGACAAAATTTATTCAAATCAAATAATTGATTTTGTCACGCCATGAAATATTATCCATTATAATATTTGTCACATAGCTAAAGTCCCTTTTTAGCTATTTTAATTATGCAAATAATCATCCAATTATTTGTCCCACTACCCGTAAAAATAATTAGTTTTACTAACGATTTATTCAAAATATGTGTCATGTGCCTATAGTTTCCCATTTTATTATCATATCTAGCTAATTATTATCTATTATAATAATTAGCCAATGTTTTAACTCCAAGAAAATAACTAATTATTTCAATTAATTATTTAACCATCACACCCCTAAGTTTTCATAATTTCAATTAACTAATTACTATTAATTAAATCAAATAATTATCACTACCACTATTATTATTATTATTATTGATTTTATTTTATTATTTTTTTTTTATAACCTTCTTCTTCTTCTTTGTTTCTCCATCGCGACTGCGGGTCGCCTGAAGTCCCAGCCGCCGGAGGGGCATTGGCCGTGCTTCTCCTACGCCAAACTTCCCCTCCGCGCGGGACGCATCCTCAGGCCCTTTGCCTTCCTGTCCGCACCTTCCTCTTCCTCTGTCCATGCTTCGCCGGGGAAGATCGCCGGAAATGGCCACTCATCTCCCGGGAGCTCATTTCGCCTGTAGAAGGTGCCCAGAGCTTCCTCTCAACTTCGTGATCCCCTTGTGCCCATCTACACCGACGTTTTCCCCCTCCCGGCGTCGCCCCACTAACACCTACACTCTCACTCTCCGGCGAGTACTAACTATAGTACAGAGGCTTTCGATATGCAATTAGAAGCAAGGGGGAGGTCCCTACCTCGATTTCGCTTCTCCTGGTGGCAACCGCGGCGACAGAAGCTCTTCCTCGGCCGAAAACCCTTCTCCGACGAAGCTCACCGGAGTCCCCGCTGCTCTTGTTCGTTGGTGTCTTTGAGGCGGTGGGTAAGAGTCTCCTTTATAGCCTCTCCTACGGCCAGCTAACGGGCACCGCTTGGAATCGCTGACCGCCGGCCAACGGTTGAATTCCCCCGCGCGTAACGCCCGGAGAAGAAGGTGGGGCGCGCGGTGGCGCTCGCAGCTGACAGTAACGGCGGCCTGCCTCGGGATCGACACCCGACAAATCGGTGGCCAGGATCGTCCTATGAAAATCAACGGTGGATTCCCCTTCGCAAGGCCTCGGATCCACCACTTGATTAGATCTTCGGTCCTGATCGCCTGGTGTTCAACGGTCAGATTTTGATCATCTTGTCTCGAACTTGAGACACTCATGGGATAAGCGGCTCCTATTCACCCGTACCATGGGATCTACTCCACCATATTTTCCTTCTTTGCCTCGTATCGTGCATGCGATGAGATGGATCCCATCTCTGATCGCCACGTGGCTCAATGAGAGCCTTACCCATTTTCTTACGATCAGCACTCTCATAGATGGCTTGATCTCAGCCGTTAAACCAGAACTTTGAAGGAGAATTTTATAGAGGTCCCCCCCATTTATTCAATTTACAAAACAGTCCATCTTCTGTGAGACGGGAAATTTCTCCAGGGTCCTCAATTCTTTCAAAATTACTATTAGGTCCCTGCAGACCCCATATTAACTTTTAATTTCCATTAAATTTAAATAAATCATTTAATCCCACAATAACACTAATCGAGGGAAAATAAATGACTTAAATATATATTTTTTTTTTCTCAACTAAATATTTATTTCAAAAATTCATGGATTTTACAATCCTTCCCCCTTACAAAAATTTCGTCCTCAAAATTTTCTACACAAACAACTCTGGGTAACGTTGCCTCATATCCTCCTCACGTTCCCAGGTAGCTTCCCGTTCGGTGTGGTTACTCCACTTCACCTTAATAAAAGGAATAGCCCTATTCCTCAGTTGTTTGTCCTCTCGTCCCAAAATAGTACTGGGCGTTCCTCGTAGGACATATTCTCTTGGACTTCCACCGGGACTTGAGGAATCACTCTGGTGGGATCACGAATACACTTCTTCAACATTGAAATGTGGAAGACATCGTGAACCTGAGCGAGGTCCTGTGGTAGAGCCAATCTGTATGCCACCACTCCTATGCGCTCCAAAATCTCAAAAGGTCCGATATAACGCGGAGCAAGTTTCCCACGTCGTCCAAACCTTACTACCCCTTTCATAGGAGATACTTTTAGGAATACCAAGTCTCCCACTTGAAACTCCTGATTAGATCTTTTTCGGTCGGCATAGCTCTTTTGTCTACTCTGGGCAGCCAGGAGTCGCTCCCTGATCATCTTAACATGTTCCTCCGTTTGTTTTACAAAATCAGGTTGCTTAAGTGTCGCCTCAGCTACCAGCTTCCTTTCTCCCACATCTCCCCAACAAATGGGAGTTCGGCACTTCCTTCCATAGAGTGCCTCATACGGAGCCATTTTGATGCTCGCCTGATAACTGTTGTTATAGGCAAACTCTATCAAACTTAGACGTTCATCCCAAGCCCCCGTAAAATCTATTGCACATGCCCTCAACATGTCCTCTAACACCTGGATGGTCCTTTCGTGACCATCCATCGATGCATGGGTGAAAAAAGTGCTAAAGCGCCAATCCCATGCTTGAGGCGGTGTGCAAGCTCTCCCGTAATCTAGAGACAAATTGTGTGTCTCGATCGAGGTGATAGTCACCGGTACCCCATGTAATCGGCGATCCGATCAATATATAGCTGGGCCAACTTTTCCAAGGATGCTCTGTCATAATCGGTATGAAGTGGGCGACTTTGTTAGCCGATCAACTATAACCCAGATCGATTCATGGCCTCTTTGAGTGCGTGGCAACCTGCTACAAAGTCCATGTTAATGTGCTCCCATTTCCATTCCGAATGGGTAAGGGTTATAACATCCCCGCCGGCTACGATGTTCCGCCTTTACCATCCGGCAGTGTGATGCATTTAGCCACGAACTCCGCAACATCTCGCCTTCATCCCTTTCCACCGTAAGTGGTCTTTCAACCCTCGTACATCTTGGTACCTCCGAGGTGAATAGTGTAGCCCGAATAGTGGGCTTCCTCTAGAATCTCCGCTTTTATTTCGTGGACATTTGGTATACAAATCCTTTCATCAAATCTAAGGGTGCCATCATCATGGACTCTGAACTGTGTCGGTTCTTCCTGGTCCATGTGTTCCTTGATCTCCTCCAGTTCAGGATCTTGTCCCTGAGCAACCCTAATTCTCTCAAACAACGAGGGTCGGATATGCAAGCTGGCCAATGTGACATCCATCGTAGGCAAAACAACCTCTAAGTTGAGCCTTCTCATATCCTCCGGTAGCGGCCTCTGAAACGTTAACATAGCGGCAACCCCATATCCAGACTTCACCGCCACAGTATGGCCACCACGTAGCCTTGCCCGGGTGGTAATGGATACCGAGATCATAGTCCTGATTAACTCTAACCATCGCCGCTGTCTCATATTCAGTTCCTTCTGTGTGAATATGTACTTGAGGCTCTTATGATCGGTGTAGATCTCGCAAGGAACACCGTAGAGGAAGTGTCGCCAGATCTTTAGGGCAAACACGATCGCTGCCAATTCAAGATCGTGTGTGGGATAATTCTCTTCGAAAGGTTTTAACTGTCGTGATGCATAAGCAATCACGCCCATCTTGCATCAACACACATCCAAGGCGTCTTGCAAGCGTCATTTGTAGGCTGTATACCCACGATTGCTTTGTAGTAGCGCCAACAGGTCTTTGATATCAACCTCTGTTTTAGCTCACGGTAACTCTTTTCACGAGTCGGTCCAAACGTAATTTGGTACCCTTCCCCGGTCAGCAGTTACTTAACGGTCTTTGCTATTACCGAAACCCTCAACGAATCTTCGTAATAACCACTAATCCCAAGAAACTCAGATCTCCTGCACTGCTGTTGGTCTTTTCCATTCCACAACAGCCTTCAATTTTCTTAGGATCGACGGAAACTCCGTACCCACTCACCACGTGGCCCAAGAAAGCTACACTTTCCAACCAAAAATCACACTTGGAGAACTTTGCGTAAAGCTGATGTTCCCTCAAGGTCTCTAGCACTATTCGTAAGTGCTCCTCGTGGGCCTGGTGGCTTTTCGAGTAAACAAGAATATCATCGATGAACACTACTACAAACTGGTCCAAATATTGACGGAATACCCGGTTCATCATGTCCATAAAGACTGCCGGGGCATTGGTAAGCCCAAACGGCATTACCAGAAACTCGTAGTGCCCGTATCTAGTACGGAAAGCACTCTTGGGATATCCGTCTCCTTAATCCTCACTTGATGATAACCAGATCTTAAATCAATCTTTGAGAAGACTTGAGCTCCTCAGAGTGATCCAAAGTAGTCATCAATTCTTGGTAGAGGATATTTATTCTTTACGATCACCTTATTCAACTCCCGATAATCAATGCACAATCAGTAGCGACCCGCCTTTCTTCTTGGCCTAAAAGAACAAAGTGCTCCCCAAGGTGACATACTAGGTCTAATAAAACCCTTGTCCAATAATTCCTCTAGTTGGGTCTTTAATTCCTTAAGCTCCGCAGGCGCCATCCGATAAGGAGCCTTAGACACTGGGGCTGTTCCCGGTACCAACTCAATGGAAAACTCCAATTCCCTTTCCGGGGGTAGTCCCGGTAACTCTTCCGGAAACACGTCAGGGTACTCCCTTACTACCTGCGTGCGAGACTACGATCTCCTTATCCTTCTTTCACCTCGGAAATAGAAGCCAAATAGCCTATACACCCACCCCCTAAGGAGCTTAGAACCTCGAGAGCTGAGATCTCCTGTACTAAGGAGCAGTGTGGCTGCCTTTAAAAGTAAATTCCTCTCCTTCCGGCATCTTAAATACAACTCTCTTCCCACGACAGTCTACCACTGCGTAAACTGAAGAGAGCCAGTCCATCCCGAGGATCACATCGTAATCCTTCAGGTCCATTACATGCAGGTTTGCAAGTAATTTCCGCCCCTCAATCACTACTGGACATGCCGGTACCATCCTCCTTACAATCATGGAGGCTCCTACGGGGGTGTCTACACACAAGTCCTGGGGTAGATCTATAGTAGGCAGAGTATGCTTTCGTGCAAATCGTATACGGTCTGAAGGAGTGTGTGGCTCCGTGGATCAAATAAAGTGCATGTATAGAAAGAACTAAGAAATGGTACGCGTCATCTGCTGATGCCTGAGCTTCCTCAGTTGTCAAATGGTAGACCCGACCATGGGTCATTGGCCTCTGCTGCTGCTGGGGTTGGTTTGGTGTAGAAGGCTGTCCTGAGGTCGCCTTCCCTTTCTTATCCCCACCTTGTGACCTTGGTGGTGGTCCAACAGACTGTCGAGAAGCTTGTTGAGATCCCTGGGTTCCCCCCACCACGCTCTGTCCTTGTTGACGCTGAGGACACTGGGCCTTTTGGTGATCCAAGGCCAAGCAGTAATAACACCCTCCAGTTATCCTAGGGCACTGGGATCTCTTATGTGGTCCCTTGCATTCATAGCACTTAATGTTCTGGGTCACACTAGCAGAAGACCCTTTACCTCCAGATGAGGCTGTGGACCTGGTTGGCTTACCATAGGGTCTACTTGTTGTCGCCTACGTTTCCCGAAGCTCTTTCGGATGATTGGCCCCGGCCGCTTGTCCCTTTTTCCTTTTTATCTTTCTCTGGACGACCCCCGGGCGCCCCTTGACAAGAAGCCTCAAGATACTTAGCCCTAGCCACAACCGATTGTAAGTCTTGCACATGTGGCTAGTCACAATCTTTTTTAGTGATGGCCGCAGTCCGGCCTCAAATTTCATCACCCGGCTCTCTTCCATCGGAACCATGTCAGGAAGGAAGCGAGCCAACCGGTCAAACTCAGTTTCATATTGCTCCACCGTGGAGCCTCCTTGAACAAGCTGGGAGAATTGTTGCCCAAGCTGTACCAGATGTCCTCTCGAGAAATATTTAGCGAAGAACGCAGTCCGGAATTCTTCCCAAGTCTGGAAGGCCTCCCCCTTCCTCAGCCTAATTTCTCCAAAGTACCAATCTTCAGCGGGTCCTTGGAGCATGTACACGGCGGTCCTAATCTTTTCCGCCTCAGTAGTTTGGAAGACCTCGAAGGTCTTCTCCATTTCCCGTATCCATTGTTCAGCAACATGGGGGTCTGCAGCCCCTTCAAAAGGTCGGGGAGAGGGTCTCTTGATCTCCCCTAGTAATCCTCTACTTGTCGTAGGGGTGGTTGGTGGTGCCTTATTTGTTGTCGGGTCTCTTGAATTAGCCCCAACATTTCCCTCATTAGTTCCATCATGCTCATGGGGGTACCTCCCCTTGGGTTTTGGCCCTCTGCACAGGGCCTGAGCATTGGATTGAGCAGGCACCTCCTGGTCGACTTCCATCTCGTCCACAGGCGGGGGTACCTCCCCACCCTGCGGTTGAGGGACCTCTTCCTCCATAGGAGGTCATTGGCATTTCAAGCATTTACGAGGTCGCCCTCGCCTACCCCTTCCTCTTCCCCTACCACCTCGACCTCCACGCAAGTGATCCATTGATTAACTGTATAAGGATTACAAGGTTACTTTTTATTTCCAGAAAAACAGGTGATGATGAAAATATACTTTTATTCATTTCAAAAGGAACAACTAGAGTCAACATGCTTAAAACAAAAGACACTAAGAGACATAATAAAAGTAGTTCATACAACACATAAGTTTGTAAGACTACGATTATTCTAGCAACTAAAACAAGAACTCAGTCCAAATGATGCTCGTCGGGCGACAGTGGGGTGTAGTCAGGGCACGGTCGATGTCCTCCGGACCCACAGGGTCCCTGCTGGAATCTGGCGCCCAGACGGACAGTAAAAAGCTAAATGCTCATGGCGCCCGCCACTGCGGCACGGAGGGCAGGGCGCCTACACTCCGTCATACAGTGCCCGTATACTCCACATCGACGGCACCGTGAGATCCTGAGAACGGCAGGAGATGGACCTGCAGCTCTCTCCCGAATCTGAACCCCCAATGCACGACGGTAGTCACGGGCTCTACACACGCGTCGTGGAGGAATACTAGGGCTCACGATCTCCTGTGCCAACGGAACCCTGGGTCCTACTGGCCTCTGCATAGCGATGTGGTCCCTAAGTCCCTGGACCAGCATGGTAACGGTAGTCTGGAGCCTGTCAACCTTTCGGTTGGTGGCTTCCAGCGTCCTCCTCATCTCGGCGAGGACCTCTGCGGGCTCGGATGAGTCAGCTCTGGGTGGTGGAGTGTTCTCACGGACAGACTCCACCTCATCATCAGAAGAATCACGGTATGATGGTCCCGACATCCTGCAAGTAAACCGGGTGTCAATCTAACGTACCACTATCTATACTACCCCAGTCCCGCACTCAGTCTATACAACTGGCTAAGGGCATCTAGGGTCTGTTATCTGCTCTATTTAGAGAACCTGGCTCTGATACCACTTTAATCTGTAACGCCCCGACCCGGATCCCGGGACCTCGAGCACGTCTACAGACCGGCCGTATTAAAGAAGAGATAAACTCAACTCTAATACAAGGCCTAATAATGTGATAAGCAGATAACAATCCATAAATAAACACAAACTCAAGTTCATAAGAACATAGAGTCATTAGGGTCCATAGGCCCTATAGAAGTCTGGTCCCTATACGGGTCCTACAAATAGCAAAGTTTATAAAAAATAAAGATAACTGAGACTCCTATAAACCTTGATCTCCGGAGTCCCTCTCTTCAAGCTTCTTCCCCTCTAAACCTCGGAATGCAGAAAAGGAGGAAAAGAGAAAACACGTGAGCTTTCGAAGGGAAAGCTCAGTAAGTACCCCTGCAGGTCACAGTGTCATCAGAATAAAAATGACAGTCATCAGGATCATAAAATCAACAACAAAGTCCTAGGAGTCTACCACAAACAGGTCAAAGGTACGACTCCTGCTACAAAAGCCCTCGGGCTCTGTAGTGAGTTCTAAGAGAGCTCAGAGTTTACTCCCGGCCAGTATGTCCAGCTTTTTGGATATAATTACGACCTAGATGGTCGTTTGACTCTCCAGTCAAAAGATCGGTAGAACTACCTCTTCTTCGTGTTAACACGATTGGGTGTACCATGCCCAGCGGCGGTGAGATCTCCGAGATTTGTTTCTCCGGTAGGGTCGGGGAAAGTCAGGGGGTCCTATCCCTGAACGTTCCCAAAATTGGAGCTTCCCTAGCTCCACTGAGTCCGGGCAGTAGAACATAGCAAATAGGGACACCAGCGTCCGTAAACAAGCATACATGCTTAGCGGGATTCAAGAATGGATAAGAACGGCATGTATGGCAACATCGGTGCATGTATTAAGAATACATAGTAAGTCCAAGAAATCCGTTATCGGGTGAAAACTAGGCAAGTGAACTTACCTCACGGTTGATACTAGATGTCCTTCTAGCTTCCTCTAGTGTGCCAACAACTCCCCAGAGTATCGGCATGCAGAGGGTCCTATTAGAAACAAAGATTCCCATAATATTTCTATGTCCTTAGGTGTATGCATGCATGCCTTACATTCTTATTGGGCTTAGGCCCACTAACGGGTCCTATGGACCATCTCTCGATTCTGAAGCCCTTATCCCCGTTTGATTGTCCCTTAGTTGACTTTTAGACCTACTTTGGTCAAATCTAGTCAACTCTAGCCTATTTGTCAAGTCTGACTTTATTAAGTCACTTTAGTTGAGTTGAGCCTCGTTAAGATTGATCTTAGCCCCCTCTTACCCTAGAAGGGCATTTTGGTCATTTGGTAGTTTATGACCCTAAGGTCCATCTTGTTAGGGTTTATCTCGTCCCCTTGAACTTATCTAGCCACCTTGCTAATTAATTTTCCGTAATTACAGTCGAATTACTTTATTTCTATTAGTCAAAATAAAATTATGTCTTTACTCATAAGATAATTAAACTTATTTTGTCACATCTAACATAGTTAGAGACAAAATTTATTCAAATCAAATAATTGATTTTGTCACGCTACTGAAATATTATCCATTATAATATTTGTCACATAGCTAAAGTCCCTTTTTAGCTATTTTAATTATGCAAATAATCATCCAATTATTTGTCCCACTACCCGTAAAAATAATTAGTTTTACTAACGATTTATTCGAAAATATGTGTCACAGGCCTATAGTTTCCCATTTTATTATCATATCTAGCTAATTATTATCTATTATAATAATTAGCCAATGTTTTAACCCAAGAAAATAACTAATTATTTCAATTAATTATTTAACTGTCACACCCCTAAGTTTTCATAATTTCAATTAACTAATTACTATTAATTAAATCAAATAATTATCACTACCACTATTATTATTATTATTATTGATTTTATTTTATTATTTTTTTTTTATAACCTTCTTCTTCTTCTTTGTTTCTCCATCGCGACCGTGGCCGCCCGGAGTCCCACCGCCGTCGCCGGAGGGGCATTGGCCGTGCTTCTCCTACGCCAAACTTCCCCTCCGCGCGGGACGCATCCTCAGGCCCTTTGCCTTCCTGTCCGCACCTTCCTCTTCCTCTGTCCATGCTTCGCCGGGGAAGATCGCCGGAAATGGCAACTCATCTCCCGGGAGCTCATTTCGCCTGTAGAAGGTGCCCAGAGCTTCCTCTCAACTTCGTGATCCCCTTGTGCCCATCTACATGACGCTTTTCCCTCCCCGCCGCTTCCCACTAACACCTACACTCTCACTCTCCATGAGGTACTAACTATAGTACGTGAGGCTTTTCGATATGCAATTAGAAGCAAGGGGAGGTCCCTACCTCGATTTAAGCTTCTCACGGTGGCAACAGCGGCTGACGAAGCTCTTCCTCGGCCGAAAACCCTTCTCCAAACCGAAGCTCACCGGAGTCCCCGCTGCTCTTGTTCGTTGGTGTACTGAGACAGTGGGTAAGAGTCTCCTTTTATAGCCTCTCCTACGGCCAGGCGAACGGGCAGCCGTTTGGAACTGTTCCGCCGGCCAACGGTTGAATTCCCGCGGCATGCTTGCCTTGGGAGAAGGAGGTGGGCGCGCGGTGGCGCTCGCGGTAGCGATGCTTGGCGGCACGCCTCGGGATCGACACCCGACAAATCGGTGGCCAGGATCGTCCTATGAAAATCAACGGTGGATTCCCCTTCGCAAGGCCTCGGATCCACCACTTGATTAGATCTTCTGGTCCCCGATCGCTGGTGTTCAACGGTCAGATTTTGATCATCTTGTCTCGAACTTGAGACACTCATGGGATAAGCGGCTCCTATTCACCCGTACCATGGGATCTACTCCACCATATTTTCCTTCTTTGCCTCGTATCGTGTATGCGATGAGATGGATCCCATCTCTGATCGCCACGTGGCTCAATGAGAGCCTTACCCATTTTCTTACGATCAGCACTCTCATAGATGGCTTGATCTCAGCCGTTAAACCAGAACTTTGAAGGAGAATTTTATAGAGGTCCCCCCCATTTATTCAATTTACAAAATGTACCATCTTACGTGAGACAGGAAATTTCTCCAGGGTCCTCAATTCTTTCAAAATTACTATTAGGTCCCTGCAGACCCCATATTAACTTTTAATTTCCATTAAATTTAAATAAATCATTTAATCCCACAATAACACTAATCGAGGGAAAATAAATGACTTAAATATATATTTTTTTTTTTCTCAACTAAATATTTATTTCAAAAATTCATGGATTTTACAATCCTTCCCCCTTACAAAAATTTCGTCCTCGAAATTTTCTACACAAACAACTCTGGGTAACGTTGCCTCATATCCTCCTCACGTTCCCAGGTAGCTTCCCGTTCGGTGTGGTTACTCCACTTCACCTTAATAAAAGGAATAGCCCTATTCCTCAGTTGTTTGTCCTCTCGTCCCAAAATAGTACTGGGCGTTCCTCGTAGGACATATTCTCTTGGACTTCCACCGGGACTTGAGGAATCACTCTGGTGGGATCACGAATACACTTCTTCAACATTGAAATGTGGAAGACATCGTGAACTGGCGAGGTCCCGTGGTAGAGCCAATCTATATGCCACCACTCCTATGCGCTCCAAAATCTCAAAAGGTCCGATATAACGCGGAGCAAGTTTTCCACGTCGTCCAAACCTTACTACCCCCTTCATTGGAGATACTTTTAGGAATACCAAGTCTCCTATTTGAAACTCCTGATTAGATCTTTTTCGGTCGGCATAGTTCTTTTGTCTACTTTGGGCAGCCAGGAGTCGCTCCCTGATCATCTTAACATGTTCCTCCGTTTGTTTTACAAAATCAGGTTGCTTAAGTGTCGCCTCAGCTACCAGCTTCCTTTCTCCGACATCTCCCCAACAAATGGGAGTTCGGCACTTCCTTCCATAGAGTGCCTCGTACGGAGCCATTTTGATGCTCGCCTGATAACTATTGTTATAGGCAAACTCTATCAAACTTAAACGTTCATCCCAAGACCCCGTAAAATCTATTGCACATGCCCTCAACATGTCCTCCAACACCTGGATGGTCCTTTCAGACTGTCCATCAGTCTGTGGGTGAAAAGCTGTGCTGAACGCCAATCCTGTGCCCAGAGCGGTGTGCAAGCTCTCCCAGAATCTAGAGACAAATCGTGTGTCTCGATCAGAGGTGATAGTCACCGGTACCCCATGTAATCTGACGATCTGATCAATATATAGCTGGGCCAACTTTTCCAAGGATGCTCCTGTCCTTAACGGTATGAAGTGGGCCGACTTTGTTAGCCGATCAACTATAACCCAGATCGATTCATGGCCTCTTTGAGTGCGTGGCAACCCCGTTACAAAGTCCATGTTAATGTGCTCCCATTTCCATTCCGGAATGGGTAAGGGTTATAACATCCCTGCCGGCTTCTGATGTTCCGCCTTTACCATCTGACAGGTGATGCATTTAGCCACGAACTCCGCAACATCTCGCTTCATCCCTTTCCACCAGAAGTGGTCTTTCAACCCTCTGTACATCTTGGTACCTCCAGGGTGAATAGTGTAGCCCGAATAGTGGGCTTCCTCTAGAATCTCCGTTTTTATTTCAGGGACATTTGGTATACAAATCCTTTCATCAAATCTAAGGGTGCCATCATCATGGACTCTGAACTGTGTCGGTTCTTCCTGGTCCATGTGTTCCTTGATCTCCTCCAGTTCAGGATCTTGTCCCTGAGCAACCCTAATTCTCTCAAACAACGAGGGTCGGATATGCAAGCTGGCCAATGTGACATCCATCGTAGGCAAAACAACCTCTAAGTTGAGCCTTCTCATATCCTCCGGTAGCGGCCTCTGAAACGTTAACATAGCGGCAACCCCATATCCAGACTTCCTGCTCAGTGTATCGGCCACCACGTTCGCCTTGCCCGGGTGGTAATGGATACTGAGATCATAGTCCTTGATTAACTCTAACCATCGCCGCTGTCTCATATTCAGTTCCTTCTGTGTGAATATGTACTTGAGGCTCTTATGATCGGTGTAGATCTCGCAAGGAACACCGTAGAGGAAGTGTCGCCAGATCTTTAGGGCAAACACGATCGCTGCCAATTCAAGATCGTGTGTGGGATAATTCTCTTCGAAAGGTTTTAACTGTCGTGATGCATAAGCAATCACGCGCCCATCTTGCATCAACACACATCCAAGGCCAGTCTTGCAGGCGTCGCTGTAGACTGTATACCCACGATTGCTTTGTGGTAGCGCCAACACCGGTGCTGATATCAACCTCTGTTTTAGCTCCTGGTAACTCTTTTCACAGGAGTCGGTCCAAACGAATTTGGTACCCTTCCTGGTCAGCTTGGTTAACGGTGCTGCTATTACCGAGAAACCCTCAACGAATCTTCGGTAATAACCAGCTAATCCCAAGAAACTCCGTATCTCCCGTACCGTTGTTGGTCTTTTCCATTCCACAACAGCTTCAATTTTCTTAGGATCGACGGAAACTCCAGCTCCACTTACCACGTGGCCCAAGAAAGCTACACTTTCCAACCAAAAATCACACTTGGAGAACTTTGCGTAAAGCTGATGTTCCCTCAAGGTCTCTAGCACTATTCGTAAGTGCTCCTCGTGGGCCTGGTGGCTTTTCGAGTAAACAAGAATATCATCGATGAACACTACTACAAACCGGTCCAAATATTGACGGAATACCCGGTTCATCATGTCCATAAAGATCACCGGGCATTGGTAAGCCCAAACGGCATTACCGAAGCTTCGTAGTGCGGTATCTAGTACCGGAAAGCACTCTTCGGGATATCCGTCTCCTTAATCCTCACTTGATGATAACCGATCTTAAGTCAATCTTTGAGAAGACTGGAGCTCCCCCACAGAAGTGATCCAAAGGTCATCAATTCTTGGTAGAGGATATTTATTCTTCTACGATCACCTTATTCAACTCCCGATAATCAATGCACAACCGTAGCGACCCGTCTTTCTTCTTGTGAAAGAGCAGGGTGCTCCCAAGGTGACATACTAGGTCTAATAAAACCCTTGTCCAATAATTCCTCTAGTTGGGTCTTTAATTCCTTAAGCTCCAGCGCCATCCGATAAGGAGCCTTAGACACTGGGTCGCTCCTGCACCAACTCAAAGGAAAACTCCAATTCCCTTTCCTGGGTAGTCCTGTAACTCTTCCTAAACACGTCGAGGTACTCCCTTACTACTACCGCGATGCCCGAGACTACGATCTCCTTATCCTTCTTCACCTCGGAAATAGAAGCCAAATAGCCTATACACCCACCCCTAAGGAGCTTCCGAACCTGGAGAGCTGAGATCTCCTGTACTAAGGAACAGGTGTGGCTGCCTTTAAAAGTAAATTCCTCTCCTTCCGGCATCTTAAATACAACTCTCTTCCCACGACAGTCTACCATCACCGCAGAAAGCAAGAGAGCCACCCATCCCGAGGATCACATCGTAATCCTTCAGGTCCATTACATGCAGGTTTGCAAGTAATTTCCGCCCCTCAATCACTACTGGACATGCCGGTACCATCCTCCTTACAATCATGGAGGCTCCTACGGGGGTGTCTACACACAAGTCCTGGGGTAGATCTATAGTAGGCAGAGTATGCTTTCGTGCAAATCGTGCAGATACGAAGGAGTGTGTGGCTCCAGGATCAAATAAAGTGCAGGCATAGAAAGAACTAACTGAAATGGTACCTGCCACGACATCTGCTGATGCCTGAGCTTCCTCAGTTGTCAAATGGTAGACCCGACCATGGGTCATTGGCCTCTGCTGCTGCTGGGGTTGGTTTTGAGTAGAAGGCTGTCCTGAGGTCGCCTTCCCTTTCTTGTCCCCACCTTGAGACCTTGGTGGTGGTCCAACAGACTGTCGAGAAGCTTGTTGAGATCCCTGGGTTCCCCCCACCACGCTCTGTCCTTGTTGACGCTGAGGACACTGGGCCTTTTGGTGATCCAAGGCCAAGCAGTAATAACACCCTCCAGTTATCCTAGGGCACTGGGATCTCTTATGTGGTCCCTTGCATTCATAGCACTTAATGTTCTGGGTCACACTAGCAGAAGACCCTTTACCTCCAGATGAGGCTGTGGACCTGGTTGGCTTACCATAGGGTCGGTACTTGTTGTCCGGCCTACGTTTCCCAGAGCTCTTTCCAGATGATTGGCCCTGGCTGTTTGTCCCTTTTTCCTTTTTATCTTTCTGGGACGACCCCTGGGCGTCCCCTTGACAAGAAGCCTCAGTATACTTAGCCCTAGCCACAACTTCGGTGTAAGTCTTGCACATGTGGCTAGTCACAATCTTTTTTAGTGATGGCCGCAGTCCGGCCTCAAATTTCATCACCCGGCTCTCTTCCATCGGAACCATGTCAGGAAGGAAGCGAGCCAACCGGTCAAACTCAGTTTCATATTGCTCCACCGTGGAGCCTCCTTGAACAAGCTGGGAGAATTGTTGCCCAAGCTGTACCAGATGTCCTCTCGAGAAATATTTAGCGAAGAACGCGATGGGAATTCTTCCCAAGTCCGGAAGGCCTCCCCTTCCTCGGCCCTAATTTCTCCAAAGTACCAATCTTCATTGCGGTCCTTGGAGCATGTACACGGCGGTCCTAATCTTTTCCGCCTCAGAGGTTTGGAAGACCTCGAAGGTCTTCTCCATTTCCCCGTATCCATTGTTCAAGAATGGGGGGTCTGCTGACCCCTTCAAAAGGTGGGGAGAGGGTCTCTTGATCTCCCTAGTAATCCTTTACTTGTCGTAGGGGTGGTTGGTGGTGCATATTTGTTGTCGGGTCTCTTGAATTAGCCCCAACATTTCCCTCATTAGTTCCATCATGCTCATGGGGGTACCTCCCCTTGGGTTTTGGCCCTCTGCACTGGGCGCTGAGCATTGGATTGAGCAGTGCACCTCTCGGTCGACTTCCATCTAAGTCCCACAAAGGGGGTACCTCCCCACCCTGCGGTTGAGGGACCTCTTCCTCCATAGGAGGCTGTGGCATTTCAGTACGACGAGGTCGCCCTCGCCTACCCCTTCCTCTTCCCTTACCACCTCGACCTCCACGCAAGTGATCCATTGATTAACTGTATAAGGATTACAAGGTTACTTTTTATTTCCAGAAAAACAGGTGATGATGAAAATATACTTTTATTCACTTCAAAAGGAACAACTAGAGTCAACATGCTTAAAACAAAAGACACTAAGAGACATAATAAAAGTAGTTCATACAACACATAAGTTTGTAAGACTACGATTATTCTAGCAACTAAAACAAGAACTCAGTCCAAATGATGCTTTCGTGAGGCGGCGGTGGGGTGTAGTCGAGAACTGGCGATGCGATGTCCTCGGGACCCCAGGGTCCCTGCTAGGTCTGGCGCCCCAGACGGACGATAAAAGCTAAATGCTCATGATCGCCACCGGTGCGGCACCCGGAGAGGCGAGGCGCCTACACTCCGTCATCACGGTGCCCGTATACTCCACATCGACGATCGTGGAGATCCCGAGAAACGGCGGAGATGGACCTGCAGCTCTCTCCCGACCGAACCCCTAATGCACGACGGTAGTCACGGGCTCTACACACGCGTCGTGGAGGAATACTAGGGCTCACGATCTCCTGTGCCAACGGAACCCTGGGTCCTACTGGCCTCTGCATAGCGATGTGGTCCCTAAGTCCCTGGACCAGCATGGTAACGGTAGTCTGGAGCCTGTCAACCTTTCGGTTGGTGGCTTCCAGCGTCCTCCTCATCTCGGCGAGGACCTCCGCGGGCTCGGATGAGTCAGCTCTGGGTGGTGGAGTGTTCTCACGGACAGACTCCACCTCATCATCAGAAGAATCACGGTATGATGGTCCCGACATCCTGCAAGTAAACCGGGTGTCAATCTAACGTACCACTATCTATACTACCCCAACCCGCACTCGGTCTATACAACCGCTAAGGGCATCTAGGGTCCCATTATCCGCTCTATTTAGAGAACACGGCTCGATACCACTTTAATCAGAACGCCCGACCGGATCCCGGGACCTCGAAAGCACGTCTATGAGACCGGCCAGATAAAGAAGAGATAAACTCAACTCTAATACAAGGCCTAATAATGTGATAAGCGATAACAATCCATAAATAAACACAAACTCAAGTTCATAAGAACATAGAGTCATTAGGGTCCATAAGCCCTATAGAAGTCACGGGTCCCTATAATGGGTCCTACAAATAGCAAAGTTTATAAAAATAAAGATAACTGAGACTCCTATAAACCTTGATCTCCCGGAGTCCCTCTCTTCAAGCTTCTTCCCCCTCTAAACCTCGGAATCTGTAAAAGGAGGAAAAGAGAAAACACGTGAGCTTTCGAAGGGAAAGCTCAGTAAGTACCCCTGCAGGTCACAGTGTCATCAAAATAAAAATGACAGTCAACAGGATCATAAAATCAACAACAAAGTCCTAGGAGTCTACCACAAACAAGTCAAAGGTACGACTCCTGCTACAAAAGCCCTCGGGCTCTGTAGTGAGTTCTAAGAGAACTCAGAGTTTACTCCCGGCCAGTATGTCCAGCTTTTTGGATATAATTACGACCTAGATGGTCGTTTGACTCTCTAGTCAAAAGATCGGTAGAACTACCTCTTCTTCGTGTTAACACGGTCAGTGTACCACGCCCACTGACAGGTGAGATCTCCAGAGATTTGTTTTCTCTGGTAGAGCTGTCAGGAAAGTCAGGGGGGGGTCCTATCCCTGAACGTTCCCAAAATTGGAGCTTCCCTAGCTCCACTGAGTCCGGGCAGTAGAACATAGCAAATAGGGACACCAACGTCCCGTAAACAAGCATACATGCTTAACAGGATTCAAGAACAGATAAGAACAGCATGTATGGCAACATCAGTGCATGTATTAAGAATACATAGTAAGTCCAAGAAATCCCGTTATCGGGTGAAAACTAGGCAAGTGAACTTACCTCTGGTTGATACTAGATGTCCTTCTAGCTTCCTCTAGTGTGCCAACAACTCCCCGAGAGTATCTGGCATGCAGAGGTCCTATTAGAAACAGTATTCCCATAATATTTCTATGTCCTTAGGTGTACATGCACGCCTTACATTCTTATTGGGCTTAGGCCCACTAACGGGTCCTATGGACCATCTCTCGGGTTACCGGCCCTTATCCCCGTTTCAGTGTCCCTTAGTTGACTTTTAGACCTACTTTGGTCAAATCTAGTCAACTCTAGCCTATTTGTCAAGTCTGACTTTATTAAGTCACTTTAGTTGAGTTGAGCCTCGTTAAGATTGATCTTAGCCCCCTCTTACCCTAGAAGGGCATTTTGGTCATTTGGTAGTTTATGACCCTAAGGTCCATCTTGTTAGGGTTTATCTAGTCCCCTTGAACTTATCTAGCCACCTTGCTAATTAATTTTCCGTAATTACAGTCGAATTACTTTATTTCTATTAGTCAAAATAAAATTATGTCTTTACTCATAAGATAATTAAACTTATTTTGTCAAATCTAACATAGTTAGAGACAAAATTTATTCAAATCAAATAATTGATTTTGTCACGCTACTGAAATATTATCCATTATAATATTTGTCACATAGCTAAAGTCCCTTTTTAGCTATTTTAATTATGCAAATAATCATCCAATTATTTGTGACACTACCCGTAAAAATAATTAGTTTTACTAACGATTTATTCGAAAATATGTGTCACAGGCCTATAGTTTCCCATTTTATTATCATATCTAGCTAATTATTATCTATTATAATAATTAGCTAATGTTTTAACCCAAGAAAATAACTAATTATTTCAATTAATTATTTAACTGTCACACCCCTAAGTTTTCATAAATTTATTTCAATTAACTAATTACTATTAATTAAATCAAATAATTATCATTACCACTATTATTATTATTATTATTGATTTTATTTTATTTTTTTTAAAAAAAACCTTCTTCTTCTTCTTTGTTTCTCCATCGCGACCGTGGCCGCCCGGAGTCCCACCGCCGTCGCCGGAGGGGCATTGGCCGTGCTTCTCCTACGCTAAGCTTCCCCTCCGCGCGGGACGCATCCTCAGGCCCTTTGCCTTCCTGTCCGCACCTTCCTCTTCCTCTGTCCATGCTTCGCCGGGGAAGATCGCCGGAAATAGCAACTCATCTCCCGGGAGCTCATTTCGCCTGTAGAAGGTGCCCAGAGCTTCCTCTCAACTTCGCGATCCCTTTGCGCCCATCTACACCGACGCTTTCCCCTCCTCGTCGCCCACTAACACCTACACTCTCACTCTCCGGCGAGTACTAACTATAGTACAGAGGCTTTCGATATGCAATTAGAAGCAAGGGGGAGGTCCCTACCTCGATTTCGCTTCTCAAGTGGCAACCGTGATGTAAGCTCTTCCTCGGCCGAAAACCCTTCTCCCGGATTTAAGCTCACCGAGTCCCCCCGCCAGCTTCTTGTTCGTTGGTGTATGCGAGAGCGGTGGGTAAGAGTCTCCTTTTATAGCCTCTCCTACGGCCCGAGGCGAGCGAGGCGGCCGTTTGGAAGCTGTTCGCCGCCAGCGGTTGAATTCCCAGCGTAGCGCCTCGAGAAGGAGGTGGGGCGTAGCTTGGCGCTTCGTAGGCCAGCGATAGCGGCCCGCCTGGGATCGACACCCGACAAATCGGGTGGCGAGGATGCGTCCTATGAAAATCAGCGGTGGATTCCCCTTACGCAAGGCCTCGGATCCACCACTTGATTAGATCTTAAGCTCCCCATGCGCTGGTGTTCCAACGGTCAGATTTTGATCATCTTGTCTCGAACTTGAGACACTCATGGGATAAGCGGCTCCTATTCACCCGTACCATGGGATCTACTCCACCATATTTTCCTTCTTTGCCTCGTATCGTGTATGCGATGAGATGGATCCCATCTCTGATCGCCACGTGGCTCAATGAGAGCCTTACCCATTTTCTTACGATCAGCACTCTCATAGATGGCTTGATCTCAGCCGTTAAACCAGAACTTTGAAGGAGAATTTTATAGAGGTCCCCCCCATTTATTCAATTTACAAAACAGTCCATCTTCTGTGAGACGGGAAATTTCTCCAGGGTCCTCAATTCTTTCAAAATTACTATTAGGTCCCTGCAGACCCCATATTAACTTTTAATTTCCATTAAATTTAAATAAATCATTTAATCCCACAATAACACTAATCGGGGGAAAATAAATGACTTAAATATATTTTTTTTTTTTCTAAACTAAATATTTATTTCAAAAATTCATGGATTTTACAGAAGTTATTCTTGTAGGACCCTTATAGGGCCTTGACCGTGTGTAGGGCATGTAAACCCTTATCGGTCTTAATTCCGTTGTAGATACTCTGCAAATGTTTAAATATGACATTTTGAGATATATTCTGATTTTTATGTGACAATTTGTGACAATTATGTCTAAGTCAGTATTGTTATTTGGTATTGTATTAAACAGGATCTTGAATTCTGAGATGTCTTATTAGTTGTTTGTTTTAATAGCTTCCGCAAAATTTTCATTACTCTTGATTATCAGTTTTACGGTCTTAGGCTAGCTGGTGTGACACTTGTCCCCTGAATTAGAGATGGGTGTTGAGGGATTTCAACTACATTGTAGTTTGAAATCCAATGACTTTACAAATCAGCTGTTTGGTTGAGTGGACTGTCAACTACAACGTATTCTGAAATCCCATATTTATGAGATTTGGTTTTATACTCAATCGTGATATTATTCCTGAAAAATATATACAACAAACAAACAAAGTAACGTATGGTCAACAAATAGATGGTACTTTTAATAGATACGCCAAATATATTGACCAAACATTAATGGACAATTAACTCTTACTAAAGATTTTACTCAGTTTAGTCCCACTATGGTTTCTTGTTCGGTTCTTTCTACTTCATCTAAGTTCGCGCAGAAGCCTGGTGGAACCTTTAAAACCAAACACAAAACTAAAGATAATGACAAAGACAATCTAGATAACTGTAAATGTCTAATAAAAGGACAGTATAAGACTTTTGGAAAACATTAATAATGAGTATAAAACTTTAGAACATGTTAATACTGAAAATATGGATAATTTAGAAACAAAATTTGAAGATGATGATTATTTAGATAATGAATCTATAGATTTTGAAATATCTTTTATAAATATTCATAAATTTTATACCGAATTAATAACATTAAAAAATAGACAAGATATCAACAATTTAATTAGTAAATTAGATCAATTAGAAATAATTGGAGAAAATCCACTAAAATATTGGGAAAATAATAAAATTTATTGTAAGCTAGATATACTAAATCCAGAATATATCATTAAAACAGCTAAAATCGAATATTCAAACGCGGATAGAGAAGATTTCAAAATACATATAGACGACTTATTAAAACTACAATTAATAAGAAAATCTGTATCCCCGCATAGATCAACTGTTTTTATTGTTAAAAATCATGCTGAATTGTTAGAGGAAAATCCAGAATGGTAATAAATTATAAGAGATTAAACGATAATACTAAAGAAGATAGTTACGATATTCCAGATAAAGGACAATTAATTAATAGTATTCAGAATAAAAAGATATTTAGTAAATTTGATTGTAAATCTGGATTCTGGTAAGTTAAAATGCATCCAGAAAGTATAGAATGGACAGCATTCACATGTCCTGAAGGACATTTTGAATGGTTAGTAATGCCTTTTTGTTTAAAAAATGCCCCAGCAGTATTCCAGAGAAAAATAGATTAAATTTTTAAAAAATATGATATATTTGTATTAATTTATATAGATGATATTTTAGTATTTAGTAAATCAATAGAAGAACATATAGGACATTTACAATTAGTATTTGCAGAATTTATGAAACATGGATTAATAATCAGTAAAAAGAAAATGGAACTTTTTAAGACCCATATAAAATTTTTGGGCCTAGAAATTGGAAATGGCACTATCAAGTTACAAGAACATATAACTACACAAATTTTAGATATGCCAATAGATGATTTTCAAGAAACTAAAACGTTACAGTCTTTTCTAGGTCTACTAAATTATGCAAGAGGATTTATTAAAAACTTGGGAAGACTAGCTGGACCTTTATATGCAAAAACTTCTCAAAAGGGACAAATAACATTTAATATTGAAGACAGAAAATTAGTAGAAAATATAAAAGCATTAGTCAAAAACATACCTCCCTTAAAGTTACCATTAGATACAGATTATATAATAATACAATCTGATGGTTCAAATATCGGATGGGGAGCAGTTCTTATCGCAAAAGCAGATAAATATAAAAATAAAATAGAAGAAAAAATATGTGGATATGCTAGTGGTAAATATAAAGAAAAAGGGAATATCAGTAGCATAGATGCTGAATTATTAGCTATTAATTATGCTTTAGATGCTTTCAGAATTCATATTTTATCCAAAAAAGAATTTACAATCAGAACCGATTGTGAGGCAATTGTAAGATTTTATAATAAAATGAATGATAAACGGAGTAGTAAACGAAGATGGCTAAATTTTATTGATAGAATTATTGGTAATGGTTATAGCATACATTTTGAGCATATTAAAGGAGTAGATAATAGTTTAGCAGATTTACTTAGTCAAGCATTGATTGACTCTACTATGAAATCTTTTGACAGATGCAACCAATCAGACCAAATAACGCAGCATCATCTTCTAGACCTCAGCTCAGAAGATTGCCCGCTTCTCTCTTGCAAGAACAATTAAGTTTTGGCAATACTAGACTAATAGTATATTAGAAGAGTAATATATCTTTTAAACCATTATCTCATATAGAAGTATCAAAAGAACAACAATGCATATTAGATAACTTGTGGATTTCACGAAATACCATTTCTACATATCCAAAGTATTTTCTCTCCTGTTTAAATGCTTTATCAGAATATTTTCATAGTATACGAAATAATTTTAAGTTTTATACTGTAGTACACGGAAGAATTCGCGGTATTTTCGGAGATTGGAATGAAGTTTTAGAAAGTATTACAAACTATGATTGCCCGCTTTTTAAAGGTTTCAATTATATTTCAGAAGCATTTGATTTTGCACAAAAACATATCGGGCCGATTTATTACATTTCTACTTCTCTTAAAACTCTTCCAAATCAAGTTTTGATACCAAAAACATCTGTTATCATACAAGATCCGTCTGATAAGATTTTGTTTTGCTCAAATTGTGATAATTTTCAAGTACTGATAAAAAAGAATGCAACCATTATAGCTACTCTTGAAAGAGAAAAACAAGTATTACTACACAAAAATGTTCTTCTGCACCAACAGCTTCAGAAAGCCCAGCAGGACAGTAATGAGGCCCAATTAACTTCATTACCTAGCCCGACTCAAACGGCAGTCGGTAAAGGCAAATCAAGTCCGTTTATGGCTGAGTATTTTCCAAAAATACAACCGAAGGTTACCAATGAAACCATAACATCATTGGCTAGTCCAGCTCAACAGGTAGCTGGTAAAGACTCCTCAAATCTTGTGACGGGTGTGGCTTTCCCAAAAAGCCAAAAAGATAATAAGGGTAAAGAAAAGATAGGAGACAATAAAAATTTAAAACAGATGTTACAACAAATAATAAATACTACATTGCAAAAAGAAAAAGAGAAGGAAGCAGAATTTAGCTCAATTCCAGAGTCTCTAGAACCCTATTATCCAGAATTTGATGACTTCAGCCAACCATTAGATGAAATGGATTGGGAAGACACCCAAAAATTACTTAAACAACTAGAAGCTGATAATGAAAAAGAAAAAGATAAGCTTCGTAGTAGTTTAATTGAAGAGCTTAATTAAAAAAGAAGCTATAGATTCCAATAATTATCTAGCTAGTAGCTATATAAACTATTTTATATCTCAATTATCAACTTTTCTAGGTAGCTACTCCCTAAAAACGATAGTTTAATACATCAATTATGTACACTCTATATAGATCTACTACCTATAAGACATATCGTTTAATTTACAACCAAGCACTTTTTTCAAGAAAAATAGACTTTAATTTTCAGCCAAGCACTACATCCAAGAAGAGCTTGTTCTTTTTTGTATAAATTAACAAGTTTTCGCTGCATTCCTTGCATCTTCACCTCTACAATCTTCTCTTAACACTCTATTAAACAAATGGCCTCTTCAACCCAAACTCCTCCATCTCCCATAGAAGCCACTCCTACCGACTATTCTGACTTTTCCATCCTGACTTGCCCACAAAAATTAATCATATCTTACTTATTCCATGTGTCATCTCCCATCAAAGACATGTTAGTCAAGGAATTCATTGAACTCAACGACGAGAACAAAACCCTCACCGGTGTCTTACACGGGCAGCACAAACTTATCAGTTCTCTTCTCAACAACTCTCGCACCTTTACCCACCATGAAGTTCTTCGCCTTCGCGGCCAACTCCAACAATTGCAGACAGAAAAAGATGAACTTCTAGTTGAACTCAACACTTACAAACAGGACAAGCCAAAGTCCTACTCACCAGGTATTTTTCCCGATCAACTCCGCTTCATCTACCAGGATCCCACGCGCCACCATCATTTCAACTGCCCCGCCAACGGCCACTGCTCTTGTCAATTGGTTCTCGCAGACGGCTCCATCGACAAAATGTATTACTACACCAATCCATCTGATACCCATCTTATGGATTATCTTCACCAAGTCAACTACAATAATTCTGATGATCACGAGGACTCTACTTCTTGCCCTTGTGGATGTGTAGCTACTTCACCGACAGTTGACTAGTCCGCTACCTGGCCTATCTTCTACATATGTTTATTATGTTTCTTATTTTCTTAAAGTGGCTGACAATACCTATGTACTAAATAAGCCATTTGTCCATTTTGTTGTCTTAATCAGATTGTGCTTGTGGAGCGTGGTGGACTCTTAAAAGATAAGATAAGATAAGGACGCTAGATACTCACTATGCAAGATAAGGATGCTTACTTATCTTCATAGCCAAGGATTCCTTCTTATCTTCTTATCTTTCTTATGTCAAATAGAAAAGAGCCACCTAGCCTTGTAATAGTATGAGAAGATGCTTTTCTCTTGTATATAAGAGAGCCCTTAAGGCTTCTCTTAAGCATCCATCTCAACCCCTCTAAGAGATACGAGTGTTCCAGGAATGTTTCCTTGTAAGATGCTCTCTTGTGAATAAAGTGTGGACTCTGGTTTGGTTTGAATTGCAAGTTTCCTTCTCCCGAGTTCCTCTACTCTTTTTTCCCCCTCGAACGGGAAAGCTTTTCTTGTGAAGGTATGGCCACAAAAAGATAGTGTTTTCTTGATCTAATCCTTGCTTCTTATCAAACGTAATCTTAAAGACAGAGTACAACAGACTTATAATCACTCTATCTTATCTTGTAAAATCGGTAGTAGAGCGAGAGGCGATCCTTAAGATCTTGTAAACAAAGAGGTAGGTGGGAATCAAGGGCGAGATGCAAATTTCCAGTCCATACCCGCTATGCCGTTCGAAGGCGCTTAGGGTTTATGGGTATTCTTGGATATGATTTCGCTCTTGTTTACCCCTCTTTCTTGAATGAACTGGTTCCTTGATACTCTGGATGTTTGTGAGCTTGTTTTACTCTTTCTGAAAAATCACTGTAGATATTTCACTGTAGCAAAAATTTTCTCCCACTGTAGCAAAATCACTGTACCACGGAACTATAGAAGTTACTGTAGCAGCCCAGAAAAAAAATGTCATATCCACACAAACGAAAAGCAAGTACCTAGTTGAGCATTGCAATTGCAAATCTTCTTTTCCTCAAAATCAAACATTTCCTTTAAAATTAAAATCGACAAACCTTTAATTAACACATATATATAATATATAATTATAATATATATATTATATAATAAAATATTATATATATATATATATATATATATATATATATATATATATATATATATATATATATATATATATATATATATATATATATATATATATAATATATGTATTTGGAGTGTAATATTAGATATAATATATATATATATATATATATATATATATATATATATATTATAATTATAATATATATTTTACTATTTATATATAGTTATTCAATTATATATTAATTTAAAAATTTAAAGAGGTTATATCATTCATAAAAACAAATAATCACCCAAAGTGGGGTAATCTCACCATGAGTGACCATATACAAGGATTCCATAATTCAACACTCCAAATATATCAAACCAAACACATACTTTCTAAATCCAGCACTCCAAAATACATCAAACCAAACACGGTTGTAAATCCTTGTATTTTAAAATACAAGGATTTACAACTACAATGTAACTCAAAATCCATGGATTTGAAACTACTTCTAACCAAACGCCACCTTTGTGGCATCAGAGCGAGTTATTCCTTGGAAGTCCTAGGGGTAGTCAGAACCTTACGATGAGAGTATGTATCAGTAGAGTAAATATTGATAATTGCTATAAATGCTAAAGAATTATACTGACACATTCCCTTTTTCAGAATGCCACCCAAGAGATGCGATAGAACACCCCGGGTCCCCCGTGAGGAACCCGTGGAGGAGCCTGATGTGGAGGCTACTGAGCAAGAAGAAGAGCATGGTGAAGCGTCCCATGCCCAATTTGGACAGATGCAGAACCCTGGAATGAATGAGACTCTGGAGCAGCTGACACAGACGCTTGGGGGTTTCCCAAACTACATGCTGGCCGGGCCCAGGAGACCAAATTATGTCACTCAGGACCTATAGATAGGAGTCACACAGTTTACTGGAACCCACGACCCAACTGAGGCTGAAAATGGGTCACTCATCTGGAGCTAGTCTTCCAGTCCTTAAGTACCCAGACGAGGAGAAAGTGACTACGGTTACCCTGTTGCAAGGACAGGGAGCTTTACACTGGTTGTTAACTATTATGTGACGCTAGATAGATCAAACAGCTATTACATAGGTCGATTTCCGCAAGGCCTTTGACTAGAAGTATATGTCACGTGTGCACAAGAACACGAAGCGGTAGAAGTTCATGCGTCTTGTAGAGGGGAACCTTTTAGTGGCCTAGTATGAGACCAAGTTTACAATTCTTGGGAGGTATGCAACCGCGTACATAAATGATGAGTCCGAGAAATGCAAGAGGTTCGAAGTTGGACTCAAAGATGATATCAGGAACATAGTTACTATATCCGGGTTTGATGATTTCACTGAGTTGGTCGAGGGTGATCTCGGAGTGGAGATGAGTTTTGAAAGACAGAAGCAGCGCCTAGATAAATTTAAGAAGAGAAATGCACCCAGTTTTCAGATGGGCGACAGCTCGAGACCAAGGAAGAAGAGCAATAGCAGTAGCAGTGGTGGCTCTTTTTCGGGAGGACAGGGATAGAAGAGGCCTCAATGTTAGACCTGCCACAAGTACCATTATAGTGTCTATAGGACAGGTATTAGAGCTAGCATCTGTTTCCAATGTTAATAGCCAGGATACCTTGTGAAGCAATGTCCTCTACTAACTCAAGGGAGTAGCACAGCTCCTCGGTTTCAATCTAGAGGCTAGGGTGCACAGCAACTGCCAGGGTATTCTGTTGTAGGCAGCACTAGAGTAACCAAGGAGGATCTTCCGGGGGAACGTCCAGAGTAGGAGGCTGAGGGGTCCAATCCTAACTATAGGCCAGGCATTTGCGCTGACATAGCAGGAGGTTGTGAACATTCCATATGTGATTGTAGGTACAGCCCAGATTTATAATATTGATGGTTGCATTCTTATTGACCCTGGTTCTACATATTCCTACATTGCTACATTATTTACTATATCGTAAGATGTTTATGCTACTAGATTAGTGCAGCCTATGGTTGTAGCATCACCCATAGGTAGTTCCATAATTGTAAAAGTGGTGTATAAGGGATGAAATATGAGGATACACCATCAGAAGTTAGCAGCAAATCTGATCCCTATGAGGATCCTAGATTTTGACGCAATCTTAGGGATAGAATGGTTGTTGTTCCATCATGTCACTGTCGATTGCTACATGAAGATAGTGAGATTCCAGCGACCAGGCAAGGCAGAGATTCTCTTCTATAAGAGGCGAGCTCAGACGGAAGAGACGGAAGAAGCCTGCTTGGCGAACATGGAAGAAGCTGAAGCCCCCAAGGGAGATGTACGGGTGATCGCAGTAGCGTGCAAATTTCTAGATGTATTTCCCGACAAGCTACTGGGATTGCCCCCACATAGAGGCGTGGAGTTCACTATTGAGTTATTCCAAGGATCAACTCCAATTTCTAGAGCGCTATACAGGATAGCTCAAGTAGAACTGAAAGAGATGAAGGTTCAACTAAATGAACTACTGGAGAAGGGGTTCATCAAACCTAGTATCTCCCCCTAGGGTGTGCCTGTACTATTTATGAAAAAGAAGGATGGCTCCATGAGAATATGCGTTGATTACCGACTATTGAATGGAGTTACCATCTGAAACCAGTACCCATTACCACGTATAGATGACTTGTACAATCAATTAAGAGGAGCATGATTGTTCTCCAAATCGATCTGAGGTCGTACTACCATAATTTATGAGTATGAGAGGAGGATGTACCGAAGACTGCATTCTGGACTCGATACGGATATTACGAGTTTCTAGTAATGCCCTTTGGTTTGATGAATGGCCCAGCAACATTCATGGACATAATGAACTGGGTGTCACACGCTACCTTGACCAGCTCGTGGTGGTGTTCATTGACGACATCCTGGTGTATTCTTGGAGCATGGAGGAGCACATCAACCACCTCAAGATAGTGTTGCAGACTATGAGAGAGCAGCAATTATATGTATAGCCCAACAAATGCGAGTTCTGGCTTGACCAAGTAAATTTCCTAGGACATGTCGTCTTAGCGTCAGAGATCTATGTGGATCCCAAGAAGATTGAAGCAGTAGTGAACTGGTAAGCCCCAACCACAGTCAAGGAAATGAGAAGCTTCTTGGGGTTGGCCAGTTACTATAAGCGGTTAGTGAAAGGGTTTTCTTCAATCGCCCAACCTACGACCACGCCACTGCAGAAGAATGCAAGGTTTTAGTGGACCGAGGAGTGTGAGAAGAGATTTCAGGAGTTGAAGGACCGATTGGTGTCTGCTCCGATTGGTTTTGAAATCTATAGTAATGCTTCGTATCGGGGCTTGGGTTGTATCTTGATGCGGTAGGGCAGAGTTATTACCTATGCATCTAGGCAGCTCAAGACTCACGAAGTAAATTACCCTGTTCACGATATGGAATTAGTGGCGGTGGTCTTCGCTCTGAAGATATGGCAATACAATCTTTATGATGAAGACTTTAAAATCTTCACCGACTACAAAAGTCTGTAGTACTTGATGAGCCATAGGGAGATGAATATGCAGCAGAGACGGTGGATGGAGTTGCTAAAAGATTAGTATTGTACATTCAAGTGCCACCCCAACAAGGTGAACGTAGTAGTAGATGTTTTGAGTAGGAAAACCATAGCACGGTTGGGGACCACCAACTTTGCCCAACTTCATGAGTTGAGATCTATTGGGGTCCAGTTCTCAGTAGATGAGCTAGGGGTGCTATTGGCAAACTTTCATCTATGCCCGTCACTGATATCTCAAATCAAAGGAAGCACAGCGACAAGACTCCAGATTGATACAATTAGCCGCTCAGATGCAGAATTGAAGATATAGCGATTTCTCCTTATCCTCTGATGGAACCCTAATGCTAGTTACCCGGTTATATATACCAAATAATGAGAGCCTCAAGTTGCAGATCATGGAGAAAGCCAATTTTTAACCTATGCAATGCATCCGGGAAGCACAAAGATGTACCGCAATGTCAGAAAACTACATCTAGAGGAAGAAGAAGGAGATCGCTGAGTTTGTTGCCAGGTGCTTGATCTATCAGCAGATCAAATTAAGCCGACCACAAGAAGCGGCCAGGATAATCGGTGCCTTTGGAGATCCAAGAATGGAAGTGGGCAAGGATAGCCATGGATTTTGTTACATGTCTACTTCGAACTAGCCAAGGTAAAGACGCCATTTGGGTTATCATAGATAGACTAACCAAGTCTGTCAACTTCCTTCGGATCAAAACAACTTATTCTTGGAATTGGTTGGTACGATTTTTTATGGACCAGATTGTAAGACTACATAGTGTACCTATGTCCATCGTATCAGATAGAGACCCGAGATTCACCTCACATTTCTAGCAGCGTCTACAGAAGGCCCTGGGACCAGACTTAACTTTAGCACAGCATTCCATCCACTGACAGATGGACACTCAGAGAGGACTATTCAGATACTCAAAGTTCTGCTTCGAGTATGTATTATGGAACTCCCCGGTAGCTGGGATGAGAATCTTGGACTATTGGATTTTGCATACAACAACAGCTACCAGACAAGCATTAGTATGCCACCTTACGAAGCATTATACGGCAGAATATATAGGACTTCGTAATGTTGGGATGAAGAAGGTGAGAGAAAGATACTTTTCCTAGAGCTGGTAGAGGTCACCTCAAAGAAAATCAAACTCCTATAAGAGCGCCTAAGGAATGCTCAAGACAGGCAGCAGGGTTACGACAATACTCGTCGTCAGGATTTAGAGTTTGAAGTGGGAGAAGAGGTGTTCCTTATGGTATCCCCATGGAAGGGTATACTAAGGTTCCACAAGCGTGGAAAGCTGAGCCCACGGTACATCAGGCCATATGAGATAGTAGACCAAGTATAGGTCCTGTAGCTTACCGGCTTGCCTTACCAAAAGAGCTGTCGAGGTTACACGATGTCTTTCATGTATCGGTACTACATAAGTACATCAAGGATCCAAATCATGTTCTGATGGGACCTGTCGTAGAACTACCACCAGATTTGACATACATGGAAGGACCAGTATGTATCCTTGACAGGAAAGAACAAGCATTGAAGAACAAGATAATATCTCTAGTAAAGGTGATATGGAGTCATCACCACGTGGAAGAAGCCACTTGGGAATGAAAGGAACAGATAACAGAACAGTACCCTCATTTATTTTAGTTACTTATTGTATGAAAATTTCAGGGATGAAATTTCCTAAGGGTGGGAGAATTGTAACACCCCGAATTTTTCTAACTAAATAATCAATTAATTTCTGAATAATAAATAAGGTTAATTAGCATAGGAAATAAATTAATTATGTTAACCTCAATTAAAAGAAAATCGGGAGTTAATGGACCAAAAATCCAACCTCGCAACTACAAGGCCAAGAGAAGGCTTTATTGGGCCAGGCCACTTTTAGTTAAAATAGTTGGAGGTGGATAGACAGCAAAGCCCGATTAATTAAATCAGAAATTATTTAAGAGTTAATTAATCCAGATAAATTAAGTGGGAGATACCGGACAAAAGTTAGAGTCTCAGTAAAGTAAATCTAATCAGGCCAAAGACGAGAATATCGGATCATGTCGGAGGCATATATTATTTTCACTCGTGACCCACTAGTATGGAGCATAGAACGAATTAATATTAAATAAAATAAAATAATAAATTGTAATTATTCAGATCCAAAGAAAATGGATATGGTCGAGTTAAAGGAGTCACCCCTGAGTCTATACTGATAAGAGGGAATTATTGAGCCAAGGAATGTGAAGCTATAGGGAATAGATTATTATATTATTGATGTTATCATGATAAAATGAGAAGGGGACTTAGGGTTTGACTAAAATTTAAATCAACGAAGCTTTCATCTCCTTCAAACCCTAGAGCAGCCGCCACCTCCTCCATCACTCTCACATTGAGATCCCGGTCGAGGACAGCCGGTAAAGCTACGGCGAGACCCTAGCCCACCATCTCCACCTTTCCCTCCTTCTTTCCCCAACCGATCCAAGGCTGACATCGGCATGCACTACCGCACTACAATCAGCACTAGCCGCCGCATCTCCACACACGCCAAGACGGGCCAGAACCCCCGCTGCGTGCATCACGGTCTGCCCATGTAGCCGAATGCTAAGACTCACAAGGCCTCACCGCCAAGCGACCTCTACCTCCCACTTCCCTCCGCTTGCAGCACAGCCTACGACCAAGCTCCGCCCCACGAAACCCAACCAACGTCCCCCTCATTCAAAGAGCGTCGCCGGAGCACCATCCGCACCACCTCTATCACTTAGGTCTGCTAACTCATCCTCCATGCGTAGGACACCAATCTAGGAGAAAGCTTGCAGCCGCAACCCAGCCAACCTCTAGCGAAACCTTGACTTGCAAGTACGCCGCCGCAGCTCTTCTTTTTCTCAGACCATACCTCCCCTCCTCGCAACCTCTCCTCTACATCGGTGAGATTAACATGAATGATTAAACAATAGACGGGAAATTGGAGATTGGCAGAGGAAGTGGCCAGGATTTGGATTATTAACCGAACTATGAAAGTAATCCCTATTTGTAGTAATGGAGCTATGATATGTGCATGAATTTTTAAGTTTTATGGTGAATGTTTGTATTTAATCTAAGTCCTAGAAGCAAAGGAGACTCTGCCGAAATTTTCTCGATTTACATAGATTAATTGTCTATGCCATGAATTGAAGTTATTCTGTTAAGTGAGCATACTAGAAGCTTTCAATTTATGTCGTGGGTGTAGATAATTACATCTACTAGTATGAGTAAATTTCATATTCTCACGTTCTTTAGAAGCATATATTATCTATTAAGTAAGAAATCAAGCTTAGGGAGCTTAATGTCTTTGCCGTATTTTACCGAGTCTAAATTATAGTTTAAGCTAAGAATACGAATTCCATATTCATGGATTTCCCTATTTCAATTATTAGGGAAACGTAAAGGTAAAGGCAAGGACAAGGCAGGAGTTGCCGAAGGACCGAGCCTGCCTTAGAGCTTACTAGACTCAAGTAGGGGAACCAGCTGTACAGTTCATACTTTTATCATATTTTTTTACAATATTGATTTTAATTTGAAAAGCATGAGTCAAAGATTTTATGAAAATTTCCTAAGTTTCAGAAATCATTTCATGCATATTGATTGATCTCCAGTTGGGGATATATTCCTCTTTCAGAACTCATGCATAATATTTAGTAACAGAAATGAGAAATAGATACAGAAATTGATTGAGTACACTTTACCGATTTACTTGCCTGAACTAATGGTGGCCCTTAGAGAGCAAGAGAGTACGGCATTAGGTTAGGGATGGGGTGATTTATAACTCTAATTTTAATTACCGAACTATCTATTTTGGAAACCTTCTGTTTTCATGAAATTAAAACCCCCTTTCCATGCTCTTAGATTTCCTAGTGTGCGTATATAAGTATAGCCAGATGGTAGTGAGTAGAGACCAACCAGAAGGCTCAGGTGTGGGATGAGTCTGCCTGCCCCCACTCTAGTTCCGCAATATTGAAGTAGATGTGTAGTTAGTGATTATAGTATTGTGATTAGTAGATGATTCCATATTTCCCACATCACTTGCGAGTAGATACCGACTGTGGAAGCTATTGGTACAGATTATATTTGCCAAGGGAAATTTTGATATTCATTCGCACTACAAAGGATTAAATAATTAGAAAAGGATACATGTGAAATGACTTAAGATTTTTTATACATAATTGCATGATTATACCATATTGGAGATAATGCATTGACTAGCATCTTTAGTTGCACAGTATTTATCTTCAGTTATAGTGTTTATCTTCAGTTTTTTTTTAATATGCCCAGTTTTATTATTATTATAGTTTTATTTTGATGTACAGTTATAGATTTATACCCTGCAGTATTGTTCCCAGATTACTAAGCTCGAGTAGCTCAACCCCTTTTTCATGATGTTTTTATGCGAGCGATAGGCAGGAGTCCAGGTAGAGGATTTTGTCTACTCGCGAGATTATTGAGTAGTGTTAGTAGTGGACTCCGACTCCCATTGTTATATTTCATGTTTATGTACTGTTGTTAGGAGAGATATAACTCCTACTTTATTTGAGACAATTATGTCTAAGTCACTATTGTTATTTGGTATTGTATTAAATAGGATCTTGAATTTTGAGTTATGTTATTAGTTGTTTATTTTAATAGCTTCCGCAAATATTTTCATTACTCTTGATTATCAGTTTCACAGCCTTAGGCTCAGGGTTCACCCTTGACCCGGCTGGTATGACACTTGTCCCCTTAATTGGAGATGGGTGTTACAGTTCAGGGCTGAGGACACCCTAGCGTTCTGATGGTCCATGCCAGGGGATGATACTCTAGCCGTCCATCCCATTAGTGGGACGATACGCTAACCATGTCGACACATACGAGCGAGAGGAGTCGCTACCGACTTTCGACCGGAATGTTGTTTTCGACTGAGGCTGAGGTTGCTGACCAGGGGATGTTTGAGAGTTTTCTTTGGATTACTCTTTGGAGCTTAAGGTTGTAGTGTGGTTAGGAGTCCCTATCATTGATAATCCCTTGTGGTAGGTTTGAGACTCCCAGATGTTGGCTGGCGTGGGGGTGTGGTCCCCACTTTTTTGACTTAGTCATGTTGGTTGATCTACTTTGTTTATTCTTGGCTTATCTTATTACTTATTGCATAACTTCCTTGTGTTTCCTGCAGAGGTGCTTATTGAGCTTTCTTTCTGAAATCTCAACCACTTGTTCTCACTCTTTTTTAGATGCTAAAGAGTAGCTGACTTGGACTCAGGAGTGGTACGAGGGTTGGGACACTATTGCTGAGGTTTGAGAACCTCCAATTTCATTTGTAAGTGAGAGTATGTTATGTAGGACCCTAGTAGAGCCTTGATATTGTAGGTACCTATACCCTTATATTTTATCTTTCATGGTAAACTCTGATTTATTTTATTATGTTTATTTAGATTTATTGATGCTTATTTGTTATGTGTTCATGATTACCTAGGCCTTGTATCCGAGTGGGGCTCATCTCCCCTTAGGTACGATCGATTTGCTCACGTGCTCGAGGCCCCGGGATCTTGGTCGAGGTATGACAATATGATAGTGGTTTTTATTTTCAAAAGAACAAAGGAGCTAGTATTTCTAAAAATGAATATGCACAAGTGATTGGTAGTTTAATGTATTTAATAAATTGTACTAGTCCTAACATTGCTTATGTTGTTAGCATGTTGAGATAATATATACATAGTCTAAACAAAGATCATTTGACTGTTTTATTCAAGGTACTAAAATATTTAAAATTAATAAGTAATTTTGGACAAATGTATTCTGGTTTTCCTGCAGTACATGAAAGGTACAGTAATGTGAACTGGATTTCAGATTCAAATGAAACAAAATCAATCAGTGTATTTTTTTCACTTTAGGCGGAGGTGGAGTATCTTGGAAGTCTTCCAAGCAAACTTGCACAACTAAATCAATGATGGAATATGAATTCGTTTCTCTTGAGAAAACAAGTACTGAGGCAGAGTGGCTTAGGAACTTTCTTGTAGATGTTTCTTTGTGGATTAAACTGTTACCTTAGTGTCTATTCATTGTGATAGCATGGCTGCTATAGGCCGAGCTATGAGTAAATCCTATAATGGGAAAAGTAGGCATATACGCCTAAGACATAATATTGTGAGGTAATTGCTTAATGATGGAGTGATATCACTTAATTTTGTAAGGTCGGAAGTGAATTTAGCTGACCCTTTGACTAAAGGACTAGGAAGAAAACTAGTGTGTGAAACATTGGGGGAATTGGGACTATTGCCTATAACAAAAATCAACAATGATGGTAACCCAACCTATGTAATTGGTGAACCAAAGAAATAGGTTCATATAGGTTAGAACAAGTCATTGGTTGATTGGAGATACACTACTTATTGTTTGTCCCTTTCCTATGGTGTGTAGTGTAATTGCAATATATAAGGATGAGTTTTACTCTTAATGAATTCCATAGTCCATGTTTTTTTTTAATGGTGTGTATAATTGCAATTCATACTTGATGGATTCACCTATATAAGTGTGAAAGCGATGTTGCTTTCTATGGAAACTAGGACAAGTTTTCTAGAGCACTTATGAATTCCAAGTATTGGGGCATAGCCTATTGGTGCCACCCTAATTAGAGTTGCTCAGATTTCAAGGAGATAATGTGGATTACGAGACGACAGATTTACCATAAGGAATTTTGGTTAATAGAAATTTTCATTTGACCAAGTGTTTTTAGAATTTAATTAAGCATGCTGATTATTTGAAATCTCATGCTGATTGATTGAAATATTTTATAGAATTTAATTGAGCATGCTGATTTAATGAGTCTCATGTTGATTAATTGAAATATTTTGAATTCTCCAAAATTAACAGGATGATTTTTCATTGATTCCATTTTGCCAATTAACAAGATAATTTGCTATTGATTCAGTTCACACTTTACTGGTTGATTCTGTTTGCACGTTTAAAGGGAAACTTACCTTTTGATTGGTTGATTTTGTTTCCACAATTAACGCGATCCTCTATTATTGATTCCATTCACACTATTAAAGAGATTTTTCAAATGCTTGATTGATTCAATCATTATTGATTGATTGATTCAATTTTCAAATCTACCCGATAATGGGGATTGTTGTCATTTTTAGAGATTTGGAGAAACCCTTATAAATAAAGATGTTTTCCTCTCAAGTTTTCGTAAGAAAAATTTCTCATCATCATCCTCCTTCTCCCATCGCCGTATTCTTTCTTTATTGTTTTTATTTTTTTCGGAAAAATCTTGAGCACTCGTTGTTCTTCGGTTCGTGTGTACGAAACGGAGGATTCAGTGACTCTTCTATCCTTGGAGAAGTACGCCTACGAGATCCTTCCTACATCGAGTTACAACTCCGAGAAGGCAAAGTACTACTTAAGGTCAGTGTGTTAGCACGCTTCAGTCAACCCTCAACTCATAGCAGATCATCCTCAACTCCAACTCCAACAATGAAAAGGCGTCAATAACCTATTGTAGGTTTGATTGAATAAATTAGTTATACTTGTATACTTGTGATTGAAAATAACTGGACCTTCATATATATATAAGGGATAGCTGGGCCTATATGGTTTAGTGCACACATTCCCTACTTATGGCTCAAAACAAGGTATTTCATAATTAGCCCCTTTAGTTTCAAAATTAGTATTTTCTAAGTATAGTTGAAATTTGGTTTCAAAAGGGAGTTGCAGGAATTACTCTAGCATAGGAAGAAAAGGAGAGTTTGTAAAATCCACGCTATTTATGGATTTATTAAATTTTTAATCTTTTTTTTTTGTTGGAAGGCCTTTAATGGAAATGAGGGGTTTAAATGCTTATCTGCATGTTTGTTGTTAATTAACACTAAAGAGGGACCTATGTGGAAACATGGGAAAAAAACACTGGGAAGGATTTACTCACTATTAGCAAAATGAGGACTAGAGTACAAATGGCACTCTTTTTAAGACTTAAAATCAGTAAGGGTAAACATGTAAAAAAAATGTAATTGGGTTTATTTGCAAAAACATGGAGTTTCTCTCACGGAACCATGCACGAGAATGATAAAATGGGAACTGATGGCTTGGATTTAAACAGAGGATTTAGTAGGGATGATCCAACGGTTGATGGTGATACATGGTCGTTCGAAAATATGTGAGGAGATCGTCCTCATCTCCTTCAACGATTGGCGCGCGATCACCACCGCCTGCAGCCCCTCCAAATCTCAACCGCAAGCACTTTAAAAGGAACCTCATCCCAAACCTTAGTATTCCCTCTCCTCTCTGCGAGTCCAAGGGACAAAAGACCCTTCAACCGATTTCTCCGATCCCGCGTGACGACAATCCGGTCTACAGGTGGGGAGGCCGACCGACCCTCTTGGTGGACGCTCAACGCAGGTTTTATCCTAGTAAAGAGGTTAGCATGAGTGATGTATTGGTCGCTTTCTATTCTCGGTTCTAAAATAATTAAGAAATAAATTCATTGTGTTGAGTTGATGATGAAATATAGACTGATTAGAGGGAGTATCTGCACGTTTGCAGCCAATTGAAGGCATACATACTTAGTTAATGCTTGTTTATTGATTTACTGACCATTAGCTAATGTTGCAAAATTGAACATAAGGCTATGGTAATAGAAGCTATGGTATGCTAGAGTCCCTGCTGTGGTGTTAAACAAAGATATCCTTATGTCATTAGTCACCAGGTCTATGTGTATTGTATCTCCAGGTCTGTTTCCTCTAAGGGTTGTGAACGAAGATAGTTGCATCCGACGAACAAGTTGGGCTTGATTGGTTGTTGGTGCTAAGGTAACCAGGTACTAGCTTTGAGGGTTAGCAATAGTCACTACCCAGAGCTACCAACCTTGGAGACCTGTAGTGTGAGTCCATATAGAATTCTTAACCCAACTTTTGCACTTAACAATATGAATAAAGGTAAAACTTGGTATTTTGTTTTAATCTTTTCACCAACAGTCAACTCTATTGGTTCTGCATGCATGTGTGAGTATTTGTTCATTAAGTAGTTTAACATGTTAAAGTCCATGGCTTGATAATGGGGTTGTATATATATATATATATATATATATATATATATATATATATATATATATATATATATATATATAATAATAATATAGAGAGAGAGAGAGAGGGGGTCATGTTAGTATTAGGCCTGCCGCACTTGTGGCCGTCCCGCTATGTGACTGCATGATCGGGCCGAGTCTCGAGGGGTCCAGGCCCGGCCCAACTAAATTGTCTCACACTTGCGGTCGGCCTCATACTAACATTTCTTTATATATATATATATATATATATATATATATATATATATATATATATATATATATATATATATATTGCATTGAATATGGACCGATCAATAAGCTTTCAAGGATTAATAGGCTTGTAAGTTGAGCCATAAACATTTCATGAGAGCATACTTCTTGTGTACTTATGTATATATTTATACTGAGAGATATCATGTGTACCAGAAGCTGAAGCAAAGCGGAGAGACGCGTCGAGGGGGAGTCTCGATTGATTCTAGTCGTCTCTGATATACCAGTAAATACTCTTGCCTAGTTCCCACTCATTGATTGAGTGTTTCTTGGACTTGTTATTTCCATGCTTTAGCATATTTCATTGATGCTCTGGACTCTTGCCTTGTTGCTTACATACACACATATTTGATCTTATGATTCGTTGGACTTTTATTTCCCTGATTGTGTATGCATGTTGATGTGTTGGCATCTATTTATGTATGTTTGTGCTTGTTGAGTATACCTATCTATTGATCGGCAAGTGGCCATCCGGATAGATATATGTCAGTTGTTTTTAAGCATCCTTCCTCCAGGTTGCAGTGGAAAGAGGCTCCAATAGGATGTTCAGGGTCGAGGACACCCTAGCGGCCTGGTAGTCCAAGCCAGGGAGGATACTCTGGTTGTCCAGCTCGTCAATGGGATGATTCGCTGACCATGTCAACACATACGAGAGGTGGCGCTACCGACTTCCGACCGAGGGTTAATTCCAACCCAGGATAATGACTAGCCGGGGGATACCTCGAGAGCCTTTCTTGGATCGCTCACTTCAAGCTTGAGTTTGGTAGTGGTTGATCGGGAGTCCCTACCATTGATAAATTCTTTGGGGTAGGTTTGAGACTCCCGGGTGTTGGATGATGGGAGGGGTGGTCCCCGCTTGATTGATTAAGTCATCTAATTTGTTGACTTTTTTTGTTTGGTTATCATGCTTTTTATTTCTTGATTTCATTGTATTCCCTACCGGGGTACTTACTGAGATTTCGTTTCGAAAGCTCTCCTACTTGTTCACTTTTTTCAGATACTAAGGAGTAGCTGACTCCGACTCAGAAGCGGTACATGGGTGGAAGACATTCGCCGAGGTTTGTGAACCTCCTATTTCATTTATGTGTGATGATGAGACTTTAGGACCTTGATAGGGCCTCTGATGTATTTGACATTTTAGGGTGTTAGACCCATTTCATTTCTTTCCGCTATGTAAACTCTAGTATTTTGGATATTTTAATTATGTTTATCTTGTTATGTTTGATGTTGCTTATTGATTCACCTAGGCCTTGTAACCGAGTGGAGCTCGTCTATACTTAGGTACGGCCGATCTGTCGCGTGCTCAAGGCCCGGGATTTAGGTCGGGGCATGATAGAGTTACTGTAGAAAAAAGAGATCATATGATTTCCAAATTGATTTTCGAGTGTTCCACTAGCTCGAGGCATGCTAGAGGTGGGTTAAATATGTAGGGCAGGTGTATGAGGCCTTTCTAGGGTCGGTTATAAATTAAAAGCCGACTTTTTGAGGTTTTCTACATATAGGGCATACACAGAAATTGTGAGCCCAAATATGATTCTAAGTAGCTCCCCGAGTGTTTGACTCGATAGAGAACAACTTTGTAATTGATAAATTGTGAAATTGAGATAAGGAAACGAGCCAAAGAGCTAAGGTACCAAATAGTGTGAAAAACTGATATGTTAGAGAATTCGCATGAAATTCACATACATAGCTAAGTCATTTCTAAATATTATAAGATGATTAATAATGATGAAATAACATGTTTAAAATGCAGTAAAGGCGCCGTGGACTTGGCGGGAGAGCCGGAGTCGGGACCTCAGGTGAGTGATTACACTATACTTGGATGCATATATGATCGGGTTTTATCTCCGGAGTTGCTATATGATTTTACATGAGTTTAATATCAAAGGTTGTCCAATGTCCCTGATTTTGTATTATGATTCTATTACTAGCGGCTTGATTATTTTATTCTTGCACCGTGGGTGCAAATGCATATGTGAAGGAAATAATGAACAAGAACAAGATAACAAGGATGTTGGAAATATAGGCAGAGGTGCACCCTGCGCAAGGAATGCTGGTTATATCATAAAATCACTTGGCAGGGTTACTCTCCACCCAGGATTTATCTAGTATAGACTATGACATTGAGGTAGGGGTGCATGTGAGGTAGATATGATACCTGTACTGCATAGATGTTGAGATACTATGAATGGATGTATTGTTGGATGTATCTGGATTTGGTTTTTCTGAAACGCTTGGCATGTTAAAGTGATTTGAAGATAATATATATGATTAGCATTATTTCAACACTCATATATTTTCAGCACATATGCATGTATTTCCTTGTATATTGATTCTCACTCAAGTGAAATGTGTCGGTGAACAAGAGTGGGCACTCCTGTAGATGGCTCTGACATTGCATATGAGGATAGAGTCTATGTACTTGGTATTTAGACTTCTAGAACCTTTCCGCTAATTTTGTAAACCCTATATAATATTAAATAACTTGTTTATTTATTTTGTTATTAGAATAATTATTATTGTATCAGGATTTAAATTACACAGCTTCGAGTTGGGTGCACTCCCAGCCTGACTAGTGTCCCATCTCCCCAGGGTTGCAAGGTGGGTATGACAAGATGGTTAAGATCCCTAATTGTTCATCAATTTCAAAAATAGTTAGAAGACAAAGAAAAGATTTAGGTGAATGAGATCGAGTTGAAATGAAATGAGCGCGGGGTGGAGGGTCTTATAGTTGGAGTGTGAGCTTCAGGGTTCTGAAGTAGATGTCGTAGAGAGCCTAGTTAACGAGCAACAAGCACTCATCGGCATTCAGGAAATTTCCCTGAAAGAAAAACAATAGAAATCGAACAATCAATCAAGATTAAATCCATGAGATTGGAGGGACTTGAAGAAGTTAGCATGGGAAGAAGGAAGACTGAAGACTTGCTCAGAGAACTACACATTATGCTCAAAGGCCCTCTTTTTATATTAGTATAAAAAAAAATTTAAAAAGAAAAAATGATAAAATTTAGATAGGTGTCTACATCTAGGTTCTAGGTCGTACCGACCTAGCCACACTCTTCTACATTTAGTCTTTGATGCTAATCCATCCCCTATAATGGATTAGTTGGACCTCCTTCATCTCCGTCATTAGATAAACCACTACATACTCCAACTATGTCATGAGAATTCGATCATCTGTATTAAACCAATCTCTCAAGCATATGCACATCTTCAATGACTCATGGTTCAAGCTACTTCCCCTCTCAACATGTACCTTGTTCCTTGCACTATAAGCATATTCCAATGCTACCGTGGACATCAGTACGGTAAGTAGATCACAAGCAAGTGTAGATAATACAAGAAACCTGTTTTTCTTAGATTTCCACCAATCCAAAATTTCCCAGACTTCATCCTCAGTTATTTGAAGATCATCAAAGTGACTCTATATAGCTATCAATTTTATTTGTTGAGAAGAAAGACCCGGAACCATGGTGGGATTTTTTGCCATGTTTTGAATAAATATTTAGAAATTTTCCATCTTTTTTTTTTCAATTTCTATATTTTCCATAAGAGTTTTTACAAAAACACTAGAATAAAGATTATACATTTCATAAAATAAATTTTTATAATACTGAAAACAAGAAGAATGATTTGTTTTCATATTTTGATCAAAACCCTCAATTATTTCAAATGCTCTATCAAATTTAATATAGTGTCACTCTTGAAACTAAGTGTATGAAGTTCTTGATAAATGAGGCAAAATATTTTAAAATTTTTATTTTCCATAGCTCCACAAAAATAGGAATAGTAACGATGTGTTCTATATTTTACAAAAATCTCACTAACCAAATATAGTTTATAAATTCCTAAATACGAAAAAGAAAAATAAACACCAGAGAAAAAATTAGTTGTTTTATAAAAAACTTGCAAAACATCTTTAATCATTATACAAACTTCCCAATTATTTTCTAAAATCTGATAATCACAAAGATGGTTTTCAATAAATAAATCAATTGTAAAATCCAAGGAATTCTATGAAATAAAGGTGTAAAAATTTTCTTAAAATTATCTATTAAGTTAAATAATTTTCCCTAGAGTTAAATGGGAAAATAATAGTGAGGGAAAAATTTGAAAACCCTAATTAGGGTTTATGGGAGAAAGAGGGACTGAATTGTAATTTTTAAAGTCTGGGGGGACTAAAAGCTAATTTTCCCCTCTCTCAGGCTTGGACCTAGTTGTGACCTAAAAATATCCCGGGGACCTCTCATAAATTTTCGTGAGAGAAAACCCTATTAGAGAAGATGGACGGCTGAGATCAAAGGATCTCAGATGAATCCCGATCTCGGAGCATTACTAAGGCTCTCATAGAGCCACGTGGCGAGCTGAGATGGAATCCATCTCATCGTATACCAGATACGAGGCAAGAGGAGAGGAATGAGTGGGGTTGACCCTATGGTACGGGTTGATGTGAACCACTCATCATCTGATCGTTTCAGATACGAGGCGATGAGAGGATATCGGACCATTGATCGTAATGAGATCTTGACCGTTGGTTGAAGTTGTGTGTTGGATCCGAGGACTCAGGATTAAATCCTAGCTGTTAAAAATAATCCAGAGATCATGGCTGCACATCCTCGGAGTGCCAATCCCGAGGCACCCCTTCCCTCTCCCACAGCCCGCAACGGCCGCGCGAGCTCAGCCTTCACTCCCGTCCGTTACGCGCGGGGAGGCCGGTGGTCTGCCGGCAGAGCCGTTATGGGTGGCCGCCCATTCGCCTGGCCACCTAGGGGGCTATATAAGGGGCAGTGACCCTCCCTGTTCAGCACACCAGGCGAGCGAGCTCACTGTTTTCCGGTGAGGTGACAGACGGGGAGAAGACGAGGTTCTCCGGTGGGGAATTGTTCCTTCGCGTCCACGGTCGAGTGCAGGACCGTCAAGGTTGTTCTCAGGCGGAGTAGAAGGCCAAATCTCCAAGGTAAAGGAGGAGAAGTGCAGAGGACGTGGCCGAGCTCGACGGAGAAGTCGGTGGTGCACAAGGTTAGACGGGAGCCTCTGTAGCGCCGGTGATCGTCTTCAGCTCATCGGTAAGTTCCCGTCACCCTCCTGTGTAGTTTACAGAGGTTTACATGCATTGTTTCAATGACGGTGAGGCACGTCGAAGAGTGAGGTTCACGCGGCAGAGAGCTTCAGAGGTTTCGGAGGCTGGTGGCGCTCCGGAGGAGCCGGCCGTGGTCGTGAGACTCTCAGCGACGGGGACCGAGCACGGGCAAGTGCTTGGAGCTTGCCGGTGATGAAGACTGGTGGTGGTGGCGCTCAGTCGCGCGAAAGAGAGAAGAGAGAGAAACGAAGAAGAAGAGAAGGAAATAAAAAAAATAGTAATTATTTAGTTAAATTCGTTAATCACAGAATTAGTGGTTAACAAATTTAAAATGAATTTATTTTAATTCATTAATATGTGACAAAAATAAAACTTAGTTATATTAGTTGGGTGAATTAACCAATTTAATTGGTACAAGATTTTTAAATGAATAAATTGGTGTGACAATTAAGTTAGGGAGAAAAGGTGAATTAATCAATTTAATTATTTAATTAAATTGGTGAAGAAATGTTTGTGTTAAGTAAGCTAGCGTGACAATTGTATTGTCGTCAAAATAAGAAAAGTTGAAGGATAAATAAGCCGGAAAATTACTTAAATAATTTGTTAATCATAATTAGTAGTTTATTAGCTAAGTATTTGATGAGACAAACTAAAAGGTGGGATTTAGTTTATTGAAGTGTGACAACTATTTTCCTTACATAAGACGACTCAGTGAATGATTTAATTATATGGAGATTTGATTAAATCGATTTATCGAGAAATTGACAATTTCGTACCAAGATATTTAGATATATCACATCTAGGTAAATTAACCAATTTTCTTGATAACATAGAATGATCAAACCCGATTGATAAAATTTAATTGGAGAAAAATGAAAATCAGATATAATAATTAATTAAAAAGGGGTTTAATTAATTATTTTGGTAGAAAAAAAAGGCACAAATAAGCCAAATTGTTCAAAGGGCTTAGAAGTGGGCCCAATTCAACTCAAATGACTAGAGATGGTCAAGTAGGGTTCAGACCCGACAAATAAATGTGGAGTTGACTAGGTTTGACCAAGTTGGGTCTAGGGTCAACCAGAGGGTATGGAAACATAGGATAAGGACCGTCAACCCGAGAGATGGTCCTTAGGACCCGTTAGTGGGCCTAAGCCCAACAAGAACGTTGGACGTGCATGAGAAACTAGAAGCTTGTTAAAAACTTGACTCTAATAAGGGTCTTTGTATGCCAGATACTCTCAGGGGAGACGTAAGGCATTCCAAAGGATTCTAGGAGGACATTAAGTCTCACCAGGAGGTAAGTACACTTGCCTAGTTTCCACCCGGTTTCGGGTTTTCTTGGAAATGCTATGTATTCTTATTACATACCTTGTTGATGCCATACATGCTGTCCATATCTGTTTTAGATTCCTGTTGAGCATGTATGTATGTTTTAAGGACGTTGGTGTCCCTATTTGCTATGTTCTACTGCCCGTACTCAGTGGAGCTAGGGAAGCTCCAATAAAGGAATGTTCAGGGACAGGACCCCCTGGCTTTCCTGTCTGCCTTTCCAGAGAAACAAATCCCTGGAGGTCTTACCTGTCAGTGGGCGTGGTACACTGACCGTGTTAACACGTAGGAGAGGTAGTTCTACCGACTTGTGACCGGAGGGTCAAATGACCATCAAGGTCGTATTTACAGCAAATAGTTGAACATACTGGCCGGGAGTGAATCTTGAGTTCTTTTAAAACTCATTACAGAGCCCGAGGGTTTCTGTATTAGGGGTCGTACCTTTGATTTGTTTGTGGTAGACTCCCAGGACTACTTGTTGGTATTATGATCTCATTGGTTGTCATACTTCCTATTTATGTCATTGTGACCTGCAAGGGTACTTACTGGGCTTTCCATTCGAAAGCTCATGTGTTTCACTTTTCCTCTTTTACAGATTCCGAGGTTTAGGAGGGAGTGGTGCCTGAGTGGAGGACACAGGGAGACCAAAGGTTTTAGGAGACTCCTTTACTTTTTCCTTTTTGAGCATTGTTATTTGGACCCGTATAGGGACCAGACTGTTTTAGGGCCTATGGACCCTGTTGACTCTATGTTCCTTGGAACACGAGTTTAATTAATTTTATGGATTGTTATCTGCTTGTCACATTATTAGGCCTTGTATTCGAGTTGAGTTTATCTCTACTTTAATACGGCCGGTCTGTTGACGTGCTCGAGGTCCCGGAATCCGGGTCGGGGCGTTACATCAATAATAGTTCTATAAGGCACAACCGACTCTAACATAAGATAAGTAGAATTTCATCTATGTCATACATCTTTTTTAAATTTTATATATTTAAGCCTACCTTGATTACATAATTCTTTAAATGCTTTTCTCCTACTAGCATTAGATGAAATTGTCATAATAGTTTCTTTTATTTTATCAATTTGTGGACGAATAATGTTTAACTCATCTTGTACACATAAATTCAAAATATAACAAATACATCGCAAATAAAAAAATTTATTCCAAAAAACTGGCATAATTTGCCAATTAATATATTCTATAGCATTTGTATTAGTGTATGCATTATCTAAAGTAATATAGTTAACTTTATTAACAATACCATAGTCATTAATCACTTTTAAAATAAAATTTATTATATTAGTAGTTGTGTGCCTAACTTTTAAAATAAAAAAAATCAATAATACATTTTTGCATAACCCAATTTTCAGCTATAAAATATGCAGTAACACATGCATATGAGTCCTCAGTTTTTGCCGTCCAAATATTTGAATTAATACTAATTCTTGATGTTATTGTATCAAATTATGAAATTAATTTTGTTTTTTATTGCAAAAACATTTCAAATACATTTTTTTGTAATAAGTCCTTGAAAAACCACGATAAGCCAGTTGATAAAATTGATGAATCATTTTCCATACCCTTTATTTCCACTAAATGAAAAGGCAATTTATTTTGAATAATAAATGTTATATATTCTTTCCTAGTGTTTTCATTATTAAAAGTAAAATTTCCAAAACCATGAATTAGAGTATTAATTTGGCATTGGTTACTAGCATTTTGAATATTTTCCAAATGCTTAACTAATGTCATTTTAGATGTCTAAGAACACCGATTGTGTTATAAGAAAAAAAAAATTTATATTTTTGCAAATAGCACAAGTGCCTTTATTTAGAATTTTGAAAATATCAAAAAAATTCCATACATCTGAAGACCATTTACTACGCTTCTTAAGAATTGAGAAAACGGTCTGACAGTATCACTGTCTTGGCCTTCAGGGGTTGGGATATTTGTATTTTCAAAAGGGGAAAATCATCGGAGAAATTAGGGAAATCTGAAGAACAAACAATTTTTTTATAATATATGAAAATTAGAGTGTATCTCAACTACAATGAAAATGATTTTGAAGATTCTTCATAGTTCTTGATCCCGATTTTCCCTTAATGCAAATGAGAAAATTTTGGCAACAGTTTCTTCAGCTATCGCCTATTGAATGCTTGAAGAGCTTGAAGAGCTTGAAGAGCTTGAGATGACAAGTTGAAGATAAAAGTTTAGAGAAGATTAGAAAATTTGGTGTGATGAAAATTAATAAATTTGGGGATATATATAGAATTTTGATATTTTTAAAATATCCAAAATTTCCTAAAAAAATAGGGTTGGAATGGTAGATTTGTAAATTTAACCAAAAGATGTGAATGCCCTCAATAGTATCGGATTTATAATTGTTGTAAATGATTTTATGTAAATTTACTAAAAAAATTAATATATTCTCCATATTAATAAATAAATAAACCCTAAGGAAAAGAAGAGAGTCATTGGCTCTCTCAAATTTTAAGGTCTAATACCCAATTTATTATAGCAAACAAGCTCTTTCGGTCCCTCCATTATAAATTGAGCCTTTTTAGTCGCTCTACTTTCACGATTGTAAAAATCCAGTCCCTAAAAGCATATGTATAGGGACTAAAAAGGCCTAAAAGGCATATGTACCGGGACAAAAAAAGGCTATGGGAGGGACTGACATTTCTCAATCGTGAAAGTATAGGGACCAAAAAGGCTCAATTTACAATGGAGGGACTAAAAGGGTCGGTTCGGTATAATAGAGGGACTAAATTGGGTATTAGACTAAACAAAATGCCACATGACAATTGAAAGAAAAGAGTCGTTGGCAGCTGTCAACAGCTTAATGCTCTTATATAGTCAAGTCATATATATTTACATTTATATTTATATTTATATTTAAAAACATAAACCTGCCACATTGCAGCATCTGGGCTACCACGTGGCAGACTACCATACTAGCCTGTGATGGGTCATGGCTATTCGCCCAATATGAGTACGAACTAGGGTCGTGCCTGGCACGACCCAATTACTGTTCATTTTGAGCCATGCAGGACACGACTTGGATCATGTCGGGTTGTGCCATATTGTGCCTAGGCCGGCACGACCCAAAATTGAGGTCGAGGCATAGACCCTTCTAAGGTTCATCAATGGATTGACACTCAATATTTAGGACCTCATAATTGTGTATTCTTCATCAAGGCCCATCAAAAGTATCAAAAACCTTATCCACCTCACGCATGAAGTACTGCATCTTCTTCAACGCACCACACATACATCTACATTTGCATACTTGTATCGGATTAAGACCCTCTAACCTACCTAAATGGTTTTTAGTTTATTGTAAAATGGTTATGACAGGCTTTAACTAGTAGACCCTTGGTGCTATTTCTTGGGTAAACCTTTCTTCTAAATCTTCCCATGTCTCTCTCGCAGTTTCTACATGGCAACATTGCCTTGAAGCTCCTTAGCAAGCGCATTTATAAGCCATGAAAGAACAGCTGCATTTCATTGTATCTATGATTAGAAATTAGGGGAATCGACATCTGGTTTTCCTATCTTTCCATCCATAAAACCTGCCCTTGTTTAGCAATAGAGAGCGTTCATGAAGTTATTGTTAGAATAATAATTATTCTAAAAATTATTATTATTATTTTATTGTTCAAATATGAATTTCTCTTTTTAAGATAACTTTATGATTTCTAAAGGATATAGTTTTCAAATAGTCACATCTATTCATATTTCTAATAGATTAAATAATTTTAAAAAAATATATGCAATGGATAAGATATTTTAATAGTTGTGTTTTTTGAAAACAACATCCCTTTACAAATTATAAATAGGAATGAAATCTTTGTTTTCAGACATAAAAAAAAAACAATCACAAAAACAGTTTTTGAGAAACAGAGAAGATCAAAGAACACACTCCTTTTATTCAATTGGGTTTCTCTTCAACAGTGTTGGGTGCAGAAAATCGAAGGCTTGTCATATCCACTAAAGCTATTTGCATTCAAACCCTACAACAATCTCAAGAGGAGAAGGGGAAAATAACGCTTTTAGGAAAGCATTCATCAACGTGTTTTAAGCCTATCCATTGTCTACACAAAGTTTTTCCAATCTAAAAGCATTATTTCTGTTTTCAATGGATTCTTATATTATTAAAATGATGAATCAAGATTTCATTCACCTGGATCGCTTTGATGGAGCAACTTCACAAGATGGAAAGACAAATTAAAGTTCATGCTCACTGCCTTGAAGGTCTTCTACATACTCAATCCAGATTTGGCGGCAATTCCTCCACCAAATGATGATGAGTCTATTGATTTAATTGCTCAAAGAAAGAAAAGAGAGGAAGATGAAGTTGTGTGTAGAGGACTCATCCTCAATTCTTTATCTAATCGTCTTTATGATCTATATACATTCGAGAAGTCCGTACATAACATATGGAATGCACTGGAATTCAAATACAAGGCTGAGGAGGCAGGTAATAAAAAGTTTCTATTTTCAAAATATTTCAATTTTAAGTTTGAAGATAATATGCCTATCTTGCAACGAGTACATGAGTTACAAGTTATTGTAAATCAACTGAGAATTGCCGAGATCGATCTTCTTGTTGCTTTTCAAGTTGGAGCAATTGTGGCCAAATTGTCAATTTCCTGGAATGGCTATCGGAAGAAATTCCTCCATAATTCCAAAGACTTTACTTGGAAGAATTGCAAAAACATCTACGAATAGAAGAAGAATCAAAGGGAAGAAATAAGAATGCAGAATTCTTTAATGGAAACAACAAGGCAATTCTTTTCAATCGATCATCTAAACCCAACAATGGCAAGCAAATCAAAGGGGGTTTTCTTGGCCCAAAAAAGGATCAAGCCAAGTTCAAAAAAGTCAAAAGAGGGGACTGTTTTGTGTGTGGAAAATCTGGTCATTATGCAAGGGACTTCAAGTTCAAGAAAGTTCATAAGTCAGAGGCAAGTTCCTTGAACTTAAATCGGACATTGTTGCTGCTATTAGTGAAGTTAATGCCACAAGGAAAGTTGCCCGGTTGGTGGTATGATACTTGTGCCACTATTCATGTTTGCTATGACAGGTCATTATTCAAGACATATATATGTGTCAATGATGGACAGGAAGTTCAAATGGGAAATGAAGTAAGGTCTAAAGTAATTGGCAAGGAAAATGTGGAACTTGTTTTTACTTCAGGCAAAAAGGTGATCCTCACAAATGTACTTCATGTTCCGGATATGAACAGGAATCTAGTGAGTGGAGATTTGTTAAGCAAACCTTGAATTAAATCCGTGTATGAATCGGGAAAGTTAATCTTATCCCGAAATAGTATTTTTGTTGGTAAATGGTTTTCCTGTGATGGGGATGGTTAAACTATCTGTTGTACTTGATAATGATAATAATAAAAAGGTTGATTTTGCTTACATAGTTGACTCTACATCTTTATGGCATAAAAGACTTGCACATGTTGGTTTTAATACTATTAAAAGAATGGTAAAATGTGGTATGTTCAAATGTGATATAAATGATTTTAAAAATCATGAATTATGTGTTAAATCAAAAATGACTAAAAAACCATTTAAAAGTGTAGAAAGAACTTCAAATTTGCTAGATTTAATACATTTTGATATATGTGAATTGTGTGAAGCCTAAGATTTTTCTTCTTATTTAGGAATTTATGGTTTTAGGTCTTGATCAATTATTTGGTATTTTGTTAGAGAATAAGGGAGTCTCCCAAGGATTTGTTCTATTTGAATTTTAGATTAAATAAAAAAATTAATTTTTCTTTATCTAGCATATTAATTTAAGTATTTCCAGATTAAAGATTAGAAATATTTTATTTATGGTCTAAGTTGAGAATTTGATTAAAAGCCAAGTTGGTAGATAATATAAATAAGATTAGATATTGATGCACTTTAATATAAATGTATTTTCAAGTAAATTAATCAAAGTGTATAATTAGAGAAATTTGTCATGTCTAGAGTCTATCAGATTTTATTAAAGTGGGATTAAAATTTAGATAAGATTTAATATATATGCTAAAGTTAATTTGATTTATGGATAATAGTTAGATAAGGAGACGGATTTTATTTATTTGGATAAAGCCTTAATTGGGTTGATTCAAGCCAGGTAAGGACTTAATATGAACTTTTAAGACTTTAAGGGGCTACTATGTGATTCTGAATAATTGGGGGGCACCGTGGACCTTTTCGTGATTTCAGGAAAACCAAGGACTTAGATGGAATTTGGATACTCTCAACTTCTAAACAGAGAGGGACTTATTGGTGAATGCAAGGAAGGACGGGGTTTAGGTGGAAATTTTGTCCCTCATAGTGAAACTCTAGTGTGCAAATATGGAAAAGTCCAAGGGCTTTGTATGAAGAATCCCACGAAACACAGCTACATGGAAATCGAAGGGTTAGATTTAAAGTTCTGAATTTGATGAAGCCATCGGACGGTCCTGAGCACGCCGCATGGCGATACGGTACAGAAAATGTGTGACGGCAGGGATCATTGTCTCTCATCTCCACACGTGGAGCGTCGCGAGCCGTTCATCCGGGGCGTAAGCCAGATTCGAGGCAAAGCAATGGCCATCAGCCATCTCGCTCGTTGCTCCGCCAGTGACGTGTGCACCGCCGCGTAAAGCCGCATGACCCGATCTTTCCGACGTACAGCTGTAGATAAGAGTTAAATTAAAAGATAAATTACTAGAATCCTATTCAAATACAAACGTGAACACCTATAAATATAGAAATCCATTGTGAACCGTGGATACCACCTGAGAGCAGCGCCACCGCCGCATTGTTGAGAGAGATAGAGTGAGATCAAAGAACATGGAGGGGGAGAGAAGAAGGAGGCTTGCCAGGGGACTGCGAGGCCAAGTAGGTACCCTCTCCTCTTCGATTATTCGTTTCAGCTTCGATTAAATTTTAGTAAAGTATACAATAATCCTTTTGAGGCTAGGTTCTGGTTTTAAATCGGTTTTGATTGTCAAGGAGTTGCTGGTAAGGTTTTAGGGGAATAAAAGGTAGACAGTGGGGTTTAACTGGAGTTCTAGTTTGGTTGATAGCTTCTAGATGGCTGGAGGTTGAAGATGAAGGGATTAGTGGGTGAAGGTTAACAGGTTTGACCGTTAGTAAATCTGATCCGATAACAATCGATTTAAAACATTAATTTAATTATAGTGCTAATGGGACCCTAACATAGTATTAAAGGAATTCTATTAATAGATCGGTTGCCTTAAGTTTGATTGGCTGTCTAATTAATCAGAATTCTTTTAGTTTGATTCATTAAAAGAATTTTATTAACAAATTTGATTAATGTTAACAAAGTTTGATTGTGAAATTAATAAAGTGTAATTTTAAAACAATGGGTTCAATCAAGTTGGTTCATGTGGGGTCAGACCAGTTATGGGATTGGGCCTGAGTTTAATTAATCTTAGAAATTATTTGGATTGAACTGATTAGTTGAACCCAGATAGGTGGCTTGGTTTAGAGGGTCGGATCTGAACACGCATTGATTCGGGATAGATTGAATTAATTAGTCAAGTTAAGTGATTGATTGGTTCGGATTAATCAAGTTGTTAAATTAAAGTAGAAGATTAAAGTTAGTTGATCAAATTAATTGGTTGGGTTGAGTCAGTTGTAATCGGGGTTGGGTTAAACCGGTTTGGGAGAGAGTTATGATAAATCAATTTGAATTAAGTTAATTGGGTTTAGTGGCTAGGTTTTTATCGGGTTGGGTTCAATTGACTATAAGAGGCTAGGCTTAGTCAAAATGGCTAGCTGGTTAGATTTAGTCAAGCATGAAAAGTAAAAATCTACAAAAAGTGTGTAGAGAAGGGGGATTGAACTAGAGATCTCTTTTTGGGCTTGGTGGGCTTTAACCACTAAGCTAGTTGTTCTTTTAGGATTGAATAGAGAAAAGTCTATTATTAAAAAGGGGAAAAGCTTAGAATGCCCATAAACCGGGCTTGGGTCAAATTAGGGCATCATGTATGTTTTTATTAGAAAAGTTTGAATGTTGTTGTTTTTAATTAGATCTTACTGCCAGATACCGACATAGAGACTTACCGGGGGTAAGAGTCAGGGAAGGTTTTCAAATACCGCAAATGTAAATTACCTTTGCCTAGTTTCCACCCGTCAGCGGGTTTTCTTGTTTTATTGTTGTTATTCCTTTTAGCATGTTTATCGTCTATTTGTTATTCGTATGCTTGCACATACCTGTTGTTTGTTTCCTTCTTTGTATGTGCATGGTTGATGTGCTTTTAATATCTGTTGTTTGAATTGTTTGTTGGGCACACCACCCTGTGACGGACATTTGATCATAGGCCATGGTCTTATGTGCTGGCCAGGAAAGTGTGCGCCAGGTGAGTTCTTATTCTGCTGGTTTAGTGGAGCAGATGCTCAGGTGGAGCCCTCAGGGCTGAGGACACCCTGACGTTCTGATGGTTCCATGCCAAGGGGAGGATACCTTGGTAGTCCAACCTGTCAGTGGGACGATACACTGACCATGTTGACATGTATAAGAGACCGAGGTCGATTCCAGATGAAGCTGGATGCTGACCGAAGAAGTGTGTTGAGCCGGAAGGCTATTTCCTAATCTAGGAGTTCCTTTTGTTTTCTAGTCTCCTAGATCCTTGTTTGTGTGGGGCATGGCCCCGGTTGTGTGACCTGATGATTATTGAGTTTTGATATGCTTTTATCAGTTTGATGTATTCATTTCGTTGTGATCCCTGCGGGGAACTTACTGAGCTTTCCTTTTGAAAGCTCACTCCACTTTCTTTTTCCTCTCTTTCAGGATTGAGGGATTAGCTGAGTTGGTTTTAGGAGCGTTAGGACATAGCT